>CM041521.1:18738182-19938182 GCA_023091065.1 Dianthus caryophyllus
GTCGGTTAAAAGATAAGTCCCTGTCGGTTAAAAGATAAGTCCCTGTCCCTAAACAAGATGACCCGGATGGCCCTTCTCGGCGTGAATATCGGTACTGCGGTGGGATTAGATCTACTAACCTAATGACTACTTTGTAGTAATACATTGCCGTCATATGGGGAAGTGGAAATAATCTTGACCCGCATGCTGTAATGCATGTGAGTTGTAAAAAGTTTGTATGGGTTGATGGGATCCTTGCTTGTGCATTGAATCATTCACCCTCAACTCCTTCACTGTTTGTCGTAAGCCTGTTGGGCTTGGGCAAAGTTGCGAATTCCTATGTTTGATGCCTTTGAGATGGTAATACATTGTCCAATGTAATGATATTTCGCTTGATACTCCTTTCGGGGTGTTGGGTGAACAAACTGTGCTGGATTTGTTGTCCACCCACACACATATTATGTTGTGGTCGTGGCTAACAGCTCTAGTTGCTCTTCGGGATGCAGAACATTTGTGCGTGTGATGATCTATTCTTTACTCGTCGATGAGTTGACGCTCAAATTGAACGACTATTGAGCATGCGTTGACTCCTTGTAAATGCGAGGGGCTCATGTATGTCGATGTCGGTTAAGGAATGCCTACCTGGTTGATCCTGCCAGTAGTCATATGCTTGTCTCAAAGATTAAGCCATGCATGTGTATGTAACACCCCGGCCCCAACTAAAGGCCGAAATGTCATTCACGGTAGCTCGCCAGGCTGCGTACATCGCCCACAAACCAACACGGGTCTTTTCAAGCGCACTTTGTCCTCACTCGTGCACATCCTGAGAACTTCCCAGGAGGTCACCCATCCTAAGACTACTCTCCAGCAAGCACGCTTAACTAAAGAGTTCTTAAGATGAGTCACCAGAAAAGAAGATGCATCTTGTTGATATGAGTAGTACTTACAATCCTTTAAGCACTATGTCACTTGAGCTCGTCACATGGACCACTTCAACGGGGAACCCGGCCCGAATAACCTCGGACAACACCGGGTGTTACACACCCCCACTTGAAGAACGCAACGTCCTCGTTGCGCCTGGTAGCTACTTACAATTTAGCATTCCAGAATCCTCCCCAGCTAGGTGCGTACCTGGCCAACAAGACACAGGATTCGACCACACGGTCGCCGGGTTGCTCTGATACCATTTGTAACACCCCGGCCCCAACTAAAGGCCGAAATGTCATTCACGGTAGCTCGCCAGGCTGCGTACATCGCCCACAAACCAACACGGGTCCTTTCAAGCGCACTTTGTCCTCACTCGTGCACATCCTGAGAACTTCCCAGGAGGTCACCCATCCTAAGACTACTCTCCAGGAAGCACGCTTAACTAAAGAGTTCTTAAGATGAGTCACCAGAAAAGAAGATGCATCTTGTTGATATGAGTAGTACTTACAATCCTTTAAGCACTATGTCACTTGAGCTAGTCACATGAACCACTTCAACGGGGAACCCGGCCCGAATAACCTCGGACAACACCGGGTGTTACAGTTACGAATAGGGTGTGTATTCGTGGTGCATGGTCGCCTTATGCAAAGCAGACTTGCGTACCAAAGTCGGGTGAGCCTAGAGTATAGACCCTTTAAGTCTAAATAAGTAAAGAAAACCTTAATCCAAGTTAGGATTAAGACCTACCTGTCTCAAACTAGAAAAACGGCAGCGCTTCGCTTCAAAAGAGGGAGAATTCAACACAAGAAAGTTAGGAATTCAAAGAGTTTGTATGCGTGAGGCTTTGTGAGAGTGTATGCTGATTATGCTGTGTAAAACTTGTCCTTGAATCGTGCAAAGAGGGGTTTTATATATAGTAGAGAGCTCGTAAAGATTTAGGAAATCAAGGGCATCAAAACCGGCCTTTGGAATCGCAACACACCTTGCGAATGCCCCAGGAAATCGCAAGGCTTCATGCGATTTCCCCCTCTAATCGCAAGGGCTCTTGCGATTTGGAGGGCGGGCAATGTCATCTTTTTCCGTATATTTCCAAATTATATTTTGCTATTATACGGGATATCCTTGCTTGAGCTCGAAGATACAACGTATCAGCTGGTTGTTGGGTTGCTTGGTGATATCCAGGGCCTTGGGAAGCGGGCCAAGAGTGCTCTAGGCTCGATTTTGGGCCCGAAACCCGAAATTGTAAAATGGGTGCATTTTGTAGTATATTTTGAAATGTGAAGGCTCGTGAAGCCGTATTTTGTATTTGCAAGTGCTAAAAGATGGTTTTAGCAACCGGGCCTAAATTTAGGAATTTAGGAGAATTGAATTGGGCCTTGTTAATGTAAAAGGGCCAATTGCAATATGTGTTAGTAAAAGGGGTGCGCGTATGCCGATTTGGACCTAGACTCGAGACAAGCTAGACTCTTTGTAACACCCCGACTCATTTCACATTTTATATTATTTATTTCCTCTAATTCGTCTTTCATTTCTCTTAGTCTTTCTCATTTTTAGCTCGAGAAAGTCATTTTAGCTTGATCACGTGTCGTTTTGACGTGTTTTAGAGGCTCTAACCTAGGTGGTTTCCGTTGAGAGGGTGTATGAGTAGCTAGGGAGGAGTTAGGAGGAGTTTTGAGAAGAGTATGTGTGAAAAACTAAGTTAGAAACTTGATTTTTTAAGGCAAGAATTTCTGACGAAGATTGGCACCTCCAAACCGAACGGCTCCCTTTGAACCGACCGGTTCACTGGTCAAACCGACCGGTTCCCACCCGAACCGGCCGGTTCCCACCGAACCGGCCGATTCTGCTTGTTTTCTGTGCAGATTTCGTGTTATGCTCGGGACTTAATTCCCACGAAACTCTTTTATTATCCTAATCCCTCCTAACCCTGCGATCATTTTAAAGCTGCTATTCATCCCTTTCATTGAAAACCTCTCTTCTCTCTCATAATTCTCACATTAATCTCTCATTAAATCACCACATAAACTCATTCAATTCACTCCTATTCAGCACCTAATCAGCCCTAATTCCTTTCCTTGCTAATTCTTTCGGTAATCCTTATCATTTATTATAGTTTTCTGATTATTTTGTTATTGTATATGCTATTGTTGTGTTCTTATGCTTTGTATGTGTTAATTGTGCCCTAATCGAAGGAAAAGAAGAGCTAGGAGAAGAGGACACTATACTCATCGAGGAAGAAGAAGACTAGGGCGATTCTCCTCACTTGAACAAGGTAACTAAGTGTAGCCTTGGTGGTATTTTGACTAGTATGAGGCCATGTTGATGTTGTGAGTCCTTGGTTATAATTGTATGTTAAAAAGGTTGTGACTTTGGCTTGAATGGATGTTGTTGTGATCACCTATGCTTAATTTGAGTCGACCTCATACTCTATTGGTCTAGAAGCATGTTTAGGTTGTTTTCCTCAAATAAAATGATGATAATTATGTTGTACAATGATTAAAGTTGAAGTCTTGATCGAGTTATGGTTATTGATTACATGCCCTAATCTTGGTTAGTGTACTTTGTGTTGTTTAAAGCATGCTATGGTTAGCCTGGTTACATAGTGATGATCATTGAGGTAATGTTGGTTGATTATAAGGTTGTAATGGTTTGTAATGATGGTATTGGAGACAGTTGTATTGTTGGATTGATCATTATGCTATGCTTGAGTTAAGTTTGCATGTGAGTACTGTTTGGCACGTATCTGAGGAGCTACGACGTCCTAGTTTGGACGGATACCGCCCATAGTCCCCTCGACTATTCTTGTTGCTTAGTTAGAGCTATTATGGGTTCTCAACCATGTTGGTTAGAGACTATGGTTTGTATAATGTCGTCACCGTTCTTGTTGCTCGGTGGGATTTGACCAAATTTAGACTATGAGATTGAGGAACTTCTTGTTGCTGTTCCGCCATAGGGTTGAGTGATTCTTGTTGCTTCACTCGAGGTGATTTTTGTTGCTTCACCTAGTGCTCTGCGCTTACTCTTGCGCTTGTGTTGATTGGTTACGAGTTGGATTAATTAGAGAAGGGTTGGTGGATGAGTCGTGTGATGTTGTTGTTGTGCCGTGTTGTGTTGTTGTTGTTGTCTCATGTATTGTCGATTGTTTTGGTACCCTGATTGTAGGCCGTAAGTGTGGATACCCATATCCGTACCCTCCCACGCAAAACCCTGTGATGTAACACGGACTTTTATTACGCATGCTTTAACGTTATCCTAAACGGTTCTAATAATGTCGAATTCATTTTGAGTCGTTTGAAATGTTAAAATGAGTCGGGTCGCTTCACATCACGCTTAAATAAATGTTCAATCGTCCATTTAGAGTCTAGCTTGGTCCACGTCCTGCTTCATTTGGCACGAGCTTCGCATTTGCATTACAATTGGCCCTTTTACATTAACAAGGTCTAATTCAGCATTCCTAAATTCCTAAATTTAGACCCGGTGGTTGAATCCTCCCTTTAGCCCCCTCTCACACAAAATATAGCCTCACGGGTTACCTTATTTCACAAAATGCTACAAAATACACCCTTTTCACATTTTCGGGTCTCGGGCCCAAAACCGAGCCCAAACCCGGCTTTGGCCCGCACTCCAAAGCCCTCAACCCTCAAAAATATCTTGGAGAGCCCTCCCTACAGCCTTCTTGACGTGCAAGTCAAAGATTATACCGTATCTATCCAAACCGGATTAAGGAAATACGAAGTCTCGAAGTTAAAATCAGCCTGTCAAACCGCATGTCACTATGCGGTTATATGTGGTAACCGCATAGCCTTATGCGGTTACCCCACCAAACCGCATAAGGTTATGCGGTTTCACAGCTTGGTTTTAGCCCTGTCTTTCCTATTTTCGCTCGGCTACTCTCCTATATATACATCCCCCTATGCACGACCTATTCTCAGAACTTTTCCACACAAGAAAACCTCTCTTCTCACAACCTCTCTTCCTAGGTTTAGTACCCACTTGGGTCCCACAAAATATACCGTCTAGCACGGTATACACTCATACCATCCACAAAAGCCTCACGCACTCAAATCCTTGAGTTCAACACACCATCCCGTGTGGACTTCATCCTTCTATAAGTTCAAGAAGCGAAGCTCTGCCCAGATCTGAAGCGTCAGGACAAGGTAGGTACCGATCCACTTGGATCAAAGCTTTTTCTTTTTCTATGGACTAACAAAGGGGACTACACTCTAGCGCCGGCTTTGGCACCCAGTAGCGCTGCGCTCCAAGTGTTCTATTTACTTGAGTGCGCTCCATATCCGATGACACGCCAAAGTCGCATAAACAGCAACCCTTATAAAATAAACCAATGGACAATTGAACTTTATTTTATTTGCATGCATCTTGCACCTTCTTATTTTGCATTAAAATCAACTTAAACAATGAATTCGACCTTTAACTGAACCGTTTTCGTTAACAAGTTAAACATGCTAAGCGAGGGTTTTAATCAATCTTTTTGCATCTGCATCTGCATTCTTTTACAACTTTTTCGCACTTGTACGTAGCGATAACATTAGCTCAATTATCATCTTACTTGATTGTTCTAGGTCAGTAGAGGCTATTTTTGAATAGGCTTTTCTAAAAGGTCTTCATAAATCATTTATTGAATAACTCTTTTTCTAAAGTACCCTCACCCCGAATCCAATCTAGTTTCACAAGCCTTAGATCTAGGGGTGTCGGCGTGCTCCAAAATCTAGGACATGTCTCTAGGCTTAGGACATGATAGCAGGTTCCTAATTTCCGCGATAATTAGGTGGCGACTCCAAAACAGTTTTAAAGGTTTTTCTAAATTAGTCATTTTAACTTAATGCGCCCTTACGCAAGACGCCGAGTTGGGTCCCATTCGATCCCGGGTTTCACAGTTTGGCGACTCCGCTGGGGACATCTTATTTTTAAAACTTAAAACTAGGTTTTTTTTTTTTTAAAATAAAGAGGTGAAACTTGAAAGCCTTGAACAATCCATGTATACATAATTGAGCTATGCACATTCGTTTAGAGTCCATTCCTTTTGGAATCTAGGCACCCTTTGCACCCTCGAGAGGTGGTTCCCACATGCAGGCTTGTCCACTCGATAAAGCACATGCCGGACTAACTTTCCTCTCGCCCCTCCACGGCCTGCCGTAAACGACTATCTCGACCGCCCCAGTGCTCCCTTTAGAAAACCTATCGCTCCGGCGTAAGGAAATAAAGGGGTTAAGTATCTGCCAAAGCGTACTCGAGGTAGTTGGAGGTGTACCCGACTTGACCCCACCCTTTGAGTCGAGTCATACGTACAAGTTCGAGGCTATGCACTCCATGGTCTTTTTCAAATGAGCATTTGCATTCATATCTTCGAAAACTCGCTTAAACGTTTCAAAGATAAACGAACCTAACATCTAACAAAACTAACACTTTTCAAACAAAACTATCGCGAATTTTTGAAACAAGCTTTTTCAAAATTTCCTTTTTCACTAACAAGCAAAAACCCGAGCAAGGATTAAAACCCGAGCTCGTGAATTTATTCCTCTAGGTCACACGGCCTAGACTCCACTTTTAACATCCTCGACTCGACCTGCTAACCGCTCTCGAGTCGAATCCTTTCTCTTTTACACATCCGAACTCGAGCTCACCTCGGCAAATCACTGATACTCGTTCGACGGGTGCAAAGCAAAATTTTTAACATCGAGACGAGATGTGCGCACACATCCTCGTCACAAAAGCTTCCCCTTAGCCAAAACTTTTCGAAAATATCCTTTTTCAAGCTTAAAAGGTCTTTCAAAACAACGAAATGAGCTAAACTGAATGCCTAAAATAAACATTGAACCTAGTAGGTCTAACTAGATACACGCCACACAACCTAATCCATTGTCAACATCCACGACTCAACTAGCTAACCGCTCTCAAGTCCAACCCCTTTCACCCACCTAGGCTCGTTAACGATGAACCGTTAAATGGGCTCGATAAAGCTAACATTGTTGAGACGAGACGTACGCACACGTCCTCGCCTCAAAAACTTCCTTTAGCTAAAACCTTTTCGGGAACCTCCTTTTTCAAAACATAAAAGGTCTTTCTAAACAAAGACATAAGCTAAAAATGAATGCTTAGAGTGATCGCGAGTCTAGTGGGCCGAGTCGTGTCACTAATATACGAAGTGAAATACAGGCCTCAGCTGGATACTCGCCGTACCAAGAATCACATAGTCATCCCTTACAAGAAACGAACCTATACCCGCAAAATGGCCGGCAATGACGAAGTCAACGCACTCCGTGACCAAGTCACAAAGCTGACCGATGACCTCGAACGCCTCTTGAACCACCATAAGACCGAGATAAAGCGTTTGGAACAACGTATCAAGGACAAGGCCGACAAACAGGCCTCTATCCACACTCTCGAGGCCCTTAACCAACAGGACAATGAAGGCTTCACCGAGTATCTCTCTCGATGGGAAAAGCTAAGCGCACAAATTCGGATCGTCCGTGAGAACGAACTTGTGCCTAAGTTCATAAACAACCTGCGACCCATGTATCAATTATACATGCGGTACAGCAACATCCAAGACATCAAACAACTCGTCAGGGTTGGCACTCAAATCGAGGACGACTTCAGGACTAACGCCACGGCCAGATATACCGGCGATACCCACCAAGATAACTCACCAAAGTCTCCTTACGCGACCAAGAGTGAGGAAAACTGCACTGTGGATAGCTTTGATGCACTTGCAACCAAAAGCTATAGGAACTTCATACCTTACACTAAGGCATTCCATAGGCTGGTTGAAAACAACTACCTACAACCAATCGGGCCTACCAACGAGCCACCCGAAGACAAAAAGCCAAAACTTTGGAACCCAAATGCTTACTGTGCATACCACAGAGGCAAAGGCCACGACACAGAAGACTGCTTCAAACTGAAGCACGACATCCAAGATCTCATCGACCAAGGAAAGCTTGACAAACCGTCTCAACCGTCCAAGCCGCCCAACGACGACAACCCTTCCGCCGACCACGCAATCTTCGTGGGATCACCTCCCATTACGAACTGCTCCAACAACATCAAACCAAGCGACAATCAAATCATTGGCGCTTCGTTCAACGATAAAGGGGACGAATGGCCTATGTCAAACCAAGCCACGATCCAAGGTGACGAAAAGATTAACTCTTTTACCATACAACCCAAACCATCCAACAAAGATTACCCTCCATACAACCACACGATCTTCACAGGACCACTTCCTCCCATAGATCACTCTGACTTTGCCATGCCCGAAAACAACTCAACTCCTAACGCAGACATTGAGAATATACTGACGAGCGGGGATGCACCCATAAAACGCAAGCCATCACAACCTAAAAGGAAGATGGCGGGAACGGAGACGTTGGCAAACGCGAAGAAGAAGAAATCCTCTTAGGATCTAGTCCTTTAGGTGTCGGGTCATCTGTCGACCCACCTTCTAGTTTTAGCTTAGACTTTCGAAGGCTAGCTTCAGCTCTTCTCCTGATTTGTCAAACAATTCTTCTTTAATGAATAATACGAATAAGTTTGCTTATATCTCGTCTCAAGCTAAAAACAAACAATGAACAACAAACAAAATTTAAACGAATCAATCAAACAACACAACATAAAAATCCGTGCGATAAAAATGAACTAACGAATGAACAATCGTTAATTAAATACATTGCAAACATCGTGAGCAACCCAACACGAAACCCACTTTCCCTAAATCTTTGAAAACATAAATGGATTAAATAACCCACGGTTATCCTAACCCATTTATCACATGCTTTTTCACAAAGCATAACCCAAGAATGAAGACACGTTCTTGGTGAGTCTTTCAAAGCAAACTCACGACCCTTGGCCTTTTCGAACCTTTCCAAACAAAATCGTTTCAAACGACTCAAACCAGCCCAGTAAGTAGCATCCCTCGCCACACCCAAGAATGGCCAAGCCCAAATCTCGTGGATTCTAACATCGGATCGAATGGCTCAAACCACCTCGATCCATTTCTCCTTGAACAAAATCCATGTAGACGAGCAAGCTCGTCCTCATCACATTTTGACACCTGCGACTCAAATAGCTTAAATGCCATTTCGAGCATCCACCAATAGGATCTTAGCAACACACCGTTAACATAAACTTCTAGCTTTCTATTACCAAACATCTTCGAGCATGAAACGTTTTAAAACATTTCTAGCTCAAAATCGGCCGCATGACTCGCGGTCATCACAACCCTTTTATCACAAAACTCGTTTCAAACCCGAGAATGTCAACCCATTCTCGAGGAGTTTCACGGCTCAAGGCCTTTACCTCTCTCAATATAAGAATTTTACGAAGGTTTTCACTAGCCCAAAACCTTCTAGGATCAGACATTCCTATTTTCGCAAAAGTACAAAACACAAGAATGTGCAAACTCAATCCCGAGGACTTTTGATGTCGGACCAAGTGGCTTTAGCCGCTTCGGTTTAACTCTTCCTTAAGTAAATGCATGAAAACGGGCACTACCATTTCCATCGTATTTTCAAAGCACCCTCGGTTCAAGTAGCTCATCACTACCTTGAATTGTCTCTTGCACAGAGTCGAAATGTGACAACACATTTCAACTCGAAACACCCTCTCACTTTCACCAAAACAAAATCGTTTCAAAGACAAAACAGAGTATGCGTTAATCGAGTCTCGACACCAAGGGCATCGACGTGTACCCACGGCACGTACATCACGAATCAACTGACAAGGCGTCCACTCAAGCACCATCGACGATCTGGCGGATCTCCTCAAGCATTTCGAGTCTTTTAAATACGGGTCGAATTTTTAAGCATCGAGTCAATCTCTGTCAGTCTAGGATAATCGAGTCTCCGACGTACGACATTTTAACAAATCGATAAGGGAATAAGTTTGCCTACAACCAGTTTCCTTTTACCCTTTCTACTAAAAAAAAAATAAACATTTTGCACCGACATACATTGCATCCTAGGAGTAGCTATCCGAAGGAGGTCTAGGCCGGGTACGAAGGTCCAAGTCAATATCAAGTACAAGACAAAAACAAGAAGGTTTTCGACGACTAAACACCTACGGTTCGATAGTGCCTTGTGGTCTACTACTCCGCTGCGTTTGGAGGAGGATCCATTAATTTGGAGCTCCACAGTGGTCATGAATTTGATCGCGACCAAAAGTATGAGTATTCCTGGATCGCCCTCCGTGTACTCGATCGCGTGCCTAATAAGCAAACGAACTTGTCAGAGGAGTCCGGCGTGATAGACACATGATCACATGCAACCTTCCCACTATAGGGTCTAGCAAAGTCGAAACTCGAGCCTAAGCCACAAAGGGCCCGACGAATTCTCAAACATAAAAAGGGAATACAATCAAAGGTGAAAGCAACGGGAAAAAGGGCAAAGTCAAAAGGAAACAAATCTCAAAGTTTCCAAGAAATCAAAAAAGAAACAAGTCTCAAGGTCTTTAAGAAAGGGACAAAAACAACAAAAAGAAAGCCCGAAAGTCAAGTGGCTAAGTGAACAAAGGTCTACTACAAAAATGGACCTAGTCTAAAACCTCTTCAAGGAACCCGTACCAAAAGGACATATGGCACGGTGGACATTGCTCTGAGCCGAATTTGACACCAAGGAGCCCGTTATCGACACTACATCATTTCCCAACGACAGAATTTACAACATCAATGAAGAAGCGACATACTTCGATGGTTCATCCAATTATCGAGGTTGGAGAATAGGAATAATCCTCTTTTCCCAAACGGTGAACACGAACACCTCCCTCCATCAAATTGGACTTTGATGCGACAAACAAGCGGCCAAGATCAACTAAGGAGAACCTACCTTAGGATGCAATGTATCAAGGTCAAACACATAAACACCCTTTTTGGACCAGCGGGTCCTTAAACACGCACCTTCCCACATAAACACCTCCTTACCAAAACAAACACATCCCTTTGGAACTACGTTAGGTTTGATTCCGTACCCACGGATACGTAGGCCGCTCACTTGAGCTCAACCAACCCTTTTACACAAAACATCCCTATGTCTAAAGCTTCCAAAGTCAAGGACATCCTCACAAAAATCCACAAAAATCCACAAAAATCCAAGGCAAACTGTTTCTTTATCGAGGCGTTAAAACGACTACGTCGAGACAAAGTTGTGCTAGACCTAGGAGTAGTACTCTGCTTTTTCGTCTAACCTTGTTCGTTTTGCAGGAATAACAGCATGCCACTGAAGCAACCATGAGTCGCCAAGCCGGGGGCTTTACCGATGCACGTGTCACAGTCACTTACATCCCTATCAATGTCGAGTCTCGAGTCACGCATACGATTCGTCTTTGTTTTTCAAACTTTTCGGCATTTTAAGCATCCCATAAACATTGACTCGGATATCGAGTCAACCCTCTTCCAATCAAACAATTTAGCGACATTTAAACCGCTCCTCTCCAAACTTTTCAGTTCAGGAAACGCTCCCACGAGCCGATACGCTAATTTTAAACACGCTTTTTCAAACATGCACCCTCAAAATAGCTAATCACCCTTCAAAATTAACTCAATTTTGCACTTCACTTTTGCAAAAACATGCCCTTTCGCACAAGCAAAATGTATCTTTCGAAAATGCATCTCAAATCCTTGAAACGCATCTCGAATCTTCGAAGTCCAAACTTCTCCCAAAAATTTAACTAACCACTCGAGTTAATACATTTTGAGTAACAGCATTTTTCGAATTTAACTCACTCAAGTTAACAAATTTTGAGCGAATTGAAAGCTATATCGAACTACGCCGGTTTGATTCCACATTCGTGGATACGTAGGCAGCTTACGCAAAGCCCAACCGAATCACGCACTACATCCCACTCCGTGTTGTCATGAGATTCCACCGAATTCTCATCCTCGACAATTGGGGGCTTTTCAACCTTTGCACTCAAATGACCCTCCACGGTCTTCACAAGTCTAGCTCAAGCTCACAACGTCAAACACTTTTTCATCTTGCATGAAGCCTTACAACCGACATTTCAAGCGTTCATTTTTAAAGCTCATTTCGACAACTAAAATGAATCTTTCGCCAAAATGATTTTTCAACAAAACATTTTAATCCAAACATCCCAATCGGGAATCATTTCACTTTCAAATCCAAGCCTACTAACTACGCAGGTACATGGAAGCACAATACAGCACGGAAGCGAAAGACGACGAAAACAACTACGAAGTTCAAGCCAAGCTACAACAAGCGGTCATGTAATGATGGATTCACACAATCCTTATTACACAAGATCATCAGGACAACTCAGGGCGAAGACGACGGTAATCCAAACACCATGCTCTTCACTTTGACTCAGTTTTCACCCAAAACTTAGTCAAACTCGAGGAGGTTATCCAAAAACTCCTCCTACCAATGCACATCCTGCACCCCACTTTGACTTAGTTTTCACGCAAAACTTAGTCAAACTCGAGGGGGTAATCCAAAAACACCTTTATCCTAATGCACCCATAGCCTTTTACATAATTTGACCATCGTTATACACCATAACTCGGTCAAACTGGGGGCTCATATACACTGGAGGTTGACGCTTCCTATAAAAAAACAAACGAAAAACAAACGAAAAATGGGATAATTTTTCGCATTTTCGACGACACCTATACCCACATAAGCATCTCCGGTTGAGCGACACCTTCAGAACCGCTACAAACACGAGCATGCACGCTAAAAGCATAACACTTCCATGTGTGCATCAAACAAAAACCACCCGAACATAGATCAAACAACAAACACCCTAGCATGTCCAAGAAGCCTCCTAAACACCTACACCCCAAGTCCGAGAGAGATGAGTATCACGTGAATCCAAACGAATCACCAGATACCACGTCTCATGGTCAAAGCAGGCGAAAATGAAGATTTCAAAAGACAAATCGCAGAATTCGAATTATTCCGGATTTGAAGCCGCGACATGTGAAAATGAGTTCGCGCTTGAAGTCGTCAATTGATAAGAGATTCCCCGGAAGAATCACTAGTCAACAAGGCAATTTCTGAGGCGTGTTTTGTTCCACGTTGTCTCTCCACATTGGGCTCGTCAAGCCTAAGTATTTTTCTTCGTACACGCAAGCTTTCATGGTTAAGGCGTCACCTACAGTCCGCCATACGCGTGTATTAAGCCTTTAATACACGGTACAGAAGCAGAAACACGAACACTCTTCACGAGTCCTTACACCCTTTTTCATATCCCTGTGGAGTATCACTACCTCCCCATGGAGCCCACACACCTATACAGACATTTCCCACGGAGTCCAAGACATATCTCTCGGCTTCCCCAGCAAATCACTAGCCTACATCTCTGCGGCACTCTTCCCAGTAGGCCGTAGCAAATACACCTCTACAGAGCATCCTGAACGAGTCATCCTTCAACTTTGGAGCATAGACACTAAACGTCTACATCAACACATACAGCAAGTCCAAGCATCTACATCAACTACAAGACGCCAACACATTTGCAATTACACGGAGCAGTATACATGAGCACATATACCTTTTTCGGACCATAATTCCCGGCGAATATACACCTGCACCCCTTTACAAGATGAAGCACCAGCACCCTTTCCCTTTCCAAAGACCAAACAACTACAAACACACCTACGCTCCTCGGCGAGATCATACATATACACCCTTCCCAGCAGACTACTACTTCACCAGCAGACACTACACTAAGCACCTGCGCTCCTCGGCGAGACCCAGCACAACATCAACAACGGCATCAACATCGGCAACGGCATCAACATCAGCAACGGCATCAACATCAGCAACGACATCAACATCAGCAACGACATCAGCACAACAAAGGCATCCAGCAGGCCGGCAGGCCCTTACCGGTATGTACGGACCGCCACGTCCTTAAAATGCGCACGTCCCTCCCCGCATAGCCCGGTTCGAAGTCCTAGTCTCACCCATGGACACATACTTCGTTCCGCTGACTATATCGAGACTGTAATGGTCCGGATATGGTCGTAGGAGTTTGACTAACGCTCTAGTCCGAGCTCAGTCAAACTGGGGGCTCTGTGGATACCCATATCCATACCCTCCCACGCAAAACCCTGTGATGTAACACGGACTTTTATTACGCATGCTTTAACGTTATCCTAAACGGTTCTAATAATGTTGAATTCATTTTGAGTCGTTTGAAATGTTAAAATGAGTCGGGTCGCTTCACATCACGCGTAAATAAATGTTCAATCGTCCATTTAGAGTCTAGCTTGGTCCACGTCCTGCTTCATTTGGCACGAGCTTCGCATTTGCATTACAATTGGCCCTTTTACATTAACAAGGTCTAATTCAGCATTCCTAAATTCCTAAATTTAGGCCCGGTGGTTGAATCCTCCCTTTAGCCTCCTCTCACACAAAATATAGCCTCACGGGTTACCTTATTTCACAAAATGCTACAAAATACACCCTTTTCACTCCAAAGCCCTCAACCCTCAAAAATATCTTGGAGAGCCCTCCCTACAGCCTTCTTGACGTGCAAGTCAAAGATTATACCGTATCTATCCAAACCGGATTAAGGAAATACGAAGTCTCGAAGTTAAAACCAGCCTGTCAAACCGCATGTCACTATGCGGTTATATGTGGTAACCGCATAGCCTTATGCGGTTACCCCACTAAACCGCATAAGGTTATGCGGTTTCACAGCTTGGTTTTAGCCCTGTCTTTCCTATTTTCGCTCGGCTACTCTCCTATATATACCCCCCTATGCACGACCTATTCTCAGAACTTTTCCACACAAGAAACCTCTCTTCTCACAACCTCTCTTCCTAGGTTTAGTACCCACTTGGGTCCCACAAAATATATCGTCTAGCACGGTATACACTCGCCAAGACTTCCAGGCTTTGGCACCCAGTACCAAGACTCCAAGTGTTCTATTTACTTGGTACACTCCATATCCGATGACACGCCAAAGTCGCATAAACAGCAAACCCTTATAAAATAAGCCAATGGACAATTGAACTTTATTTTATTTGCATGCATCTTGCACCTTCTTATTTTGCATTAAAATCAACTTAAACAATGAATTCGACCTTTAACTGAACCGTTTTCGTTAACAAGTTAAACATGCTAAACTGAGGGTTTTAATCAATCTTTTTGCATCTGCATCTGCATTCTTTTACAACTTTTTCGCACTTGTACGTAGCGATAACATTAGCTCAATTATCATCTTACTTGGATTGTTCTATGTCAGTAGAGGCTATTTTTAAATAGGCTTTTCTAAAAGGTTTTCATAAATCATTAATTGAATAACTCTTTTTCTAAAGTACCCTCACCCCGAATCCAATCTGGTTTCACAAGCCTTAGATCTAGGGGTGTCGGCGTGCTCCAAAATCTAGGACATGTCTCTAGGCTTAGGACATGATAGCAGGTTCCTAATTTCCGCGATAATTTGGTGGCGACTCCAAAACAGTTTTATAGGTTTTTCTAAATTAGTCTTTTTAACTTAATGCGCCCTTACGCAAGACGCCGAGTTGGGTCCTATTCGATCCCGGGTTCCACAGTAAGCCATGTAAGCTTGTATATGTTGTTTACTATGTTTATGATGTTGAAATACGACTGGGGAGCACCTAGTTATTCCCCACTGATTGTGGTTGTTGCTTCCTTTTTATAGGTACGCGCGGGACGGGCTATGTGTGAGGATACTATGAGGATTGACCCGTTGCTTGGCCTTGGATGAGTTCTCTAGCTAGATTGGAGTTGTTTATACTGGATTAGTTCATTTCCGTTTTTATTTCATTGTACTTTGGTTTGGATATGTAAGGGGTATTTATTCCCCGATGTTAGACCTTGAGGTCTACTCTACTTTTCTTTTGGTTTGGTTTGATTTTAGTCGTTTTGAGTGACAATTCCGGATTCACTGTGTTTCCGCCACCGTGGTTTTCATTTTCATTTCTATTTACTTTTTAAAACCTTTTTTATGCTTATTTTATATTGTTAAATAATCCGGGTTGTTACAGTTGATATCAGAGCGAATACGCTCCCAACTCTCCTACGTGAGTGAGTTGGATTGACTTACAACACCGAGTGAGAGTGATGGGTAGACACATTAGGGGGTGTGCGTTATTTATGCTTATGTTTGAGTAGTTCTTTGAAGTGGCATGTTTAGTAAAATGCCGCTATTAACTACGTTCTTGTGTTGCAGATTTCTCGAAATGGTAACGTGGCTCAACAGGAACAACAACGCATCCGCAGGCTTGAGGATGCTACTCCCTATGACCGAGGCACAAGCCAACAAGAACTCAGTCTTTGATCGCTGCAACCGTCATCACCCTCCTACGTATGACGGTAAGGCAGAGCCAATCGTGCTGGAGTCTTGGGTCCGCGAGATAGAGAAGCTATTTATGGCGACTCGGTGTCCCGAGGCGCAGTAGGTGGATATCGCCACCTACTATCTGAAGTTGGAGGCCGACAACTGGTGGGCCTTGTCTAGAGCCATTCTTCACGCTCAAGCTGGGTTCAACTGGACCATTTTCTGTGAGGCGTTGAAGAAACGCTTCTACCCTGATGAGCTCCGCTAGCAGAAGGAGCAAGAGTTCATTAATCTTGTTCAGGGCTCTATGTCGGTGCAGGAGTATGCCGACAAGTTCGTGGCCCTAGCCCGCTTTGCTCCTAATGTGGTTCCCGATGAAGCTGCTCGCTTTCGTCGGTTTGAGAAGAACCTAACCCCTAGGGTTAGAACTGTGCTTACGAGGGTCCCTTGTACGATCTTCCAACAAGCCTATGATCGCGCTCTGAGTGTCTATGAGTCGGTCAAGGCTGAAGAGGCTGATGCTACTGCTGCTAACAGGTTTGTGAAGAGGCCGTTTGTTCTACAATCGTCCCTTCAAGCTGCTAAGGGAGGGAGGTTCGATATTCGACCTGCTGTGAACCGTGCTCATCTAGGCCGAATATGCTCTGCTACAGGTGCAGGAAGGCTTGCCATCCGGGTCTGACTTGTGACGGGAAGCCGATTACGTGCTTCATCTGCAAGGAGCCGGGGCATAAGTTTAATGACTGCCCTAAAGCTGTGAGGTCGACGGGTGCTGCTGCTGGTTCTGGTTCCTCATCTGCTGTGGTACCTTCTACTGTGGTCACGAAGACTAACCCTCCTGCTCAAAAGGGTCGTATCTTCGATATCAATCGCGCTGAGGCTGAGGCTCATCCTGATGTTATCACGGGTACATTTCTTGTTAACTCTGAACCTGCTTTTGTTCTATTTGATACGGGTGCGTCCATGTCTTTCATCTCTGCTTCCTTGATCAAGAGGGCGAAGCTTACATCTTCTACTTCCGTGGATACTCTTTTTTCTCTTCCCACCGGAGAAACTATTTCATGCCCCACTCTTTACAAGGATGTTCCTATTTCCTTTGGGATGTCTGTAATGCTAGCTGATCTTGTTCGCTTTGAGCTGTCCGAGTTCGATATTATCTTGGTTATGGATTGGCTGGCGAAGTTCGATGCTCGATTCATTTGTCGTGATCAGAAGGTCTTGTTGAAAGGACCGTCTGGTTGCACGATCTCGCATAGGTGCTCTACTTCGAGGCCTAGTGTTCGATGGGTGTCTGCGCTGAAGATGAGTAACCTGAGGAGGAAGGATCATCAGGTGTTCTTGTGCATGGTAAAGGATGTCTCTAAGGAGATGAAGCTAGAGGACATTCCCGTGGTTAGCGACTTTGCCGATGTTTTTCCTGAGGAGTTACCTGGAATTCCACCTGAGCGTGATGTAGAGTTTGTGATTGATGTAGTGCCTGGTACAAGACCTATCTCTAAGCCTCCGTATTGGATGGCGCTGTAGATACCCGTATCCGTACCCCCCAAAAACAAACCCGATGATGAAAAGGACTTTCATACATGCTTTAAAAGAGTCGAAACGGTACAAAAGTGTCTAAAACGTATTAGTCATTTTTAGCGTATTAATTTGGACTTGCATAATCATGAAAGTAAATGTCAATTTTAGTCATCATGAGCGTAACACGAGCACAATATAGGAACGTCTTATTAAGCCACGCCACAAAACAAATTTCAACTAGCTACAAAACGGCCCAAACTTACAAAAACGACCCAAAAACGCACACCAACACAACACATAAAACGGGCCAAAGTGCGTCCCGTGTCACATTTTCACAAAATCAAACTTTACAAAACCGTAAAATAATATACCTTAATATTATTTTATTTCGAGCCAAAACCGAAAAACACGACAAAAACCGAAACACGAAAACCGAAATTCGGACCAAAACTGAACAAATACTTAGCCCATAAGTAAACAACAAAACACAATCATTACTTAATCAAACATCCAAAACCAAATGGCGGCATAAACAGCCCACCAAAACAAAAATGAAATCGCCAGTTGACAGGCGATTAAAAATACAATCGCCTGTCAACAGGCGATTTACTTTTTGTTTTGTACCAGCCGCCTTTTTAATTTTTCTTTAAAAATATCTAACTCAAGCAAACTTAAACGCCTGTATACAGGCGATTAAGTTTTGCTATCCCACAGAAACCAGCCAAACTCTATAAATACCAACCCACTTCATTCATTTTCAATACCCGGTTTTTAGCACTCATACACTATTCACAAAATCCACTCAAAAATACCGTCTTTACATTTTCGAAAGGTAAACATTTTACCTACGGGCTAGACGTTTGAGACTCGGACAATGGGGTTACATTAACCCCAAACCCGATATTGGCACTAGCGAAGCCGTATTCGTAATACGGTTGTAGCAATTTGGATTCATAATCCGTCTAAACCCCGCCAATATCGCATAAATAAACGACTCATTATCACTAAAGCAAACCGACGTCACTTTTATAATTATGCAAGTCCTCATTCATGCATTAAATAACGACTAGAATCACGGATCCAACACTAAATTGTACCGTTTCATAGAGTCTTTTAGCATGTCAAAACTGAGGGTTTTTCACAAATTCTAATACGAGGTCGGAAAATAACGTCTATAGTAATAATTTAGTCAATAAATTATTACTTAACGTACATTTCCTATAGCAATATGTCATTATTTTGACAATTTACATTATTTATGCATTTTAATCGAGTCATACTTATTCGCACTTGTACGTAGCGTGACTTTTAGCCCAAATATCAAAATTAAGCAAATGTTTTCAAATTAGTAGAGACTACTCTTATGTAGGCTTTTTGATTACTGTTTTCAAAACTCATTTTGTCAAAACTTTCGAAAAGTAACCTCACTACGAACCCCTTCTCTGGTTTCAAACCTCAGATTGATAGGTATCGACGCACCTTGAAATCTGAGACACTCGTGTCTTGTATTTCAAGACGCGTTGAATAGGTTCCAAATTCCTTTAATATTTGGTGGCGACTCCGAAAATACATTTTCAAAAAGGATTTTCTACTTTTCTTTTTGGTCACAAATTCATGCAATGATCTCCCCATTTTTACAAATCTTCGCACTTTTCCTCGCGAGGCGATTCCGCTTCCTACGCCAAGACGGGCGAGGGCGGCGCACACAGGCGCCGATAGGTCTATCACTTTCCGGTACCTTGGTTGGCGACTCATTGGGAAGAGCATGATTTTTATTATTTTGAAAAACTAGTTTTTCTTTATTTTAAAATCATAAAGAAGTGAAGCTTGAAACTTTGAAAACATTTACGCTTTCGATATTTGGGCAAAAATCGTTGAGTCGAATCCTCCCGATTCAAACCACACCCTTTGAGGAACGGCCTCAAAGAACTCTCGCTTCATAAGCGAGGTAACTTTGACACACTGCTTCTCTCACCCTCCACGATTACAAGTACGGCATCCGTACAAACGATCGTGAACAGTCAAACTCGAACGCTCTAGGGCCTGTCTTGAATTCACACCTAAGACGTGTGTAGTCTTGCGGGTGCCCCTACCTAAACGTCGCGGGAATGACCGGAGGGAACCTTACCCCCTATAAACCAAACCCTGTGTTTATATGTACAAGTGCGAAGCTATAGTACCCTCACTATAGTAGTCTTTCAAAAACTTTCTGCATGTAAAAACTCTTCCTAGGCATTATACTTTTAAAATACGTCCATCTTTGAAATTGCTTTTTCAAACTTTTTTCAAAAAAGGTCATACTTTTAAAAACACGCCGTTAGGCTCTTTGACCTATAGTCATTTGAGTTTAACAAATAAAATGCCGCTACATTTAAAACCGACCCAGGATAACCACTAGATCCCCGATCTTTTTCAAAACGTAAATGAATTATGCGACTGACGTATCGTCATAATACATTTATTGCTAAAGGTCTTTCACAAAGCAAAAACCCGAGTATGTCAATTCATCTCGGAGATTTTAAATGAAATTAACTTTTAGAACATTAGAATTAGCTCTAAATCGAGTGACTCTTTAGTCATCCCGATTTTAATCCTTTTCTCTCAAAAACGAAAAACGCGGGCTCGTTCAGATGCGGACCCGTTGATTTACTCTTTGAATCAAGTGACT
The DNA here is from genome assembly GCA_023091065.1 of Dianthus caryophyllus. Classification (NCBI taxonomy): domain Eukaryota; kingdom Viridiplantae; phylum Streptophyta; class Magnoliopsida; order Caryophyllales; family Caryophyllaceae; genus Dianthus; species Dianthus caryophyllus. The sequence goes on from CM041521.1 coordinate 18,758,557, forward strand.
TATCGTCATTTTTGATTTAAAACCCTGAGTCACACGTAGAAGGCGAACAATTGATCGCCTTTTACCCAATTTTAACATCCTCAGGTCGGTTAGCCTATCGCTACTTCGGTCTGATCCTTTTTTATCATAATCCAATGTTAAACCCCTGGCAACATACCGCCAAACTGGGTCAATCAGATTATGATCATACAAATTTTCCTACCTCGAGAATAGGGACGTGTCAACACGCCTCTACCTCAAAAGCTTCCCGTGTCCTTTTAAAAGCTAAAAACACGAGTCAAGTCGAGTCACCCACTTTTTACGCTTTTGTGTCTTCCTTTGGTCGTGAATGTGATTTTTCATTTGAGTCTTTTCCTTCTCTTTTAGAATCACTAAAGGTTTGAAAACTTTGTCAGGTCCGCTCATTGAAAAACCCTGGATACGCGACGAACTAAGAACCGTCACTTAAACCCACCTCCGCCTCCAAAGAAGCGCTCCTACAACAGATCAAAACCAAAACCTGTCATGGCCTTTCAACACGACGAAGGTTTCAGAGGACCACCCCCACCCCCGGAGGTACCTGCCGAACAAGTCCGACAGCTCAATGATAGGATAGCTAGCCTCACTACGACGATCGAGCAAATGGCTATCATGCAAAAGTTTGAAGCAGAGAAAAACGCCGTGCGCCTGGCCGAGGAATCTGAACGGAATGCAAAAAGGATTCGAACAATGGAAGAGCGTCTCACGAACTCAAGGGGTCACTCCATACACCAAGAGAACGAGCACATCCCAAAGAACGTCAGATCCATGCTACCAGACAAGTTAGCACTTAGCGATCTTCCCGTCTTCAAAGGTCACGAAAGCCCGCTCGTTCACGTCAAGGCTTTCAAAGCTAAAATGGCCATCATGGGTGTCGAACCCCCTGCATGGGCTACCTTATTCCCTCACTCATTGGACGCGCAACCCAGGGCATGGTTCTACGCTCTAGAACCACATAAAACGGGTAGTTTCGAGGACATAACGGTTGCGTTCGATCTACAGTATCGGGACAACAATGATATCCAAGTCTCACTACGTACATTGGAGGTCCTGACCCAGAGGGACAATGAAGGGTTTACCGAGTACCTGACGCGCTGGAAGAAGCTGTGTGCTCAAATACCTAACCGTCCAAGGGACACCGATCTGATTACTAAGTTCATCAACAACCTTACCCCCGCATACCAACAACACCTACGATATGGGAATTTCGACAACTTCTCAACCCTCAGCGTCGTCGGCGAGCTCATCGAGGACGACCTTCGTTAGGAAAATAGGAATAAGAGTACGGGTCGCGGATATCAAGGGAGCTCATCTCGAGCCACTCCCAAAGTCGAGCCCATCCATGCCATCAACGCACTGGACGCGTTAGAGGCACCACCGGTTTTTACGACACCACCAAGACCTGCCATGCCTCCGCCAAAGGCATCATACTCACCTCCTGGTCCCAGTTCAATGAAAGCACGACGAAACTTTGACCCAATATACATGACTTACTCAAAGGCACTACAGAAGCTTGTAAGCCGTAATGTACTTCAACTCATAGGACCTACTAGCGAGCCTCCCCCGGACAAGAAGCCAAAGTCGTGGGATCAGAACGCATACTGCGAATTCCACAGAGGAAAGGGGCATGACACCGAGCAATGCTTCCGCCTGAAGAACATAGTTCAGGACTTGATCGACGACAATACCATCGTAAAGCCCAGCCCAAGTCCTAAGCCTTCAAACCAGCTGAACCCTCTACATAACCATGCTATATTTACAGAAGCACACCCTATCATCGACTGCTCTAAAATGATAGTCTCAGATGATCACGAAGTCAACGGCATCTGGAATACTTCTGAGGATGAAGCCGACAATGATGACACCCGCATATGTCTCCAGGATGAGCCCTACGAAGAGGAAACTCAACCCCGTCGTCCGCCAGGCAAGTATGGGGAGCTATGTCACAAGTACCCATTTAGGCTATCGGACAGTGATGACGAAGTAGCCTACTTAACACGTTCTGGACGTCCGTACCAAGCTTCTCTAAAGTTACTTGAACCTCAAAGCCACCCACCAAGGTTGACTGCTCAAGAGAAGAACAAGGGAATAATCATAGACGAGGGTACGCCGCCTACTTCGCCTACCTCCACAACCCCACCTACAAGCGTTGCTCCCACGCCGTTAGCCAGCAAAGTGTCATTACCTGACACCAATCCTGTACCTGTCTTGCCAGTCAACAAGGTAGCATCACCAAGTGCTACCCCAACACCCTTACCCCCACCTGAAATCGGAGACACGCTCCATAAACAAATTTCAACAAGACGAAAGCAGACATTTCAATCTGGCAGCTCTTAAGGGACTCAATGGGACATCGTGAAGCCCTCTACCAAGCATTACAGGTCACCCCAATGACATCGGAAATGTCTCCAGAGAAGCTTATCAGTAACATTACACGCGAATGGCAAGCCAACGCCGTCACCTTCTCAGATAAAGACCTCCCTCCATTCGGTGGCACGCATAACCTACCTCTCTACATCAACGTGGAATGCCACGGCATGACATTACCGATCGTCCTCATCGACAATGGATCCGATCAATGTCTTGCCCGCGAGACAACCGTAAAACCGGGATTAAGGAAAACGACTTCATCCCGTGTACGGACGGCGTCAGGGCCTTCGATGGAACACGTCGCAGCATAAAGGGAACCATCTCCTTCCCCATTATGACGGGACCAGTCATGAGAGAAACCGAATTTCAAATCATCGACATACCCCCTACCTACAACATGCTACTGGGAAGACCTTGGATCCACGCTATCAAGGCCGTCACCTCAACCCTACATCAAAAGGTCAGGATACCTCTTAATGACGAGATCGTCACCATCGACGCCTCAAACTTTCGGGCTACCCTCAAGCAGCAAAAAGCCAATGATAGTACTGCAGAGATAAATGCCGATCCAGCCGACGACATATGTGGGTTCGACTTCGACTTCAACATCTGTACTCTGACCCGTAGAGAAGAAATCACTACACTCTACGCCAAGGACGACGATAACAAATGGCCCACCATGGGTCTATCTTACGTACCATGGTCATACGAAGTCTCTCAAGGTTGGGAATCATACAATGATCGCAAGAAATATCATGACTTCCACATACAACCATACCACATCCTCCCCAGCCACTACTTCACAAAGAGGGCACCAGCAAGATTCCTAAGAACACAACCACGTACACCATTGCCGGGATTGATCTCATTTCCGACATCGTGCGCAACAACAACTTTAACCCTACCAACCTGATCATCCCTTACGAAGAAAAAACACACGACGGATGGTCAAAAACCCTCGAATGGACCGACGAACAAGGCCGCACTTTCAAGATAACTACGGGTCAAGGCTACGCCTTCGAAGATTCCGACTCCGACGGAGATGAAGACAACACCCCAACAAAAAGACTGCCTTAAAGTTTAAACTCCTCGTCGTCATTTCAAGTCTCTTACCCCAACTAAGCCCCCTGCTATTTCACGACATAGTCAATTTAGCTAAAGAACTAGAGTCATTAAGGTTGTCCAAAGCTCCCTCGTCTGAGCTATCTTCAAATGTAACCGCTTTTGATAACATTAATAACATGAAAGTTTTTGGTTACTCTTTGCCTCATTTAAACTCTACTTTTTCTAATAATTGCGATAAATTTAAACTAAATAAAATTGCATTATATAGATACATTGCAAGTATTGTCTCAAAACCCGAACAGGACCCAATTATTGAAGACACAACAACCATCAACATAGGAACGCCCGAAGAGCCTCAAGAACTACAGCTGGGGGCTTCCCTAAGCACAGAAGAAAGGGCCACCTATACCAAGCTCCTCGCAGAGTTTAAGGACGTCTTTGCCTGGTCATATAAGGACATGCCCGGCATAGACCGCGAGATAGCTGAACACCGCATCCCGATCAAGCAAGGTAGCAAACCGGTCAAGCAGAAGCTCCGACGCATCAAACCAGAATGGTCTCTCATGGTCAAAGAAGAGATCGAAAAGCAGCTACAAGCTGGGTTCATCCAAGTCATCGAATATTCAGACTGGGTCTCCAATATGGTACCGGTTATGAAGAAAACTAAGAAATGCGAGTATGTGCCGACTTCCGGGACCTGAACAAAGCCTGCCCAAAAGATGATTTCCCACTACCCCACATGGACATCCTAATCGACAACACAGCAGACCATGCCTTACTGTCATTCATGGATGGATACGCGGGATACAACCAAATCAAAATGGCAGCAGACGACATGCCAAAAACCACCTTCGTAACCCCCTGGGGAACATATCGCTACGCCATGCCATTTGGGCTCATAAATGCCGCGCTACTTACCAACGCATCGCTACCACCTTACTCCACGACATGATGCATAAGGAGGTCGAGGTATACGTTGACGACATGATTGTAAAGTCAAAAGGAAGGGACGACCACGTCACCAACCTCCGCAAGTTCTTCACCAGAATCAGGCAGGACAAAATGCGATTAAACCCACAGAAATGCACCTTAGGAGTCACATCGTGCAAACCGCTAGGAGCCACATAGTAAGCCGAGGGATCAAGTAGACCCGACCAAAATCAGAGCAATAATGAGCATGAAGACGCCGAGCAACATCGACGAAATAAGGAGTTTCTTGGGACAAGTCCAATATATCTCCCGATTCATCAGCAAGCTTACCATGATTTGCGAGCCAATCTTCAAAAAATTGAAGAAGGAAGAGCATACGAAGTGGGACGATGACTGCCAACAAGCGTTCGACAAAGTCAAGAGCCTGCTTACGAACCCACCCGTTCTGGTACCCCCACAAAAAGACTTGCCACTATCATCAGACTTCTAACGATCACGCCAAACGCCATGGGTGCCATGCTCGCCAAGAAGTCGACAACGAAGAATCCGCCATCTACTACATCAAAAGAGGTTTCACGATTACGAACTTCGGTATGAACGATCGAGAAAAGTCGCCTCACCGGTCCGGGCAACCAAAAAGCTCAGACACTACCTACTCACCAAAGACTACAAGAGTCTACTCCTAATGGACCCCCTCAAATACCTATTTGAAAAACCACCCTGGGACGCATGGCCAGGTGGACTCGCTTCGCCGAGTATGAACTCAAGTACCTCCCGAAAGTAATCAAGGGAAGAAGCGCTCGACTTCCTTGCAGAAAACGCCATCGTCGAACATCCCATGATCGACACAACGTCTCTACCTGACGAAGGAATCTTTGCCATAGAAAAGGAATACTGGCAATTATACTTTGACGGAGCGTCAAACTACCGCGGCTATGGAGTCGGAATACTCCTAATATCCCCAAACGGCGATCATACTCCACTCTCAATCAAGCTCGACTTCAGTGTCACGAACAACGCCGCGGAGTACGAGGCCTGCATTTATGGCCTGCAGGCAGCCATCACTCTCAAGATAAAGAACCTACGGGTACATGGAGATTCATTCCTCATCATAAATCAAGTGACAGGGGCATGGAAGATCATGAGCGAAACCCTCACCAAATACCAAGCAAAAGTACAAAAACTCCTAGCCAACTTCGACTGCATTGAGTTCTATCACCTCCCAAGGGAAGAAAACCAGTTCTTGAAGCGACCGTCCAAAACTCTCATCCCTCCTGAACATGCCACCAGACATGAAGTTACTACCCATCATCGTCGAAAGACGTGACGAACCAGCATACATCCATACCATTGACCTGGACGAAGCCGAGCAGACAGAGCCTTGGTATCAAGCTATAATCAACTACAAAACAGACAACACCTACCCACCCGACACCGATAAACGTGGACAGAGGGCTATCGACTCTAGCTTCCCAATTTGTGCTAGAGATGGGACAACTACTCAAGAAGACACCACAAGGGACACCGCTCATATGTGTCGACTACAAGAAGCGGCGGTGAAATCGCCACGCAAGTCCATGATGGCGAATGCGGACCCCACATGAACGCCGAGCACTCGCAAACAAATCCTACTGGCTAGGATGGTATTGGGCGACCATGGAAGCAGATCGTATCCAATACGTCAAGCATTGCCACAATCGCCAAATTTTCAAAGAACGCCCAACATGTACCACCTTCACCACTATACAAATTTAACCTCACCCTGGCCCTTTTCAACCTGGGGCATCGACGTAATAGGAAAAGTCCACCCCATCGGAGCAGGAGGTCACTGTTTCGTGCTGGTGGCCATCGACTACTTCACTAAATGGGTAGAAGCAGCGTCTTTTGGACCCTTGGCTCCAAGGAAGTCGCCAAGTTCATCCAGACGAACATCATATGCCGATATGGCATACCCCACGAGTTCATCGGCGATCAAGGTTCGTGACTTTCAACGCGAGACCGAAGCCATACTCACAAAATACAACATCCAAAGATCACAAATCCTCACCCTATCGACCCCAAACCAATGGAGCCGTTACAAAGAAACAAGACGGTCGTCACCATACGAGAAGATGATCGACAAATGCAAAGATTGGCCTAACAAAATACCATATGCACTCGGGATACCGCATTACCATCCGAACCCCTACGGGCATGACCCCTATTTCCTCACCTACGGCATGGAAGCCGCCCAACCAAAGGGGAAATAGAAATACAATCTCTACGCATACTAATGGAAAGTAGCATCCCGTATGTAATGGGCCCGTGAACGGCATTTAACAACTCATGCTCCTGGATGAACGCCGATCGCATTCCCCGAGCACCGCATTTAATGTACCAAGCCCGACTACAACGAGCATTCAACAAACGAGTTAAGCCACGACACATAAAAGTAGGTGATCTCGTACTAAAATCACCCGGCACCACTTCAATCGACTCCACGAGGAAAATTCAAGCCTAACTGGCCGGACCCTACCTCGTCAAGGAAATCTTCACAGGCGGGCTGATCAAACTAACCGACCTCGGCGGCCAAGAGTTCAACCTCGCCACAAACCTCGATCAACTCAAGAAATACTACCCCTAAAAACCCCTTTGCAATGTATCCAGAAATACAATTTTATAAAAACAATTCATGGACCTACAGGTCCTTAAACATGCCCATGGACCTACAGGAGTCCTTAAACATGCTCATGGGTCAAGATGCCCCTAAACCTCGCTCTTTCTCTCCACAAAATCAAACACAATTCTTGGACCGGCAGGTCCTTAAACATGCTCATGGGCGGCATGGCCTTAAACGCACATTCCATAAGCAAACACAATTCATGGGCCTAAGATGCCCCTAAACATGCATCCACCAAACACAATTCATGGACCGGCAGGTCCTTAAACATGCTCATGGGCCGGCATGCCCCTAAACGTGCACATTCACCACAAAAAAGCAAAACACAATTCCTGGGCCGGTATGCCCTTAAACATACATTCTCGAACTACGCCGGTTTGATTCCACTTTTCGTGGATACGTAGGCAGCTTTGCAAAAAGCGCAACCGATATTCAACACAAAAATGACACGTCCAAAGCTTAAAAAGGCCAAGGACATAGTCAACACAAAAATTCGTCTTTTAGACCTGAAGGGTTAAAAGGACGATATTCAACACAAAAATGACGCCTCCAAAGCTTAAAAAGGCTGAGGATATAGTCAACACAAAAACCGTCTCATAACCTAATGGGTTAACATAAGGCGATATTCAACACAAAAATGACGCGTCTAAAGCTTAAAAAGGCCAAGGACATAGTCAACACAAAAATTCGTTTTTTAACCTAAGGGTAAAAAGAACGACATTCAACACAAAACGACAAACCCAAAGCTTAAAAAAGTCGAGGGAATAGTCAACAAAAAATGCTTGCATTCTAAACCTTTGAAAAAAGATTAGAGCCAAGGAATTTCACACAAAATAACAAGCAAAATGAGGCAGAGTCGTAAATAAAAACCTGATTTTTATTAATCTTAAAAAGAACGGTTACATTTTGGATTTTTCAAACATAGGAGCATAACTACGACCTTAGAAATACACTAACAAACACTATATATTACAATACGAGTCCCGGCATGTACATCGGGTTTAGGATAGGTAATATATTACATAATACAACATAATATGAACATAATACTAACAAAGCACACATAAACTAAAACCAGGTTACTCTCCGAAGCCGACTCGAGACCTCTCCAGCTGGATAAAGGGAGCACCAACCCTCAACCCCAATGGCGATCCCCAACATTGCCATAACAACCTTGATCACCTGACCCTGGAATATGCCGACGGCCGAACACACTTTCATCGGCCGAGAGTAGCTCCGGACTCGAACCCTCGCCATCACCACCGATACGTCCAAGGTCGTAGGGTCATAGCGGAACATCCGAGAAAGCCCGCTGAGCTCTAGGGCTCGGGCGTGACCTCTTGTGGGGGCTCTGCGCAGCGATCCACCTAGCGTGGGCTCGTGATACCCGAGTCGCCCTAGGAGTACCCGCCACAGCCACCCAGGGCGCGTAATCCATCCGCTCACCTGGCATCGGCCATGCCACTAGTCAACATAAGCATGCCCTCGCACCTTGGTGTCATGACCAGGAATGAATCGCGCCCACCCTATCTGTCTCCTCACTCGCCTTGCGGGATGGATGTAAACACCCATGTCGAATCCGCAAAGGAGGACTCCAGACGAACCATCGCCAAATTTCACTTGCCGTCACATCAACTATTCCCCACCACGGTACCAACCAACGAATGGTCGATGACCCCACAAGTCCAGGGAAGTAATCGTCACGGCGATGATGTGGATCCAGCCACCTAATATAACGACTAGTCACGTCCCCAGCAGGATGTGACCCAAAGAATATCACCTAGCACGCCAACCGCTCCATCAACCGCACTGGCGATTAAGGGACACCCTCGATACGGGCTCGCCCTATTGCAGGCACGATCATTCAGACCCAGGATCGTCTCAGCTAGGATCACGGCGGAAGGGTTACAGCCATACTCCATCTCTTGAACGACAGTGATTAGGCGAGGATCACCAAGCGCCCTCATACAAAGAATTAGGAAACATGTAACGGTGGACTAAGCGTAATGCCAACGCCTCTTTTCTCGCACCAAAGGAGATCGTCTCATTTTCGCTGGCTCATAAACCGCTGCAAGCGATAGAGGCTGATACGACTCCCAACAAATAACTCCTCTGTCTCCACACGAGTCATCTGAAGGTAGTTCTGCACGTGCCTCTTATATCCAGGCCCCGATCTAACGCACACGGAATGTTAGTTCGCAACCAACCACCAATGGCTCCAAATTCCTCGACCAACGGACCAGACCTCCCACTAGGAAAAGCGGAAAACGTGGAAACTCAAGTCCCAATAGTCGAGACACGCATCCAGAACTCTGGCTCCATTCAAGCCGCTCTAGACCCAGGAGGACCCCAAAACCGCAATCTTTCAAGTCTTCCTCTTCCAAATTTCCGACAAGGACGCAGACACCAACGACGCAAGTTTCCTTCAAAACTCTCCATAACTCGACGAATGTTCCATAAATATTCAGAATATTTTTGGAAAATCGAGAATAGAAGACGAGAGGATGAGTGAAATGAACTAACTTAGCCCTCCTTTTATAGCCGAAATTTGCAAGACGAAATACAACACAAAAACTTAAACGCCGTGAACAAGCGATTAAAATAAATCAAACAAAAACCACAAAACAAAATTCTAATCGCCAGAAGCAGCGATTAAAAATCAAATCGCCGCTTACAGTGCGATTTTCTTTTCTTTCTGACAAAATTATTCGATTTCTTACACTTCTTACACACCTACACCCAAATTTTTTTAAACTTATTACCCCTACACTATTTTTACCGGCCTCCTAATCTGACCTTTACGATCCCGTCGCGTCGTCTCGATGGCGTAATTGACTCGCCTTTCAGATTTTTCAAAACACAATAATCACACAAAAATTTAACCCAACACAAAATATGATTTTCGCATTCACAATTTTCGTCTCACAACGTCGTTTTAGCTCAAATTTGTGCTATGTCAAAAACGTCTTTTCCACGAGTCTAGAATATTTTCTAAACCAACATTTTTCAAAAACTCTTCATTTCGCATTTAATTCAGTCATTAGCGAGTCAGTCTCAATCGAGACGTATATATATGCTTTCACGACTAACAATGTTTTGCAGGTACGCCCGGCAAGCAAATACGCAAGGATTTCGCATCCGCCACGACGCAGGAATGCATTTTTCGCAACAAGACAAAATAACCAAATTATACCCATAAACACCTACAAGTCCAAAAAACCAACCAACCATAACAAATCCTGATACATAAACCGTTACAAACAGATACTAATATTCATAATACAAAATCCAAAATATACAAAGTCCAAGCCTACTACGACTGGTCACGGCCATTGCAAGACAAAGACGCAGGGAATCAATCTCAAAGACGTGCCTATCCAGCTCCCTGATATCGACCCTCCACTGCCGGGACCCTAGACTCCTCGGCATGCGCAGCCTCCATTTCGACGCGATCTCGCCTCCTCGACCACGACCCTGGCTAACTCAGTCGCGCCTCGCCGTCTCGCCTCCTTCATACTGCAAGCGTCAACAACTTTCTCGTTCACGACCGCCCGCCATCGGTTGGCCGCCCGCCACTGACCTCCTCGTGGACCTCACCACACCGCAACAATGCGAAATCAATTTAGTTTTCTGGGGCTATAATCAAAAACTCGTTAACAGAGTTTGACTAATGATTTTACACTAAAATCTTACTCAAACTGGGGCTATAATCAAAACCTGCTTGACAGAGTTTGACTAATGATTTTACACCAAAATCTTACTCAAACCGGGGCTATATACTACATAATACTCATGTCAGACAAAGAGGAGGGTTAATACCTTTCTCACGCCGCGGATCCCACCTCTCAAGACCCGCGACGGTGACCACGCAGGGGAAAGCGCGGAAAGACGATCGAATGAGCGACCCTTTCGTGAACAACGGCAGTCCTCAACGAGCGGAGGAGGCCGAACTCAAGGTCGTGGTCACGTCGCTACAAAACAAAAATAGGATAAATTTTTGCTTCCTGGAACCAAAACAGATACAAGCGAAAAGGATAATCATGCATACCTCGATCACGGCACAAGAAGGGCATACGCCAGGCCCAAGTCACGTAATCCTCATCCCGCCGCAAAGTCGAGCGACTCACCCTCGTGATACACGTCACGACGCTCATTAGCGTCGGGCGTCTCTACGAACAAAACCGAGGGCGGAGGAGCAGGTACGATGAAGCCGCCGCGACCCGTCTGCGCAGACAGACGCTCACCCAAGTACCAGTACGAGCCGTACTGGGTCTCAATGTACAGCCGCCGCCTGTCAAGGGGACCAAAGCGAGCTGCAATCGTTGGAGGAACGCCGGTAAAATTCCTCCAAGGGTCGCGAACAAACTACAAAACAAAACCAAATTATAAACCACAAAAACAAACCCAAAAACAAGCTACAAAAAGACCAAAATACAAAACACGATCACCCTTACCTTATCCATCGTCATCCCGTTGAAGCGTACACGAGCCGCGTCATAGTTCAGGCCAATACCCCTCCGATCCGCTGTCGCATACGCATGGAAAGCCGGGTATGTAGCCGTCACCTGGAACGTGTCCGGGAGCAGAGAGGGGAAGTGAGCATAGCACCAAGCCTGCAAGCAAACAAAACACACGTTACAGAAGAAAAGCAGAAACAAAACAACAAAAACTACAAAAATCGAACCTTACCTCCATCAGAAGACCAGGGCCCACAAGCGACACATCCGAATCCTCGTCAATCCGATCAGGGCGATCAAGGCCCTCGTAACGGATCAGCAGACCCAAAGCAGAGTCACCCACCAAAGTCACCTAGGCGTGACATGTCCGAGCGCCATCAACACAAATTGCCGACGCCGCTTCCCCTCGCCGCCAAAGTGGGTGGCCGTCAGGAACCACCACAACCACAAATGCCCTCTCGCTTCGGGCCGCCGAGTAGACCCTTTCTTCTTCCTCCTCCCCTCGAAGAAGTCAAGAAACCATATCGCACGAGGTCAAACGCGTGTGCTCCTCGCCCTTCCCGCACTTAACCTCGCCAATCAGCGCACGACTGTGGGCTATCAATAGGAGGTCGCCACGCCCTGGCCAAGTACACACCATGGCGAGGCACCCAGAATAACGGTGCCCACGAAGAAAGAGTCACGCTAACCTCAGAACCAGGCATGTGGAAGGTGTTGGTCGTATCCCAAAACCTATCCAACAACGCCTGGCACAAAGTGAGGCGCGAGTTCACCCGCTTGCCCGCACCTCCCTCCACTCGCACTAAGGACCGAAGTCGTCCCAAGCACTATGTCCCGCCTCCTGGGTAAGCCTACCTCAAAAACGCCAAACACCGTCCGAACCTGCAGAAGGTCCTCATCGAGCCTAACGGAAGCCGAGCCTTCACCGGATCGACAAATGCTCCAAGGGACTCCAAACCAAAGTCACGCCATCCCACCCAAGGCCACCAGGACCACAAGCGCTGACCGTGAGGATAGTCAGCCTCGCGCCCAACTCGCCAACCATCCCCATGAAAACCTCGGCCGCGGCCTCAAGACTTGCCGCACTGCATCCTGGCCTCACCGCCGCCTCGCCACCTCAGGCTCATCCGAACTCGCCTCGAGCATGGCTCAACCGACCCTCGGCCACAAAGGCAAATTTCAGCGGGCGACAAAGATCAAATCGAAAAGATCGCAGTGCTCGAGCGGCAGCGGCAGCCTCAGCAGTCTCAACCTCGACAGCCACCTCAGCCACAGTCTCGTCAGGAACCCCCTCGTCACTCGAAGACTCCTCCGACTCGGAAGTGTCCTCGTGAACGGCCTCGACTTCGAGCACGACCACGCCTCACGGACCTCCACGGAGCTCCTTCCAACCTCTCAAAACACCGGCGACCTCGGCCTCGTCCGGCCACCACCTCAGCAAAGAACACGAAGCTCGACGCTCTGGCCGCCGGGCCGCCTCACCGTGGCCACATCCACCTTGCGCCGGCCTCGGAGTTCCTCCGACCGCGACCACGGCCTCTAACACCCCCTCCAGGAGCGCGCAGGCTCACTGGCAACGCTGCGGTACGCGTCCCTGCGAAGCCCTGCGCAGCGGCACCACGACCTGCGCCGGCCCTCTGCGAGCCACAGGCGTCCTCGGCTCACGGCCACGGCCACGCCCCTGCAGAGACCCTGCAGCTACGCCCCGACCTCCGCCACGGCCTCCCCCGAGCCTCAGACGTCTCCACAGCAGCGCCACGTCCGCGCCCCTGCAAAGACTCTGGGACGACACTGGTCCGACCTCGCCACCAACAGGAGACCTCGACGACCCAAGAAGAGCTCCACTACCGCTTAGCGTCACCGTAAGACCGCGTCCCGCCAACGACGCCTCCTCACGCACCACATTACCGAAAAGCGGCGACTTCAAAGAACGCCACGACTCCACACCACTAATCGGGCGGCTCAGACCACCGGAACAAAGACCACGCCCCAGGCCACTAGCGTAAAGCCCAGGCGACGACCAACAAAGACTAGCACCACTAGCGAGAAAGGCCGAGACTCGCGGCACCACGGAACTCACTCCCTGGCGCCGTAGAAGCTCCAGCGCCTCGAGGAAAAGCTTCAAAGAAGTCCGACCGAGACGGACCATCTGAAACCTCCAAGGGCGCAGCACCCCGGCAGTAAGTGTCGCTCGCCGAACAGTAAAGTCAACGCCGGCCAAAACCCGATCCATGTCACTGGAAGTAGGCGCTGGAGGCCTAGGATCACCTGCACAAGATTCAAAGACATACTCAGAAAACGGCAACAGCAAATCATTTTAGAAAGATCAAGACAAAGCAAAGAAAGCAAGCCATAGGCCCATTTTTGACAGATAAGGCCAAACGGAGCGGGCTAATGTGAAACCGAAATCCATGAGACGTATACGATATATACGTCCTACTCAGTCAAGTTAAGAGCAAGCACGCACAAAAGCAGCAGAGAATTGGCCAAAACAGCAGAAAGCAGGCCTTTTTAAACCAAAAATAGCAGAAGAGGGAAAAACGCTACAGAAAGCCAGAAACCCATATTTGCTGACACAAACCCAACCCATAAATCACAATAAGCTCATGCAAAAAATTTCATGCGAAAACGATGTCCCGAACACCTCGACTGAATAGCTTTTACAAAACACCTCCAAACTACAAAAACGGCCTTTTCTTGACCATAACTCAACCCAAAAAGCCCCACTTCCCACAAAACAACCCCCTAGCCAACACAGACGACATACATTACCATACATTCCATGAACGGGGCACGAAAAGCGAGGAAAAGCGACTTTTGGAAACCTAACCTAAACTACAAAAAACGCTCCAAAACACCCCAAGCAACACATTTCCTACAAAACAAGACCAAAAGTGTACCATACTAGCCATGAAAACACAATACAGAGAATTCGGGCAAGTTTCGGAACCGAAAAATTTCGACCAAAATCGGCCCCTATGACTAAACGCACGAAAATGACGTTTTTTCGAGCCGTTCTTCGCATACAAGCCACCCAAACCTTCACACTAGCATACTACAACATTTTCAAAATAACCAAGCCACTCGGGATCGCCTTACGCTACAAAAACAGAGCACAAGCCCCGACTTAACCCCCTTTCATACGGTTTCACCCCAAACGAACTGCGTTTTTGCATGAATTTCAACAAACCAAGCTCACCAACGCGTTATAATCGCTAATGGGTAAGCTACACTGAAGTTTTGAGCCATTTTCAGACGCGTTTTCAAAAATGACCAAAATACCCCCGAGTCAAAACGCACGAAAAATCGAGGCCACAAGTCGGGTTTTCACGCAACGACAAAGAAGACAAGTGAGGCAAGCACTATAATAACCATGGCGAGCATTTTCAAGCAAAGACGAGGGCTAAAATCGAACCAAACCGATAAATTCGACCTAAACCCTAGAAAACGGTTTTTCAAGCTAAAACCGACTCAAACCAAATTCAAAACACGAAAAACCAAGTGAGTTGAGTACGTACCTTGGTCCATGACGAATTGTAGGAGTCGGAAAATCGATTTTTGATCAAGAAAATCGCCAAGACGAGTTTTAGAGGGTTTCGATTTTGTTTTTATTTTTCGGATGAAATGAACCAACCTCTCTCCTTTCCGTGTTTTAAACAAAAACACCAAACAAATTTCTAATCGCTGCTTACAGCGATTATATTTTTGTTCTATGGGTTTTGACTTTGTTTTGGTACATTTTCCTCGGCCCATTACGCTTTCAACCCGTTTCAAACACAATTTCAACCCAATACGAAAAACACGTAGCCTCCTCACGAGACGTTCATAAAAACCTAACCCTTTTTATGAGAAACCAAAAACACGTAACCTCCTCACGAGACGTTCATAAAAACCTAGCCCTTTTTATGAGAACCACAAAAAACACGTAACCTCCTCACGAGACGTTAAAACACAAAAACACGTAGCCTCCTCACGTGACGTTCATAAAAACCTAGCCCTCTTTATGAGAACCACAAAAAACACGTAGCCTCCTCACGAGACGTTCATAAAAACCTAGCCCTTTTTATGAGAAATACAAAAACACGTAGCCTCCTCGCGAGACGTTCATAAAAACCTAACCTTTTATGAGAAAAACACGTAGCCTCCTCACGAGACGTTCATAAAAACCTAACTTTTTATGAGAAAAACACGTAGCCTCCTCACGAGACGTTCATAAAAACCTAGCCCTTTTTATGAGAACCACAAAAAACACGTAGCCTCCTCACGAGACGTTCATAAAAACCTATCCCTTTTTATGAGAAATACAAAAACACGTAACCTCCTCACGAGACGTTCATAAAAACCTAGCCCTTTTTATGAGAACCACAAAAAACACGTAACCTCCTCACGAGACGTTAAAATACAAAAACACGTAACCTCCTCACGAGACGTTCATAAAAAAACCTAACCTTTTATGAGAAAAACGCGTAACCTCTTCTACGAGACGACCAGCAAGGAAAGCAAAGCAAAGGAGCGCAAGCCAGAAGCGCAAGCAAAGCAAGGAGCGCAAGCCAGAAGCGCAAGCAAAGCAAGGAGCGCAAGCCAGAAGCGCAAGCAAAGCAAGGAGCACAAACGGAAACACAAGCAAGGCGCCAGCTGGGAGTACTCAGGCCACATGCAGGCTGACATGCCCTTAAACATGTAGGACCGTCATGTCCTTAAAAACATGTCGCCCTCCTCGCATTTCGACGCTAAGTCCTCGCCTCTCCCATAAGACACATGCTTAGCGCCGCCAGGTAGTATCGAGACCGTAATGGTCCTGATACTATCTTTAAGTTTGACTAACGCTTTGTCCGAGCTCACCAAACTGGGGCTCAGTAGATACCCGTATCCGCATTCCCCCAAAAACAAACCCGATGATGAAAAGGACTTTCATACATGCTTTTAAAAGAGTCGAAATCTGCATAAAGTGTCTAAAACGTATTAGTCATTTTTAGCGTATTAATTTGGACTTGCATAATCATGAAAGTAAATGTCAATTTTAGTTATCATGAGCGTAACACGAGCACAATATAGGAACGTCTTATTAAGCCAAGCCACAAAAACGGCCCAACTAGCTACAAAGCGCCCAAACTTACAAAAGCGACCCAAAACGCACACCAACACAACACATAAAGCGGGCCAAAGTGCGTCCGGTCACATTTTCACAAAATCAAACTTTACAAAACCGTAAAATAATATACCTTAATATTATTTTATTTCGAGCCAAGCAGAAAAACACGACAAAACCGAAACACTAAAACCAAATTCGGACCAAATCGAACAAATACTTAGCCCATAAGTAAACAACAAAACACAATCATTACTTAATCAAACATCCAAAACCAAATGGCGGCATAAACAAATTTCACCAAAACAAAAATGAAATCGCGGTTGACAAAGCGATTAAAAATACAATCGTCAACAAAGCGATTTACTTTTTGTTTTGTACCAAATACTTTTTAATTTTTCTTTAAAAATATCTAACTCAAGCAAACTTAAACGCCAGATACAAAGCGATTAAGTTTTGCTATCCCACGTAAAACCACCAAACTCTATAAATACCAACCCACTTCATTCATTTTCAATACGGTTTAGCACTCATACACTATTCACAAAATCCACTCAAAAATACCGTCTTTACATTTTCGAAAGGTAAACATTTTACCTACGGGCTAGACGTTTGAGACTCGGACAATGGGGTTACATTAACCCCAAACCCGATATTGGCACTAGCGAAGCCGTATTCGTAATACTGCTGTAGCGGTGGATTCATAATCTGTCTAAACCCCGCCAATATCGCATAAATAAACGACTCATTATCACTAAAGCAAACCGACGTCACTTTTATAATTATGCAAGTCCTTATTCATGCATTAAATAACGACTAGAATCACGGATCCAACACTAAATTGTACCGTTTCATGGAGTCTTTTTAGCATGTCAAAACTGAGGGTTTTTCACAAATTCTAATACAAGGTCGGAAAATAACGTCTATAGTAATAATTTAATCAATAAATTATTATTTAACGTACATTTCCTATAGCAATATGTCATTATTTTGACAATTTACATTATTTATGCATTTTAATCGAGTCATACTTATTCGCACTTGTACGTAGCGTGACTTTTAGCCCAAATATCGAAATTAAGCAAATGTTTTCAAATTAGTAGAGACTACTCTTATGTAGGCTTTTTGATTACTGTTTTCAAAACTCATTTTGTCAAAACTTTCGAAAAGTAACCTCACTCCGAACCCCTTCTCTGGTTTCAAACCTCAGATTGATAGGTATCGACGCACCTTGAAATCTGAGACACTCGTGTCTTGTATTTCAAGACGCGTTGAATAGGTCCCAAATTCCTTTAATATTTGGTGGCGACTCCGAAAATACATTTTCAAAAAGGATTTTCTACTTTTCTTTTTTGGTCACAAATTCATGCAATGATCTCCCCCATTTTTCTCAAAACTTGACTCTTTCTGCGAGGCGCATTCCGCTTCGGCGCCCAAGACGGCGAGGGCGGGCGCTGTAGGCGTCCGATAGGTCTATCACTTTCCCGGTACCTTCAGGCGCCAGCTGAGTTACAAGAGTTGAAGAAGCAACTGGAGGACATGATTGAGAAGGGGTTTATTTGACCCAGTGTTTCGCCGTGGGGTGCTCCAGTGTTGTTCGTGAAGAAGAAGGACGGGAGTATGCGTCTATGTATCGACTACCGTGAGCTGAACAAGGTGACTATAAAGAACAAGTATCTTCTGCCGCGCATTGAGGACTTGTTTGATCAGTTGAAGGGTACAAGTGTGTTCTTTAAGATCGACTTGAGATCAGGTTATCATCAGATTCCAGTTCGTGGGCAGGATATCCCTAAGACTGCGTTTCGATCGAGGTATGGGCATTATGAGTTTGTGGTGATGCCGTTTGGGTTGGCGAATGCTCCTGCGGTGTTTATGGATCAGATGAACTGTACCTTTGGTGAGTATTTGGATCGATGCGTCGTTGTCTTTATTGATGACATATTGATCTACTCGAAGGATAAGGCTGAGCATGAGAGTCATCTGCGTCTTATCCTCGAGGTGCTGTGTAACCAGAAGTGGTACGCGAAGTTCTCCAAGTGTGAGTTTTGGCTGAAGGAAGTTGCCTTCTTGGGTCATGTTATATCTGGTGAAGGGGTGAAGGTTGATCCAACGAAGGTAGAGGCTGTGCTAGGTTGGGACAGTCCGAAGAATGTGAATGAGAATCGGAGTTTCCTTGGGTTAGCTGGCTATTACAGAAGGTTCGTGCATGACTTCTCGAAGATAGCTAGACCTTTGACTCAGCTTCTGCGAAAAGAGTCAAAGTTTGTTTGGAGTGAAGCTTGTGAAGCTGCGTTCCAAGAATTGAAGAAGAGGCTGACGACCGCTCCAGTTTTGACGTTGCCTAAAGATGGGGTTGAGTTCGATGTCTACAGTGATGCTTCGAAGTTGGGTTTGGGTTGTGTTCTGATGCAGAAGGGGAAGGTGATTGTTTATGCGTCGAGGCAGTTACGTGTTCATGAGCGGAACTACCCTACGCACGATCTTGAGTTGGCTGCAGTGGTGTTTGCTTTGAAGTTGTGGAGGCATTACTTGTATGGTGCTTCTTGTAAGATTTATACAGATCACAAGAGTTTGAAGTACATTTTCACTCAGCGTGATCTGAACATGAGGCATAGACGATGGCTAGAGTTGATTAAGGATTATAACATTGAGATGCAGTATCATGAGGGGAAGGCGAATGTGGTTGCAGATGCTTTGAGTAGGAAGGCGAGGCATGGGTTGAATGTTGCGTGGGTCATTCCTGATGATCTTTGCCACGAGTTTCAGAAGTTAGAGTTGGAGGTGGTGCCACGTGGGGTCGACTTGAGTGCTATGGTTGCTGAACCTGAGTTGTTCCATGAGATTCGGGTGAAGCAGCGTGAGGATCCTGTTCTAGAGGCATGGAGGATGACTAAGGAGAATGGCGGTGCCGAGGACTTTGAGATTGGAGCTGATGGTGGTTTGAGGTTTAGGAAGAGGTGGTGTGTTCCTAACTGTGAGCTCCTGAAGAGGAAGATTCTGAAGGAAGCTCATAGTTCTCCTTACTCTGTACATCCCGGTGGTGATAAGATGTTCAAGGACTTGAGGCTGCATTTCTGGTGGCCTAACATGAAGAAGGAGGTAGCTGAGTATGTGGGTAAGTGCTTGGTGTGTCAGAAGGTGAAGTTTGAGCACCAGAGGCCGAAAGGTTTGCTGCAACCTCTCGAGATTCCGATGTGGAAATGGGATTCGATCTCCATGGATTTTGTGATGGGGCTACCTAGAACATCGACTGGTAAGAATGCTGTTTGGGTTGTGGTCGATCGATTGACTAAGGTTGCGCACTTTGTTCCTATGAAGGAGACTTGGAGTATTGAAGAGCTAGCTACTGCATATCAAAGGGAAGTGGTTCGCTTGCATGGGGTTCCTAAGGACATCATTTCTGATCGTGATCCCCGATTTTGTTCTATGTTTTGGAAGAAGCTGCAAGAGGCATTGGGTAGTGAGTTGAAGATGAGTACTGCTTTTCATGCTGCTACGGATGGTCAGACCGAGAGGACCATTCAGACTATGGAGGATATGTTGCGAGCTTGTGTGCTAGAGTTCCAAGTTGGTTGGGAGAAGAACTTGCCATTGGTGGAGTTTTCTTACAACAACAGTTTTCAGGCTAGCAATAAGATGGCTCCGTTTGAGGTGTTGTATGGGAGGAAGTGTAGGAGTCCTATGTGCTGGGACAATGTGACTGAAGCTGCTGTGCTAGGACTGGAGTTGGTACAGGAGTCCATTGAGCAGGTGAGACTCATTCGAGAGAAGCTGAAGGCGGCGCAGGATCGACAGAAGTCTTATGCTGATTTGAAGCATCGACCGATCGAGTTTGAAGTTGGAGACAAAGTGTTCTTGAAGGTGTCTCCTATGAGAGGCGTGAAGAGGTTTGGCATCAAGGGAAAGTTGAGTCCTAAGTATGTCGAGCCTTATGAGGTGCTGGAACGGGTAGGAGAAGTGGCTTACCGATTGGCTTTGCCACCGAGTTTGTCCAAGGTTCATAACGTGTTCCATGTGTCTCAATTGCGACGGTACCGGAGTGATCCATCGCATGTGGTTGAAGCTGACGTTGTGGGTATAGAACCTAACTTAACCTATGAAGAGAAGCCGGTACGCATCCTTTATAGGAAGGAGAAGAGGTTGAGGAACAAGGTGGTTTCTTTGGTTAAAGTGCTGTAGAGAAGCGGGAAGTATGAATAAGCAACTTGGGAGACCGAAGCTTCAATGCGAGAGAAGTATCCCTACTTGTTTGTCACAGGTAGTTCTTTGTTCTCAAGTTTCGAGGACGGAACTTCTTTTTAGGGGGTGTGGTTGTAACACCCCGACTCATCGAGGAAGAAGAAGACTAGGGTGATTCTCCTCACTTGAACAAGGTAACTAGGTGTAGCCTTGGTGGTATTTTGACTAGTATGAGGCCATGTTGATGTTGTGAGTCCTTGGTTATAATTGTATGTTAAAAAGGTTGTGACTTTGGCTTGAATGGATGTTGTTGTGATCACCTATGCTTAATTTGAGTCGGCCTCATACTCTATTGGTCTAGAAGCATGTTTAGGTTGTTTTCCTCATATAAAATGATGATAATTATGTTGTACAATGATTAAAGTTGAAGTCTTGATCGAGTTATGGTTATTGATTGCCTGCCCTAATCTTGGTTAGTATACTTTGTGTTGTTTAAAGCATGCTATGGTTAGGTTGGTTACATTGTGATGATCATTGAGGTAATGTTGGTTGATTATAAGGTAGTAATGGTTTGTAATGATGGTATTGGAGACGGCTGTGTTGTTGGATTGATCATTATGCTATGCTTGAGTTAAGTTTGCGTGCGTGTACTGTTTGGCACGTATGTGAGGAGCTACGACGTCCTAGTTTGGATGGATACCGCCCATAGTCCCCTCGACTATTCTTGTTGCTTAGTTAGAGCTATTATGGTTCTCAACCATGTTGGTTAGAGACTATGGTTTGTATAATGTCGTCACCGTTCTTGTTGCTCAGTGGGATTTGGCCAAATTTAGACTATGAGATTGAGGAACTTCTTGTTGCTGTTCCGCCATAGGGTTGAGTGATTCTTGTTGTTGCTTCACTCGAGGTGATTTTTGTTGCTTCACCTAGTGCTCTGCGCTTACTCTTGCGCTTGTGTTGATTGGTTACGAGTTGGATTAATTAGAGAAGGGTTGGTAGATGAGTCGTGTGATGTTGTTGTTGTGCCGTGTTGTGTTGTTGTTGTTGTCTCATGTATTGTCGATTGTTTTGGTACCCTGATTGTAGGCCGTAGGCCAGGTAAGCTTTTATACGCTGTTTACCTTGTTCATGATGTTGAAATATGACTGGGGAGCACCTAGTTACTCCCCACTGATTGTGGTTGTTGCTTCCTTTTTATAGGTATGCGCGGGACGGGCTAGGGGTGAAGTCCTTGTCGGATAAACCAAGGTGATGCGCGGTGGATAATGGTAAAACATTTACCGCGGACCCGTTGTCGACAAGGGACACGGGTAAGGTCTTTTTCATACACTCCACGCTAATGTAGAGAGCGAGGTTGTGGTTTGATCCGAACAGGGGAAGGTCTGTATCCGAGAATGTGATAGCCCCGGATAACCAATCCCTCGTGACATGGCTGACCATTTGGTCTGGAGAGATTTCTGAATCCGCGCACGCTATTTGTAAGGCGCGGATAAAGGCATTCCTATGTTCCGCCGAGTCTCGTAAAAGAGCCCAGATGGAAACATCGGCTTTCGTGCGAGCGAGTTGGTTTTGGAGCCCCTCGCTCGTGTTTGGTGGTGGGACCACCGAGGATGTGGATGGTGTATCTGTCGAGGGAGTTTCCTCTTGGGCCACGGCTTTGCCTTTTAAGGCCGCGGTCGCCTTTTGTGCGTGAGCGTCGGTGAAAATGTTTTGATAGGGACGGGCAGAACGTGTGAGGTGTGAAACCTCGTTCTTGTCCTTGTTTTCGGGCTTGTTGTCCTTCTTCTTCTTCCCCCTTTTGTTCTTTTTTTGGTTCTTGTTTGTTTTTGGTGGGGTAGAGGAATCATTTGAGAGTTGGGCCACCACTTTGTTGGCGGGTGGCCACTCGTTGTCGTGATCACTAAACAAGACTCCATTGATTTGGTCTTCGCTTGGCGTGATGAGGTAGGAGCAATCTATTATAGGGAATGATCCTACGAAGATTGCGTGGTTAGCGAGAGGGTTGTCCTTGTTGGACGGCTTGGATGGTTGAGATGGCTTGTCGAGCTTTCCTTGATCGATGAGATCCTGGATTACATTCTTGAGCCGGAAGCAGTTCTAGGTGTCGTGCCCTTTGCCTCGGTGGTATGCACAGAAAGCATTTGGGTTCCAAGACTTTGATTTCTTGTCTTCGAGCGGCTCGCTAGTAGGCCCGATTGGTTGTAGGTAGTTTTTCTCGACCAACCTTTGAAATGCCTTAGTGTAAGATGTATATAGGGTCGAAGCTTCTTTTAGCTTTGAAGGGCGTCGAGATAAAGGTTGAAAATGCGTCGAGGTTGCCCACGGTACGGTTTTCCTCGCTCTTGGCTGCGCAAGTAGACTTCGACGAGCTACCTTGATAGGCATGGCCGGTGTATTTGGCCATGGTGCCGGTTCTGAGGTCGTCCTCGATTTGAGTGCCAACCTTAGTGAGTTTCTTGAAATCTTGAATGTTGTTGTACCGCATGTAAAATTGATACACTGGTCGTAGGTTGTTAATGAACTTAGGCACAGGTTCGTCTTCGCGTGGGCGATTCGGAAAACTGTGCGCTCAGCTTCTTCCATTGAGTAAGGTACTCGGTGAAGCCTTCACTGCCCTTTTAGTTAAGGACCTCGAGAGTGCGGATCGAGACTTGAGTATCATTGTTGTCTCTGTTGGAGTAAGTGTCCTCCACAATAGTGCAATTACTTAATAAATCTCAATTAAGGAATACATGGGGATAATCCAGTATTATTATCAATTGATTAACGTAAATCAATAACGGTTGGCTGACTAGAGTTTGATGTTATTGTCGTGAGAACGGCGGTAACCAATTAATCCCTTTAAGTCACACCTATAGGAACGTACTCCAAATGATAAAGCTAATTAATTGTATGAGATACGATTAGATTAGTAACTTGATAAATTGACAAACGGTTAGTCAGTAAATTTATTTAGAGAGAAATCGAGTTGTGAACTCGGATGATTGAATTTTATATCGATAAAATTATTTGAGGAGATGGGAATTAGTGATTAAACGTTAATTCACTAATTATGTATATTTTTCTAATGAGATTAGCAAAAGTACATTTTAATATACATGTAAGTGTACATGTATATTAAGGAATAGTTTAATTGATTTACACTTTATTATATTAGATAATTAAGTGATAAATTATAAGTATTTGTGAGACAAATATTGAAAACAAAATAGACCCAAAAGGGCCCTAATGGACCGTCCAAATAAAGGGGTGATTCCCTTTTGTCTTGTTTTGTTTTGTCTTCCTTGGTTAGTGCTATAAGCATGGCAAGACATAATGATGTTGCTAGTTGCATGCTTTTTGCTTTTGATGCATGCCAAAATATAATAATTAAAATGCATGCTAAAACTCTAATCAAGAAAAGAAAACTCTTCTCTTCCTCTCATAGAAAAGCCGGCCCCCTATAGTGCACAAGACACTAGTTTTGTTGTTTTATTTTGTATAAAAAAAACACAAGGCTTGGCAAGAGAGAGAGAGAGGCACATGCAATCTCCTCCTTAACTCTCTAAAACTCCCTCTAAATATTACTACTAATATTACTAAGAGTTAGTAAGTGTTAGTAATAATAATATACATATTATCAAGATACTATTAGTGATTTCTAGATCAAAATCACTAGTAGTTTTTGGAGTTGTTCTTGGGTGCAACAAGAAGGAGGTTTCCTATTATGGAAACTCGGGTTTTGGAGGATCATCCTAACTCATAGCTCAAGAAACAAATCGAGAAAGGAGTTCTCGTATTTGTGCCCATTTTATTCCTTAAGAGAAAGTATAAATTTCTATAAACTTGTAACAAAGTATGTTTGTAACTACATAGATCTTGCTCATCAAATTAGAGTAATTTGATTTACACTAATATTTGATTAGTGAAGGGTATAAGATCCCTACAAGTGGTATCAGAGCTTAGGCTTGTAGTTACAAATTTATTTTGTTGTTTTTGGAGTTTTATATATTTATTGAGAATAAATATGATAAAACCCGAAAATAGTGTTAAAAATGGTTTTAACACGAGATTTTTATAGCATGCAAATTTTCTGGTCTCATTTAGCTTCTGGTCAAATTTCGTAATTTTTGAAATTTGTTTGCTAATTAAAATGATTTTTATACAAAACCGAGTCAAAAAGTGTGTTTTTGGGTAAAATAATAACTATAAATTGTTATATTTGGAATATGGTCACGAAATTTTTACATAGTGATATTTAATATTAATAATTTCTGCATGTAAATTTTCAAAGTTAGATTTTGAGTTTTGTATATTTATTCATTTATTTGTTGAAAATCGGTATAAAATGCATTTTAATGTCCTAAATATAGTAAACCTTGTTTTCTGGACATGAAATTTATACCAATATTCTTATACAGTAACAGAATGCTAAAGTATAAATTTGGGATTTTACCTCACTGTTTTGGACGTTTTGTTGATTTTATGAGATAAAATCGATGAAACCGAATGTTATTTGTTCCAAAATTAATTCGTAAATATTTTTGACCAAATTTATCATTTTTGATATTCTGGAAGTGTTCCAGAATATAAATTTTTTTTCCAAAATAAAAAATGGTTTTATTTTATTTTATAATGATTTTATAAAGCTTTATTCATAAATAGTTATGATTAAAGTTAAAAGTAATTAGCAAATGACCACTATTATGAACTAAAATCACCATGAATTAGTGAAAACTAATTTTGGGTGTTCTAAATCAGTTTATAAGTTTTAGTTCAAGCTTAAAAGGTGTTTTAAGCAATATTGATTAATAAGAGATTAATCGATGAATTATGAGACCGTTTTTAACGATATAATGTGATTATTGTTTAGGGCGATTTTGGCATGTTTTAATTATAAGCTTTTAATTATGCATGTTTGAATGAATGTTTATTTTTGAATGAATGTTTATTCTTACTAGTATGGCCATAGTTTGTTATATTTTTACCGATATTACCCGTAATGAAAGGGAATGTCGTGTGGGTATGTAATTAAATGCGATCTCGTATCACCGGTTTGTAATTTTAATAGTTAATTTCATTTATAAATGTATAATAGGGTTGCTATGTATTCATTTGTAAATTTATACTAGAATTATTTCAGAACCGAAGACCGGCGATGGATCGAGATGGAGCCTTAGAAGTGTTCTAAAGCTTGCAAGGAGAAGACTTGGATGAAGTCCATATGAAGAGGGACCAAAGGAGTTGGTTTCCAATTTGTAACTCCTTGTAATTTAAATTACTTTTAGGTGGCCATACTAGGTTTATGCTTATGTTTGATGCTTAGTTGATTGCATATTTTATCGTTTACATGCCAAAATCGTCATGCATGCTAAGTCATCCCACTATGATTGTCGATTTAGGTCGCGATTCTTAAAATTAGTTCACTTATAAAAGAATTTTAATGACTAAAATTGACAAGATCACCCACATTTTTTAACAAATGAATTGAGATAAAGCCTTTCCAAATGTAGCAACTATGAATCCCATGTTCATGAGGACCTCCGCAACGTGGAACCTCGTTACCATGGGTAAGTAGTGGGGGGAAGTGTTGGAGTAAGTGTCCTCCACAATAGTGCGATTACTTAATAAATCTCAATTAAGGAATACATGGGGATAATCCAGTATTATTGTCAATTGATTAACGTAAATCAATAACGGTTGGCTGACTAGAGTTTGACGTTATTGTCGTGAGAACGGCGGTAATCAATTGATCCCTTTAAGTCACACCTATAGGAACGTACTCCAAATATTAAAGCTAATTAATTGTATGAGATACGATTAAATTAGTGACTTGATAATTTGACTAACGGTTAGTCAGTGAATTAATTTAGAGAGAAATCGAGTTGTGAACTCGAGTGATTTAATTTTATATCGATAAAATTATTAGAGGAGATGAGAATTAGTGATTAAACGTTAATTCACTAATTATGTATATTTTACTAATGAGATTAGTAAAAGTACAATTTTAATATATGTGTAAGCGTACATGTATATTAAGGAAGAGTTTAATTGATTTACACTTTATTATATTAGATAATTAAGTGATAAATTATAAGTATTTGTGGGACAAATATTGAAAAACAAAATAGACCCATTTGGGTCATGTTGGGCGTGCAAAAGAGAAGAGAAGGATGATTCCTTCTTTTGTCTTATATGCCTTGTTTGCTTGTTTGTGTTTTAGCATGCATGAGAAACATCATCATTCACATGCAAGCAATTACACTAAACAAGAAAAAGACTCTTCTCACTCTCCTCTCTATCATTTGGCCGGCCCCTTGTGTGTCTAATACACACTTTTGATTTTCTCCTTTTGCTAATAAGTGAAAGGGGATAGAAAGAGAAGTTAGTGCATGCATTTTCTCATAACATCTTCTCTTTCAAAACTCTCTCTAATTTCATAAGTAGTTAGTACTTATTTTCCCATCTATATTACTAGTGTAGTAATAATAATAATATTCACATATTATCAAGTGTTTACTAGTGATTTCTAGATCAAAATCATTAGTAAGTTTGGTGTACTTCTTGGGTGCAACAAGAAGGAGGTTTCCTCTTTTGGAAACTCGGTTTTGGAGGATCATCCTAAACTATAGCTCAAGAAACAAAACTAGAAAGGAGTTCTAGTTTTGTGCCCAATATTTCCTTTAAGAGAAAGGTATAAATTTCTAATCTTGTAAACAAAGTGAATTTGTACTACATAGATCTTGCTAAATCAAATTATAGTAATTTGATTTACACTAATACTTGATTAGTGAATGGGATCCGATCCCTACAGGAAGTCCCATGCTAATTTGGTTTGAACTCAGCCAAATAAGAGTTATTTGGGGCTTAAGGATGCATTTTAAAGAAAATCATCAACCAAGCATTCTAGTGTAGAATTAGTCAAGTGTTGACTTATCGTTTTTATATAAAAGGAAACATGAGATGTCTAATTTTATATGAGAACGAGTCTTGGAATCATTTATATAATTTCGTGGGAGATCATTATATAAATGGACATTTGTTTTAAAAAGGAGTTTTAGCAAATGTCATTAATGTACAATGAATGTTAATTTCCTCATATTTGTTGTAGAATAATTTATTTGAAATCGCAATGACAACCTCAACTCCCGCACCCATTTTGGGTAAATATTCATGGTTGAGAACCGTGATGGATAAATGTATCCTAAAAGATGACGGTAGCAACCTTGTCGAATGGGATTCGACTATAAGAGGCGCCGCTCAATCCGACAATGTGCTTAAGTACCTTACCGAACAACCTCCCGCCGAACCCGGACTTAGGGCCACCGCAGCGGCACGAACCGCCTTACGATGAGCACCTAAAGATGGACAATGACTTGAAAAATGTGTTGATTTGGTCAATGTCACCTACTCTCAAATTTCGCTTCGTTACTCACAAAGTGCATATGAGATATTCACTAGAGTGACGACGATGTGCTTCAACCAAGAGAACATCAAAGTGAATGAGATTGAGAGAAAAGATGTTCCTTCAATGAGATTGAAGAACATAAACATTGGGGTCTAGAAAGGGAAGGGAGCTAATAAAGCTCGGTTCAAGGAAGATAAGGGTAAGGGAATGCTATTGAGAATAGCAAGCCCAAACCCGGTCGTTGGAAGCGCAATTGTCCCAAATTCTTGGAGGAAAAGAATGATGGATGTGCGACATCCAAAGATATTGTTCCTTCTAGTCTTTATATGATTGACATAAATCATGCTTGCATTTCTACATGGGTACAGGATACCGGATGTGGATCTCATCTTTGCAATCACTTGCAGGGGATGAGAAACGTGCGAGCACTAGCCAAGGGTGATGTAGATCTCCGCATGGGTAATGGAGCTAGAGTAGCGACGTTTAAAGTGGGAACTTTTGTACTTACTCAAGCTAGTGGTTTAGAGTTGTACTTGAATAACTGTTATTTTGTACCAACTCTAACCAAAAACATTATCTCCGTCTCCGTGTTAGATGCGGAAGGTTTTTGTTTTAAACCATTTTAATTGGAGGTATTTATGTTTTGAATGATGTCAATGATGTTTATCATATAGAGAACAACAAGCTCAAAACGAATGAATCAAACAAATCCTACCTTTGGCATTGTCGTTTAAGTCATATAAACGATAGACGCATAAAGAGACTTGTTGAGACCAAGGTTCTCAAACCATTTGATTGCGAATCATGTGGCACATGCGAGGCTTGCCTTTTAGGCAACATGACTCGTGCACCCTTTTAGTGGTAAAGGGACACGAGCAAGTGAGGTTTTAGGACTCATACATAACGATGTGTGTGGTCCATTAAACATCACCGCTAGAGGAGGATATCATTACTTCATTACTTTACCGATGACTTAAGTAGATATGGTTATGTCTACTTAATAAGGCATAAAAGTGATGCTTTTGAGAAATTTAAAGAATTTCAAAATGAGGTTCAGAACCAATTTGATAAGAAGATACAAGCACTACGATCGGATCGTGGTGGCGAATATCTAAGTTATGAGTTTTGATTCACATCTTAAGAATTGTGGTATAATATCACAATTGACTCCTCCGGGCACACCATAGTTGAATGGTGTTGCAGAAAGGAGAAACCGAACTTTATGAGATATGGTTCGGTCTATGATGAGTCAAAGTGAGTTTCCTGGATCGTTTTGGGGCTTTGCGCTATTATCTACCGCATTTTCACTAAATCGAAGTCCGACTAAAGCAGCCAACAAGACTCCATATGAGATATGGACGGGAAAGGTTCCCTATTTGTCATTCATGAGAATTTGGGTTTGTGAGGCATTCGTTAAGAATAAATCTGACGATAAGCTCGCACCAAGATCTGACAAATGTCTTTTTGTAGGTTATCCTAAGGAAATTTGTGGCTATTACTTCCACAATCCTCACGAGAACAAAGTGTTTGTGGCTCGTGATGTTGTCTTTTTAGAAAATGAATACATTTCTAATAGACAGAGTGGGAGAAAATTTGAACTTGATGAAGTTCAAGAGCCACAAACCGAAGCGAAAAATGAGGAAACCGCTCTCGCCTTCTTCAAACGGCTATTGTTGTTCCTAGGAGGTCAGGAAGAATCAGTCATCAACCTGACCATTACTTCGGTAACGTCGAGGAGGAGGGTGTTTTGTTGTTATTCGAAAGCAACGAACCCTCAACCTACAAGGCGGCTATAAGTAGCGCTAACTCCGTACAATGGCTTGAGGCCATGAAATCCGAAATGGATTCTATGTATGAGAACCAAGTTTGGACTTGGTAGATTTACCTGAAGGAGTGAGACCCCTTCAGTGTAAATGGATATTCAAAATCAAACTCGGCATAGATAAACATATAGATGTTTACAAAGCTAGATTGGTGACAAAGGGCTTTTCACAAGTCCAGGGTATTCATTATGATGAAACATTTGCACCAGTTGCAATGCTTCGATCCATAAGGATAATCTTAGCGGTTGCCGCATTTCATGACTATGAAATATGGCAAATGGATGTAAAAACCGCCTTCTTGAATGGGATTCTAGAAGAGGAAGTGTACATGACACAACCTGAAGGTTTTGTAGATACATCCAACCCTAAGAAAGTATGCAAGCTTAAGAGATCCATTTATGGTCTTAAGCAAGCATCAAGGAGTTGGAATCATAGATGGTACAATACGTCGCGTGGCTGGGCTCGTCAGTTTGAGCGTGAATACTGGTGCAGTAGAAAAGACGGTCTGTTTCCAGGTTATGGACCTTGTTTCATCCTTTAATATGTTGCTCGGAAGGCCTTGGATCCATCAGAACACCCCTACCCCCAACCGGTAGGAAGGTCACTCACGAGCTCGCCAGCCGCGTGACATCGCCTACAAAGCAACACGGGCCCTTTCAAACAAGACTTTGTCCTCACTGCGTGCGCATCCCGAGAACTTCCCAGGAGGTCACCCATCCCAAGACTACTCTCCAAAGAAGCACGCTTAATCAAGAGTTCTTAAGATGAGCCACCGTAAAAGTTAAGATGCATCTTGTTGATATGAGTAGTACTTACAATCCTTTTAAGCACTAGGTCACTTGAGCTCATCACATGAACCACTTCAACGGGAACCCTACCAATAACCTCGGACAACACCGTGTGTTACACACCCTCATTTGAAGAACGCAACGCCCTCGCTGCGCCTGGTAGCTACTTACAATATAGCATTCCGAATCCTCCCGCCTAGGTGCGCACCTAGGATTCGACCACACGGCTAGGTGCGTACCTGGGATTCGACCACACGGCCGCCGGTTGCTCGATACCATTTGTAACACCCCGCCCCAACTGGCGAAGGCGGAAGGTCACTCACGATGAGTTCGCCCGGTGCGTACATCGCCCACAAAAGCAACCACGGGCCCTTTCCAAATGCACTTTGTCCTCACTGCGCGCATCCCGAGAACTTCCCAGAGGTCACCCATCCCAAGACTACTCTCCAGCAAGCACGCTTAACTGAAGAGTTCTTAAGATGAGCCACCAGAAAAGAAGATGCATCTTGTTGATATGAGTAGTACTTACAATCCTTTTAAGCACTAGGTCACTTGAGCTCATCACATGAACCACTTCAACGGGGAACCCGGCCCGAATAACCTCGGACAACACCGGGTGTTACATCCACGCCACGAGAGCTGTGTCTTCAACCCTTCACCGAAAGATTAAAATTCCATTCAATGGAGGAGTGGTCACCATTAACGCTACTCCAATGGTCGTAACGGGTGGAGACGTGACCTTTGAGGTCCAAAATGTTATAGCCATTGAGACGGGTGGCTTTGAGGTCATGAATGCGATCGAATCCCAAGTTAACGAATCAAACATGGAGTTATACACCGGAAGCCGTGCATGTGAAACAATGCTAAGAACCGGAAAATACTTTGGCTTGTCTTTCTATCCTAGGAAGGGGAATATTTTCACTCCACCTCCAATGAACCCGAAGGGAATCACGTTTGGCCTTGGGTACAACCCAACAAAGGATGAAGATTGTCTAAGCAAGGGTAAGGGTCAAGATGCGAAGCTGAAACCGTACCCACTGACACTTAATGGGCAATTCGTGAGAGCTGGAGAAGACACACCATGTTTGGACTTTCCCGAGCCTATCTATCACCATAAAGTACACCGCTGGGTCCCAGGAATTGAAATATTCCAAGATTGTTACTACATTCCAGACGACATTATGGCCACAATTACGACAAAGAAGGAATGCAGCCCAGTCGAAGATGGGAAAGCTATGGGCCTTCTTTTTGGAGAGGAGAGGAAAATAGAAGCATCAAGCGAAGCCTTGGTAAGTATGATCCTCAAGAGTGACCGATTCGATCTGTCTACCCTCATCGCAGATGTCAGTCCGCAAAGGGCTACGCCCGGATGGAGAAAAACCATCAAATGGACCGACAACAAGGGACTGCTGTTCAAGATGACCGTAGGAGAAGGGGAAATGTCCGAGCCAGATGGAGATTCCGAGTCTGATTCTGAGTCCGAACCTGAAGATAATAGGAGTCTTAGTGCTAAGTCTAAGGAGTTAGGTGTCAAAGATACCCCCTCCCCAGTCTTTCCTCTTCATGTACGTCCTTCTAGTTCCGGCATTCCGGGGCCTGTCTCGGATGCCACGTATGTTCAGCCACTGACTTCTGATCAGTTGGCCCAGATGTTAGCACAATTCGCACAATTTCAAATCAATAATAATAAAAGGGTTTATTGTAAATAACTACCTTATAAAATACGTTTTTCTAAAGTTACTACCTTTTAAAATAAAATTCTAAAATTACTACCTTTTAAAAACAGTTTCATTAAATTTTGCTACCAAAAGACTTTTTTGGTGATTTAAAAGTTAACTTTTTTGCTATAGGAAACTTGTGTAGTACTCATTATCACCAAAAACGTTTTCAAACTAAAGGAATTTGGCCGCAAAACACTCGAAACTTTGATTTTATTATCATTAAAAATGGATTTTGGTAGCAAATTTTAAACAAAATGCTTTTAAAAGGTACTAATTTTTAAACTTTATTTTAAAAGGTAGTAAGTTTAGAAAAACATATTTTATAAGGTTTACAATAAACCCCTTTTCTTAATAAAATGAACCAGTTTGCTTATGACTTGTCTCTTTTACATTGCAATTCAATTTTTGAAAATGTTTGTTTTAATAATGACATTGAGAATGAGGACCAAGATGAACAGGTAGAAAGTGAGGAGTTATAACCATCTCCTCAGTTGTTAAAAGGGATACAGGAATATGATGAAAAAAGCTCGGTAGTCGAAGACACCGAAACAGTTGATGTGGGAACCACTCTCGAGCCACAAGAGTTGAAAATAGGGACAACCCTCGACCTTGCTGAAAAACAAGGGTTTATTGAGTTGCTAAATGAGTTCAAAGACGTATTTGCATGGTCTTACAAAGACATGCCGGGTATTGACAGGGAAATCGCAGAACACATAATCCCAATCAAGCCAGGGTTCAAACCAATAAAACAGAAACTCCGCCGAATGCGACCCGAATGGTCTCTAAAAGTCAAATAAGAAATTGACAAGCAATTCAAAGCGGGTTTATCAAAGTTTCAGAATACTCAGATTGGGTAGCTAACGTGGTACCCGTGCCAAAGAAAGATGGGAAGGTGCGTGTCTGCGTTGATTTTCGTGATTTAAATAGAGCTAGTCCGAAGGACGATTTCCCGTTACCTCACATCGATATCTTAGTCGACAACATCGCCAATCACGCATTATTGTCCTTCATGGACGGTTACGCAGGTTACAATCAGATAAAGATGGCCGAGGAGGATATGCACAAGACCGCGTTCACAACGCAATGGGGAACTTATTGTTATACAGTGATGCCGTTTGGACTGATTAACGCTGGGGCCACATATCAACGAAACGCAACGACGTTGCTACATGATATGATGCATAGAGAGGTAGAGGTTTATGTCGATGACATGATCGTGAAATCCAAAGAACGCAGTGGTCATTTGAGTGCATTAAAAAATTCTTCGAAAGATTAAGAAAGTACAACATGAGGCTAAATCCGCAGAAATGCGCATTCGGAGTCACTTCGGGCAAGCTACTCGGCCACATCGTTAGTCATCATGGCATTGAAGTCGATCCCTCAAAAATCAAAGCCATAATGGAGATGCCTCACCCGAAGACCGAGAGAGAAATTCGAGGTTTTCTAGGTCGAGTACAGTACATTAGCCGTTTCGTCGCTAAGTTAACCATGATCTGCGAACCCATATTTAAAAAGCTCAAAGTAGGAGAGCACGTTACATGGGATCAGCAATGTCAAGCTGCGTTCGACAAAATAAAAGAGGTTTTGTCTTCCCCACCTGTTTTAAGCCCACCAGTGGCTGGGCTACCGTTGTCGTTATACCTAACAGTGACGGACACCGCAATGGGTGCAATGTTAGATCAAACTGTCGACAAAGAAGAAAGGGCGATTTACTATATTAGTAAGAAATTCTTGGAGTACGAAGTGAAGTACACGATGCTAGAAAAAACATGCCTCGCTTTGGTTTGGGCCACAAAGAAGTTAAGACACTACATGCTTAGCTACAGTGTAAGCGTCTACTCTAAAATGGACCCGATCAAGTACTTGTTTGAAAAACCGGTACTAAATGGCAGAATGTCAAGATGGACTCTCATGCTAGCAGAATTTGACCTTAAGTACAAGCCGCTGAAGGTAATAAAGGGAAGGGCTGTCGCTGATTTCCTTGCCGATAATCCAATTGAAGAGGCTGAAACCACGGATACTTGGTCATTTCCAGATGAAAATGTCGCAAGCATCGAAGACAACACGTGGGACTTGTACTTTGATGGAGCTTCAAATTACATGGGTTACGGGATTGGTATCCTCCTTATTTCACCAAAAGGAGAACATATACCCGTATCCATAAAATTGGACTTTGCAGTTACCAACAACGCTGCGGAGTACGAGGCATGCCTTTTGGGTCTACACAGCGCTATCAATTTAGGCATAAAAAGGTGGCTAGTGCACGGGGATTCGTCTTTGGTGATAAATCAAGTGAGTGGGGCGTGGAAAATCAAGAGTACCAGTTTGGCACCTTACCAAACCAAGATAGAAGAACTTGAAAAATTGTTCGACGAAATACGATACGTCCACCTCCCGAGGGAGGAAAACCAATTCGCTGATGCTCTGTCAAAATTAGCAGCCCTAATTAACATTCCCGACAGCATCGATAGTATGCCATTATGTGTTCAACGCAGATCATCACCTGCATATGTTAATGTGATTGACAATGCTGAGGAAAGCGAGACAGAACCCTGGTACACATCAATCTTGAAATACAAAAGCGCAGGAGAATATCCCACAGACCTAGACACACGTGGGAAACGAGCATTGCGAATGCTGTCAACCCAGTTTGTTACAACGGACGACGGTCAATTATACAAACGGACGGCACAAGGCGTGCTTCCGCGGTGTGTTGACAAGGCCACGGTAGAAAAAGTCATGGAAGAAGTCCATGACGGAGAATGTGGGCCACACATGAATGCCCACATGCTAGTCCATAAGAACATGAGGCTTGGTTATTATTGGACGACAATGGAGATGGATTGTCGAAGATATGTCCGTCACTGTCACAACTGTCAAATATTCGCAAACGTCCAACATGTCCCACCCTCTATGCTGTACACCATGACATCACCTTTGCCTTTCTCAACGTGGGGCATCGATATTATTGGGAAGGTTAACCCCTCAGGAACTGGAGGGCACTGTTTCATTTTGGTGGCAATCGACTACTTCACGAAGTGGGTAGAAGCCAAGTCTTATAAAGTGTTAAATGCGAAGCAAGTAGCGAAATTCATTCAAAACGACATCATCTGTCGATACGGAGTGCCTCACGAAATGATCAGTGACCATGGCACCCATTTCCAAGCCGAGACAGCTCAGCTACTCGATAAATATAAGATAAAGCTTCACAAGTCGTCACCCTACCGTCCTCAGACAAATGGCGCAGTAGAGGCGGCTAATAAGACGGTTACAGTCATTCTTAAGAAGATGACAGACAACTACCGTGAGTGGCCCGATAAGATACCCTTCGCGTTATGGGGGTACAGAACATCAATCAGAACTGCGACCGGAGCAACACCATATTACTTAACTTACGGGATGGAGGCAGTCCAACCCGTTGAATTAAAAATACCGTCTCTGCGTATCCTGCTAGAAAGCAAAGTCCCAGAAGCGGACTGGGTTCAGGCTCGGTACGACTCGCTTGTGATGCTAGATGAACGACGTTTGAATGCACTGTACAATGTTCAACTCTATCAGAAAAGGATAGAACGCTCTTTTAATAAAAAGGTGAAGCCTCGGGGAATTAAAGAGGGCGATCTCGTGTTGAAGTCGGTACGCGCATTACTACCGGTAGACCCGAGAGGAAAATTTAAGCCAAATTGGGCGGGTCCTTACTTAGTAAAGAAAATCTTGACAGGAGGTGCAGTTCGACTAACTGATCTAGACAGCAATGATTTCTCAAATCCAACGAACTTGGATCAACTGAAGCGATATTATCCTTAGTCCTCATTCTCAAATGTTATGAAATAATGTTTGAATTGCAATGTATTAGAGTAAGTTTAAAGCTTGGCATTTGCCACCACACGAAATGTTTAACATACGAACTACGAATTCGATTTGATTCTGTGTAAAAAGCAGATACGTAGGCAACTCTTTACAAGAGTACAATCGAAATAATGTTAACTTGATGACTGTGGAAACAGGAGTTGTTTTTTTAAATAGTAAAAGGTTTTATTCATCGCGGGCGAAGCCCATCACACAAAACTAGAAGAGGAAAGCACACATAATAATAATTCTAACTAATACGTAGTTGTAAATAATAATAATAAATCCTAATACTACCATTATAATAATTAATTATAATATCCCCACTATAATAATAACTCCTAATAATATCAATATCCTAATATTTTATTAGTAATAGTAATAACATCATCACGAAGCCCTGCTCCTTAGGCTAAACACGAAACTAACGGCGACGAGACGACATCTGACCCATAATCATTCTGGCCCGTTTTTTAGGAGGAACTTCGTTTTCATCTCGTGGCCCCAAGCGGTCCTTCACGTTTAGACGCGGACCCAATCGATCGCCAACGCTTGGACGAATCTCTTCACTTGCATCTAACCTCTGCCAAACATTTGCACGTCTCGCACTAGTTCCCCGCGTCGCATCAGGCCTGCTCAGTCTCGCGTATAACCTCCGGTTCCTTAACGCTTCGCCACGCGCGCCAATCCAACTGCGTCATCTTCAAGTAATGTTCGTCGCACCTCGACAGAAGCTTCCTTAGTCCATTTCAAATACGATGGGGATACCCATGTCGACGCA
This sequence comes from Dianthus caryophyllus, assembly GCA_023091065.1. Lineage (NCBI taxonomy): Eukaryota > Viridiplantae > Streptophyta > Magnoliopsida > Caryophyllales > Caryophyllaceae > Dianthus > Dianthus caryophyllus. The sequence continues at coordinate 18,795,670 of CM041521.1, forward strand.
CACGGCTCGAGGAGATGCCAAACCGTCCTACAATTCCAAGTATGAAGCCAAGATTGACATATAGCTCGAGTAATGTCGAATTCGGGACCTTGGCTAGCCTCAGTCATGGGAACGGTTTGCTGGAGACCAAACTGACGCCACACACGATCCGGATAAATATATACAGGTCGTTCTAAACCCAAAAGCATTACGTATCTCGAGCGGTCACCATCCGGTAGCCCTGTAAACGAGGATAAGTGTAACCATGGCAGAGACCAACGAATATGGGATCCGGCCCCCGAAGTCAGCATACGGTGCCAGTAGCTCTTTTCCCAAGCTATACCGAGGCATCCGACCACCAAAACTCCTCGCTCGATAGTCATGAGGGTTCTTTGGCGGATCCACTAGTCCAAGCCTCTCCATAAGCCACACCTAAAAGAAAAGCAGACAAACCGAGTCACAAAAAAAAAACAGAAAAGAGCCTACGAAAAATCAGAAAAAACGAGCTCTAAAACGAGCTCTAAAATAAGAAAAAACGAGCTCTAAAATGAGCTCTAAAATCAGAAAAAACGAGCCTACAAAAAAAAACAGAAAACCGAGTCAATGGAAAAGTCCAGCCACGTCACCTGTAGAATACGGGTTGCGCCTCGGAGGGGACCATACGGGTCGGCTTTGACGGCATCCAAACCACGGATGGTTTCGGCTAGGATAATTGAAGCCGGGTTAGGATTCCCCTCCATCTGCTCTACGATGCGGATAAACTTAGCTTGACCATAACAAGACGGTATCTCCATGTACCCTTCGAAGCAATAAAGATGCAACATAATGAGGCCAAACACTCGCCGACGATGGCCCTAGTAGGGCCGTGGGCATGTCGAAAGAGGTGTGCCAAACCACACAAGTCTACCTTTTCTCCTTCAATTACGTTGTGAGCCTCCTCGTTCGACAGACCCAGGAAGTCATGGTACTTGTCGACCCATCCAGGACTGAAGTCGGGAACGACGGGCTGCTGCGTTAACTTCCAGCCGCCAAGGGCAGCGAACTCCTCAGGCCAAGGGCATATCTCTCCTTCCGGAAAGGCGAACACGTGATGAACAGGGTCCCAAAACTTCACACACTCGGTCAGAAAACCCCTTTGGGGAATGACTTGAAAAAATGGAAGCAGTTGCTGAAGACCTGCGTCGGTCAGGCTCTGAGTTTCTCCGCCCCTAAAATCCTTGGACCACGACTTCATGGCTCCTACTAGAGTATTCATGGTTTCAAGACGATGTTTTCGACCACAGGGAACCCTCTAAATAGGCGAAAAGTAAGCTGAAGATTATGTTGTATATCGTGAGGATTCATGGCTCCTTTATAAAGGGAATAACAAGGCGACGGCATGGAAAATTTGCCAAGTCGGGATTAAGGAAACTACGATTTTCTCAAGATTTTAGCCAAGTCGGGATTAAGGAAACTTCAAACTTCTAAGGATGTTTGCTAAGATGGGTTAAGGAAAGATATACAACATTATCTCGTGGGTGGATATTGGAAAGATCACTCTTGCTGGCTTATGATTATTGGAAAGATCACCCTTGCTATATCGCACACTTATGATTCTTTTTCCTTTTTACTTCGTGGGGTAGTTGGGTAGGAGTCACACGAAACATTAATTTTGGTGATAACACCTGTATCATTATGGGTCATACAATTTTTTAAGAATCACACATGTTTAATTATGGGTCATGCTTTAATCACACATGTCTAACTTAAATTTCTCAAAATACATGAGGGTGTTTGAATCACATGGCCGAAAAATGCAATTCAGCAGGAATCTCAAAGTATAGGTCAAGGATACGATTTTTTTGATTTTTTCGAGAACAAAATCGAGGACGCAAATGTTGATTTTAGCCCGGGTCGATGATCCATTTCCGAAAAAGAATTTTCAGTTCGGATCGATGATCCATCATTTTTGATTGAATTTTCAGTTCGGATCGATGATCCATCATTTTTGATTAAAAAGCAGGTCGAGGACCCATTTTCAAATCAAAATTCTCAGTTCGGATCGATGATCCATCTCTTTTAAGAGCAGGTCGATGACCCTTTTTTTCGAAATTAATATTCGCAGCTCGGATCGATGATCCATTCTTTTTGTTTCAAAAGTCGCAGATTTCACTACGTGAGTCGTGTGCTATGATTTGTTGTTAAGATTGAGCAGGGACGCTCCAATCGGGGGCTCTAAAGTAATCAACCTTAGACCCCGACGAAAGGATGACATCCTTGAAATGAAGATATATTAGCAGAAGCGAAAAGAAGTGACACTTCCTAAAGAATGCAGATATTGGTTTTACTTAATCAAGTAAACAAATATCATTTGTTTTGAGCTGAAGCAGCAGAAAGCTACAAGCCAACGAGCTCGAACTACGATACGGGTTTGATTCTGTCACAACGGATACGTAGGCGCCTAAGGATAAGGCTCAACCCATATTTTCAAGTAAATGAAAGCATCCATGATCAAGTGTCAGGTAGGATTTCTTCTTATGGCTAGTGAGCTTTTGTACACAGGTCTAAGGGACCATAAACGACCCGTGAGGCTCTCAAGTTGTAATCGTCGATCGACTCGAGAGTCTACTTTGACTTTCGCCTGTCCAAGCCTTAGTCAAAGTGGGGGCTCTGTAGATACCCGTATCTGTCGATATGGAAATTTATAGAAAATCCGACAAATACCCAATGATGATAGGACAACATGCATTTCGTGTCATTTACTTGAGTTCGTTTTACGATGTAAGTCGGGCGCTGTCAACACAATGTTTATTAATTCAAAGAATATTTGATTTAATTTGCTCTGTCAAATTCTATTTGTCGCAAGTAGTGTTTTATTGAAAATAAAATGTTTTGATTTGAAAAATCATCTTAAGTAACTCGATTTGAAAAATCATTTTTACAAATTCAATATTTGACTTGAAAAGTCGTTTCTCGCGCTTTTAAAACAGTTTATTAAATCGTATTCGACGAATTCGTTTTCTTAACAGCAAGTCTTAAACCTCGTTTTAAGCCTCGTTTTAAGAGTGATTTTGAGCCCGTTCAACACGAATCTCGAGGCCTTTCCTACCCATTCTCCCCTTCGACTGATCAGACCAGAAAACAGTCATTCAAGCTCGCCCAAAAACGACCCAGAACCCCATCCTTGTACCCTGTTTTGACAGCCCAATTTAACCCAAAACCCGACTCTTAACCATCTGCCCATGACCCAAATAAAAACCCTAGCTATCCTACCCATATACCCTTTGCTTAACCCACAAGAAACATCACTGAAAACCCGAAAAACCCCACGAAGAGAGGCGTGGACAGTAGCTTTCAAAGAGAAGGAGAAGCTGCTCATTTCCTCCAGAAAACCCTACTTTTCGTCCCTATATATACACACCCACCACAAGCATTCAAGGACACGAATTAGAGAATACACATACACAATATCAAGTCACAAGAAAGCCCTAAAAAACTCAAAAAGAAGTCGTGATAGTCGTATGAAAAACAGAGCACAACTTTTCTGATTTTCGTGCAACTATCACTTCTTCTACTTCGTTTTTCGTGTTGCAAAACCTCATAGTCTCTTTGATTTCTTTACAAAATCTTAAATTTCACTTTGTCACGATTCTAAAACATCTTTCGGTTCGAAATTTTGTTGAGAAACGAAGAAGTTACAAGCTTTTGAAAATCGCTGTCAGTTTGGTTCAAAGTTACGGATTTATTATTGGTTTTCGTCGACGACGGCCCCTTGGGATAAAATCATACAATTGATTACGACTCAGGAATTGGTCAACGATACATGTAAGTTGAGGGTGCAAAATACTCACTTTACTTTGCTTAAATTATTGTTTTTATCGCTTTTTATTGCTTTCTGTCGTTTTTTATTGCGTTATTGTAGGGATCGGATCCCATTCACTAATCAAGTATTAGTGTAAATCAAATTACTCTAATTTGATTTAGCAAGGTCTATGTAGTACAAATTTACATTGTTAACAAGTTTAGAAATTTATACCTTTCTTTTAAAGGATATTAGGGCACTAAACTAGAACTCCTTTCTAGTTTAGTTTCTTGAGATATAGCTTAGGATGATCCTCCTTAATAACCCAAGTTTTCAATGTAGAAAACCTCCTTCAATTAGCACCCAAGAACACTCCAAACAACACTAAGTATTTTGTACTAGAAATCACTTAGTGTTACTTGATAATATGTAAAATATTAATACTAACTCTTAGTATAATATAAGGATGATTATGTAGAGAGAATGGTTTTGAGAGATAAGTAAAACAATGAAAATGAATTACTTTTTCTCTCTTGGCCTTATGTTTAAATAAGCAAAACACAAAAGAGAAGTGTGTCTTGCACACCAAAGGGGGGGCCGGCCAAGTGAGTCCAAGGAGGAGAGAAAGAGTTTTGATCTTGGTAAGTGATATTTCATGCATGGCATTCATGATGTTGGAGCATGCATAAACAATTCACTTATAAACAAAATGAATAGGACAAAAGAGGAATCTCCCCTCTTGTGAGCCCATTTTGGACGGTCCACATGACCTATTAATGGGTCCATTTTGTTCATGTAACACCCCGTGTTTTTTTTACTAATACTAATTAATTATTTTAACAAAATTCTTAAATTAAAATTTATATAAGTTCACTTTTACTCAATTACTTTAAAAACGTGGCTGAAAAATTTCGATTAAATAAACTTTCTCCATTACATTTCTAATTAAACTTTCTTGATTTTATATTAACCTATATGATATTTTTATTTATAAAATACTTGTCAAACTAAAACTTCGATTCAGTTGCTTTTATTAAACTTAATATATTTGCACTTCATCTTAAAAATTATTATTAATGAGATAAAATATAATTTTATCGAAATGTATCTTGCAAATAAACAGACCGTTTGAAAATCTGTGAGACCGTAACAAAATTTGTAACTAATATTTTTATATACCATTTAATTTTAAAATATAAGTTTAACAATATAGAAAATAAAAATAGAACTACAACGAAATATATTATACTTAATATATTTTATAAAATATAAAGGTTTATAAATAAGAGCGAATGAAACAGAGCAAATCGGAAAAATTGAACCCTAAAGTCCCCCATGTAGGTCGACATACACCCCCACTTGTGAATTAAGATATTTCTTTTTAGCTTCTAAGGCACACTTCCTTTTCTCCTTATACTCCCTCTTTCCTGATCTCCTTCTTAGTACTCCTTCTTCTTCCTCACTTTTTTTTTTTTAACTCCTCCATAAACAAAATCAAGTAATAATAATAATAATAATAATAATAATAATAATAATAATAATAACGCAGCAGCAACAACAAAAACAAACGACAACAACAACAAAATCAATAACAACAGCAGCCTCGACAACACCAACAACATCAACATCGACAGCAGCGGCCACCATGGCCATGGTGGTCGAACCACCATTAATGGCGGGCTCCGGCTCGAGCCTCAGCCACCACGTCAGCCACCACCACCGCTTATCCCCTGCTTCTCCTTCATTTCCTTTCGATTTCACCAGAGCTCTGACCTCCGACAACCACCAGGCCGGCCACCACCGCAGCCGCCTCTGCCCTCATCCTCGCCGGAGCACCGTGCTCAGCCACCACCACCTGCCACCGTGGTCCTCTCTCTCTCCTTCCTCTGCTCTGTTTTCTCTCCCCTGCTCTTGGTCCACCGTGAACCACCGTCCTCTGCCCTCTCCTCTGCCACCGTGAAACACCGGAGCCTTGCTCTGCTTCGCTCGCCTCTATCTCCTCTCGATTTACGCCGCTGACCCGACCACCGGAGTTCTCGCCGGTGAGCCTCTGTTACTACTCCGCTTTTATGTTTCGATTTCAGTGTTATAAAACATTTGATTTCAGTTTTCCATCTACTTCGTTTTTAATATTATAAATCATTCAATAAATTAAATTAACTCTCGACATTCATTTCGCTTTCCGTCTAAAATTTATTATATCGATATATTGAGTCGAGTCTCACTCCCCTCTTTTCTATTACTCGTGCTGTTTCGATTTTGCTACTGTCGAATGGAGCTACTGGTGTTCTACTTTGGCTTCACTGTTGCTGTTTTGGGTCTACAAGGAAACGGGTCAGTTTTGGGTCTTGAGTCGACAATATCGTGGATCCAGACGAGCTAAGGAAATTCGTACCGAGCTAACTTAAGGTGCTTCTCGCACACTTATGTGATAAGCGCCTCGAAATTGATTATATGTTATTTTCCTAAGTGATGTTTTGATTTGTATGTATGATTTTATGCCACCTAAATATCATATGGTAAATTAGAAGACAAAAATCGAAAAATAGAAATTGTTGTCCATTAATAAAACTCACGGCCTACCCTCCATTTTTAGTTTAATTTTTCGTTTTAATTTTTGTAAATTGCATGCTTAAAATACTAAGGATAAGATGTATATGAAAATGTAATTAGTTGATGTTTTAGACTAAAAATGAATTTGTTATGAAATATAAATGTTTTAAAGTATTTATGTGTTCTTGAACTATTGTTGAATTTAATTGTGATATTATCATGTTGAAATTATTTGTTATGTGTAAATTAAAATATATAAAGTATAAGTATCACAATTATAAAATAAGACTAAAAATATTACTAAAATAACTAAAGTAAATAAATTAAACTAATATAAAATATTTATGGAAATAAAGTATTTATCAAGACTAAGCATGTTTAAATAAAACACAACTAAAAATTAAGAGTTAAATTAAAAGAGTATTAAGTTTAAAATTAATATTAAATCATACCTAAAGTAAAAATATAAATTAAGTTACTCATATTAAAGTTCTAAAATAAATAATTATATAAAAAGTCATATCTCACAATTACTATAAAGATTACTTTATAAAAACTCTAAAGTTTAAAATGAACTTAAACTATACTAAATAAGTATTTGCTTAAAATATCAAAACGAAATAAAGAACTTGAAACTTAAAATAAACTTAACTAAAACTATTACTAAATAAAGTTAATAATTAGTATCACAAATAAGAATTAACTAAAAGGTAAATTGTTAAGATCATATAAAGATCGACTACAAATTTACTAAGTATAGTTATATAAAAATTATGAATAATATATTTATATATATAAATACAAAACCTAACTAAGATTTTGAACTATAAAGTGTTTGACGTTTCTAAAAGTTATAAATAATTAAGTGAATTAAACTTAAATGAATATTACTAAAATTTAAATATTAAAAATCTCACGATCGAATTATTGAATCACCTAATACGACTACGTGAAAGTTACTTAAATAAAATCAATTCAGAAATTAGTCCCACCTAAACGAATATTTCCTAAATGGTCATTATATTATATTTTATTAAACATACTAAATTTTACTAAGTACCATCACGATATTTTTACAAGTTAAAATAAATGTTATGAATACTAAATCACTTAACACTTTACAATTTAAATAAAAGGAAGAAATAAATGTGGGTTATAATGCAATTCAATTATTTATATTACTAATCACTAATCTACTTTAATCTACTTAAAGTTTAAATGAAACTAAATCATACTTAATCGAACTATTATTAGATTACTAAAATATAAAATAAGAATACGCATACGTATAAAAATACGCATAAATACGTAATACGAAAATACGAATACGTATAAAATACGATGAATAGTAAATACGATGTATAGTAAATACAGTGAATAGTAAATACGATGAATAGTAAATACGATGAATAGTAAAATAATGAATAGTGAAAAATATTTAAATTTTACTTAATGGACTCAAATAAATAATTAAGCTTTTCTACGTGTTCTGCTTTTACTCAAGAAGAAGCTAGCTTACTAAAATTTCATTATACAAAGTTCGACGTTGTAATTGATTTTCGAGAATTGGCATTGTTATATTGAAACGTGTAAGTAAGAAAATTGAGAAAAGGTACTACGAATAAAATACTAGGATTGTTCGCCATGTCGCGACTCTTGAAATTCGGTTAACGAGGTAGTCAGTATATGGGGACTTGGGCTCCCTCCCAGAGTTGCCCAAGGCGATTAACAATCTTAAGATTTCTTTTCGGCGCGGAGTATCAACCTCAGGGATGGGGCATACTTGATATTACCGTGGGCCCATATAGCAGTAATTGGAAACGCCAACCCCATCCGGGGGTACCCGTCTCTGGTGATAGTCGAACTTTTTCGTCGGTGATACCTTTTGAATAGCGAATAAGTATGATCCTCGATAGGTAGTGTATGCATACATTAGACAAGGGATGTAGCCATCTTTATTACCTTAGATATCTTTAAGCCTGGCAGTCATGTCCAAGTGATGTTGGCTCACGGCCATCGCGGATTATGTCTGCATGCTTCCGCCTTACTAACGAAGATTCATTTGTTATCACATGTTGAATGCATTTCCTTGTTTGTTTGATGATTATTTGAATGACCTGGCGGAGTATTGGAGTACGATTTGTTGAGTATGATTATTTGTGAGCGTGGTTGGTTATTTGATTGGTTTATACTCGTATTAAATCATCATGATCTCCTTATGTGTTTTAATTGCATACTTGCTATTTGTTCTCCTTGTTTATTTATTATTCATTAATTATACTGCATATTGCTTTAGAAATTACATGTATCGAAAGAGTGTGCGGGAAAATGATGAGAATTTAATGCAGGTACCCCGAGTATTGACTGTTGATCTATCAGGGGATTGAAGGCCTTATTTTGTAATCTATTTTTGAGGGAAATTGTAATATAAATACTCTGTTTTAACCTTAAACTCTTATCATGAATATTGAGTTTGTAAGACGTTAACAGCTGGTTTGTAATATATAGACTTAATTAATTTTCCGCCTTAGTTTAATTAAAGTCACGAAAAACCAGGTTGTTACAGTTGGTATCAGAGCTGTCTTGCGACCGTGAGTGACTTAAAGTTATCTCATCTAGCGAGACGACACCTGGGCCAGACATTAATATCGTATGTCAAGCGTAGACTTATAGGATCAAATAATAAATTAGAAATCCTAGATCGCTAAAATAATAATCTTAGAACGCTTTAAATGTGAGAATGGGTAGAAATATTAAGAATTGACCGACTGACCTAGATTTTAGAATTTTCGACCGTCATTCAACCTCGATAGATTTTTATTTCTCTTTCCTTTTATCTGCTAAGTGCTCTATGACTAACTTTTTGACTAAGAAGTCTCATATACTAACATTACCGAAAAGCGAGACTTATAAATCGAAGTCAAGATGACAAGAATTCAAGCACATTCAAATGGACGCATTAAGAGTTGAAACATCTGAAGCGACGCTCTAGACCTTGAAGAATACTATTGCTTTGAAGACGTCTATAACTTTCTCTAACGTCCTTATTAAATAAATTATCATTTTCTCGTCTAATAAAATTTTAAATCTATTAAACTTATTTTCTTCTTCTAAAGTATAACTTTCCTAATTTATACTCCTATAATGATTTTAGAAAATGAATTTTTATCCTTTTCATTTTCTCGCAATATAAGACTCAAGGACAAGACCTGGAGCGCATGCAAAGAGACGTATCAAGAATCACGCTATTCAAGACAATTTTCAAGACGTTGAAGATCTCTTTAGCATTGAAGACTTCTACAACCATATCAAAATCGTTCTCTAATTGTCACCTTTATTTCAACGCTTTTCAATTTTCAGAATTCCTAATCATAAAAAAAAAAAAAAAAAAAAAAAAAAAAAAAAAAAAAAATCCTAATATTTAATCTCTAATTGATTTTTGTATTTCCTTTTATATTTTAAAATTTCCTACTAAAATGGAGTTAACTCAATGATTTTTCAATCTAGTAAAATGATTTCCTCTCTACTTTTCAATTTCGTAAACTCCTTAATCTTTATACTCAAAAAAAAAAACCTTCGAACTTTGCTTCGTAATTTTTGACCTCGTACAATTATTCTTACCTTCTAAAATTTCTAATCTCGAAATCTATAATATCTACTATTTGATTTCATAAAGTTAGTTTTCTTTGTTCTGTTTAATCTCAAAAAAATGACTTTATCTTTTCTCTGTAATTTCGTTAAATTTGTAGTCAACCTCTAAAATTTTGAACTCTTAAATTTTAATTTCTACAGAATTCTTATTAATCTCATACGATGCGATCTTGCCCGTTTTCTTCATTTTTGTAAACTCTTTACCTTTTTATAAAATACTTCTGAACTTGTCCTATCTATTACAATTATCTCTCTTCGATGTTTATATACATATTTCTTTTTCTTTTATATAACCCCTTATTATAAATTTCGAATCTTATCCTAAACATGATTTATAACATTTCCGTTTCACCTAATAACATTATAATAATTTTAAGAAAATGAGCTATATCAACAAGGTTATCCATAATTCTCGAAAATTTTATTTAATCATTCAACGATAACCTATATATTTTCTTAATTTGCTTAAAGCTCATATTTTCCTTATGATCACTACGATTTTTACATATTTTCCCTAAATGCCGTTTTTCCTAAGGCTATATATCTTATGTATGTGATCATTAAAAGTAACAATAATAATATTATATAGATACGCTTAAAACTTCTTAAGGGGGTAGGACAATAATTTGATTATATCACAATCCTAAATAAATATTAAAATTCTTTATTTCAACCTATTTTAAGGTTAATATTTATTTTCAAATTTAAATAAATTGTTTTAATTCTTAAAATTCTTATTATTTTTATTTAATTTAATTCCGTACAAAACTTCTAGGCCCTACCTTTTTGAAAACGTCTTTCGCGCAGATTTTGAAAATGACAATGCATCAACATTTAGATGTTAATTCGAAAAAGAATTATTTATATTATTAAGTTATTAAATTATTCAATCTTTCCTTTTTAGAAAATTAATACCCAATCAAGAGCAATATTAATATTCCAATTCCAAAAACATCAATGTTTTCGGCAACTGCTTTTTAATCTCGAGCAGTTATCCATCCTATTCAAGTTTCGGGGACGAAACTTTTCTTAAGGGGGTAGGATTGTAACACCCCGTGTTTTTTTACTAATACTAATTAATTATTTTAACAAAATTCTTAAATTAAAATTTATATAAGTTCACTTTTACTCAATTACTTTAAAAACGTGGCTGAAAAATTTCGATTAAATAAACTTTCTCCATTACATTTCTAATTAAACTTTCTTGATTTTATATTAACCTATATGATATTTTTATTTATAAAATACTTGTCAAACTAAAACTTCGATTCAGTTGCTTTTATTAAACTTAATATATTTGCACTTCATCTTAAAAATTATTATTAATGAGATAAAATATAATTTTATCGAAATGTATCTTGCAAATAAACAGACCGTTTGAAAATCTGTGAGACCGTAACAAAATTTATAACTAATATTTTTATATACCATTTAATTTTAAAATATAAGTTTAACAATATAGAAAATAAAAATAGAACTACAACGAAATATATTATACTTAATATATTTTATAAAATATAAAGGTTTATAAATAAGAGCGAATGAAACAGAGCAAATCGGAAAAATTGAACCCTAAAGTCCCCCATGTAGGTCGACATACACCCCCACTTGTGAATTAAGATATTTCTTTTTAGCTTCTAAGGCACACTTCCTTTTCTCCTTATACTCCCTCTTTCCTGATCTCCTTCTTAGTACTCCTTCTTCTTCCTCACTTTTTTTTTTTTTAACTCCTCCATAAACAAAATCAAGTAATAATAATAATAATAATAATAATAATAATAATAATAATAATAATAATAATAATAATAATAATAATAATAATAACGCAGCAGCAACAACAAAAACAAACGACAACAACAACAAAATCAATAACAACAAGAAATTTCGACAACACCAACAACATCAACATGGACAGCGGCGGCCACCATGGCCAGGGTGGCCGAACCACCTTTAATGGCGAGCCCGAGCCCGAGCCTCAGCCACCACGTCAGCCACCACCACCGCTTATCCCCTGCTTCTCCTTCATTTCCTTTCGATTTCACCAGAGCTCGACCGACAACCACCAGGCCGCCACCACCGCAGCCCGCCTCGCCGCTTCATCCTCGCCGGAGCACCGTGCTCACCACCACCACCGCCACCGTGGTCCTCTCTCTCCTTCCTCTCGCTCGCTTTCTCTCCCGCTCTTGGTCCACCGTGAACCACCGCCCTCCGCCTCTCCTCTCGCCACCGTGGAAACACCGAGCCTTGCTCGCCACTCGCCTCTCTATCTCCTCTGATTTACGCCGCTGACTGACCACCGGAGTTCTCGCGGTGAGCCTCACATTACTCCGCTTTTATGTTTCGATTTAGGTGTTATAAAACATTTGATTTCGCTTTTCCATCTACTTGCTTTTAATATTATAAATCATTCAATAAATTAAATTAACTCTCGACATTCATTTCGCTCGGCCTAAAATTTATTATATCGATATATTGAGTCGAGTCTCACTCCCTCTTTCTATTACTCGTCTTTGTTTCGATTTTGCTCCGCCGAATGGAGCTACCGTGTTCTACTTTGGCTTCACTTGTTCTTTGTTTTGGGTCTACAAGGAAACGGTCGCTTTGGGTCTTGAGTCGACAATATCGTGGATCCGCATTTAGCTAAGGAAATTGCATGCAAGAGCTAATCTTAAGGTGCTTCTCGCACACTTATGTGATAAGCGCCTCGAAATTGATTATATGTTATTTTCCTAAGTGATGTTTTGATTTGTATGTATGATTTTATGCCACCTAAATATCATATGTTAAATTAGAAGACAAAAATCGAAAAATAGAAATTGTTGTCCATTAATAAAACTCACGGCCTACCCTCCATTTTTAGTTTAATTTTTCGTTTTAATTTTTGTAAATTGCATGCTTAAAATACTAAGGATAAGATGTATATGAAAATGTAATTAGTTGATGTTTTAGACTAAAAATGAATTTGTTATGAAATATAAATGTTTTAAAGTATTTATGTGTTCTTGAACTATTGTTGAATTTAATTGTGATATTATCATGTTGAAATTATTTGTTATGTGTAAATTAAAATATATAAAGTATAAGTATCACAATTATAAAATAAGACTAAAAATATTACTAAAATAACTAAAGTAAATAAATTAAACTAATATAAAATATTTATGGAAATAAAGTATTTATCGGCACTAAAAATGTTTAAATAAAACACAACTAAAAATTAAGAGTTAAATTAAAAGAGTATTAAGTTTAAAATTAATATTAAATCATACCTAAAGTAAAAATATAAATTAAGTTACTCATATTAAAGTTCTAAAATAAATAATTATATAAAAAGTCATATCTCACAATTACTATAAAGATTACTTTATAAAAACTCTAAAGTTTAAAATGAACTTAAACTATACTAAATAAGTATTTGCTTAAAATATCAAAACGAAATAAAGAACTTGAAACTTAAAATAAACTTAACTAAAACTATTACTAAATAAAGTTAATAATTAGTATCACAAATAAGAATTAACTAAAAGGTAAATTGTTAAGATCATATAAAGATCGACTAAAAATTTACTAAGTATAGTTATATAAAAATTATGAATAATATATTTATATATATAAATACAAAACCTAACTAAGATTTTGAACTATAAAGTGTTTGACGTTTCTAAAAGTTATAAATAATTAAGTGAATTAAACTTAAATGAATATTACTAAAATTTAAATATTAAAAATCTCACGATCGAATTATTGAATCACCTAATACGACTACGTAAAAGTTACTTAAATAAAATCAATTCAGAAATTAGTCCCACCTAAACGAATATTTCCTAAATGGTCATTATATTATATTTTATTAAACATACTAAATTTTACTAAGTACCATCACGATATTTTTACAAGTTAAAATAAATGTTATGAATACTAAATCACTTAACACTTTACAATTTAAATAAAAGGAAGAAATAAATGTGGGTTATAATGCAATTCAATTATTTATATTACTAATCACTAATCTACTTTAATCTACTTAAAGTTTAAATGAAACTAAATCATACTTAATCGAACTATTATTAGATTACTAAAATATAAAATAAGAATACGCATACGTATAAAAATACGTACAAATACGAAATACGAAAATACGAATACGTATAAAATACGATGAATAGTAAATACGATGAATAGTAAATACAGTGAATAGTAAATACGATGAATAGTAAATACGATGAATAGTAAAATAATGAATAGTGAAAAATATTTAAATTTTACGAATGGACTCGAAATAAATAATTAAGCTTTTCTACGTGTTCTGTTTTACCTGAAGAACTGCAGTTACTAAAATTTCATTATACAAAGTTCGACGTTGTAATTGATTTTCAGAATTGGCATTGTTATATTGAAACGTGTAAGTAAGAAAATTGAGAAAAGGTACTACCTGAATAAAATACTAGGATTGTTCGCCATGTCGCGACTCTTGAAATTCGAAGTTAACGAGGTAGCTGTATATGGGGACTTGGGCTCCCTCCCAGAGTTGCCCAAGGCGATTAACAATCTTGAGATTTCTTTTCGGCGCGGAGTATCAACCTCAGGGATGGGGCATACTTGATATTACCGTGGGCCCATATAGCAGTAATTGGAAACGCCAACCCCATCCGGGGGTACCCGTCTCTGGTGATAGTCGAACTTTTTCGTCGGTGATACCTTTTGAATAGCGAATAAGTATGATCCTCGATAGGTAGTGTATGCATACATTAGACAAGGGATGTAGCCATCTTTATTACCTTAGATATCTTTAAGCCTGGCAGTCATGTCCAAGTGATGTTGGCCCTGCCGGCTACTGCGCGGATTATGTCTGCATGCTTCCGCCTTACTAACGAAGATTCATTTGTTATCACATGTTGAATGCATTTCCTTGTTTGTTTGATGATTATTTGAATGACCTGGCTGAGTATTGGAGTACGATTTGTTGAGTATGATTATTTGTGAGCGTGGTTGGTTATTTGATTGGTTTATACTCGTATTAAATCATCATGATCTCCTTATGTGTTTTAATTGCATACTTGCTATTTGTTCTCCTTGTTTATTTATTATTCATTAATTATACTGCATATTGCTTTAGAAATTACATGTATCGAAAGAGTGTGCGGGAAAATGATGAGAATTTAATGCTGGTACCAGTATTATTTGTTGATCTATCGTGATCAAGGCCTTATTTTGTAATCTATTTTGAGAGAAATTGTAATATAAATACTCTGTTTTAACCTTAAACTCTTATCATGAATATTGAGTTTGTAAGACGTTAACAGCTGGTTTGTAATATATAGACTTAATTAATTTTCCGCCTTAGTTTAATTAAAGTCACGAAAAACCAGGTTGTTACAGTTCATCAAAATTTGTCTCACAAATTGATATAATTTATCACTTAATTATCTAATATAATAAAGTGTAAATCAATTAAACTCTTCCTTAATATACATGTACTTTACACATATATTAAAAATGTACTTTTACTAATCTCATTAGTAAAATATACACAATTAGTGAATTAACACTTAATCACTAATTCTCATCTCCTCTAATAATTTTATCGATATAAAATTAAATCACTCGAGTTCACAACTCGATTTCTCTCTTAATCAATACACTGACTAACCGTTAGTCAAATTATCAAGTCACTAATATAATCGTATCTCATACAATTAATTAGCTTAAATATTTGGAGTATGTTCCTATAGGTGTGACTTAAAGGGATCAATTGATTACCGCCGCTCTCACGACAATAACGTCAAACTCTAGTCAGCCAACCGTTATTGATTTACGTTAATCAATTGACAATAATACAGGATTATCCCCACGTATTCCTTAATTGAGATTTATTAAGTAATCGCACTATTGTGGAGGACACTTACTCCAACAATCTCCCACTTGTCCGAGACAAGTTGTGCATTACCAATTCTCATGTCCGTTTCACATCTCCCACTCGATGCAAGGTGTCTTACAGGTCGTACTTGCATTCTGAGATATATATATCGTGAGTGGTTTCCTCGATAAGGAGAGTAGCTGTCTGACCGGGGAATCTACCGTAGATTCTTACCGAGCGTGGCCACGCATTTTCAGCGACTACTCCTCGAGTGGCCCAAAGATGTTTTACCCTGACGAGGGTGGACATTTCCCTTCCACTCGATTGATCTTGTATAATGCGAGATCACCATGACCCCAAAGATGCCCTTATAACCCCTTTCACGGCATGGCTTAGGACAAAATGAAAGTCACTCTGAACTGCACCGACTGTATTAATCGGCTCGGTCAAAGAATTGACTCAAAGGAATACTATAGAAATTCCCACCACGACCAGGTTTCAATCTCATTGAAAAGGAATTCTATAAGCGTCACTGCCCGACAGAGTGTTTTCACAGTCTGTCTATGCAAACGATCAGTCATCACATATGACCCTATGGTGTTGAACCTCACCATCGATCGACTTGCAATCTAGTCTCTCGGAGACGTCACCTCATATGAGAGACTAGGGACCAAAAAACTTAGTTTATGCCGTTCACTTGAATACGTTCAAAATTGTCACACAAATATTCGGATAAACAAAGTATGCATTCATAATGACTTAAGATAAAAACAATGAATGTTATTTTCATATATGTAAAAAGATACATCGTTCAATTACATATTACGAAACTAAAGGAAATCTGGCATACGCCGCAACCCCATGGAGGCGGTGTGCGCGTCATGCTTAGCCCTCGAAAGAGGCTTGGTTAAAGGATCAGCGATATTATCGTCTGTCCCAACCTTACAAATATCTATTTCCTTCCTTTCCACATTATCTCTAATAACGTGGTATTTCCTCAAGCGATGTCTAGACTTGTTGCTAGACTTGGGCTCCTTCGCTTGGAAAATAGCCCCATTGTTATCGCAATAAACAAAGGCGGGATCCGCGGCACTAGGGACTACTCTTAGTCCATCCAAGAATTGCCGAATCCACACAGCCTTCTTTAGCGACTTGAGATCTCGCCAAATACTCGCCCGTCGTAGAATCCGCAGTGACACTCTGTTTGAAGCTCTTCCAACAAACAGCTCCTCCATTCAACATAAAGACATAGCCGGATTGGGATTTCAGATCATCCCCATCAGTTTGGAAACTTGCATCCGTGTAACCCTTTACACGTAGCTCAAGTTCTCCTCCAAACACTAGAAACGAATCCTTAGTTCTTCTCAAGTACTTAAGGATGTTCTTCTGACTATCCAGTGACTCTCACCGGGATTAGCTTGATACCGGCTCGTCATGCTCAAAGCAAAAGCGACATCGGGACGAGTACACATCATAGCATACATGATTGATCCTACAGCGGAAGCATAAGGGATCAATTTCATGCGTTCAATTTCCGCAGGAGTCGTAGGACATTGAGACTTCTTCAATGTTATTCCTACACTCATCGGAAGAAAGCCTCTCTTGGAGTCTTTCATATTGAACCTATCAAGAATTTTATCAATATAAGTTTCTTGACTTAATGCTAGTATCCTTTTGGATCTATCTCTATAGATCCGGATACCTAAGATGCGTTGTGCCTCTCCTAAGTCCTTCATTTGGAAATGGTTTCCCAATTCCACCTTTACCGAGTTTAGACTTGGAACATCATTTCCAATCAGTAGTATGTCATCCACATACAAAACAAGGAAGGTTACTTTACTCCCACTAAACTTCATGTACAAACAAGGTTCCTCGGCACTACGAGCGAATCCATGTTGTTTGATAACATGATCGAACTGGTGATTCCAACTCCTCGATGCTTGCTTAAGACCATAAATGGATCTCTTAAGCTTGCATACTTTCTTAGGGTTGGATGTGTCTATAAAACCTTCAGGTTGTGTCATAAACACTTCCTCTTCTAGAATCCCATTCAAGAAGGCGGTTTTAACATCCATTTGCCATATTTCATAGTCATGAAATGCGGCAACCGCTAAGATTATCCTTATGGATCGAAGCATCGCAACCGGTGCAAAGGTTTCATCATAATGAATACCTTGGACTTGTGAAAAGCCCTTTGCCACCAATCTAGCTTTGTAAACATCAATATGTTTATCTATGCCAAGTTTGATTTTGAATATCCATTTACACTTTGAAGGGTCGCACTCCTTCAGGTAAATCTACCAAGTCCCAAACTTGGTTCTCGTACATAGAATCCATTTCGGATTTCATGGCCTCAAGCCATTGTTCGGAGTTGGGGCTACTAATAGCCGCCTTGTAGGTTGAGGGTTCGTTGCTTTCGAATAACAACAAATCACCCTCCTCCTCGATGTTACCGAGGTAACGGCCAGGTTGTTGACTAACTCTTCCTGACCTCCTAGGGACTATAACCGTGTGAGAAGACGAGGGAACGGTTTCCTCATCTTCTGCGTCGGTTTGTGGCTCTTGAACTTCATCAAGTTCAAATTTTCTCCCACTCTGTTTCTTAGAAATAAATTCATTTTCTAGGAAAACAGCATCACGAGCCACAAACACTTTGTTCTCGTGAGGGTTGTAGAAGTAATAACCACAGGTTTCCTTAGGATAACCTACAAATAGACATTTGTCAGACCTTGGAGCGAGTTTATCGTCAGTTTTATTCTTGACGAATGCCTCACATCCCCAAATTCTCATGAATGACAAATAGGGAACCGTTCCCATCCATATCTCATATGGAGTCTTATTGGCCGCTTTAGTCGGACTTCGATTTAGTGAAAATACAGCAGATAATAGCGCAAAGCCCCAAAATGATCCAGGAAGCTCAGTTTGACTCATCATAGACCGAACCATGTCAAGCAAAGTTCGGTTTCTCCTTTCTGCAACACCATTTAATTGTGGTGTGCCCGGAGGAGTCTATTGTGATATTATACCACAATTCTTAAGATGTGAATCAAACTCATTACTTAGATATTCGCCACCACGATCCGATCGTAGTGCTTTTATCCTTTTGTTTAATTGGTTCTCAACCTCATTTTGAAATTCTTTAAATTTCTCAAAAGCATCACTTTTGTGCCTTATTAAGTAGACATAACCATATCTACTTAAGTCATCGGTAAAAGTAATGAAGTAATGATATCCTCCTCTAGCGGTGATGTTTAATGGACCACACACATCGGTATGTATGAGTCCTAAAACCTCACTTGCTCGTGTCCCTTTACCACTAAAGGGTTGACGAGTCATCTTGCCTAATAGGCAAGCTTCGCATGTACCATATGATTCGCAATCAAATGGTTTGAGTACCTTGGTCTCAACAAGTCTCTTTATGCGTCTTTCGTTTATGTGACCTAAACGACAATGCCAAAGGTAGGATTTGTTTGATTCATTCGTTTTGAGCCTCTTGTTCTCGACATGATAAACATCATTAACATCATTTAAAACATAAATAACTCCAATTGAAATAGCTTCACCATAAACTATTTCATTAAATGAAAAAGTACAACGGTTGTTCTTAATCACAAAAGAAAAGCCTTCCGCATCTAACACGGAGACGGAGATAATGTTTTTGGTTAGAGTTGGTACAAAATAACAGTTATTCAAAAGCAACTCTAATCCACTAGCAAGAGCGAGTACAAAAGTTCCCACGGAAACGGCCGCTACTCTAGCTCCATTGCCCATGCGGAGATCTACATCACCCTTGGCTAGGGCCCGCACGTTTCTCATCCCCTGCAAATGATTACAAAGGTGAGATCCACATCCGGTATCCAATACCCATGTAGAAATGCAAGCATGATTGATGTCAATCATATAGAGATTAGAAGGAATACCTTTGGATGTCGCACATCCATTCTTGAGATCCTTCTTATACTTGAGACAATTGCGCATCCAATGACCCACCTCATTGCAATATTTGCAAGTGTCTTTGAGGGGTCTTCCCTTGTTGATCTTGGGCTTAGGCTTATGTGGAACACCTTCCACAATAGCCTTTCCCTTACCCTTGCCTATGTTAGATGGCCCCTTCTTGGCCACCTTCCCCTTCTTCACTCCCAAGTTCATGTTCTTCATTTTCATGGAGAGAACATCTTTCTTCTCCACCTCATTCACTTCCATATCTCTCTCGGCTTGGACCAAGAGTGCATGAAGTTCATGGTAACTCTTATCCATGTTCTTCATGTTATAGTTTACTCTAAAGTGAGCAAACTTGTTAGGAAGAGAATGGAGGATGCGGTTGATCGCAAGAGCCTTGGGTATAGCACACTCTTGACGCTCAAGAGTGTCTATTTGCTCAATCATTTTGAGCACATGAGGACCAACTTTTTGGTTCCTCTCAAGCTTTGCATCGAAAAACCGCACCGCGGCTTCATAAAGCCTTATTTGCGGTGCTTTGGAGAACATGGTTGTTACTCGAGTGAATATCGCATATGCACTCTTTTGAGTAACCATTCGGAGTTTGAGAGCGGGTGACATGGACCAAATCAAGACGTTTTTCACGTCATTGTCCACTTTCACATACTCATCATAGGCGGCTCGTGCCGCGCCGGATCGAGAAGTGGGTTCGGCGGGTGGTTGATCGGTAAGGTGCTTGAGCACATTGTCGGACGTCGCGGCGCCCTTCATTGTCGAATCCCATTCGACGAAGTTGCTACCGTCATCCTTGAGGATACACTTATCCATCACGGTTCGCAACCATGAATCTTTGCCCAAAATGGGCGCGGGAGTTGATGATGATGATGCCATTGCGATAAACGATTCTACAATAAATATGAGGAAATATATAAGCATTCATTGTTCATTTATAACATTTGCTAAAACTTATTTTTAAAACAAATGTCCATTTATATAATGATCTCCCACGAAATTATATAAATGATTCCAAGACTCGTTTTTCATATAAAATTAGACATCTCATGTTTCCTTTTATATAAAAGCGATAAGTCAACACTTGACTAATTCTACACTAGAATGCTTGGTTGATGATTTTCTTTAAAATGCATCTTTTAGCCCCAAATAACTCTTATTCGGTTGAGTCCAAACCAAATTAGCACGGGACTTCCTCCCACTACTTACCCATGGTAACAAGGTTCCACGTCGCGGAGGTCCTCACGAACATGGGGTTCATAGTCGCTACATTTGGAAAGGCTTAATCTCAATTCATTTTTGTTAAAATGTGGGTGATCTTGTCAATTTTTAGTCATTTAAATTCTTTATAAGTGAACTAATATAGGAATCGTGACTTAAATCGACAATCATAGAGGGATATCGTGGCATGCATGGCGATTTTGGCATGTGTGCGGAAAATAAGCATCAAGCAAACATAAACCTAGTATAGCCACCTAAAGTAATTAAAATACAAGGAGTTACAAATTGGAAACCAACTCCTTTGGTCCCTCTTCATAATGGATCTCATCCAAGGCTCCTCCTTGCAAGCTTTAGAACTCTTCTAAGGCTCAAGTCGATCTCCATCAGGTCTTGATTTACAAATAGTTACAAGTATGATTTACAAATGAATACATAGCAATCCTATTATACATTTATAAATGAAATAAACTATTAAAAATTACAAACCGCGATCTGAGATCGCATTTAATTACAAACCACACGATATTCCCTTTCATTACGGGTAATATCGGTAAAAATATAACAAACTATGGCCATACTAGTAAAAATAAACATTCATTCAACAATAAACATTCATCCAAAAAATGCAAGATGTAAAGCTTATAAATAAAAACATGCCAAAATCGCCTTAAACAATAATCGCATTTAATCAAGCTTTCAAACCGATCTCATTTTTTAACCGATTAATCTTATATTAATCAATAATGCTTAAAACACCTTTTAAGCTTGAACTAAACTTCTAAACTGATTTTAGAACACCCAACATTAGTTTACACTAACTCATGGTGATTTTAGTTCATAAACATGGTCATTTGCTAATTAGAAGTACTTTAATCATAACCCTTTTATGAATAAAGCTTTATAAAATCAAAATAAAATAAAATAAAATTATTTTTATTTTGAAAAATTTTGTATATTCTGGAACACTTCCAAAATATCAGAAAAGAAAAGTTTGGCCAGAAAATATTTACGAATTATTTTATATAAAATAACATACGATTTCATCGATTTTAACTCATAAAATCAAGAAAACGTCTAAAACAGTGAGGTAAAATCCCAAATTTATACGAGAGCATCCTCATAATGTGTAAAAATATTGGTATAAATTTCATGTCCAGAAAACAACATTTACTATATTTTTGGACATAAAATGCAAACCATACCGATTTTAAACAAAAATATGAATAAATATTCAAAACTCAAAATCTGACTTTGAAAATTTACATGCAGAATGTATAAATATGAAATATCACTGTGTAAAAATTTCGTGACCAGATTCGAACTATAACTATTTATAGTAATTATTTTAGCCAAAAACACACTTTTTGACTCGGTTTTGTATAAAAATCATTTAAATTAGCAAACAAATTCCAAAAATTACGAAATTTGACCAGAAACTCCATGAGACCAGAAACTTTGCATGCAATAAAAATCTCATGTTAAAACCATTTTTAACACTATTTTCGGATTTTATGTTATTTATTCTCAATAAATACATAAAACTCCAAAAACAACAAAATAAATTTGTAACTACAAGCCTTGGCTCTGATACCACTTGTAGGGATCGGATCCCATTCACTAATCAAGTATTAGTGTAAATCAAATTACTCTAATTTGATTTAGCAAGATCTATGTAGTACAAATTTACATTGTCACGATTCTAAAACATCTTTCGGTTCGAAATTTTGTTGAGAAACGAAGAAGTTACAAGCTTTTGAAAATCGCTGTCAGTTTGGTTCAAAGTTACGGATTTATTATTGGTTTTCGTCGACGACGGCCCCTTGGGATAAAATCATACAATTGATTACGACTCAGGAATTGGTCAACGATACATGTAAGTTGAGGGTGCAAAATACTCACTTTACTTTGCTTAAATTATTGTTTTTATCGCTTTTTATTGCTTTCTGTCGTTTTTTATTGCGTTATTGTAGGGATCGGATCCCATTCACTAATCAAGTATTAGTGTAAATCAAATTACTCTAATTTGATTTAGCAAGGTCTATGTAGTACAAATTTACATTGTTAACAAGTTTAGAAATTTATACCTTTCTTTTAAAGGATATTAGGGCACTAAACTAGAACTCCTTTCTAGTTTAGTTTCTTGAGATATAGCTTAGGATGATCCTCCTTAAGAACCCAAGTTTTCAATGTAGAAAACCTCCTTCAATTAGCACCCAAGAACACTCCAAACAACACTAAGTATTTTGTACTAGAAATCACTTAGTGTTACTTGATAATATGTAAAATATTAATACTAACTCTTAGTATAATATGAGGATGATTATGTAGAGAGAATGGTTTTG
Source organism: Dianthus caryophyllus (assembly GCA_023091065.1). NCBI lineage: Eukaryota > Viridiplantae > Streptophyta > Magnoliopsida > Caryophyllales > Caryophyllaceae > Dianthus > Dianthus caryophyllus. The sequence continues at coordinate 18,819,005 of CM041521.1, forward strand.
AGAGATAAGTAAAACAATGAAAATGAATTACTTTTTCTCTCTTGGCCTTATGTTTAAATAAGCAAAACACAAAAGAGAAGTGTGTCTTGCACACCAAAGGGGGGCCGGCCAAGTGAGTCCAAGGAGGAGAGAAAGAGTTTTGATCTTGGTAAGTGATATTTCATGCATGGCAATCATGATGTTGGAGCATGCATAAACAATTCACTTATAAACAAAATGAATAGGACAAAAGAGGAATCTCCCCTCTTGTGAGCCCATTTTGGACGGTCCACATGACCTATTAATGGGTCCATTTTGTTCATCAAAATTTGTCTCACAAATTGATATAATTTATCACTTAATTATCTAATATAATAAAGTGTAAATCAATTAAACTCTTCCTTAATATACATGTACTTTACACATATATTAAAAATGTACTTTTACTAATCTCATTAGTAAAATATACACAATTAGTGAATTAACACTTAATCACTAATTCTCATCTCCTCTAATAATTTTATCGATATAAAATTAAATCACTCGAGTTCACAACTCGATTTCTCTCTTAATCAATACACTGACTAACCGTTAGTCAAATTATCAAGTCACTAATATAATCGTATCTCATACAATTAATTAGCTTAAATATTTGGAGTATGTTCCTATAGGTGTGACTTAAAGGGATCAATTGATTACCGCCGCTCTCACGACAATAACGTCAAACTCTAGTCAGCCAACCGTTATTGATTTACGTTAATCAATTGACAATAATACAGGATTATCCCCACGTATTCCTTAATTGAGATTTATTAAGTAATCGCACTATTGTGGAGGACACTTACTCCAACAGTTATGTCGCTCTTTTATTGCTCTCTGTCGCTCCATTGTTTGTCGTCATGATTGTTGTTTTTATCGCTCGTTTTAGGCTTATATCTTTAGCATGATTATGGTGCATATGTATAGATGTATCGTGTTTTTTCGCTTATTTGATGTACACGTTTAATTTACTTGTGAAGTATGTCTTGTGTAATATGACTTGCTGTCGTTAGTTTGATTTTGACTAGCTCGTTAACTTATTATATAATCAGTCCTCGTTCATGTCCAATCGTGTTAACTGTCCAGAATTGATTTATCACGCTTCTCCAGATTTATGGTCTACGTTTAGATTGGTTTCCATAATTTCATTACATTATTTAGCATTTGTGTGATAATTATGTTTCGTTAATCGAATCCAAACTGTACCTGGTTCTGCTTGCTGCCGCTTTCGTGTTGATCATTGAAACATTTGTTTGCGTAGTTAAGTCACATGTAGGATAGTATGGTTTGGTTTCTCGTTCGTTGTGTTTTTTTTAGCATCCACATTATATGCTTACGTTTGTGTATTCGCTAGTAGTATTCGATCATCTAGGTACTCGTTTGCGTGATAGCTGATTACTAGTTATATCCGTATGTTTTACACATGTCTGCGTGTTTGTCTTGGTTGTAGTCGTTTATGCGTTTTGTTTGTGTCTGTGGGTTACAATTTGCTACTGCTTGCACGTGTATTTTAGGGTATTTGATTATTAGTTTGTAGGTTTGATTATTTGCTGCTACCTTGTATTCGTATGCCACATTCAATTACTTATGTTAGTCATTCATTCTCGTATATATATTAGTCGTGTTTGATTATTTTTATCGTTTGCCGCTAACGTTTGCTAATCTATCTTATGCTGTCGGTGAGTTAGTTCTGCTTCTTTTCTTTGTTTGCTAGAATAGTAAATGAACCCAGGTTAAATAACTTCGACGAAATTATATGTGCATTAAACGACATAGAACGAATGTAATATGTTTAGGGTTTAAAACGCTGTTTGCATATCTGCATGTGTACTCATAATAGCCATGGTTTTATTTAGTAGAGACCGTTTTTATAACGGGCGGGGTTAGGCGTTAAATTAATGAAATTCTTTTAAACTTCCTAACACGTAAACTCACACGAACTCATTTTCTCTAAAATTGGTTTCTAAATTCCACCTAAAAATTTAGTGGCGACTCTCTTTTGAAATGAAAGTGTTTTTTGAAATAAAACATCGCGTGGATCAAAATCTCTTGTCCACAGCGTGCCGGCCTATGAGAAAGCTTTTGTGAACTGAAAAGTTTTGAAAATGGGTATACCATCAAAATAATTATTCAAATCAAATTTTGCATACTATTTCGAAACAGGTAGATATAATTTCAAATCAAATTTCTTCATCTTCATCTCCAAAAAATTTAGATAACCTCCAAGAAAGGTTTAAAAATCTTTCCCTGTCCAAAAGATTTCAACCACCTATTCAAATTGACGAAACTTCTTCATCCTCATCATCATTCTTATATCCAAATGAAGTTACCAAACCTTTTTTCAACATTCCTGACATTCAAATGTCTAGAGTTAAAGTTGATTCTACAAAAATTCTTTTAAAAGAAATCGCTCAAAGAATGGAAAAAAATCTTAATTGTATAGATAAAGATTGCAAAACAAATTTATTAAAACAATTCATCATCATCTGAAGAAGAAGAAGAAGAAGAAAATAATGATAGTCATAATGATAGTCATAATCCTTTTAAAACTGATAATAATAGTGACAATCCATTTACAATTAATAAAATTAGAACATCATGGAAAAATCAATCCACTCGAAATTATTATCCTAGACCAACCCCTCCAGATATACAGTATGAAGAACGAGCTCATTTTGGCACTCAAAAAAGTTATACTACTGATAAACTTTATGAATGGAATATAGACGGAAAATCTGAAAATGAAATTTTAAGAACATTAGAAGAAATGTGTATTGCTGCTCAAGCATTGAATAATCTAGAAAATTCAAATGAAAATACTATAGCTAAATTAATTGCTCAAGGTTTCAAAGGCCAATTAAAAGACTGGTGGGATAATTTACTTTCAGAGAATGATAGAATTGTTATTTTAACCGCTACAACACAAGAAGTCGGTCCAAATGGTGAAGTAACACAAAAGGAAAGTGGATTTACACTTCTCGTAAATGCAATATGTTTACAATTTTTAGGAACTCCAACTGAAAATGAAGAATCAGCATCAATAATTTAAGATGCCCTACTCTAAGTGATTATAGATGGTATAAAGATGTTTTCCTAACTCATGTTTTAAGAAGGGCAGATTGCAATAAATCATTTTGGAAAGAAAAATTTATTTCAGTTTTACCAACATTATGCTCAAAGAATTTTTCAAAAATTAAAAGAAGCAACGGGTAGCGAGTCTATACCCTACGATCAAATAGCTTACAGCCATCTTTTTGCTTTTATTAAAAAAGAAGGTTTAACTCTATGCAATGAATTGAAAATTCAATCTAAGTATGGGAATAATAACAAAGCACAAAAACGAAAAGAATTAGGAAGCTTTTGTGAGGCCTTTGGATTATCTAAAATTCTAGCACCCTCAACAAAAAGAAAGCAAAAGATAAAGTCATTTCCAAAATATCGTTCAAAATCATATAAAAAACAAAATTATGAACCATTTTATCAAAAGAAAAGGAAGAAAAATTATTCCTACAAAACCAAAGCAAAACCAAAAAAGTCTAAAGAAATTATTTGCTATAAATGTGGACGAACTGGTCATATGGCAAATTGATGTTCATTTAAAAAAAGGGTTAACGAAATACTTGGAGATAATCCCGAACTAAAAGAAAAGATTTTGATGCTTTTCCAAAATGATATTAGTGAAAATTCAAATTCTTCATCCGACTCAGATAATCGTATCTTACAACTTGATAACAACTTCGATTCTTCTAGTTCCTCAACTTCTCAAAACTCTATTCAATTTTGTCAAAAAAATATTAATGTCATATCTCAAACTGGCAGAGAACATGCATTCATTTTAGACGTAATAGATAAAATTCAAGATAAAGAACTTCAAACACAATACCTTGCTCGATTAAGAGATATAATTCTTAAAAAACCTATTCAAGATAAATAACAAAATCTAGATATAAATTTAAAAAGAATTTTAGGTGATAGCTCAAAAGGTATTATTACTCCAATCACTACTAAAGAACTCCAGGCATAAATAAATTCCCTCAAAACTCAAGTTAATCAAATCCAAGAATCATTACTCTCACTATACTCCAAAGATTTAGAATTAGAGGCAAAAATTAGTACTCCCTCCGTTTCAGTGAATTGTTTACAGTTTGACTTTTTTGTGAGGGGAAAAAAGTCAAACTGTAAACAAATGACTGAGACAGAGGGAGTATAATAGAAAGTTTAAAATCTCCAAATAAATCGGAAGTAAGTACATCAAAGACGCCAATACCTATTCAAACCATTTCTACAACTGATAATGTCCCAGCTGAACAATTTTGTCAGATGATTGAGAAAATTAGTTTTCCAAAATGGTATTGTTTAATTAATCTCGTTCTAAGTAAGGATTTTAATTTAAATACTACCGCTCTATTTGACAGTGGTGCTGATCAAAATTGTATTCGCGAAGGTTTAATTCCATCCAAATTTTATGAAAAAACATCAGAAAGACTCCATAGTGCAAATGGAGCCAGACTTCAAATTAAATATAAATTATCAAAAGCGTATGTTTGTAACGACGGATATTGTTTTAAAAACACATTTATTTTGGTTAAAGATTTAAACAGTGATATGATACTTGGAACTCCTTTTTTTTAACTCAAATATATCCATTCCAAGTAGATTCTAAAGGAATTCACACCTTTATTCTAAATAAGTCGATATTATTTAAATTCTTGACTACTCTTCAGTAAAAAGATATTCAAACATTACAAAGTAATTCAATATTCCAACAAATTAATATATTATCTTCCAAAAAATCTCAAATAGCTTATCTAAAAGAAGAAGTGTCATATTTACGAATAGAAGAACAATTACAAAATTCAAACATTCAATCAAAAATAAAAAATTTACAAGATTTATTTGAAAAAGAAGTATGTTCTGACATTCCCAATGCCTTTTGGGATAGAAAGAAACATGTTGTTAACCTTCACTATGAAAAAGATTTTTCCGAAAAAAATATTCCAACCAAAGGTCGCCCAATTCAGATGAACAAAGAACTATTAGAATTTTGTAAAAAGGAAATTCAAACTTTATTAGATAAAAAACTTATCCGACTGTCAAAATCTCCATGGAGTTGCGTTGCCTTTTATGTTAATAATCAGGCAAAAAAAAAGGAGGTTTTCCAAGATTAGTAATTAACTACAAACCGTTAAACAAAGCTTTACAATGGATTAGATATCCAATACCAAATAAAAAGGATCTCCTTTAGTAGGGTTTATAATGCAAAACTATTTTCAAAGTTTGATATGAAAAGTGGATTTTGGCAAATTCAAATTGCAGAATATGATCGCTATAAGACGGCATTTGTAACCTCGTTCGGTCATTATGAATGGAATGTGTTGCCTTTTGGTCTAAAAAATGCTCCTTCAGAATTCCAAAATATTATGAATGACATTTTAAATCCCTACACATCATTTATTAAAGTTTATATAGATGATGTACTAGTATTTTCAAACTCTATTGATCAACATTTTAAACACTTAAATATTTTCTTAAATGTGATTAAGAAAATGGGTCTTGTTGTTTCTGCTCCAAAGATGAAACTTTTTCAGACAAAAATAAGATTTTTAGGTCATGATATATATTGTGGAACAATTAAACCGATAGCTCGAGGTATAGAATTCGCCGAGAAATTTCCAGATGAAATTAAAGATAAAACTCAGCTTCAAAGATTTTTAGGCTGTTTAAATTATATTTCTGATTTCTTTCCAAATTTGCGCCAAATTTGTGCTCCTTTATACAAAAGACTTTAGAAAAATCCTCCATCATGGACTGAGGATCATAAAAAAATAATAGTCAAAATGCTCAAAACAAGAGTCAAATCACTTCCATGTCTAGGACTACCAAATCCACATGCATTCATGATAGTTGAAACAGATGCATCAGATATAGGATATGGTGGCATTTTAAAACATAAACTAGATGAGTCTAAGTCTGAAACAGTAGTTAGATTTGCATCAGGTCTTTGGTTAGGACCACAAAAGAATTATTCCGGTTTGATAATATTTCGGAAAGATACAGCATAATCCTCATCTTGCACGTCAAGAATGCTGTGTGGAGGCTCTCCAAGATATTTTGTGAGGGTTGAGGGCCTTGGAGCGCGGGCCACAAGCGGGTTTGGGCTCGGTTCTGGGCCCGAGACCCGAAAATGCAAAAGAGGTGTATTTTGTAGTGTTTTGTGAAATAAGATGACTCGTGAGGCCGTATTTTGTGTATGAGGGTGCTAAACAGCGGATTTAGCCTCCGGGCCTAAATTTAGGAATTTAGGAATGCTGAACTGGGCCTTGTTAATGCAAAAGGGCCAATTGTAATGCAATGCGAAGCTCATGCCATATGAAGCGAGACGCGAACCAAGCAAGACTCTAAATGGACAAAATGAACATTTATTCAAGCGTTATGTGAAGCGACTCAACTCATTTTAACATTTCAAACGACTCAATATGAATTCGACATAATTAGAACCATCTAAGTCAACATTAAAGCATGCGTAATAAAAGTCCGTGTTACATCACAGGGTTTGTTTTGGGACGGTACGGATATAGGTATCCACAGGCGACTATCTATTTTCTTTGGATTGAGCGTAATGGACGAATTTTTGAAGACCCGGAGCAGACAGCCTCTAGTATTATTCGGCGTATTCAGTTTTATGTTAGTGTACGGTTACAGTCTGGTTTTAGTCCTGCACTTGAGGATGACATAGTCTTGTGGGTACAGGGGTTTAAGGGACCACTCGACGTCTTGCTAAAGGGGCGAAAAAGTTGAAAAAGATTATGTTTGAAAAACCTTTTCAAACTGCTTTGGAGTCGCCACTAAATTATGAGGGAAATTTAGAACCCGCTTCGTGTCTCTAGCTCAAAGACACGTCTTAGAGTTCAAGTGACGTCGACACCTATCCGTCTAAGGTTATTGTGAAACCAGATTCGGATTCGGGTGAGGGTACTCTTCTAAAGATTAGTTCAAATAATGTTTTATGAAAGATCTTTTGGAAAAGTCTATCAAAGATAGCCTCTACTAAGCTTGAGAACAATGCAAATTATGTGTGAGCTTAAGTAATACGCTACGTACAAGTGCGATTTAAGTTGTAAAAAGATGTATGAATGCAAATGCAAAAGATTGTTTAAAACCCTCAACTAAGCATGCTTAAACTTGTTACCGAAAACGGTTATGCAAGTGTCGAATTCATTGTTAAGTTAATTAAATGCAAGATGAGGATTTGCTAGATGCATAAACTTAAAATAAAGTCCAATTATTGGTTCATTTTAAGGAGGGTCAGTTGCTTATGCGACTTTTGAAGGGTGTTACAAATAGGGTGTGTATTCGTGGTGCATGGTCGCCTTATGCAAAGCAGACTTGCGTACCAAAGTCGGGTGAGCCTAGAGTATAGACCCTTTAAGTCTAAAGAAGTAAAGAAAACCTTAATCCAAGTTAGGATTAAGACCTACCTGTCTCAAACTAGAAAAACGGCAGCGCTTCGCTTCAAAAGAGGGAGAATTCAACACAAGAAAGTTAGGAATTCAAAGAGTTTGTATGCGTGAGGCTTTGTGAGAGTGTATGCTGATTATGCTGTGTAAAACTTGTCCTTGAATCGTGCAAAGAGGGGTTTTATATATAGTAGAGAGCTCGTAAAGATTTAGGAAATCAAGGGCATAAAACCGGCCTTTGGAATCGCAAGACACCTTGCGAATGCCCCAGGAAATCGCAAGGCTTCATGCGATTTCCCCCTCTAATCGCAAGGGCTCTTGCGATTTGGAGGGCGGGCAATGTCATCTTTTTCCGTATATTTCCAAATTATATTTTGCTATTATACGGGATATCCTTGCTTGAGCTCGAAGATACAACGTATCAGCTGGTTGTTGGGTTGCTTGGTCATATCCAGGGCCTTGGGAAGCGGGCCAAGAGTGCTCTAGGCTCGATTTTGGGCCCGAAACCCGAAATTGTAAAATGGGTGCATTTTGTAGTATATTTTGAAATGTGAAGGCTCGTGAAGCCGTATTTTGTATTTGTAAGTGCTAAAAGATGGTTTTAGCAACCGGGCCTAAATTTAGGAATTTAGGAGAATTGAATTGGGCCTTGTTATTGTAAAAGGGCCAATTGCAATATGTGTTTGTAAAAGGGGTGCGCGTATGCCGATTTGGACCTAGACTCGAGACAAGCTAGACTCTTTGTAACACCCCGACTCATTTCACATTTTATATTATTTATTTCCTCTAATTCGTCTTTCATTTCTCTTAGTCTTTCTCATTTTTAGCTCGAGAAAGTCATTTTAGCTTGATCACGTGTCGTTTTGACGTGTTTTAGAGGCTCTAACCTAGGTGGTTTCCGTTGAGAGGGTGTATGAGTAGCTCGGGAGGAGTTAGGAGGAGTTTTGAGAAGAGTATGTGTGAAAAACTAAGTTAGAAACTTGATTTTTTAAGGCAAGAATTTCTGACGAAGATTGGCACCTCCCACCCGAACCGGCCGATTCTGCTTGTTTTCTGTGCCGATTTCGTGTTATGCTCGGGACTTAATTCCCACGAAACCCTTTTATTATCCTAATCCCTCCTAACCCTGGGATCATTTTAAAGCTGCTATTCATCCCTTTCATTGAAAACCTCTCTTCTCTCTCATAATTCTCACATTAATCTCTCATTAAATCACCACATAAACTCATTCAATTCACTCCTATTCAGCACCTAATCAGCCCTAATTCCTTTCCTTGCTAATTCTTTCGGTAATCCTTATCATTTATTATAGTTTTCTGATTATTTTGTTATTGTATGTGCTATTGTTGTGTTCTTATGCTTTGTATGTGTTAATTGTGCCCTAATCGAAGGAAAAGAAGAGCTAGGAGAAGAGGACACTATACTCATCGAGGAAGAAGAAGACTAGGGCGATTCTCCTCACTTGAACAAGGTAACTAAGTGTAGCCTTGGTGATATTTTGACTAGTATGAGGCCATGTTGATGTTGTGAGTCCTTGGTTATAATTGTATGTTAAAATGGTTGTGAGTTTGGCTTGAATGGATGTTGTTGTGGTCACCTATGCTTAATTTGAGTCGACCTCATACTCTATTGGTCTAGAAGTATGTTTAGGTTGTTTTCCTCAAATAAAATGATGATAATTATGTTGTACAATGATTAAAGTTGAAGTCTTGATCGAGTTATGGTTATTGATTACATGCCCTAATCTTGGTTAGTATACTTTGTGTTGTTTAAAGCATGCTATGGTTAGCTTGGTTACATTGTGATGATCATTGAGGTAATGTTGGTTGATTATAAGGTTTTAATGGTTTGTAATGATGGTTTTGGAGACAGTTGTATTGTTGGATTGATCATTATGCTATGCTTGAGTTAAGTTTGCATGTGTGTACTGTTTGGCACGTATCTGAGGAGCTACGACGTCCTAGTTTGGACGGATACCGCCCATAGTCCCCTCGACTATTCTTGTTGCTTAGTTAGAGCTATTATGGGTTCTCAACCATGTTGGTTAGAGACTATGGTTTGTATAATGTCGTCACCGTTTTTGTTGCTCGGTGGGATTTGACCAAATTTAGACTATGAGATTGAGGAACTTCTTGTTGCTGTTCCGCCATAGGGTTGAGTGATTCTTGTTGCTTCACTCGAGGTGATTTTTGTTGCTTCACCTAGTGCTCTGCGCTTACTCTTGCGCTTGTGTTGATTGGTTACGAGTTGGATTAATTAGAGAAGGGTTTGTAGATGAGTCGTGTGATGTTGTTGTTGTGCCGTGTTGTGTTGTGTTGTTGTTGTTGTTGTCTCATGTATTATCGATTGTTTTGGTACCCTGATTGTAGGCCGTAAGTGTGGATACCCATATCCGTACCCTCCCACGCAAAACCCTTGTGATGTAACACGGACTTTTATTACGCATGCTTTAACGTTATCCTAAACGGTTCTAATAATGTCGAATTCATTTTGAGTCGTTTGAAATGTTAAAATGAGTCGGGTCGCTTCACATCACGCTTAAATAAATGTTCAATCGTCCATTTAGAGTCTAGCTTGGTCCACGTCCTGCTTCAATTGGCACGAGCTTCGCATTTGCATTACAATTGGCCCTTTTACATTAACAAGGTCTAATTCAGCATTCCTAAATTCCTAAATTTAGGCCCGGTGGCTGAATCCTCCCTTTAGCCTCCTCTCACACAAAATATAGCCTCACGGGTTACCTTATTTCACAAAATGCTACAAAATACACCCTTTTCACATTTTCGGGTCTCGGGCCCAAAACCGAGCCCAAACCCGCCTTTGGCCCGCACTCCAAAGCCCTCAACCCTCAAAAATATCTTGGAGAGCCCTCCCTACAGCCTTCTTGACGTGCAAGTCAAAGATTATACCGTATCTATCCAAACCGGATTAAGGAAATACGAAGTCTCGAAGTTAAAACCAGCCTGTCAAACCGCATGTCACTATTCGGTTATATGTGGTAACCGCATAGCCTTATGCGGTTACCCCACCAAACCGCATAAGGTTATGCGGTTTCACAGCTTGGTTTTAGCCCTGTCTTTCCTATTTTCGCTCGGCTACTCTCCTATATATACATCCCCCTATGCACGACCTATTCTCAGAACTTTTCCACACAAGAAAACCTCTCTTCTCACAACCTCTCTTCCTAGGTTTAGTACCCACTTGGGTCCCACAAAATATACCGTCTAGCACGGTATACACTCAAAACATCCACAAAAGCCTCACGCACTCAAATCCTTGAGTTCAACACACCATCCCGTGTGGACTTCATCCTTCTTTAAGTTCAAGAAGCGAAGCTCTGCCCAGATCTGAAGCGTCAGGACAAGGTAGGTACCGATCCACTTGGATCAAAGCTTTTTCTTTTTTTCTATGGACTAACAAAGGGGACTACACTCTAGCGCCCCACCGGCTTTGGCACGGCGCGCTGACTCCAAGTGTTCTATTTACTTGAGCACACTCCATATCCGATGACACGCCAAAGTCGCATAAGCAACCGACCCTTATAAAATAAACCAATGGACAATTGAACTTTATTTTATTTGCATGCATCTTGCACCTTCTTATTTTGCATTAAAATCAACTTAAACAATGAATTCGACCTTTAACTGAACCGTTTTCGTTAACAAGTTAAACATGCTAAACTGAGGGTTTTAATCAATCTTTTTGCATCTGCATCTGCATTCTTTTACAACTTTTTCGCACTTGTACGTAGCGATAACATTAGCTCAATTATCATCTTACTTGATTGTTCTAGGTCAGTAGAGGCTATTTTTGAATAGACTTTTCTAAAAGGTCTTCATAAATCATTAATTGAATAACTCTTTTTCTAAAGTACCCTCACCCCGAATCCAATCTAGTTTCACAAGCCTTAGATCTAGGGGTGTCGGCGTGCTCCAAAATCTAGGACATGTCCCTAGGCTTAGGACATGATAGCAGGTTCCTAATTTCCGCGATAATTAGGTGGCGACTCCAAAACAGTTTTAAAGGTTTTTCTAAATTAGTCTTTTTAACTTAATGCGCCCTTACGCAAGACGCCGAGTTGGGTCCCATTCGATCCCGGGTTCCACAGTTTGGCGACTCCGCTGGGGACATCTTATTTTTAAAACTTAAAACTAGCTTTTTTTTTTTTATATAAAATAAAGAGGTGAAACTTGAAAGCCTTGAACAATCCATGTATACATAATTGAGCTATGCACATTCGTTTAGAGTCCATTCCTTTTGGAATCTAGGCACCCTTTGCACCCTCGAGAGGTGGTTCCCACATGCAGGCTTGTCCACTCGATAAAGCGCATGCCGGACTAACTTTCCTCTCGCCCTCCACTAAGCCAGAAGCGACTATCTCGACCGCCCGGTTCCCTCTTTAGAAAACCTATCGCTCCGGCGTAAGGAAATAAAGGGGTTAAGTATCTGCCAAAGCGTACTCGAGGTAGTTGGAGGTGTACCCGACTTGACCCCACCCTTTGAGTCGAGTCATACGTACAAGTTCGAGGCTATGCTCTCCATGGACTTTTACAAATGAGCATTTGCATTCATATCTTCGGCTTCGCTTAAACGTTTCAAAGATAAACGAACCTAACATCTAACAAAACTAACACTTTTCAAACAAAACTATCGCGAATTTTTGAAACAAGCTTTTTCAAAATTTCCTTTTTCACTAACAAGCAAAAACCCGAGCAAGGATTAAAACCCGAGCTCGTGAATTTATTCCTCTAGGTCACACGGCCTAGACTCCACTTTTAACATCCTCGACTCGACCTGCTAACCGCTCTCGAGTCGAATCTTTTCTCTTTTACACATCCGAACTCGAGCTCACCTCGGCAAATCCCTGATACTAGTTCGACGGGTGCAAAGCAAAATTTTTAACATCGAGATGAGATGTGCGCACACATCCTCGTCTCAAAAGCTTCCCCTTAGCCAAAACTTTTCGAAAATATCCTTTTTCAAGCTTAAAAGGTCTTTCAAAACAACGAAATGAGCTAAAATGAACGCCTAAAATAAACATTGAACCTAGTAGGTCTAACTAGATACACGCCACACAACCTAATCCATTGTCAACATCCACGACTCAACTAGCTAACCGCTCTCAAGTCAAACCCCTTTCACCCACCTAGGCTCGAGCCCTTAACGATGAACCGTTAAATGGGCTCGATAAAGCTAACATTGTTGAGACGAGACGTACGCACACGTCCTCGCCTCAAAAACTTCCTTTAGCTAAAACCTTTTCGGGAACCTCCTTTTTCAAAACATAAAAGGTCTTTCTAAACAAATAAATAAGCTAAAAATGAATGTTTAGAGTGATCGCGAGTCTAGTGGGCCGAGTCGTGTCCCTAATATACGAAGTGAAATACAGGCCTCAGCTGGATACTCGCCGTACCAAGAATCACATAGTCATCCCTTACAAGAAACGAACCTATACCCGCAAAATGGCCGGCAATGACGAAGTCAACGCACTCCGTGACCAAGTCACACAGCTGACCGATGACCTCGAACGCCTCTTGAACCACCATAAGACCGAGATAAAGCGTTTGGAACAACGTATCAAGGACAAGGCCGACAAACAGGCCTCTATCCACACTCTCGAGGCCCTTAACCAACAGGACAATGAAGGCTTCACCGAGTATCTCTCTCGATGGGAAAAGCTAAGCGCACAAATTCCAGATCGTCCGCGTGAGAACGAACTTGTGCCTAAGTTCATAAACAACCTGCGACCCATGTATCAATTATACATGCGGTACAGCAACATCCAAGACTTCAAACAACTCGTCAGGGTTGGCACTCAAATCGAGGACGACTTCAGGACTAACGCCACGGCCAGATATACCGGCGATACCCACCAAGATAACTCACCAAAGTCTCCTTACGCGACCAAGAGTGAGGAAAACTGCACTGTGGATAGCTTTGATGCACTTGCAACCAAAAGCTATAGGAACTTCATACCTTACACTAAGGCATTCCATAGGCTGGTTGAAAACAACTACCTACAACCAATCGGGCCTACCAACGAGCCACCCGAAGACAAAAAGCCAAAACTTTGGAACCCAAATGCTTACTGTGCATACCACAGAGGCAAAGGCCACGACACAGAAGACTGCTTCAAACTGAAGCACGACATCCAAGATCTCATCGACCAAGGAAAGCTTGACAAACCGTCTCAACCGTCCAAGCCGCCCAACGACGACAACCCTTCCGCCGACCACGCAATCTTCGTGGGATCACCTCCCATTACGAACTACTCCAACAACATCAAACAAAGCGACAATCAAATCATTGGCGCTTCGTTCAACGATAAAGGGGACGAATGGCCTATGTCCAACCAAGCCACGATCCAGGGTGACGAAAAGATTAACTCTTTTACCATACAACCCAAACCATCCAACAAAGATTACCCTCCATACAACCACACGATCTTCACAGGACCACTTCCTCCCATAGATCACTCTGACTTTGCCATGCCCGAAAACAATTCAACTCCTAACGCAGACATTGAGAATATACTGACGAGCGGGGATGCACCCATAAAACGCAAGCCATCACAACCTAAAAGGAAGATGGCGGGAACGGAGACGTTGGCAAACGCGAAGAAGAAGAAATCCTCTTAGGATCTAGTCCTTTAGGTGTCGGGTCATCTGTCGACCCACCTTCTAGTTTTAGCTTAGACTTTCGAAGGCTAGCTTCAGCTCTTCTCCTGATTTGTCAAACAATTCTTCTTTAATGAATAATACGAATAAGTTTGCTTATGTCTTGTCTCAAGCTAAAAACAAACAATGAACAACAAACAAAATTTAAACGAATCAATCAAACAACACAACATAAAAATCCGTGCGATAAAAATGAACTAACGAATGAACAATCGTTAATTAAATACATTGCAAACATCGTGAGCAACCCAACACGAAACCCACTTTCCCTAAATCTTTGAAAACATAAATGGATTAAATAACCCACGGTTATCCTAACCCATTTATCACATGCTTTTTCACAAAGCATAACCCAAGAATGAAGACACGTTCTTGGTGAGTCTTTCAAAGCAAACTCACGACCCTTGGCCTTTTCGAACCTTTCCAAACAAAATCTTTTCAAACGACTCAAACCAGCCCAGTAAGTAGCATCCCTCGCCATACCCAAGAATGGCCAAGCCCAAATCTTGTGGATTCTAACATCGGATCGAATGGCTCAAACCACCTCGATCCATTTCTCCTTGAACAAAATCCATGTAGACGAGCAAGCTCGTCCTCATCACATTTTGACACCTGCGACTCAAATAGCTTAATTGCCATTTTGAGCATCCACCAATAGGATCTTAGCAACACACCGTTAACATAAACTTCTAGCTTTCTATTACCAAACATCTTCGAGCATGAAACGTTTTAAAACATTTCTACCTCAAAATCGGCCGCATGACTCGCGGTCATCACAACCCTTTTATCACAAAACTCGTTTCGAACCCGAGAATGTCAACCCATTCTCGAGGAGTTTCAAGGCTCAAGGCCTTTACCTCTCTCAATATAAGCATTTTACGAAGGTTTTCACTAGCCCAAAACCTTCTAGGATCAGGCATTCCTATTTTCTCAAAAGTACAAAACCCGAGAATGTGCAAACTCAATCCCGAGGACTTTTGATGTCGGACCAAGTGGCTTTAGCCGCTTCGGTTTAACTCTTCCTTAAGTAAATGCATGAAAACGGGCACTACCATTTCCATCGTATTTTCAAAGCACCCTCGGTTCAAGTAGCTCATCACTACCTTGAATTGTCTCTTGCACAGAGTCGAAATGTGACAACGCATTTCAACTCGAAACACCCTCTCACTTTCACCAAAACAAAATCGTTTCAAAGACAAAACAGAGTATGCGTTAATCGAGTCTCGACACCAAGGGCATCGACGTGTACCCACGGCACGTACATCACGAATCAACTGACAAGGCGTCCACTCAAGCACCATCGACGATCTGGCGGATCTTCTCAAGCATTTCGAGTCTTTTAAATACGGGTCGAGTTTTTAAGCATCGAGTCAATCTCTGTCAGTCTAGGATAATCGAGTCTCCGACGTACGACATTTTAACAAATTGATAAGGGAATAAGTTTGCCTACAACCAGTTTCCTTTTACCCTTTCTACTCAAAAAAAAAAAAAAAAAAAAAAAACATTTTGCACCGACATACATTGCATCCTAGGAGTAGCTATCCGAAGGAGGTCTAGGCCGGGTACGAAGGTCCAAGTCAATATCAAGTACAAGACAAAAACAAGAAGGTTTTCGACGACTAAACACCTACGGTTCGATAGTTTGCTTGTGGTCTACTACTCCGCTGCGTTTGGAGGAGGATCCATTAATTTGGAGCTCCACAATGGTCACGAATTTGATCGCGACCAAAAGTATGAGTATTCCTGGATCGCCCTCCGTATACTCGATCGCGTGCCTAATAAGCAAACGAACTTGTCAGAGGAGTCCGGCGTGATAGACACATGATCACATGCAACCTTCCCACTATAGGGTCTAGCAAAGTCGAAACTCGAGCCTAAGCCACAAAGGGCCCGACGAATTCTCAAACATAAAAAGGGAATACAATCAAAGGTGAAAGCAACGGGAAAAAGGGCAAAGTCAAAAGGAAACAAATCTCAAAGTTTCCAAGAAATCAAAAAAGAAACAAGTCTCAAGGTCTTTAAGAAAGGGACAAAAACAACAAAAAGAAAGCCCGAAAGTCAAGTGGCTAAGTGAACAAAGGTCTACTACAAAAATGGACCTAGTCTAAAACCTCTTTAAGGAACCCGTGCCAAAAGGACATATGGCACGGTGGACATTGCTCTGAGCCGAATTTGACACCAAGGAGCCCGTTATCGACACTACATCATTTCCCAACGACAGAATTTACAACATCAATGAAGAAGCGACATACTTCGATGGTTCATCCAATTATCGAGGTTGGAGAATAGGAATAATCCTCTTTTCCCAAACGGCGAACACGAACACCTCCCTCCATCAAATTGGACTTTGATGCGACAAACAAGCGGCCAAGATCAACTAAGGAGAACCTACCTTAGGATGCAATGTATCAAGGTCAAACACATAAACACCCTTTTTGGACAAGCGGGTCCTTAAACACGCACCTTCCCACATAAACACCTCCTTACCAAAACAAACACATCCCTTTGGAACTACGTTAGGTTTGATTAGTACCACGGATCGTAGGCCGCTCACTTGAGCTCAACCAACCCTTTTACACAAAACATCCCTATGTCTAAAGCTTCCAAAGTCAAGGACATCCTCACAAAAATCCACAAAAATTCACAAAAATCCAAGGCAAACTGTTTCTCTATCGAGGCGTTAAAACGACTACGTCGAGACAAAGTTGTGCGAGACCTAGGAGTAGTACTCTGCTTTTTCGTCTAACCTTTTTCGTTTTGCAGGAATAACAACATGCCACTGAAGCAACCATGAGTCGCCAAGCCGGGGGCTTTACTAATGCACGTGTCACAGTCACTTACATCCCTATCAATGTCGAGTCTCGAGTCAAGCATACGATTCGTCTTTGTTTTTCAAACTTTTCGGCATTTTAAGCATCCCATAAACATTGACTCGGATATCGAGTCAACCCTCTTCCAATCAAACAATTTAGCGACACTTAAACCGCTCCTCTCCAAACTTTTCAGTTCTGGAAACGCTCCTACGAGCCGATACGCTATTTTTAAACACGCTTTTTCAAACATGCACCCTCAAAATAGCTAATCACCCTTCAAAATTAACTCAATTTTGCACTTCACTTTTGCAAAAACATGCCCTTTCGCACAAGCAAAATGTATCTTTCGAAAATGCATCTCAAATCCTTGAAACGCATCTCGAATCTTCGAAGTCCAAACTTCTCCCAAAAATTTAACTAACCACTCGAGTTAATACATTTTGAGTAACAACATTCTTCGAATTTAACTCACTCAAGTTAACATATTTTGAGCGAATTGAAAGCTATATCGAATTACGCCGGTTTGATTCCACATTCGTGGATACGTTGGCAGCTTACGCAAAGCCCAACCGAATCACGCACTACATCCCACTCCGTGTTGTCATGAGATTCCACCGAATTCTCATCCTCGACAATTGGGGGCTTTTCAACCTTTGCACTCAAATGACCCTCCACGGTCTTCACAACTCTAGCTCAAGCTCACAACGTCAAACACTTTTTCATCTTGCATGAAGCCTTACAACCGACATTTCAAGCGTTCATTTTTAAAGCTCATTTCGACAACTAAAATGAATCTTTCGCCAAAATGATTTTTCAACAAAAACATTTTAATCCAAACATCCCAATCGGGAATCATTTCACTTTCAAATCCAAGCCTACTAACTACGCAGGTACATGGAAGCACAATCTGACGCAGGCGAAAGGCAGCGAAAAACAACTACGAAGTTCAAGCCAAGCTACAACAAGCGGTCATGTAATGATGGATTCACACAATCCTTATTACACAAGATCACCAGGACAACTAAGGGCGAAGACGACGGTAATCCAAACACCATGCTCTTCACTTTGACTCAGTTTTCACCCAAAACTTAGTCAAACTCGAGGAGGTTATCCAAAAACTCCTCCTACCAATGCACATCCTGCACCCCACTTTGACTTAGTTTTCACTCAAAACTTCGTCAAACTCGAGGGGGTAATCCAAAAACACCTTTATCCTAATGCACCCATAGCCTTTTACATAATTTGACCATCGTTATACACCATAACTCGGTCAAACTGGGGGCTCATATACACTGGGGGCTGACGCTTCCTATCAAAAAACAAACGAAAAACAAACGAAAAATGGGATAATTTTTCGCATTTTCGACGACACCTATACCCACATAAGCATCTCCGGTTGAGCGACACCTTCAGAACCGCTACAAACACGAGCATGCACGCTAAAAGCATAACACTTCCATGTGTGCATCAAACAAAAACCACCCGAACATAGATCAAACAACAAACACCCTAGCATGTCCAAGAAGCCTCCTAAACACCTACACCCCAAGTCCGAGAGAGATGAGTATCACGTGAATCCAAACGAATCACCAGATACCACGTCTCATGGTCAAAGCAAGCGAAAATGAAGATTTCAAAAGACAAATCGCAGAATTCGAATTATTCCGGATTTGAAGCCGCGACATGTGAAAATGAGTTCGCGCTTGAAGTCGTCAATTGATAAGAGATTCCCCGGAAGAATCACTAGTCAACAAGGCAATTTCTGAGGCGTGTTTTGTTCCACGTTGTCTCTCCACATTGGGCTCGTCATGTAACAACCCGGATTTTTCAAATAAAATAAAATACGTTTTAAAAAGGTTTTAAGGAAGAAAATGAAATAAAAGAACCCACGGTGGCGGAATCACCGTGGAACCCGAGTCATTACTCACTAACAAACGAATAACGCGTAAAAGAGTAGGCCTTAAGGCCTAACCAACGGGGAGTAAATACCCCTTACAATCCAAACGAACATAAGTATGAAAACAATAGAGTCTAATCCTTAAACACGGTCCAACAAGTCTAACAAGTCTAGCCAAATCGTCCACCACTAGCTACGGGTCATGTCTCACAGCATCTCACTCATAATCCCGCTTCACAAGCATACACCATGCAAAACATGCAATGACCACGGTCGATGGGGAGTAACTCAGACGTTCTCCCAGCCATATTACATCACAATAAAGTTAACAAGTAAAATAAAACAGCTCATAAAATAATAATAATAATAATAATAATAATAATAATAATAATAATAATAATAATAATAATAATAATAATAATAATATAACTCAACCAAACAAAACACAGTTCAACCAAACAAGACATACTACTCCCTTTTATCCATCTTAACCAAATTCGACACAATACTCTTAATTTTTAATACAATTTAGTAAGCTGAAACGTTTATACGCATATCCCTACGGGGTCGACTACTAACCAGCTGACAATAGGACCTCAACTAGCTAGTCCCGCAGACTTGACAATAGGACCTCAAGATACTTCCGGGAATACTGACAATAGGACCTCAGTAAACTAGTTTAGGCCAACAATAGGACCTTGGACACTAAACCAGTCCGAAAGCGGATAAAAATATAATTGTTTCGTAACTTACTAAATTAATACGGTCAAGAACCAACATACTAACCACGGGGAAACAAATAAACTTAGCTCATTATTAACAATCACCATCACTTGCACATTATTACCGTATATTTAATCATGTAACCCACTAAATATCAAATAGATAACTCATTAGCTACTACTCTCAAACCTTATGTCGTATACTCAAGTTTTCAAGTACAAACACGCATACAAACATGGCACACACACGTACATACAGGACCCCTAAACACCACACAAATTGCCCCAGTACAGTCGACACCCACGAAATCATAACCTAGAACTACACATAAACCTTAAAGTAATGTAATACCGAGTAACGTCATCACCGTTACCTTTTCGCGCTAGTCCTCAATTGAGTCGTCTACTACGTACGTATCAGCGTCAGGGTCGTTCCGGTTCAATCCTATGATCGATGAGGGTGAAAACGAGTATAAATATGAGTTACAATATCGACGACGATCCGAGCGACTGAGACGAAACAGAGTATAACTTACCTTAATGTGAAGAGGATGAAGAGAGGATAATTATGACGCAAGAACGGAGTAAAACGGTTAAGAAACGAAGGAGTGAAGGAAGGTTGAAGAGGCGTCAATATGGGAGTTCAATGAAGCGGAGGTCGTCAGAGTGTAAATCGCTAGGTTTTATGGAGTACTCGATTGCTTAATTAATTAATTAGGTTTTATATACACGCACGCATACGAAGTACCCCGTTTATACTATGGACTATTTAGCAAGTCTTTTACTCCGTTTAAAAGTCCATTAGCCTACATGTTATGGAGTACTATTTATAATAAAATTTAGTTTACTAATAATTTAGGAAAAATACTTTAAATAAAGTATATGATATATAAATGATATTTTATAAAATATTAGAGGGTATAGAAAACATAGTACTATTAAAATTAGCTTGTTGACTAAATTTAGAAAAATCAGTTAAAAATTATTTAAGAAAATTAGTTTGTATATATTTAATAAGTCAAAAGTAATATTGTTATATATTGTGAATATATAATAAAATGGTACTTCTACAAACAATAGGTTTAAAATTATTATTTGACTATTTTAATTAGAAAATAATTATATTATTAAATGAGGGTAAACATTTTATAAGTAATATTATTAACTTTTACTATAAAATAGTATTAAACATATTATTTAAAATATAACAAATATTATTTAAGACTATTATATAAAATATTATGAAAAATAAATATAGTTTCACAAAATTATAACTGAAAAATATATTTTAATTTAATTATGAAAATACGGGGTGTTACAATCTCCCCTACTTTAAAAAGTTTCGTCCTCGAAACTTGAGAACAAAAGGATACCCAAAACAAGTGGAAAAAGTCTACCCCTACGATTTCTATTCTAAGGACAACTAACTCTACTCACCCCAATAACGAAAGGATAGCTCCCCTAGCCTATGTCGATTCCACCAAGCCTCGCATACCCCATATTGATACCCAACTCGGTCAAACTAAAACACACACGGTAGGTAGCGAAGATGGATTGCCCAAAAGAAATATGGACATCCTCGAATAGGAGTGAACATAGAACTGTTCCTCCCGTGGAAAAACGAATGACATGGAGGTACCAGTATCACACTATAGCATCCTTGAGTCGGCGGATGCGTTGCAAGTCATTGTTGGCTCCTCCTCCGTTTCTGGTCCTCTGCAACACAAAAGCATAGGTGATAGCAGCATATTGCTAAGCATGCCACTTCAAGAAACTACTCAAACACATGCATAAACAACGCAACCCCCCTAATGTGTCTACCCAACGCTCTCACTCGGTGTTCTAAGTCAAACCTACTCACTCGACTAAGAGAGTTGGGAGCGTATTCGCTCTGATACCAACTGTAACAACCCGGATTTTTCAAATAAAATAAAATACGTTTTAAAAAGGTTTTAAGGAAGAAAATGAAATAAAAGAACCCACGGTGGCGGAATCACCGTGGAACCCGAGTCATTACTCACTAACAAACGAATAACGCGTAAAAGAGTAGGCCTTAAGGCCTAACCAACGGGGAGTAAATACCCCTTACAATCCAAACGAACATAAGTATGAAAACAATAGAGTCTAATCCTTAAACACGGTCCAACAAGTCTAACAAGTCTAGCCAAATCGTCCACCACTAGCTACGGGTCATGTCTCACAGCATCTCACTCATAATCCCGCTTCAGCATACCAGCCATGAAAACATGCAATGACCACGGTCGATGGGGAGTAACTCAGACGTTCTCCCAGCCATATTACATCACAATAAAGTTAACAAGTAAAATAAAACAGCTCATAAAATAATAATAATAATAATAATAATAATAATAATAATAATAATAATAATAATAATATAACTCAACCAAACAAAACACAGTTCAACCAAACAAGACATACTACTCCCTTTTATCCATCTTAACCAAATTCGACACAATACTCTTAATTTTTAATACAATTTAGTAAGCTGAAACGTTTATACGCATATCCCTACGGGGTCGACTACTAACCAGCTGACAATAGGACCTCAACTAGCTAGTCCCGCAGACTTGACAATAGGACCTCAAGATACTTCCGGGAATACTGACAATAGGACCTCAGTAAACTAGTTTAGGCCAACAATAGGACCTTGGACACTAAACCAGTCCGAAAGCGGATAAAAATATAATTGTTTCGTAACTTACTAAATTAATACGGTCAAGAACCAACATACTAACCACGGGGAAACAAATAAACTTAGCTCATTATTAACAATCACCATCACTTGCACATTATTACCGTATATTTAATCATGTAACCCACTAAATATCAAATAGATAACTCATTAGCTACTACTCTCAAACCTTATGTCGTATACTCAAGTTTTCAAGTACAAACACGCATACAAACATGGCACACACACGTACATACAGGACCCCTAAACACCACACAAATTGCCCCAGTACAGTCGACACCCACGAAATCATAACCTAGAACTACACATAAACCTTAAAGTAATGTAATACCGAGTAACGTCATCACCGTTACCTTTTCGCGCTAGTCCTCAATTGAGTCGTCTACTACGTACGTATCAGCGTCAGGGTCGTTCCGGTTCAATCCTATGATCGATGAGGGTGAAAACGAGTATAAATATGAGTTACAATATCGACGACGATCCGAGCGACTGAGACGAAACAGAGTATAACTTACCTTAATGTGAAGAGGATGAAGAGAGGATAATTATGACGCAAGAACGGAGTAAAACGGTTAAGAAACGAAGGAGTGAAGGAAGGTTGAAGAGGCGTCAATATGGGAGTTCAATGAAGCGGAGGTCGTCAGAGTGTAAATCGCTAGGTTTTATGGAGTACTCGATTGCTTAATTAATTAATTAGGTTTTATATACACGCACGCATACGAAGTACTCCGTATATACTATGGACTATTTAGCAAGTCTTTTACTCCGTTTAAAAGTCCATTAGCCTACATGTTATGGAGTACTATTTATAATAAAATTTAGTTTACTAATAATTTAGGAAAAATACTTTAAATAAAGTATATGATATATAAATGATATTTTATAAAATATTAGAGGGTATAGAAAACATAGTACTATTAAAATTAGCTTGTTGACTAAATTTAGAAAAATCAGTTAAAAATTATTTAAGAAAATTAGTTTGTATATATTTAATAAGTCAAAAGTAATATTGTTATATATTGTGAATATATAATAAAATGGTACTTCTACAAACAATAGGTTTAAAATTATTATTTGACTATTTTAATTAGAAAATAATTATATTATTAAATGAGGGTAAACATTTTATAAGTAATATTATTAACTTTTACTATAAAATAGTATTAAACATATTATTTAAAATATAACAAATATTATTTAAGACTATTATATAAAATATTATGAAAAATAAATATAGTTTCACAAAATTATAACTGAAAAATATATTTTAATTTAATTATGAAAATACGGGGTGTTACACGTCAAGCCTAAGTATTTTTCTTCGTACACGCAAGCTTTCATGGTTAAGGCGTCACCTACAGTCCGCCATACGCGTGTATTAAGCCTTTAATACACGGTACAGAAGCAGAAACACGAACACTCTTCACGAGTCCTTACACCCTCTTACACGTCCCTGTGGAGTATCACTTCCTCCACCTGGAGTCCACACACCTATACAGACATTTCCCACGGAGTCCAAGACATATCCCTCGACTTCCCCAGCAAATCACTAGCCTACATCCCTGCGGCATTCTTCCCAGTAGGCCGTAGCAAATACACCTCTACAGAGCATCCTGAACGAGTCATCCTTCAACTTTAGAGCATAGACACCAAACGTCTACATCAACACATACAGCAAGTCCAAGCATCTACATCAACTACAAGGCGCCAACACATTTGCAATTACACGGAGCAGTATACATGAGCACGTACACCTTCCTCGGACCATAATTCCCGGCGAACATACACCTGCACCCCTTTACAAGATGAACCACCAGCACCCTTTCCAAAGACCAAACAACTACAACCACACCTACGCTCCTCGGCGAGACCATACATATACACCCTTCCCAGCAGACTACTACTTCTCCAGCAGACACTACACTAAGCACCTGCGCTCCTCGGCGAGACCCAGCACAACATCAACAACGGCATCAACATCAACAACGGCATCAACATCAGCAACGGCATCAACATCAGCAACGGCATCAACATCAGCAACGGCATCAGCACAACAAAGGCATCCAGCAGGCCGGCAGGCCCTTACAGGTATGTACGGACCGCCACGTCCTTAAAATGTGCACGTCCCTCCCCGCATAGCCCGGTTCGAAGTCCTAGTCTCACCCATGGACACATACTTCGTTCCGCTGACTATATCGAGACTGTAATGGTCCGGATATGGTCGTAGGAGTTTGACTAACGCTCTAGTCCGAGCTCAGTCAAACTGGGGGCTCTGTGGATACCCATATCCATACCTTCCCACGCAAAACCCTGTGATGTAACACAGACTTTTATTACGCATGCTTTAACGTTATCCTAAACGGTTCTAATAATGTCGAATTCATTTTGAGTCGTTTGAAATCTTAAAATGAGTCGGGTCGCTTCACATGACGCGTAAATAAATGTTCAATCGTCCATTTAGAGTCTAGCTTGGTCCACGTCCTGCTTCATTTGGCACGAGCTTCGCATTTGCATTACAATTGGCCCTTTTACATTAACAAGGTCTAATCCAGCATTCCTAAATTCCTAAATTTAGGCTCGGTGGTTGAATCCTCCCTTTAGCCTCCTCTCACACAAAATATAGCCTCACGGGTTACCTTATTTCACAAAATGCTACAAAATACACCCTTTTCATTCCAAAGCCCTCAACCCTCAAAAATATCTTGGAGAGCCCTCCCTAC
This sequence comes from Dianthus caryophyllus, assembly GCA_023091065.1. Classification (NCBI taxonomy): domain Eukaryota; kingdom Viridiplantae; phylum Streptophyta; class Magnoliopsida; order Caryophyllales; family Caryophyllaceae; genus Dianthus; species Dianthus caryophyllus. The sequence continues at coordinate 18,844,022 of CM041521.1, forward strand.
AGCCTTCTTGACGTGCAAGTCAAAGATTATACCGTATCTATCCAAACCGGATTAAGGAAATACGAAGTCTCGAAGTTAAAACTAGCCTGTCAAACCGCATGTCACTATGCGGTTATATGTGGTAACCGCATAGCCTTATGCGGTTACCCCACTAAACCGCATAAGGTTATGCGGTTTCACAGCTTGGTTTTAGCCCTGTCTTTCCTATTTTCGCTCGGCTACTCTCCTATATATACCCCCCTATGCACGACCTATTCTCAGAACTTTTCCACACAAGAAACCTCTCTTCTCACAACCTCTCTTCCTAGGTTTAGTACCCACTTGGGTCCCACAAAATATACCGTCTAGCACGGTATACACTCAAAGCATCCACAAAAGCCTCACACACTCAAATCCTTGAGTTCAACACACCATCCCGTGTTGAATTCATCCTCCTTTAAGTTCAAGAAGCGAAACTCTGCCCAGATCTGAAGCGTCAGGACAAGGTAGGTACCGATCCACTTGGATCAAAGCTTTTTCTTATTTTCTATGGACTAACAAAGGGGACTACACTCTAGCGCCCGGCTTTGGCACCCAGTGCGCTGTGATCAAGTGTTCTATTTACTTCGGGTACACTCCATATCCGATGACACGCCAAAGTCGCATAAGCAACCGACCCTTATAAAATAAGCCAATGGACAATTGAACTTTATTTTATTTGCATGCATCTTGCACCTTCTTATTTTGCATTAAAATCAACTTAAACAATGAATTCGACCTTTAACTGAACCGTTTTCGTTAACAAGTTAAACATGCTAAACTGAGGGTTTTAATCAATATTTTTGCATCTGCATCTGCATTCTTTTACAACTTTTTCGCACTTGTACGTAGCGATAACATTAGCTCAATTATCATCTTACTTGGATTGTTCTATGTCAGTAGAGGCTATTTTTAAATAGGCTTTTCTAAAAGGTTTTCATAAATCATTAATTGAATAACTCTTTTTCTAAAGTACCCTCACCCCGAATCCAATCTGGTTTCACAAGCCTTAGATCTAGGGGTGTCGGCGTGCTCCAAAATCAAGGACATGTCTCTAGGCTTAGGACATGATAGCAGGTTCCTAATTTCCGCGATAATTAGGTGGCGACTCCAAAACAGTTTTAAAGGTTTTTCTAATTTAGTCTTTTTAACTTAATGCGCCCTTACGCAAGACGCCGAGTTGGGTCCTATTCGATCCCGGGTTCCACAGTAAGCCATGTAAGCTTGTATACGTTGTTTACTATGTTTATGATGTTGAACTACGACTGGGGAGCACCTAGTTATTCCCCACTGATTGTGGTTGTTGCTTCCTTTTTATAGGTACGCGCGGGACGGGCTATGTGTGAGGATACTATGAGGATTGACCCGTTGCTTGGCCTTGGATGAGTTCTCTAGCTAGATTGGAGTTGTTTAGACTGGATTAGTTCATTTCCGTTTTTATTTCATTGTACTTTGGTTTGGATATGTAAGGGGTATTTATTCCCCGATGTTAGACCTTGAGGTCTACTCTACTTTTCTTTTGGTTTGGTTTGATTTTAGTCGTTGTGAGTGACAATTCCGGATTCACTGTGTTTCCGCCACCGTGGTTTTCATTTTCATTTCTATTTACTTTTTAAAACCTTTTTTATGCTTATTTTATATTGTTAAATAATCCGGGTTGCTACAGTTGATATCAGAGCGAATACGCTCCCAACTCTCCTACGTGAGTGAGTTGGATTGACTTAGAACACCGAGTGAGAGTGATGGGTAGACACATTAGGGGGTGTGCGTTATTTATGCTTATGTTTGAGTAGTTCTTTGAAGTGGCATGTTTAGTAAAATGCCGCTATTAACTACGTTCTTGTGTTGCAGATTTCTCGAAATGGTAACGTGGCTCAACAGGAACAACAACGCATCCGCAGGCTTGAGGATGCCATACTCCCTATGACCGAGGCACAAGCCAACAAGAACTCAGTCTTTGATCGCTGCAACCGTCATCACCCTCCTACGTATGACGGTAAGGCAGACCCAATCGTGTGCTGGAGTCTTGGGTCCACGAGATAGAGAACCTATTTGTGGCGACTCGGTGTCCCGAGGCGCAGTAGGTGGATATCGCCACCTACTATCTGAAGTTGGAGGCCGACAACTGGTGGGCCTTGTCTAGAGCCATTCTTCACGCTCAAGCTGGGTTCAACTGGACCATTTTCTGTGAGGCGTTGAAGAAACGCTTCTACCCTGATGAGCTCCGCTGGCAGAAGGAGCAAGAGTTCATTAATCTTGTTCAGGGCTCTATGTCGGTGCAGGAGTATGCCGACAAGTTCGTGGCCCTAGCCCGCTTTGCTCCTAATGTGGTTCCCGATGAAGCTGCTCGCTTTCGTCGGTTTGAGAAGAACCTAACCCCTAGGGTTAGAACTGTGCTTACGAGGGTCCCTTGTACGATCTTCCAACAAGCCTATGATCGCACTCTGAGTGTCTATGAGTCGGTCAAGGCTGAAGAGGCTGATGCTACTGCTGCTAACAGGTTTGTGAAGAGGCCGATTGTTCTACAATCGTCCCTTCAAGCTGCTAAGGGAGGGAGGTTCGATATTCGACCTGCTGTGAACCGTGCTCATCTAGGCCGAATATGCTCTGCTACAGGTGCAGGAAGGCTTACCATCCGGGTCTAACTTGTGACTGGAAGCCGATTACGTGCTTCATCTGCAAGGAGCCGGGGCATAAGTTTAATGACTGCCCTAAGGCTGTGAGGTCGACGGGTGCTGCTGCTGGTTCTGGTTCCTCATCTGCTGTGGTACCTTCTACTATGGTCACGAAGACTAACCCTCCTGCTCAAAAGGGTCGTATCTTCGATATCAATCGCGCTGAGGTTGAGGCTCATCCTGATGTTATCACGGGTACATTTCTTGTTAACTCTGAACCTGCTTTTGTTCTATTTGATACGGGTGCGTCCATGTCTTTCATCTCTGCTTCCTTGATCAAGAGGGCGAAGCTTACATCTTCTACTTCCGTGGATACTCTTTTTTCTCTTCCCACCGGAGAAACTATTTCATGCCCCACTCTTTACAAGGATGTTCCTATTTCCTTTGGGATGTCTGTCCTGCTAGCTGATCTTGTTCGCTTTGAGCTGTCCAAGTTCGATATTATCTTGGTTATGGATTGGCTGGCGAAGTTCGATGCTCGATTCATTTGTCGTGATCAGAAGGTCTTGTTGAAAGGACCGTCTGGTTGCACGATCTCGCATAGGTGCTCTACTTCGAGGCCTAGTGTTCGATGGGTGTCTGCGCTGAAGATGAGTAACCTGAGGAGGAAGGATCATCAGGTGTTCTTGTGCATGGTAAAGGATGTCTCTAAGGAGATGAAGCTAGAGGACATTTCCGTGGTTAGCGACTTTGCCGATGTTTTTCCTGAGGAGTTACCTGGAATTCCACCTGAGCGTGATGTAGAGTTCGTGATTGATGTAGTGCCTGGTACAAGACCTATCTCTAAGCCTCCGTATTGGATGGCGCCAGCTGAGTTACAAGAGTTGAAGAAGCAACTGGAGGACATGATTGAGAAGGGGTTTATTTGACCCAGTGTTTCGCCGTGGGGTGCTCCAGTGTTGTTCGTGAAGAAGAAGGACGGGAGTATGCGTCTGTCTATCGACTACCGTGAGCTGAACAAGATGACTATAAAGAACAAGTATCTTCTGCCGCGCATTGAGGACTTGTTTGATCAGTTGAAGGGTACAAGTGTGTTCTTTAAGATCGACTTGAGATCAGGTTATCATCAGATTCCAGTTCGTGGGCAGGATATCCCTAAGACTGCGTTTCGATCGAGGTATGGGCATTATGAGTTTGTGGTGATGCCGTTTGGGTTGGCGAATGCTCCTGCGGTGTTTATGGATCAGATGAACTGTACCTTTGGTTAGTATTTGGATCGATGCGTCGTTGTCTTTATTGATGACATATTGATCTACTCGAAGGATAAGGCTAAGCATGAGAGTCATCTGCGTCTTATCCTCGAGGTGCTGTGTAACCAGAAGTGGTACGCGAAGTTCTCCAAGTGTGAGTTTTGGCTGAAGGAAGTTGCCTTCTTGGGTCATGTTATATCTGGTGAAGGGGTGAAGGTTGATCCAGCGAAGGCAGAGGCTGTGCTAGGTTGGGACAGTCCGAAGAATGTGAATGAGATTCGGAGTTTCCTTGGGTTAGCTGGCTATTACAGAAGGTTCGTGCATGACTTCTCGAAGATAGCTAGACCTTTGACCCAGTTTCTGCGAAAAGAGTCAAAGTTTGTTTGGAGTGAAGCTTGTGAAGCTGCGTTCCAGGAATTGAAGAAGAGGCTGACGACCGCTCCAGTTTTGACGTTGCCTGAAGATGGGGTTGAGTTCGATGTCTACAGTGATGCTTCGAATTTGGGTTTGGGTTGTGTTCTGATGCAGAAGGGGAAGGTGATTGTTTATGCGTCGAGGCAGTTACGTGTTCATGAGCGGAACTACCCTACGCACGATCTTGAGTTGGCTGCAGTGGTGTTTGCTTTGAAGTTGTGGAGGCATTACTTGTATGGTGTTTCTTGTAAGATTTATACAGATCACAAGAGTTTGAAGTACATTTTCACTCAGCGTGATCTGAACATGAGGCATAGGCGATGGCAAGAGTTGATTAAGGATTATAACATTGAGATGCAGTATCATGAGGGGAAGGCGAATGTGGTTGCAGATGCTTTGAGTAGGAAGGCGAGGCATGGGTTGAATGTTGCGTAGGTCATTCCTGATGATCTTTGCCGCGAGTTTCAGAAGTTAGAGTTAGAGGTGGTGCCACGTGGGGTCGACTTGAGTGCTATGGTTGCTGAACCTGAGTTGTTCCATGAGATTCGGGTGAAGCAGCGTGAGGATCCTGTTCTAGAGGCATGGAGGATGACTAAGGAGAATGGCGGTGCCGAGGACTTTGAGATTGGAGCTGATGGTGGTTTGAGGTTTAGGAAGAGGTGGTGTGTTCCTAACTGTGAGCTCCTGAAGAGGAAGATTCTGAATGAAGCTCATAGTTATCCTTACTCTGTACATCCCGGTGGTGATAAGATGTTCAAGGACTTGAGGCTGCATTTCTGGTGGCCTAACATGAAGAAAGAGGTAGCTGAGTATGTGGGTAAGTGCTTGGTGTGTCAGAAGGTGAAGTTTGAGCACCAGAGGCCGAAAGGTTTGCTGCAACCTCTCGAGATTCCGATGTGGAAATGGGATTCGATCTCCATGGATTTTGTGATGGGGCTACCTAGAACGTCGACTGGTAAGAATGATGTTTGGGTTGTGGTCGATCGTTTGACTAAGGTTGCGCACTTTGTTCCTATGAAGGAGACTTGGAGTATTGAAGAGCTAGCTACTGCATATCAACGGGAAGTGGTTCGCTTGCATGGGGTTCCTAAGGACATCATTTCTGATCGTGATCCCCGATTTTGTTCTATGTTTTGGAAGAAGCTGCAAGAGGCATTGGGTAGTGAGTTGAAGATGAGTACTGCTTTTCATGCTGCTACGGATGGTCAGACCGAGAGGACCATTCAGACTATGGAGGATATGTTGCGAGCTTGTGTGCTAGAGTTCCAAGTTGGTTGGGAGAAGAGCTTGCCATTGGTGGAGTTTTCTTACAACAACAGTTTTCAGGCTGGCATTAAGATGGCTCCGTTTGAGGCGTTGTATGGGAGGAAGTGTAGGAGTCCTATGTGCTGGGACAATGTATTTGAAGGCTCTTTGTCTTTAGGGGCTGGAGTTGGTACAGGAGTCCATTGAGCAGGTGAGACTCATTCGAGAGAAGCTGAAGGCGGCGCAGGATCGACAGAAGTCTTATGCTGATTTGAAGCATCGACCGATCGAGTTTGAAGTTGGAGACAAAGTGTTCTTGAAGGTGTCTCCTATGAGAGGCGTGAAGAGGTTTGGCATCAAGGGAAAGTTGAGCCCTAAGTATGTCGAGCCTTATGAGGTGCTGGAACGGGTAGGAGAAGTGGCTTACCGATTGGCTTTGCCACCGAGTTTGTCCAAGGTTCATAACGTGTTCCATGTGTCTCAATTGCGACGGTACCGGAGTGATCCATCGCATGTGGTTGAAGCTGACGTTGTGGGTATAGAACCTAACTTAACCTATGAAGAGAAGCCGGTACGCATCCTTTATAGGAAGGAGAAGAGGTTGAGGAACAAGGTGGTTTCTTTGGTTAAAGTGCTGTAGAGAAGCGAGAAGTATGAAGAAGCAACTTGGGAGACCGAAGCTTCAATGCGAGAGAAGTATCCCTACTTGTTTGTCACAGGTAGTTCTTTGTTCTCAAGTTTCGAGGACGGAACTTCTTTTTAGGGGGTGTGGTTGTAACACCCCGACTCATCGAGAAAGAAGAAGACTAGGGTTATTCTCCTCACTTGAACAAGGTAACTAGGTGTAGCCTTGGTGGTATTTTGACTAGTATGAGGCCATGTTGATGTTGTGAGTCCTTGGTTATAATTGTATGTTAAAAAGGTTGTGACTTTGGCTTGAATGGATGTTGTTGTGATCACCTATGCTTAATTTGAGTCGGCCTCATACTCTATTGGTCTAGAAGCATGTTTAGGTTGTTTTCCTCACATAAAATGATGATAATTATGTTGTACAATGATTAAAGTTGAAGTCTTGATCGAGTTATGGTTATTGATTGCATGCCCTAATGTTGGTTAGTATACTTTGTGTTGTTTAAAGCATGCTATGGTTAGGTTGGTTACATTGTGATGATCATTGAGGTAATGTTGGTTGATTATAAGGTAGTAATGGTTTGTAATGATGGTATTGGAGACGGCTGTATTGTTGGATTGATCATTATGCTATGCTTGAGTTAAGTTTGTGTGCGTGTACTGTTTGGCACGTATGTGAGGAGCTACGACGTCCTAGTTTGGATGAATACCGCCCATAGTCCCCTCGACTATTCTTGTTGCTTAGTTAGAGCTATTATGGGTTCTCAACCATGTTGGTTAGTGACTATAGTTTGTATAATGTCGTCACCGTTCTTGTTGCTCAGTGGGATTTGGCCAAATTTAGACTATGAGATTGAGGAACTTCTTGTTGCTGTTCCGCCATAGGGTTGAGTGATTCTTGTTGCTTTACTCGAGGTGGTTCTTGTTGCTTCACCTAGTGCTCTGCGCTTACTCTTGCGCTTGTGTTTTTTGGTTAAGAGTTGGATTGAATGGAGAAGGGTTGGTAGATGAGCCGTGTGATGTTGTTGTGCCGTGTTGTGTTGTTGTTGTTGTCTCATGTATTGTCGATTGTTTTGGTACCCTGATTGTAGGCCGTAGGCCAGGTAAGCTTTTATACGTTGTTTACCTTGTTCATGATGTTGAAATACGACTGGGGAGCACCTAGTTACTCCCCACTGATTGTGGTTGTTGCTTCCTTTTTATAGGTATGCGTGGGACGGGCTATGTGTGAGGATACTGTGGGGATTGACCCGTTGCTTGGTCTTGGATGAGTTGTCTAGCTAGATTGGAGTTGTTTAGACTGGATTAGTTCATTTCCGTTTTTATTTCATTGTACTTTGGTTTGAACATGTAAGGGGTATTTATTCCCCGATGTTAGACCTTGAGGTCTACTCTAGTTTTCTTTTAGTTTGGTTTGATTTTAGTCGTTGGGAGTGACAATTCCGGATTCACGGTGTATCCGCCACCGTTGTTTTCATTTTCATTTCTATTTACTCTTTAAAACCTTTTTTAAGCTTATTTTATATTGTTAAATAATCCGGGTTGTTACACTCTAAGTGAACCAAAAGACATTTATTAGGAGTGATGACACCTAGTGACCTCATTTCGCATTTTAAACGACTCAACTTGAATTCGACACAGTTAGTACCGTTTAAGTTAATGTTGTAGGACGGGACTATGTCGATAACTTGAAACTCGACTCTTCTTTCTATTGGGCCGGTGCGTACGTGAAGGGAAACGGTTTCTTTCACGTGACTTCAGGTCCCATCAAAGGCCTTTACTCCATACGCGCTAGGGGTGAAGTCCTTGTCGGATAAACCAAGGCGATGCGCGGTGGATAATGGTAAAACATTTACCGCGGACCCGTTGTCGACAAAGGACACGGGTAAGGTCTTTTTCATACACTCCACGCTAATGTAGAGAGCGAGGTTGTGGTTTGATCCGAACAGGGGAAGGTCGGTATCCGAGAATGTGATAGCCCCGGATAACCAATCCCTCGTGACATGGCTGACCATTTGGTCTGGAGAGATTTCTGAATCCGCGCACGCTATTTGTAAGGCGCGGATAAAGGCATTCCTATGTTCCGCCGAGTCTCGTAAAAGAACCCAGATGGAAACATCGGCTTTCGTGCGAGCGAGTTGGTTTTGGAGCCCCTCGCTCGTGTTTGGTGGTGGGACCACCGAGGATGTGGATGGTGTATCTGTCGAGGGAGTTTCCTCTTGGGCCACGGCTTTGCCTTTTACGGCCGCGGTCGCCTTTTGTGCGTGAGCGTCGGTGAAAATGTTTTGATAGGGACGGGCAGAACGTGTGAGGTGTGAAACCTCGTTCTTGTCCTTGTTTTCGGGCTTGTTGTCCTTCTTCTTCTTCCCCCTTTTGTTCTTTTTTTGTTCTTGTTTGTTTTTGGTGGGGTAGAGGAATCATTTGAGAGTTGGGCCACCACTTTGTTGGCGGGTGGCCACTCGTTGTCGTGATCACTAAACAAGACTCCATTGATTTGGTCTTCGCTTGGCGTGATGAGGTAGGAGCAATCTATTATAGGGAATGATCCTACGAAGATTGCGTGGTTAGCGAGAGGGTTGTCCTTGTTGGACGGCTTGGATGGTTGAGATGGCTTGTCGAGCTTTCCTTGATCGATGAGATCCTGGATTACATTCTTGAGCCGGAAGCAGTTCTAGGTGTCGTGCCCTTTGCCTCGGTGGTATGCACAGAAAGCATTTGGGTTCCAAGACTTTGATTTCTTGTCTTCGAGCGGCTCGCTAGTAGGCCCGATTGGTTGTAGGTAGTTTTTCTCGACCAACCTTTGAAATGCCTTAGTGTAAGATGTATATAGGGTCGAAGCTTCTTTTAGCTTTGAAGGGCACCGAGATAAAGGTTGAAAATGCGTCGAGGTTGCCCACGGTACGGTTTTCCTCGCTCTTGGCTGCGCAAGTAGACTTCGACGAGCTACCTTGATAGGCATGGCCGGTGTATTTGGCCATGGTGCCGGTTCTGAGGTCGTCCTCGATTTGAGTGCCAACCTTAGTGAGTTTCTTGAAATCTTGAATGTTGTTGTACCGCATGTAAAATTGATACACTGGTCGTAGGTTGTTAATGAACTTAGGCACAGGTTCGTCTTCGCGTGGGCGATTCGGAAACTGTGCGCTCAGCTTCTTCCATCGAGTAAGGTACTCGGTGAAGCCTTCACTGCCCTTTTAGGTAAGGACCTCGAGAGTGCGGATCGAGACTTGAGTGTCATTGTTGTCTCTGTTGGAGTAAGTGTCCTCCACAATAGTGGGATTACTTAATAAATCTCAATTAAGGAATACATGGGGATAATCCAGTATTATTATCAATTGATTAACGTAAATCAATAACGGTTGGCTGACTAGAGTTTGACGTTATTGTCGTGAGAACGGCGGTAATCAGTTAATCCCTTTAAGTCACACCTATAGGAACGTACTCCAAATGATAAAGCTAATTAATTGTATGAGATACGATTAGATTAGTAACTTGATAAATTGACTAACGGTTAGTCAGTGAATTTATTTAGAGAGAAATCGAGTTGTGAACTCGGATGATTGAATTTTATATCGATAAAATTATTTGAGGAGATGGGAATTAGTGATTAAACGTTAATTCACTAATTATGTATATTTTACTAATGAGATTAGCAAAAGTACATTTTAATATACATGTAAGTGTACATGTATATTAAGGAAGAGTTTAATTGATTTATACTTTATTATATTAGATAATTAAGTGATAAATTATAAGTATTTGTGAGACAAATATTGAAAACAAAATAGACCCAAAAGGGCCCTAATGGACCGTCCAAATAAAGGGGTGATTCCCTTTTGTCTTGTTTTGTTTTGTCTTCCTTGGTTAGTGCTATAAGCATGGCAAGACATAATGATGTTGCTAGTTGCATGCTTTTTGCTTTTGATGCATGCCAAAATATAATAATTAACATGCATGCTATTACTCTAATCAAGAAAAGAAAACTCTTCTCTTCCTCTCATAGAAAAGACGGCCCCCTATAGTGCACAAGACACTAGTTTTGTTGTTTTATTTTGTATAAAAAAAACACAAGGCTTGGCAAGAGAGAGAGAGAGAGGCACATGCAATCTCCTCCTTAACTCTCTAAAACTCCCTCTAAATATTACTACTAATATTACTAAGAGTTAGTAAGTATTAGTAATAATAATATACATATTATCAAGATACTATTAGTGATTTCTAGATCAAAATCACTAGTAGTTTTTGGAGTTGTTCTTGGGTGCAACAAGAAGGAGGTTTCCTATTATGGAAACTCGGGTTTTGGAGGATCATCCTAACTCATAGCTCAAGAAACAAATCGAGAAAGGAGTTCTCGTATTTGTGCCCATTTTATTCCTTAAGAGAAAGTATAAATTTCTATAAACTTGTAACAAAGTATGTTTGTAACTACATAGATCTTGCTCATCAAATTAGAGTAATTTGATTTACACTAATATTTGATTAGTGAAGGGTATAAGATCCCTACAAGTGGTATCAGAGCTTAGGCTTGTAGTTACAAATTTATTTTGTTGTTTTTGGAGTTTTATATATTTATTGAGAATAAATATGATAAAATCCGAAAATAGTGTTAAAAATGGTTTTAACACGAGATTTTTATAGCATGCAAATTTTCTGGTCTCATTTCGCTTCTGGTCAAATTTCGTAATTTTTGAAATTTGTTTGCTAATTAAAATGATTTTTATACAAAACCGAGTCAAAAAGTGTGTTTTTGGGTAAAATAATAACTATAAATTGTTATATTTGGAATCTGGTCACGAAAGTTTCACATAGTGATATTTAATATTAATACTTTCTGCATGTAAATTGTCAAAGTCAGATTTTGAGTTTTGTATATTTATTCATTTATTTGTTGAAAATCGGTATAAAATGCATTTTAATGTCCTAAATATAGTAAACCTTGTTTTCTGGACATGAAATTTATACCAATATTCTTATACAGTAACAGAATGCTAAAGTATAAATTTGGGATTTTACCTCACTGTTTTGGACGTTTTGTTGATTTTATGAGATAAAATCGATGAAACCGAATGTTATTTGTTCCAAAATTAATTCGTAAATATTTTTGACCAAATTTTTCATTTTTGATATTCTGGAAGTGTTCCAGAATATAAATTTTTTTTCCAAAATAAAAAATGGTTTTATTTTATTTTATAATGATTTTATAAAGCTTTATTCATAAATAGTTATGATTAAAGTTAAAAGTAATTAGCAAATGACCACTATTATGAACTAAAATCACCATGAATTAGTGAAAACTAATTTTGGGTGTTCTAAATCAGTTTATAAGTTTTAGTTCAAGCTTAAAAGGTGTTTTAAGCAATATTGATTAATAAGAGATTAATCGATGAATTATGAGACCGTTTTTAACGATATAATGTGATTATTGTTTAGGGCGATTTTGGCATGTTTTATTTATAAGCTTTTCATTATGCATGTTTGAATGAATGTTTATTTTTGAATGAATGTTTATTCTTACTAGTATGGCCATAGTTTGTTATATTTTTACCGATATTACCCGTAATGAAAGGGAATGTCGTGTGGGTATGTAATTAAATGCGATCTCATATCACCGGTTTGTAATTTTAATAGTTAATTTCATTTATAAATGTATAATAGGGTTGCTATGTATTCATTTGTAAATTTATACTTGTAACTATTTGTAAACCGAACACCGGCGATGGATCGAGATGGAGCCTTAGAAGTGTTCTAAGGCTTGCAAGGAGAAGACTTGGATGAAGTCCATATGAAGAGGGACCAAAGGAGTTGGTTTCCAATTTGTAACTCCTTGTAATTTAAATTACTTTTAGGTGGCCATACTAGGTTTATGCTTATGTTTGATGCTTAGTTGATTGCTTATTTTATCGTTTACATGCCAAAATCGTCATGCATGCTAAGTCATCCCACTATGATTGTCGATTTAGGTCGCGATTCTTAAAATTAGTTCACTTATAAAAGAATTTTAATGACTAAAATTGACAAGATCACCCACATTTATTAACAAATGAATTGAGATAAAGCCTTTCCAAATGTAGCAACTATGAATCCCATGTTCATGAGGACCTCCGCAACGTGGAACCTCGTTACCATGGGTAAGTAGTGGGAGGAAGTCCCATGCTAATTTGGTTTGAACTCAGCCAAATAAGAGTTATTTGGGGCTTAAGGATGCATTTTAAAGAAAATCATCAACCAAGCATTCTAGTGTAGAATTAGTCAAGTGTTGACTTATCGTTTTTATATAAAAGGAAACATGAGATGTCTAATTTTATATGAGAACGAGTCTTGGAATCATTTATATAATTTCGTGGGAGATCATTATATAAATGAACATTTGTTTTAAAAAGGAGTTTTAGCAAATGTCATTAATGTACAATGAATGTTAATTTCCTCATATTTGTTGTAGAATAATTTATTTGAAATCATGATGACAACCTCAACTCCGCACTCCATTTTGGGTAAATATTCATGGTTGAGAACCGTGATGGATAAATGTATCCTAAAAGATGACGGTAGCAACCTTGTCGAATGGGATTCGACTATAAGAGGCGCCGCTCAATCCGACAATGTGCTTAAGTACCTTACCGAACAACCTCCCGCCGAACCCGGACTTAGGGCCACCGCAGCGGCACGAATCGCCTTACGATGAGCACCTAAAGATGGACAATGACTTGAAAAATGTGTTGATTTGGTCAATGTCACCTACTCTCAAATTTCGCTTCGTTACTCACAAAGAGCATATGAGATATTCACTAGAGTGACGACGATGTGCTTCAACCAAGAGAACATCAAAGTGAATGAGATTGAGAGAAAAGATGTTCCTTCAATGAGATTGAAGATCATAAACATTGGGGTCTAGAAAGGGAAGGGAGCTAATAAAGCTCGGTTCAAGGAAGATAAGGGTAAGGGAATGCTATTGAGAATAGCAAGCCCAAACCCGGTCGTTGGAAGCGCAATTGTCCCAAATTCTTGGAGGAAAAGAATGATGGATGTGCGACATCCAAAGATATTGTTCCTTCTAGTCTTTATATGATTGACATAAATCATGCTTGCATTTCTACATGGGTATAGGATACCGGATGTGGATCTCATCTTTGCAATCACTTGCAGGGGATGAGAAACGTGCGAGCACTAGCCAAGGGTGATGTAGATCTCCGCATGGGTAATGGAGCTAGAGTAGCGGCCGTTTCCGTGGGAACTTTTGTACTTACTCAAGCTAGTGGTTTAGAGTTGTACTTGAATAACTGTTATTTTGTGCCAACTCTAACCAAAAACATTATCTCCGTCTCCGTGTTAGATGCGGAAGGTTTTTGTTTTAAACCATTTTAATTGGAGATATTTATGTTTTGAATGATGTCAATGATGTTTATCATATAGAGAACAAGAAGCTCAAAACGAATGAATCAAACAATTCCTACCTTTGGCATTGTCGTTTAAGTCATATAAACGATAGACGCATAAAGAGACTTGTTGAGACCAAGGTTCTCAAACCATTTGATTGCGAATCATGTGGCACATGCGAGGCTTGCCTTTTAGGCAACATGACTCGTGCACCCTTTTAGTGGTAAAGGGACACGAGCAAGTGAGGTTTTAGGACTCATACATACCGATGTGTGTGGTCCATTAAACATCACCGCTAGAGGAGGATATCATTACTTCATTACTTTTACCGATGACTTAAGTAGATATGGTTATGTCTACTTAATAAGGCATAAAAGTGATGCTTTTGAGAAATTTAAAGAATTTCAAAATGAGGTTCAGAACCAATTTGATAAGAAGATACAAGCACTACGATCGGATCGTGGTGGCGAATATCTAAGTAATGAGTTTTGATTCACATCTTAAGAATTGTGGTATAATATCACAATTGACTCCTCCGGGCACACCATAGTTGAATGGTGTTGCAGAAAGGAGAAACCGAACTTTATGAGATATGGTTCGGTCTATGATGAGTCAAAGTGAGTTTCCTGGATCGTTTTGGGGCTTTGCGCTATTATCTACCGCATTCTCACTAAATCGAAGTCCGACTAAAGCAGCCAACAAGACTCCATATGAGATATGGACGGGAAAGGTTCCCTATTTGTCATTCATGAGAATTTGGGTTTGTGAGGCATTCGTTAAGAATAAATCTGACGATAAGCTCGCACCAAGATCTGACAAATGTCTTTTTGTAGGTTATCCTAAGGAAATTTGTGGCTATTACTTCCACAATCCTCACGAGAACAAAGTGTTTGTGGCTCGTGATGCTGTCTTTTTAGAAAATGAATACATTTCTAATAGACAGAGTGGGAGAAAATTTGAACTTGATGAAGTTCAAGAGCCACAAACCAAAGCGGAAAATGAGGAAACCGTTCCCTCGTCTTCTGAAACGGTTGTTGTTCCTAGGAGGTCAGGAAGAATCAGTCATCAACCTGACCATTACTTCGGTAACGTCGAGGAGGAGGGTGATTTGTTGTTATTCGAAAGCAACGAACCCTCAACCTACAAGGCGGCTATAAGTAGCGCTAACTCCGTACAATGGCTTGAGGCCATGAAATCCGAAATGGATTCTATGTATGAGAACCAAGTTTGGACTTGGTAGATTTACCTGAAGGAGTGAGACCCCTTCAGTGTAAATGGATATTCAAAATCAAACTCGGCATAGGTAAACATATAGATGTTTACAAAGCTAGATTGGTGACAAAGGGCTTTTCACAAGTCCAGGGTATTCATTATGATGAAACATTTGCACCAGTTGCAATGCTTCGATCCATAAGGATAATCTTAGCGGTTGCCGCATTTCATGACTATGAAATATGGCAAATGGATGTAAAAACCGCCTTCTTGAATGGGATTCTAGAAGAGGAAGTGTACATGACACAACCTGAAGGTTTTGTAGATACATCCAACCCTAAGAAAGTATGCAAGCTTAAGAGATCCATTTATGGTCTTAAGCAAGCATCAAGGAGTTGGAATCATAGATTCGATCATGTTATCAAACAAAAGGGATTCGCTCGTAGTACCGAGGAACCTTGTTTATACATGAAGTTTAGTGGGAGTAAAGTAACCTTCCTTGTTTTGTATGTGAATGACATACTACTAATTGGAAATGATATTCCTAGTTTGAACTCGGTAAAGGTGGAATTGGGAAACCATTTCCAAATGAAGGACTTGGGAGAGGCACAACGCATCTTGGGTATCCGGATCTATAGAGATAGATCTAAAAGGATACTAGCATTAAGTCAAGAAACTTATATTGATAAGATTCTTGATAGGTTCAATATGAAAGCCTCCAAGAGAGGCTTTCTTCCGATGAGTGTAGGAATAACATTGAAGAAATCTCAATGTCCTACGAATCCTGCGGAAATTGAACGCATGAAATTGATCCCTTATGCTTCCGCTGTAGGATCAATCATGTATGCTATGATGTGCACTCGTCCCGATGTCGCTTTCGCTTTGAGAATGACGAGCCGGTATCAAGCCAATCCCGGTGAGAGTCACTGGATAGCAGTAAAGAACATCCTTAAGTACTTGAGAAGAACTAAGGATTCGTTTCTAGTGTTTGGAGGAGAACTTGAGCTACGTGTAAAGGGTTACACGGATGCAAGTTTCCAAACCGATGGGGATGATTTGAAATCCCAATCCGGCTATGTCTTTATGTTGAATGGGGGTGCTATTTACTGAAAAGGTTTCAAGCAAAGTGTCACTGCGGATTCTACAACAGAAGCTGAATATTTGGCAGCTTCGGAAGCTGCTAAGGAAGCTGTATGGATTCGGCAGTTCTTGGATGGACTAAGAGTAGTCCCTAGTGCCGCAGATCCAATCACTATTTATTGTGATAATAGTAGGGCTATCTTTCAAGTAAAGGAGCCCAAGTCTAGTAATAAGTCTAGACACGTTTTGAGGAAATATCATGTTATAAGAGATAATGTGGAAATGAAGGAAATAGATATTTGTAAGGATGGGATAGATGATAACATCGCTGATCCTTTTAACATAGCCTCTTTCGAGGGCTAAGCATGACGCTCACACCGCCTCTATGGGGTTAAGGCGTATGCCGGATTTCCTTTATTTTTTTGAGATATGTAATGGATAATGTATCCTATGACATATATGAAAAATAACATTCATTGTTTAGAGTATATTTACTTTTTTAAGTCATTTTGAATGCATACTCTATTTATCCGAATAGTTGTGCGACAACTTTGAACATATTCAAGTGAACGGCATAAACTCAGTATTTGGTCCCTGGTCTCTCATATGAGGTGACGTCTCGAAGAGACTAGATTGCAAGTCGTTCGATGGTGGGTTCAACACCATAGGGTCATAGTGATGACTGCTCGTTTGCATAGACAGACTGTGAGACACTCTGTCGGACTGTGACGCTTATAGAATTCCTTTTCAATGAGAATGAAACCTGGTCGTGGTGGGAATTTCTATAGTATTCCTTTGAGTCGATTCTTTGGTGGGCTGATTATGCAGTCGGTGCGGTTTAGAGTGACTTTCATTTTCTCCTAAGCCATGCTTAGTGAAAGGGGTTATAAGGGCATCTTTGGGGTCATGGTGATGCATCATCTGATCTGATCGAGTGGAAGGAAATGTCCACCCTCGTCAGGTAAAACATCTTTGGGCCACTCGAGGAGTAGTCACTGAAAATGCGTGGCCACGCTCGGTAAGAATCTACGGTAGATTCCCCGGTCAGACAGCTACTCTCCTTATCGAGGAAACCACTCATGATATATATCTTTTGAATGCAAGTACGACCTGTAAGACACCTTGCATTGAGTGGGAGATGTGAAACGGACATGAGAATTGGTAATGCACAACTTGTCTCGGACAAGAGACAAGTGGGAGATTGTTGGAGTAAGTGTCCTCCACAATAGTGCGATTACTTAATAAATCTCAATTAAGGAATACATGGGGATAATCCAGTATTATTGTCAATTGATTAACGTAAATCAATAACGGTTGGCTGACTAGAGTTTGACGTTATTGTCGTGAGAACGGCGGTAATCAATTGATCCCTTTAAGTCACACCTATAGGAACGTACTCCAAATGATAAAGCTAATTAATTGTATGAGATACGATTAGATTAGTAACTTGATAAATTGACTAACGGTTAGTCAGTGAATTTATTTAGAGAGAAATCGAGTTGTGAACTCGGATGATTGAATTTTATATCGATAAAATTATTTGAGGAGATGGGAATTAGTGATTTAACGTTAATTCACTAATTATGTATATTTTACTAATGAGATTAGCAAAAGTACATTTTAATATACATGTAAGTGTACATGTATATTAAGGAAGAGTTTAATTGATTTACACTTTATTATATTTGATAATTAAGTGATAAATTAAAAGTATTTGTGGGACAAATATTGAAAACAAAATAGACCCAAAAGGGCCCTAATGGACCGTCCAAATGAAGGGGTGATTCCCTTTTGTCTTGTTTTGTTTTCCTTGGTTAGTGCTATAAGCATGGCAAGACATAATGATGTTGCTAGTTGCATGCTTTTTGCTTTTGATGCATGCCAAAATATAATAATTAACATGCATGCTATTACTCTAACCAAGAAAAGAAAAGTCTTCTCTTCCTCTCATTGAAAAGCCGGCCCCCTATAGTGCACAAGACACTAGTTTTGTTGTTTTATTTTGTATAAAAAAAACACAAGGCTTGGCAAGAGAGAGAGAGAGGCACATGCAATCTCCTCCTTAACTCTCTAAAACTCCCTCTAAATATTACTACTAATATTACTAAGAGTTAGTAAGTGTTAGTAATAATAATATACATATTATCAAGATACTATTAGTGATTTCTAGATCAAAATCACTAGTAGTTTTTGGAGTTGTTCTTGGGAGCAACAAGATGGAGGTTTCCTATTATGGAAACTCGGGTTTTGGAGGATCATCCTAACTCATAGCTCAAGAAACAAATCGAGAAAGGAGTTCTCGTATTTGTGCCTATTTTATTCCTTAAGAGAAGGTATAAATTTCTATAAACTTGTGACAAAGTATGTTTGTAAATACATCGATCTTGCTCATCAAATTAGAGTAATTTGATTTACACTAATATTTGATTAGTGAAGGGTATAATATCCCTACAGTCTCGGTATTGGCGGTCGAACTCGACTGCGATCTCCTCGAAAGTGGAGACACGTTGTGGGTTAGGTGAGTAAAACCATGTCTTCGGCACTACTGCTAGAGAGTGCAGGAAGAGAGTAGGCCAGTGCTTGGAGTTGACTCCTTGATGGCCATTTGTGACTTGAAGGCCCGGATGTGAATGATCGGGCGCTCATGTCCTTGAAAGATGTGTAAGTCGCTAAGGGCGAGCTTGCTAGGGAGCTCGTCCTTGATGCTTGAAGGAACATTTTTGTTCTCCTTATGTGTGGAGTAAGTGCTCGAGACGTAGAGCCTCTCCTCCATAGCTGGGAGCTTCTTAACATGCTTGTCGGCCTCGTCCTTGATGCGTTGTTCCATACGCTCAACCTCGGTTTGGTGTAAGGCCTTCAAGTTGTTGATAGTTTCGGTGAGTTGAGTGTGTTGGTTACGGAGTGCTTCCATTTCGGTAGGATTGGCCATTTTTCGGTTGTATTTGCGCTTGATGTATGGGACAACGACACGGTTCTTTGAATGACGTGTATCCAGTTGAGACTTGCATTTCACTTCATATATTAGAGACACGACTAGACCCACTAAACTCAACGTTCGTTTAAAGTGTTCATTTTAGCTCATTTCTTGTTTAAGAAAACTATTTTAAGCTTGAAAAAAGGAGATTTTCGAAAAATTTTAAGCTAAACGAAAGCTTTTGAGACGAGGATGTGACAAGGCTAAAGTCGTATCACCCTATCAAAATAAACCTACAAAAACACTAACAAGTAGCTAGCGGCAAGCAGGGTCGAAATCCACAGAGAGACGGGTAGTCAAAAGTATGCTCAGCTAATATAGGTCAGTCTCAAGAACAATAAAGTCGGTGTTTTGAGAGAACTAAACTAAGACAGCAAATAAAACGATATAAAAGTATATAAAAGGGAGATTAGGGCATCGGGATCAATGTGACATCGATTCAGGAACTTAACTCAAAAGTAAAAATCAATCAATTGAAGCTATGCAAGTGACTAGGTTTAGGAATACGCTCTCTCGAGTCAATATTAACCTTAAGCAAATTTAGCGGGCTCTCGCAACTTACTAAACTTAACTTATCAAATACGCGTGAGTCTAGTTTTAATTAGGCTTTCGATCTTAAACTGAAACAACCTAAGTTCAATTCAATAAAGGCGTCCCTAAATTCAATTGATAATAAAACGCGTAGGAAGAAGTCAACTTGCACAAGTTCAATCAAAATAGGCAATTAAAACATGTTCCTGAACCAATCTCACAAATCACCCTAAACCCTAATCATAAAATTAGCTATGCATAACAGAAATCAAAGCAATGAAATAAATAAAAGACATGATAAAAGAAACAATAGCAATTGAATAAAAACCTGAAATTTACGGAGTACCGACGGTTACAAGTAAATCAATCTTGAACTAAACTAAAGCTGAGAGTTTTTGTAAGAGAGAAAAAAGCAGTAACTAAACCTAACTTAAGATGTAAAATAAAAGCATAAAACATAAGATGAGTCTTAGCGTATTCGACCTAGGGTATTTATAACCCTAAACATCAAAGCAATACGGATTAAGTAAAAATCGCAAGACAAAGACCACTGGCCGGCCCGGATCAGCGGTCCACCAGGCCCGCCGGCCCCTCGACTGGGCGGGCTCCTCTTCTTCTACTTGGGCTTAAACCTCTTTGGCCCTATTATTTTCCTCGTGGCCTATTGTCTTTTAGTCTTATATTTGAACTCCGAGCTCCTGCGCGAGCTCGAGCTTGGTCTCGTAGTCTTGGGTCTCGTATTAGCTCCTAATGCCTCGGGTTTTGGCTCAAAACCACCAAAACCTGCAAAATGTAAATGAAAGGCAGCAGTATCGAGAAATATAACAAATAGCTCACAAAATCATAATGAATACGAATAAATACAAGCTAAATGCGACTAAACCGGGGGCATATAATCTATATAAATAGCACGTATCAAACTCCCTCAAACCAAACCTTTGCTTGTCCTCAAGCAAAAAGCGTCGGAGAAAATCAAAGTGACACGAACTTATCACGTTAGTATCTCAAAGTTGACGACCTATGCACATAGACTTACAAACCATAGATTATTTCACCGAAAATAGAGCACAAATCTCAACCATTCACACCACATTATATTTGTAACACCCCGTGTTAATTTAATTCAATAATTAGCCATCAAGTTCTATTTTCAAAGCTTAAATCATTTCCTAATCCTTTAACCTTTCAAAATCACACTTTTTGCAAAACTTTCGTTTTGTAAAATTTCTCGACTTCTTTAATACTTTTTAAAATTTTTGAATAATAGAATAAATATTTTAATCTTAGAATTCAAAAGTAGAAAAACTTAGAAAAATAGTCAAACGCACATACTTTGACTTTTATCGGTTTTGACGCCCGACTTTTTAAAACTGACCAAATTCGTGAAAAACATTTTAAAACACAAATTAAACATTTTCTTAATCAAATAGTGTAGGAGACTTTTTCCAACCAATTAGAATTTAGGTGTTTCCTAATTTCTTTTAAAATTAAACTTTAATTACTAACTTTAATATCTAATTCTTTTAACCTATTTTCATAACATCATTTTCATTTATTCTAAGTACAAAATCACCTCATTTTCTTCTTCATTTTGGCCGGCCACTTTGCTCTCTTTTTCTCTCTTTATTTTCTTTCATTTTTCACTTAAAACTTCCTAAATAAAAACCCTAAATATTACTCTAATATTATACTAGTGTTTTTAGACATCCTTGGGTAATTGAAGCTTATTGTTTACGGGTTATTTGAAGGTGAAGACGAGGACTTGGGTGAAGACTTAAACCTAGATAATATAATTGACCCGGATAACCTCTAGCTCGCTAAATCGAGGTGACTAACTATGTCTTATATTATCTTTTTAGTAAATTAAATTGTTTTGTTATTATAATTTTATGAGTATGATTTTTATGTTAAATATGTTAAACATCATGATTGTGTGCTTGTATGTTTAGGTGAAGTATAATAAAATGATAATAAATAAGTTATATTGATAATAGATTAGTTGTAGTAAAATGATACCATGTGTAGTTAATTTATTTTTGAGCATTTTTAATTTATGTTCATATGATTTTTATGTTTAGTTATGTTTTAATTGAGTAGTAGTTATATATAAAAATTATGTGAAATATTAAAAATGAGTTTAAAGTGATTAAAATTGAAAATAGAAATTATATGTTCATATGTAATATACTCGGCATTTTGCCCTTTTTATTTTAAATTTTCACTTTTAATTTTTGTAAATAATATGTTAGGATAAGTTAGTTAAAATAGATGTGTTCATGCAAAAAATAATTAAATTAGGAAAATAAATTATAAGTTGTTAAAATCAAAATTTGTGTTCTTGAGTTTATTTATGATCTTCATGAGTGTTCTTATTTTTTCCATGTTGATGTTCATCTTTATTACTCATTTTGATCTTATTTAAATTTATGTTTGTTAATAAATTGTGTTTATGATTAGTTATTGTTTTATGTATTACTTAGTATTATACTATAAATCAATTTAAACATCATAAATCATTTAGATTATAAAGTTAGAAATTTAAAGTGTTGAAAAACACTATTCATAATTATAAATGAAAATTTTAGTAAATTTCATTTTAGTTTAAATCGTTTTAGTATAATTAGAATGATTAAAAATATAAAGACTTTAAGTTAAAAACCGTTAAAATCGAAAAATGAAAATTTGAACACCATGACCATTACTCACGGCATCCCTATATTTTTAGGTTAAAAATTTGTTTTATCACTTTTTAGTTTATTGTTAATATAATTTAATTGTTAGTTAATAAGTTAGATTTAAGAAATTAAAAGAAATAAAATCAATTTGACACATATATCATATCACACGACATCACCATTATAAATTGACTAAATTTGACCAAAATGAAATTATCACTAAGTCACTAAAGTTAAATAGTAATTAGAATTGAATTTTAGTATAAACCGATTTAGTTATAAATGAAATATTATAAACCGATAAAAATATGTAACCATTATAAAAATGAACTAAATCGTGTGTTACTGCCTTTGCTATTTGGACTGTTGATCTTGGACTTACGGACTTAAATGAATCATCCACGATACTATTATTTTTAAAATGAAAATCGCTAAATTTAGTTAATAGACGACTAAATTTAACTAAGTCTCAATTTAAAATGAATACCATTATCACTTTTTACAAATTGAACTTAACATTTTTAAAACTAATATTTTAAAATGAAAATCATTATCACTTTATACAAAATGAACTTAACGTTTTTAAAACTAGACTTTTAGATATTTTCAAAAATCACTAAATACAAACCGAACTTAACGTTTTTAAAACTAGACTTTTGAAATATTTTCAAAAATCACTAAGTACAAAACGAACCTAACGACTTTGAAACTAGAATTTTTGTACTTAGCAAATAAAATGAAATTTTAGTTTATACTTAGGAAATATATTAATATATATTAATACGTATAAAAATACGTATAAATATAAAATACGTACAAGTATAGGAATACGTATAAGTATAAAAATACGTATAGAATACAAAGTATAAAAATACGAATACGTATAAAAATACGTATAAAATACGAAGTATAAAAATACGTATAAAATACGATGAATAGTGACCAATGAATAGTGTCAAGTGAATAGTGATTTATGAATAGTAAAAAGTGAATAGTGAAATACTGAAAATAATTGAAAATTTTACTAAGTATAGAAAATTTAAAATAAAGAAGTAAATAACCTAAAGTGTTTGAAAAACACATAAATAAAATTGGACATACTAATAAGCGTTTGATTTAGAAACTTGAAAACGTTAATAATTAACAACACTTCAAATAATAAACGAACGTGTTATGTGATCATATGAAACCTACAAATACTTAAACGTTTGACGCTGAGACTAGGAGAGTCTAGTAACATGTGATATGTAAATATCAAATAAATAATAAACCTTGAGTAAGTTAAATAAAAGGTCAAGCTTGAGCCTCAGATAAGGGAACGTCAATCGTGAGTGAAGTGGGGTTAAGATAGTCTTGTGGCGGTCGCCATTGCCGGACAAGATAATTGAATATGCCATGGTTTTTGCCACAGGCTTTAGGAAATAGTCGTTTTATCTGGAGTTAAGGTGCTCTACGAATAGCGTGGCCCATTCTTAACGTGGATACTAATGTACATGTACTAGACTAGGGTTTAATTCACTCTATTTCGCTAAAGTTATCAGGGCCACCGTAACATTATGTGCATATGCGCATTAGTTCTGTCTCCTTGCCGTGTGTTTCGTCTTTATTGGACGCGACACTTGCATTCGTTCTTGCCACATGTAAAGATCACTTGGCGAGATTGTATCGAAGTTGAATCATTTCGAACACTAGAGGATGAGATGCAAGTATTATAGTATTCGGCGTGGTTTACGAGTCGAGTAAGCCTCTGCACTATGGAAGTGAGATGCAATCGATCAGAGTACAAAGGCCTACTCAGTGGTCAGGCTCGTAAGCAGTATGTGTTGTTTGTTGTTTGATTAAATGAGAGCAGTGTGTACCATCTTGAAAATTAAAGACCACAAGTTTACGAAGTGAATCAGTGCGCACGATGAGAGAACAATACGATACGTATGTATGTATGCGATCTGATATCGCTTTGTAATTTTGCTGATATGTTGTGATACTATGGCTATGATATTATATGTTATTTGCTTTCATAACTGAATATCATGCTTATATGATTTATCGCTTTAACCGCATGCTTATTATGACATATATGTCTTTACATGCTAATTGTATTAAGCATGTTTATGTTTTATCATAATGTTATGTTTATAAAGCGATAATATTAAACCAAAGTAATTGAAATCGAGGGTAAGTATGAGCATAGCTAGTCACTGTCCGCTCAGCGGGCATCCCCCCAATAGTTTATTGTGCAGGACGATCGTGGACCAGGAGTGGATTTTGGATGGGGCCACGAGGCGTTCTTACGCTTTACTTTTGTTGTTTTTGAGAGATATGTAATATATACAACACTTTACTCTTTTAACTTCCGTATTTAGAGTTGTTCCATTCAACTCTTAAACGATGATGTAATATTTGGGTTATTTGTATAATTAATAACGCTGGTTTAAGACTTAATTAATTTCCGCCTTAGTAATTAAAGTCGACTAAAAACCAGGTTATTCTGATTAGTATCATAGTGACTCGTGGCCAGTAACATGAATTGCCTAATGCGATTTATGTTTACCTAACGAGAGACACACAAGCGATACAAACATATTAATATGTTAAACTGCAAGACTACTAGGATCAAATAATAAATTAGATTTTTCTTTATTAGATCACTTAAGTAATAAACTTAAAATCGCTTTAAAGTGTGAGGATGGGTAGAAACCTTAAGGACCGACCATAGGCTATGGATTTTTAAATAACTAACTACTTCCCTCAAAATAAAATACACTAACTATCGTATTCTTGCTACTTGCTGAAGTGACTGACAAAAGCTAACAACTATCCTCGGATATAAAATCTAAATAATAATTCAACTCCCGAGGATCGAAGCACCGAAGGAGTGCCAGACGGCACGGAGCGAGGACATCTGTTAAATTCGTAACCAATTCCACAAATATACATTCTCCCTCTCTCCTACTTTTATATCCTTCCTAAGAAAATGTACCAGATACATTTTAAAATCCTAAAACCGATGTAACTAAGAATTACATCTCAATGAAATAAAATACCTAACTTCTGTGCTTACTTGCATAACTGCCGTTATTGCATTTACTTTCAAGTAAAAGCTATCAATGATAAGCATGTCTTCTAACCCTCATGATACTAATAAATTCCTTCACGTTTTAATTCTTTGGAACGATTGCACCTCCAATGACGAGCGAGGAAAGACACCTCTGGCGAGAAGAATCTTTGATCCGTTTGGCGAAATAATAGCCACGGACAACGCAAACCGCCAACATCATCCAAGCGCGTTTGATCGTGTTTCACGTCATCGACCACAAGAATACTCGGGTTCAAGTAACCCTATCGATCTCACGAATTGGCTAGAAGAGATGAAAAAGCTGATGGACCTAAGCAGGACACCTCCAGAGGATAGGGTAAACATCGCCGCCTACTACTTGAAAGGCGAGGCGAATGATTGGTGGAACGTGGTCAGGACCAACGAGCCTGACGCCACGTTCACATGGTACGAGTTCACAACGAAAATCAAGGAGAAGTACTTTGGGTATGAGCTCTGTTGTCAGAAGGAAGAGGAATTCATAGCTCTTAAGATGGGGGACATGACACTCCAAGAATACACCGCAAAATTTCAACAGCTGGCCAAATTTGGGACTGCGATCGCTCCCAACGAAAGAGCCATGACCCAGAGGTATTTGCGCAATATGTCCAACACTATGCGTACCCACATGAGTACCAACACCTACAATATCGTTGCTGCAGCGTATGAATGCGCATGTAGACTATGGGCTTCTCTGGAGTTAGAAAAGGCTGAAAAGAAGAAGAAGGTGTTTGTGCCTTCCGTGTCACTGATCGAGCTTCGTTCGAAGCCAGAACTACCGACGCCCGATTCAGCAGAGGCAAAAATTCCAAAGGGCTGCGTTCCAAAACAGGGTTCCTACTGGGAACAACGAGAGAGCCATGGTTGCAGGAAGGGCTCCTCAACCAAGGGCCGCACCGGGGAATTGTCGTATATGCCGCAAGGCTCTACATGAGGAAGCGGTGCAATGGTGCGCCAATCACTGTTTCAAATGCAAGATGGTAGGGCATAAGTCGAATGTATGCGCCAACAACGAACACGGCTTTGTTGCGGGGTACCACAATCTGTTGTGGTGCAGGTCGAGTTTATGTACTCGCAGAGAAGCGGAAAAGAGTCACCTGAGGCGTGACGTAATCACCGGTATTTTTCCTATAAACTCGTGAACGCCGGCTGTCGTTTTATTTGACAAGGCATCATTGTCCTTTGTATCTTCTAAATTTGTTTCAAAGGCTAATCTCACAAAATCCGAATCAATCAACGCAAATATTTCTTTACCAAGCGGAAAAATTTTCCAAATCTTTGCCAAAATTTTGAGAGAAACTCCAATCACAATCCATAAAACAATCTTCCCTTCCAGACCTTATTCTTTTTGACATGCCAGGAGTTCGACGTCATTACGGGGATCGATTGGTTGACTAAGTATCATGCGTTGTTGAGTGCCGAGATCGGAAAATTCGCGAAGCATCCTCTGAGGACTAGGGTCACTTATCGGAAGACTTCGCCAATTAAGGGCGAAAATCATCTCTATGCTACAACTTCAGCGGTTAGAAAGAAAAGGGCACCAAGTGTACCTGGCGTCAGCGAAGTCAAGGAAAGCGTGGACATCGAAGGTATTCACGTGGTACGGGAATTTCCTGACGTTTTCCCGGACGACTTACCAGGCTTACCACCTGCTCGCGACGTTGAATTCTCTATCGACCTTGTGCCAGGCACGACCCCAATCTCAAAGACACCCTATAGGATGGCACCGGTAGAACTACAGGAATTAAAGAAACAACTGGAAGAAATGATTGAAAAGGGTTTCATAAGACCGAGTGTCTCACCCTGGGGAGCACCGGTTCTATTTGTGAAGAAGAAGGATGGCAGTATGAGACTTTGCATCGACTACAGGGAATTAAACAAGGTGACCATTAAGAACCGCTACCCTCTGCCAAGGATTGACGACCTTTTTGATCAGCTAAAAGGCGCGGGAGTGTTTTCTAAGATCGACCTGAGGTCAGGTTATCATCAGATCGCTGTTAGGGAATCTGACATCCAGAAGACTGCTGAAGCGGATATGGTCGTTCTGAATTCAAGGTTATGCCTTTCGGTTTGACAAATGCACGGCCGGTGTTCATGGATCAAATGAGCGGGACCTTCCACGAGTACTTAGACATATGCGTGGTTGTATTCATTGATGATATCCTAATTTATTCCAAGACCAGGCGAACACGAGAAACATCTACGTATCATTACGGGAATACCGAGGAAATATAAGTGGTATGCTAAATTTTCTAAGTGCGAATTTTGGCTCGAGAAGGTAGCATTCACGGGTCACGTCATCTCGAAGGCGGAGTGATGGTAGATCTGCAAAGATCGGCCTTGATGAAAGAATGGAAGGCTCCACAAATATAAGCGAAATCACAGCGACTTCCTAGGATTGGCGAGGATACTACAGGAGGTTCGTTCGGATTTCTCTAAGGTAGCACGACCAATGACAAAGGCTGCTACAAAAAGAATCCAAATTCATATGGAGCGACGAGTGCGAGAATGCATTAGGAACTTAAGACAAGGCTTACCACAGCGCCGTCTTAGCTCTCCCTACAGGATGGAGGCAGTATGAAGTCTGATTCACGCCTCATTTGAATGGCACGGGTTGCGTCTTGATGCAACAAGGAAGGTCATTGCTTATGCGTCAAGGCGATTAAAGGTTCATGAGCGAAACTACCCAACTCATGACCTAGAATTAGCGGACTATGGTGTTTGCTTTGAAAATCTGGCGTCATTACCTGCGGGTGAGTATCAAGATTCTACCACGGACCACAAAAGCCTGAAATATATCTTCCATGAAGGAACTTCAACATGAGACAACGCCGGTGGTTAGGCTGATCAAGGACTATAAGATTGAACTCTTGTGCCATGAGGGTAAGGCGAGCGTCGTTCTTGTGACGCTCACGAGTAGAAAGACTACGCATACCCTTGGCAACATTTGGGAAATTAAATTTGGTATTGTCGAGAGACTTCAAGAGAATGAACTTAGAGCTGGTTGATCGGCGATCTTTGATTTGAACGCCAATGATCGCGAGTCGGAGTTATATCACGAGATTAGAGCTCTACAATGGGAGGATGAAGAACTTCGTGAAAATCGAAGGGAAATTCCTTCAGAAACCAGAGTAGGGTTTGAGATTAAACTGACGGTGTTTGAGATTCAAAGAAAGGTGGTGTGTGCCCGATGTACGGTTTTAAAGAGAAGGATCTCGGCGAGGCACATAGTACCACGATACTCCATACATCCAGGTTACGATAAGATGTACCAAGATTTAAAGGCGAGGTTACGGTGGGTAGGAATGAAAGCGTAGTGCGATGCGTTGCAAAGTGCCTAATCTGCCAGGAAGGTGAAATTGAACATCAGCATACAGGGGACTACTACAACCCTTGGACATTCCATTGGGAAAGTGGGACTCCATTTCCATGGATTTCATAACGGGTTTACCCAGGACTCATAAGGGGAATAATGCAATATGGGTGATAGTGGACCGTTTAACAAAATCGGCCCATTTTCTACCAATCAAAGATACTTGGAACCTTGAAGAGTTAGCCAAGGCCTATGAGAAAGAGGTGATCCGATTACACGGCGTACCGCTAGACATTATTTCGGATAGGGATCCGAGGTTCACCTCTCATTTTTGGGACAAGCTCCAAGCAGCATTGGGAAGCCAACTGAAGATGAGCACCGCTTTCCACCCTGCGACCGATGGTCAAACTGAGCGAACTATCCAAACGGTCGAGGACATGCTCAGGGCATGTGCTCTAGAATTCAGCGAGAACTGGGAGAAAAGTCTACCCTTGATTGAATTCTCCTACAACAATAGCTTTCACGCGAGTTTGGGTTGTGCTCCATTCGAGGCACTCTACGGGAGAAAGTATCGTAGCCCAGTCTGTTGGGACGATGCTAGTGATAATGTGGGAACTGGACCACAAGTTATTCAGGACCAGATTGAGCATATCAAAATCATTCGTGAACGACTACAAGCGGCCCAGGACCGTCAGAAAATATATGCCAACAAACATCGCCGACCTATTGAGTTCAAAGTCGGTGATCATGTGTTCTTGAAAGTATCACCCATGAAAGGGGTTCGACGTTTCGGATTGAAAGGGAAACTGAGTCCTAAGTACGTTGGACCATACGAAGTACTTGAAAGAATTGGTGAGGTAGCTTATCGCCTGGCACTACCCCCCAATTTATCCAAGGTTCACAACGTGTTCCACGTTTCTCAACTAAGGAGATACGAGGTGACCCAAGTCATATCATTACTCCCGACGTGATCGCGATTGAGCCTAACTTGCTATACTCGAAAGGCTGTCAAGATCTAGCACGAGAAACCAAAGTGCTGAGGCGGAAGACGGTTCCCTTAGTGAAAGTGCTATGGAAGGGTCAATTGACCGAACAAGCAACTTGGGAGGCCGAGGCCTCCATGAAGGAGAAATACCACATTTGTTTATCTCGGTGAAAATCCTATCCTTCATTCAAGTTTCGGGACGAAACTATTCTAAGGGGGGAGGTTTGTAACACCCCGTGTTAATTTAATTCAATAATTAGCCATCAAGTTCTATTTTCAAAGCTTAAATCATTTCCTAATCCTTTAACCTTTCAAAATCACACTTTTTGCAAAACTTTCGTTTTGTAAAATTTCTCGACTTCTTTAATACTTTTTAAAATTTTTGAATAATAGAATAAATATTTTCATCTTAGAATTCAAAAGTAGAAAAACTTAGAAAAATAGTCAAACGCACATACTTTGACTTTTATCGGTTTTGACGCCCGACTTTTTAAAACTGACCAAATTCGTGAAAAACATTTTAAAACACAAATTAAACATTTTCTTAATCAAATAGTGTAGGAGACTTTTTCCAACCAATTAGAATTTAGGTGTTTCCTAATTTCTTTTAAAATTAAACTTTAATTACTAACTTTAATATCTAATTCTTTTAACCTATTTTCATAACATCATTTTCATTTATTCTAAGTAAAAAATCACCTCATTTTCTTCTTCATTTTGGCCGGCCACTTTGCTCTCTTTTTCTCTCTTTATTTTCTTTCATTTTTCACTTAAAACTTCCTAAATAAAAACCCTAAATATTACTCTAATATTATACTAGTGTTTTTAGACATCCTTGGGTAATTGAAGCTTATTGTTTACGGGTTATTTGAAGGTGAAGACGAGGACTTGGGTGAAGACTTAAACCTAGATAATATAATTGACCCGGATAACCTCTAGCTCGCTAAATCGAGGTGACTAACTATGTCTTATATTATCTTTTTAGTAAATTAAATTGTTTTGTTATTATAATTTTATGAGTATGATTTTTATGTTAAATATGTTAAACATCATGATTGTGTGCTTGTATGTTTAGGTGAAGTATAATAAAATGATAATAAATAAGTTATATTGATAATAGATTAGTTGTAGTAAAATGATACCATGTGTAGTTAATTTATTTTTGAGCATTTTTAATTTATGTTCATATGATTTTTATGTTTAGTTATGTTTTAATTGAGTAGTAGTTATATATAAAAATTATGTGAAATATTAAAAATGAGTTTAAAGTGATTAAAATTGAAAATAGAAATTATATGTTCATATGTAATATACTCGGCATTTTGCCCTTTTTATTTTAAATTTTCACTTTTAATTTTTGTAAATAATACGTTAGGATACGTTAGTTAAAATAGATGTGTTCATGCAAAAAATAATTAAATTAGGAAAATAAATTATAAGTTGTTAAAATCAAAATTTGTGTTCTTGAGTTTATTTATGATCTTCATGAGTGTTCTTATTTTTTCCATGTTGATGTTCATCTTTATTACTCATTTTGATCTTATTTTAATTTATGTTTGTTAATAAATTGTGTTTATGATTAGTTATTGTTTTATGTATTACTTAGTATTATACTATAAATCAATTTAAACATCATAAATCATTTAGATTAAAAAGTTAGAAATTTAAAGTGTTGAAAAACACTATTCATAATTATAAATGAAAATTTTAGTAAATTTCATTTTAGTTTAAATCGTTTTAGTATAATTAGAATGATTAAAAATATAAAGACTTTAAGTTAAAAACCGTTAAAATCGAAAAATGAAAATTTGACCACCATGACCATTACTCACGGCATCCCTATATTTTTAGGTTAAAAATTTGTTTTATCACTTTTTAGTTTATTGTTAATATAATTTAATTGTTAGTTAATAAGTTAGATTTAAGAAATTAAAAGAAATAAAATCAATTTGACACATATATCATATCACACGACATCACCATTATAAATTGACTAAATTTGACCAAAATGAAATTATCACTAAGTCACTAAAGTTAAATAGTAATTAGAATTGAATTTTAGTATAAACCGATTTAGTTATAAATGAAATATTATAAACCGATAAAAATATGTAACCATTATAAAAATGAACTAAATCGTGTGTTACTACCTTTGCTATTTGGACTGTTGATCTTGGACTTACGGACTTAAATGAATCATCCACGATACTATTATTTTTAAAATGAAAATCGCTAAATTTAGTTAATAGACGACTAAATTTAACTAAGTCTCAATTTAAAATGAATACCATTATCACTTTTTACAAATTGAACTTAACATTTTTAAAACTAATATTTTAAAATGAAAATCATTATCACTTTATACAAAATGAACTTAACGTTTTTGAAACTAGACTTTTAGATATTTTCAAAAATCACTAAATACAAACCGAACTTAACGTTTTTAAAACTAGACTTTTGAAATATTTTCAAAAATCAGTAAGTACAAAACGAACCTAACGACTTTGAAACTAGAATTTTTGTACTTAGCAAATAAAATGAAATTTTAGTTTATACTTAGGAAATATATTAATATATATGAATACGTATAAAAATACGTATAAATATAAAATACGTACAAGTATAGGAATACGTATAAGTATAAAAATACGTATAGAATACGAAGTATAAAATACGAATACGTATAAAATACGAAGTATAAAAATACGAAATGCGTATAAAAATACGATGAATAGTGACCAATGAATAGTGTCAAGTGAATAGTGATTTATGAATAGTAAAAAGTGAATAGTGAAATACTGAAAATAATTGAAAATTTTACTAAGTATAGAAAATTTAAAATAAAGAAGTAAATAACCTAAAGTGTTTGAAAAACACATAAATAAAATTGGACATACTAATAAACGTTTCAATTTAGAAACTTGAAAACGTTAATAATTAACAACACTTCAAATAATAAACGAACGTGTTATGTGATCATATGAAACCTACAAATACTTAAACATTTGACGCTGAGACTAGGAGAGTCTAGTAACATGTGATATGTAAATATCAAAGAAATAATAAACCTTGAGTAAGTTAAATAAAAGGTCAAGCTTGAGCCTCAGATAAGGGAACGTCAATCGTGAGTGAAGTGGGGTTAAGATAGTCTTGTGGCGGTCGCCATTGCCGGACAAGATAATTGAATATGCCATAGTTTTTGCCACAGGCTTTAGGAAATAGTCGTTTTATCTGGAGTTAAGGTGCTCTACGAATAGCGTGGCCCATTCTTAACGTGGATACTAATGTACATGTACTAGACTAGGGTTTAATTCACTCTATTTCGCTAAAGTTATCAGGGCCCCCGTAACATTATGTGCATATGCGCTTTACGGTTCTGTCTCCTTGCCGTGTTTCGTCTTTATTGGACGCGACACTTGCATTCGTTCTTGCCACATGTAAAGATCACTTGACGAGATTGTATCTGAAGTTCGAATCATTTCGAACACTAGAGGATGAGATGCAAGTATTATAGTATTCGGCGTGGTTTACGAGTCGAGTAAGCCTCTGCACTATGGAAGTGAGATGCAATCGATCAGAGTACAAAGGCCTACTCAGTGGTCAGGCTCGTAAGCAGTATGTGTTGTTTGTTGTTTGATTAAATGAGAACGAGTGTGTACCATCTTCGAAAATTAAAGACCACAAGTTTCTGAAGTGAATCGAGTCTGCATGATGAGAACAATACGATACGTATGTATGTATGCGATCTAATATTGCTTTGTAATTTTGCTGATATGTTGTGATACTATGGCT
Organism: Dianthus caryophyllus; assembly: GCA_023091065.1. Lineage (NCBI taxonomy): Eukaryota > Viridiplantae > Streptophyta > Magnoliopsida > Caryophyllales > Caryophyllaceae > Dianthus > Dianthus caryophyllus. The sequence continues at coordinate 18,877,221 of CM041521.1, forward strand.
ATGATATTATATGTTATTTGCTTTCATAACTGAATATCATGCTTATATGATTTATCGCTTTAACCGCATGCTTATTATGACATATATGTCTTTACATGCTAATTGTATTAAGCATGTTTATGTTTTATCATAATGTTATGTTTATAAAGCGATAATATTAAACCAAAGTAATTGAAATCGAGGGTAAGTATGAGCATAGCTAGTCACTGTCCGCTCAGCGGGCATCCCCCCAATAGTTTATTGTGCAGGACGATCGTGGACCAGGAGCTGGATTTTGGATGGGGCCACGAGACGTTTTTACGCTTTACTTTTGTTGTTTTTGAGAGATATGTAATATATACAACACTTTACTCTTTTAACTTCCGTATTTAGAGTTGTTCCATTTAACTCTTAAACGATGATGTAATATTTGGGTTATTTGTATAATTAATAACGCTGGTTTAAGACTTAATTAATTTCCGCCTTAGTAATTAAAGTCGACTTAAAACCAGGTTGTTACAATATTACTAGCTTCTCACGCTTTCGCAAAAATAAAACTTACGACAAATGAATTCAAGCAAGGCCAACCAAACATCCACTTTCCGTTCCACCTTTCTTTCCACATCATTCCATTTTTTTTCCTTCTTTTCTTTCTTTTTTCTTTTTTTTTTCTTTTCCGCGCAATGTGGAGCATCCCTCGTATGTTATACCGTTTAGGTTGACATTCACTCGGTAAAGATCGCGCTCGGGTACACATATTTCCTTAAGGGTTACATCATTGCTCATACTCTCGGTCACAACCAAATTTATGGCCATTGTGGTTACTCAAATCAATGAGTCCCCTCCGAAAGTATCTAAGCATTGCTCCAACATTATTAGCATCCATCCATTCATAACACAAACCAACTTTCCATACGTTCCACAAACCATGCCTTGCAAGAATGTCAATATCGAAAGCAGACGAACGAAAAGAAATAAGAATTAAGCAAATACAAGTGGGCTAGTGTTTGAGACTCGCAATCTATTAATAGGAAACAAATGTATAGTGCAAGCTACGAGGATAGATTTTCAACTCGGAGATGCTAAAGATCAAAATAAGGACACTAATCAACTCTCCAAACGTGACAATTCAAACCAAAAAGACTCGTATTTTTGTATTTTTTGAAAATTTTTTGATTTTTTTTGATTTTTAAATAAACGCACACAAAATGAAAAACGCAAATGAAAAGCGCGAAAGTGCTTTCCTCCCCCAAACCAGAATCGCACATTGTCCTCAATGTGGAAAACAGCACAACCACAGCAGCAGAAAAGGACAAATATAGCGGGGGTAAGAAGAAAATAAAGCGAGGAAAAGAGTAATGAGAGCTCACATTATCAAGAAGAAGCTCCCCCAAACCGAAGCGAAGCATGGAGTGCGGCTATAAATCCACGAATATGCATCCAAATCAGTCCAACTATGTAGTACTTCGGAGTAGCACGCAGGAAAGAACAAAACAGAGCAGCAGTGCGTGGGGGCCGGTCCAGACCGGCGGCCGGCCGGCCGGCTCCAATGCCTTTTTCCAATTTTTTTGCGTTTTTTTTCTTCTGCTTCAAATTTGAGCTACGGTGCCGGTCCGGGCCCGGCAGCCAGTAGGCCGGCTAGCATGCCTCCTCGGAGAGTTTTCTCTAAAATACTAAGGACTAAAGTCCATAAGTACCTGCGCGATAAAATCACAAAATAATACCCTCGTCCTCGCGCGCTCAATAAAAACCAAATGTCATCCAAAACAAACCAAACAAAGTACAATAAATTACAACGTCGTCGGGTTGCCTCCCGGAAGCGCTGGTTTATAATCCCGCACGACTCTTCAAAGCTGAAAATCATGTCAAATCAGGCCAAGGACGTTGGCCATTCGCAACAGCTTCACTCGGCGAAATGCGGTCAGCATGCAGCAAGATTCTACCTCCTCGAGGCAGATCATCATCAAGAATCAGCACGCAAGGGATTCCTTCGCTAAATGGCTCGCCATATCTCCCCTGTGCTCCGGGCGACTCGATCGTGGGTCCTCTATTGCCAACGCTAGCATCCAATAAGTCGGTAGTCGTGAGCCTTCCTCTCCAAACCGATCCTGCGGCTATTCTTCGATTTAACCCGGCACAAGGAGAGGCAACAGAAAAGACCTCTAAATTGTCTCCGGTAGAGTGAGACGGAGGTAAAGCGTTAATAGCACAGACCGACTCTAACTGCATAGGCGATCTCGGGGTACTCGACTGAGTAAAGACTAACTTCTCACCCCCTACCATGAAAGTCAATGTCCCATTACCCACATCTATAAGTGCGCCTGCGGTGTGTAAGAAGGGTCTCCCTAAGATAACCGGGATATGAGAATCCTCAGGAATGTCAAGCACAACGAAGTCTACGGGGATAAAGAACTTTCCAACCCGTACCGGGACGTCTTCTAATACCCCTTGAGGTCGCTTAACCGAACGGTCTGCCATCTGTATAGACATAGTGGTACATTTAAAAGTGGTCATGTTAAGCTTTTTACAGATGGAGTAGGGGATCACACTCACACTAGCTCCTAAGTCACAAAGGGCATTGTTAATAGTGTGTGTGCCTATAGTGCAGGGGATAGAGAAACTACCCGGATCCTTCAGCTTAGGGGGAGGGTTACCCTGCAGAAAACTACTACATTCCCCCGTAAAAGCGACCAACTCGACCTCATCTAAAGACCGCTTCCTAAGCAAAACCTCCTTCATGAACTTTGCATAGGCTGGAACATCACGAATTAGATCAATAAAAGGAACGTTTACCTGCAAACTTTTAATGATCTCGAAGAACTTACTGAATTGGGAGTCCACTTTGGCCGGACGTGCACTACGTGGAAAGGGCAACCTGATTTGAATTTTCGGAGCCTTGTTTGTAGGAGCATTTCCGTAACTTTCTTCTTGCCACAGCGGCCAGTGGATCCAGGCCATTGCCGGTCGGCCATTTGAAGCGTCTGTTTCGTCTTTTCAGCCTCAGTGGTCGTCCTGTCTTCTTCCCCTTTACCTACAGCAGCTTCTCCACTCAGCTCATTAGACGTAGGCACCTTAGGAGCATCATAAGCTCACCCACTCCGCAACTGAATCGCATTAACATGCTCAATATTCTTCGGTTGGTCGCCATGCGGAGGTAGTTGATGTAACACCCCGGCCCCAACTAAAGGCCGAAATGTCATTCACGGTAGCTCGCCAGGCTGCGTACATCGCCCACAGACCAACACGAATCCTTTCCAGCGCACTTTGTCCTCACTCATGCGCATCCTGGAAACTTCCCAGGAGGTCACCCATCCTAAGATTACTCTCCAGCAAGCACGCTTAACTGAAGAGTTCTTAAGATGAGCTACCAGAAAAGAAGATGCATCTTGTTGATATGAGTAGTACTTACAATCCTTTTAAGCACTAGGTCACTTGAGCTCATCACATGGACCACTTCAACGGGGAAGCCGGCCCGAATAACCTCGGACAACACTGGGTGTTACACACCCCCACTTGAAGAACGCAACGTCCTCGTTGCGCCTGGTAGCTACTTACAATATAGCATTCCAGAATCCTCCCCAGCTACGTGCGTACCTAGGATTCGACCACACAGCTAGGTGCGTAGCTAGGATTCGACCACACGGTCGCCGGGTTGCTCTGATACCATTTGTAACACCCCGGCCCCAACTAAAGGCCGAAATGTCATTCACGGTAGCTCGCCAGGCTGCGTACATCGCCCACAGACCAACACGAATCTTTTCCAGCGCACTTTGTCCTCACTCATGCGCATCCTGGAAACTTCCCAGGAGGTCACCCATCCTAAGACTACTCTCCAGCAAGCACGCTTAACTGAAGAGTTCTTAAGATGAGCTACCAGAAAAGAAGATGCATCTTGTTGATATGAGTAGTACTTACAATCCTTTTAAGCACTAGGTCACTTGAGCTCATCACATGGACCACTTCAACGGGGAACCCGGCCCGAATAACCTCGGACAACACCGGGTGTTACAGTTGACCCTTTTGCCGGGTTGCCTGCGACGTAGCAATATGGGCAACCTCCGTCTCAAGATGCTTAACGGCCTGATTTGTCTCCATTTGCATCTTTTGCATGGCCATCATCATGGAACGCATCTCAGCTAGAGGGTCAGGTACAGGTGTAGGTTGTGGTGGAGGGACGTAAGGTGGTTTTTGATAAGTGGGTTGTTGTTGTTGGAAATTTTTGTGAGGGGGAATGTAGGGAGTGTTTTGGGGTGGTTGGGTAGTCGGGTTCAGCACATTCTGGTTACGATAAGATAGAAGCGAGCGATCGTAACCGGGTTGGTTTTGGTAGGGCAGTTTTTGATTATAGGATTGGTAAGCGTAAACCTGCTCCTGGGGTGCAGCATACCCCGTAGAATAACCCGAATCGTGCCCTGCAATAGCGTTCACATGAGCACTAGAAGAACCAGCTCCATGTAGCATACTAATTTGCGCAGTCAGCGCAGCAACCTGAGTAGTGAGCGCGCTGATGCCCTCCTTATCACGGTCATTATGAGCAGACCGTGAATTACCCCTCGGCTTCCCGAACTGTGACGAATGTATCGCCATCTCTTCGATCAATCCCCAAGCTTTATCATCGTCGACGTTATTAGCGAAACGTCCCTCTGCAGCAGAATCAAGAATAGCGCGGCTCTCCGCGTATAACCCATTATAGAACGTCATGATGACCAACCAGTCATTCAGCCCATGATGAGGACAATCTCTAATCAGCTTCTTATATCGTTCCCAGGCTTCAGCCAATGACTCATCAAACGTTTGCTTGAAACCTTGAATTTGACTCTTCATCTGATTAGTGCGTTCCGGAGGATAAAACTTCGAATAGAACGCGAGAGCCAAACCCCTCCAATCGGTAATACCTGCAGCAGTTTTATCGAGGTCCGTGATCAACTCACGAGCTCGATCTTTCAATGAGAAAGGGAACAACATCTCCCTTATTTGCTCCTGCGTAATCCCGGTCTGCTTGATCGTCGAACAGTAGTCGGTAAACATCTGCATATGCCGACTAGGATCCTCGGTAGGGTAACCACCGAACTGATTCCGCTCAACCAAATTTAGGAAGGCGGGGCGAATCTCAAAGTTGCCCTGTAAAGTCGCGGGCATCGTGAATCCACTCGGGATGGACTCCGGCTTAGGGACCGAGTGACTGTAAAGTTTTGGCATGGTCACTGGCTCCTCTAAATCAATAATAACGTGTATATTGTCCTCTTCGCAGGACGATTGTTCCGCACGAGATTCCACGTCTGAACGTTGCACGCTCTCAGTTGCGTAGGCCTCAGCGATTTCCTTGAAGAAGTTACGCGTACGGTGCAAGGTACGCTCAGGTTCAGGATCAAACGGGACTAAACCTGTAGGTGACCTGCGCATAAATAACTCAAAGGAAACGGTGAGAACGGTCTCAAGGAACTAGAGTTCCCTGAGACAAAAGGACAAAAACCTAAACTAAGCAGAAACAAGAACTAGCAAACCGTTTCCCCCGCAACGGCGCCAAAATTTACAAGGCTAAAGTCGTATCACCCTATCAAAATAAACCTACAAAAACACTAACAAGTAGCTAGCGGCAAGCAGGGTCGAAATCCACAGAGAGACGGGTAGTCAAAAGTATGCTCAGCTAATATAGGTCAGTCTCAAGAACAATAAAGTTGGTGTTTTGAGAGAACTAAACTAAGACAGCAAATAAAACGATATAAAAGTATATAAAAGGGAGATTAGGGCATCGGGATCAATGTGACATCGATTCAGGAACTCAACTCAAAAGTAAAAATCAATCAATTGAAGCTATGCAAGTGACTAGGTTTAGGAATACGCTCTCTCGAGTCAATATTAACCTTAAGCAAATTTAGCGGGCTCTCGCAACTTACTAAACTTAACTTATCAAATACGCGTGAGTCTAGTTTCAATTAGGCTTTCGATCTTAAACTGAAACAACCTAAGTTCAATTCAATAAAGGCTTCCCTAAATTCAATTGATAATAAAACGCGTAGGAAGAAGTCAACTTGCACAAGTTCAATCAAAATAGGCAATTAAAACATGTTCCTGAACCAATCTCACAAATCACCCTAAACCCTAATTACAAAATTAGCTATGCATAACAGAAATCAAAACAATGAAATAAATAAAAGACATGATAAAAGAAGCAATAGCAATTGAATAAAAACCTGAAATTTACGGAGTACCGACGGTTACAAGTAAATCAATCTTGAACTAAACTAAAGCTGAGAGTTTTTGTAAGAGAGAAAAAAGCTGTAACTAAACCTAACTTAAGATGTAAAATAAAAGCATAAAACATAAGATGAGTCTTAGTGTTTTCGACCTAGGGTAATTATAACCCCAAACATCAAAGCAATACGGATTAAGTAAAAATCGCGCACAAAAGACCCTGGAGCCGGCCGGCCCCTTCAGCCTGGGCCGGGCTCCTCTTCTTCTACTTGGGCTTAAACCTCTTTGGCCCTTTTATTTTCCTCGTGGCCTATTGTCTTTTGGTCTTATATTTGAACTCCGAGCTCCTGCGCGAGCTGGAGCTTGGTCTCGTAGTCTTGGGTCTCGTATTAGCTCCTAATGCCTCGGGTTTTGGCTCAAAACCACCAAAACCTGCAAAATGTAAATGAAAGGCAGCAGTATCGAGAAATATAACAAATAGCTCACAGAATCATAATGAATACGAATAAATACAAGCTAAATGCGACTAAACCGGGGGCATATAATCTATATAAATAGCACGTATCAGGATGCGTGCGCGCATCTCGCCTCGATGTTAAAATATTTTTATTTTGCATCCGTCGAACCGATGTCGGTAGTGTGCCGCGGTGGGCTCGAGTTGGGATAAGCAAAAGAGAAGGATTCGACTCGAGAGTGGTTAACAAGTCGAGTCGAGGTTGTTAAATGTGGAGCCTAGGCCGTGTGACCTAGGCGAGTGAAATCCACGAGCTCAGCTTTTAATCCTTGCTCGGGTTTTTGCTTATTTTGTAAAAAAAAAAAAAGAAGAAAGGTTTTGAAAAACGTTTATTTCAAAATCCGCGATAGTTTTGTTTTAAAAGCGTTAGCTTATTAGTTGTTAGGTCCGTTTATATCTTTAAAAAGTTTAACGAGTTTTCGAAGATACGGATGCACATGCTTGTATGAAAAAGGCCATAGTGTGTATAGCCTCGCACTTGTACGTATGACTCAAGTGATTTTGGGTCAAGGTAGGTACACCTCCAACTATTTCGAGTACGCTTTGGCAGATACTTAACCCCTTTATTTCCTCACGCCGTAGCGTGCGGTTTTCTAAAAGGAGCAGTGGGGCGGTCGAAATAGTCGTTTGCGGCAAGCCTTTGAGGGGTGAGAGGAAAGTTAGTCTTGTACGTACTTTATCGAATGGACAAGCCTGCGTATTGGAACCACCTCTCGAGGGGGTGTGTGTGTGTGTTTGGATTCCAATTGGATCCGACTTGAACAAACGAATATGCATAGCTCAAATATGTAAAATTGGATTGTTCTTAGGTTTTAAGTCTCACCTCTTTATTTTTAAAAAGAAAACGCTAGTTTTTAGTTTTAAAAATAAAATATCCCCAGCGGAGTCGCCAAACTGTGGAACCCGGGGTGCAGGGACCCAACTCGACGTCTTGACTAAGGGCGCTTAAAGTTAAAAAGATTAAGTTAGAAAAAGCTTTAAAACTGTTTTGGATTCGCCACCTAATTATCGCGGTAACTATGAACTTGCTAACATGTCGTAAGCTGTAGAACACGTCCTAGATTTTGGAGCACGCCGACACCCCTAGATCTAGGTTTGTGAAACCAGATGGATTCGGGGTGAGGGTACTTTTCCTAAGATTAATTCAATTAATGATTTATGAAAACCTTTTAGAAAAGCCTATTAAAAATAGCCTCTACTAGCCTTTGAACAATCCATGTTTAAAGATATTTGAGCTTATGTAATCGCTACGTACAAGTGCGAAAAAGTTTGTAAAAGAGTGCAAATGCATATGCAAAAAGATTGTTTAAAACCCTCAGTTTAGCATGCTTAACTTGTTAACGAAAACGGTTCAGTTAATGTCGAATTCATTGTTAAGTTGTTTTAATGCATAAATAAGAAGGTGCTAGATGCATACAATTAAAATAAAGTTCAATTGTCCATTGGTTTATTTTAATTGGTCGGTTGCTTATGCGACTTTGGCGGTGTCATCGGATATGGTGTGTACCCGAAATAATAAGACCACTTGGCTGCAAGCGGGCTCAGTGCCAAAGCCGGCGGGGCAGGTGGGGGCGCTAAAGTGTAGTCTGTAACAACCCGGATTTTCCAAATAAAATAAATTACATTTTAAAAAGGTTTTAAGTAAGAAAATGAAAATAAAATGAAAGCCACGGTGGCGGAAACACCGTGAATCCGAGTCATTACTCCCTACTCAAACAAATAACAAAAGATAGTAGGCCTTGAGCCTAACAAATGGGGAATAAATACCCCTACAACCAACTCCAAAAGAAAACAAAAGTATAGAAATGATAAATAACAACAAGTCTAATCCAAAATGTCTAATCCAAAACCAAACAAGGCTAACTACGGGTCGTCCGTCTCACAGCTCCTCACACAAATCCCGACCCCGCATGCAAACCTGCCACAATGAAAGTAACAGCCACAATCAGTGGGGAGTAACTAGGTGCTCCCCAGTCATATTTCAACATATAAAACATAACCGACAACCCAACAAGTACCTTACCCGGCCTACGGCCTATGTTCAAGTACAACAACAAATGAAACCTCAATGCGTACTCAAATTGTAACACAAGCAACCATGCAACGATCTCAAGTCAAGCCACCACAAGTTATCTCAATCATCAACAGTAAAATGCAAGAGTAAGCATAGAGGACTGGGTGAAGCAACAAGAATTACCCCGGAACGACAAAAGTCCCAACCCTTTGGCGGAACGACAAAAGCTCCTCAAACATTCTAAATTTGGCCAAACCCACCGCGAACAAAGACGGTGTCACCGTGACAAAAACGGTGTCGACGTATAATCAAACCATAGTCCCTATCCGTGACAAAAGCGGATGGGAACCCCTAAGGGCGGTATCCGTCCAAATCAGGACGTTGTATCTCCTCACGCACGTGCCCAACAGTGCACATACGCACACTCAACTCAAGCTCAATCAAACCAACTCAAATTCAATGTCAAAACAATCATCTCAATATCAAACATTATCATAGCAAGCCATTTCCATACTCAAACTCATTACAATACAATTTAGCATCTTTAACATAGTTATAAACGGAGTAATAATCAAGGTGATCAACATAAACTCATAACCTAGCCTTTTAACATATCAAGTTAACATCTTTAATCATTTTAACAACATACTCAACAATATTATATGATTAAACAAGCCTAAACATGCTTCTAGACTCACCAAAGTGTGGAGCCGACTCACCAATTCAAGTACAATGATTAGGGCACAACCGAAGAAGCCAAAGCATGCAACTTTATTAATATTCAACCATTCAAAACATCCTAGACAACATCTAGGGCCTTATACATGTCAAAATATCACTAGGGCTACACCTAGTTACCTTATTCAAAGCGAAGTCGTCCTATTCTCCGTCCTCCTCCACAAGTATGGTGTCCTCCTCGGTGATTTCGCCTTCTCCTTCGATAAATCATCACATATAACACATACAATACAAGCATTCAATATACAACACTTAAAATAAGGTGAAAACAATATAAACTAAACCTAAAACAATAATGGTTCGAAGGAATACCGGAGAAGAATGATTAGAAAGGAATTAGGGTTTGAAAAGGAAGAATCTTGGATGAATCTCAATGGGGAATTATGAGTGAATTGTTGAGGAATAAAGAGAGAGAAGAGAGGCTTTAGATGATTTAGGGTGAGAAAATAAGAGTTAAGGAGGAATTTGGTTAGGTTTAGGATTTAATAAAAGCTGAAAACTATGTCTTAGAGTAATACGGACAATCCAAACTCGAAGGCAAACACGGGCTCCTCCGCCGCTTAGAGCGGCTCCACCCGCTTAGAGCGGCTCTACCTGCTCATGCCTTGCTGTTTCAGCCGCTTAGAGTGGCTAAACCTGCTCACGGGAGGCTGTTTTGGCCGCAATACGCAGCTCCCTTGACATCACCTTCCGCTTCTTCCTTTGACCCAAGCTTCTACCAACGACTCTAGGGGCTCGACCTCACTTATTAACTCAACTTCCCAAGAGAATAAAACCACACAAAACACCCCTTCCAAACCACACTAACTCGGCTCTATTATCTGGAGTTGTAATACACGAATCACAAGCTAGACACATAAGCTTGAATAATGATTTCCTCGAGCTAAAAAGGAGAAAATTGCTAGAAATAAAATACGAATTTTAACGAAATGAATTATTTAAATAAGGGGAAAAAGTCGGGGTGTTACAATCTCACCACCTAAAAAGAAGTTTCGTCCTCGAAACTTGAGAACTAAAATGACACCCAACACAAGTGGGGAAAAAGACGACTACTTACGATTCCTTTTCTAAGGACGATTAACTCTACTCACCCCAACGACGATAGGATAGCTTTTCTAGCCTAGGTTAACTCCACCAAGCCTCGCATACCCCAAAAAGACACCTAACTCGGTCGGACCTAAACACACACGAAAAAGAGCTAGGACCGATTTCCCATAGAGAAGTAGGGACATCCAAGAATAGGAATGCACATGGAACCGTTTCTCCCGTGGAAAGAGTAATGAGGATATGTATGGAAATAAAGGAAGCAAGTTGAGTTCGATTGATCAATGAAGGGAAAATGGGTGACAGAGAGGTACTACTATAAAAAGGACAAAGAAATAGATACGGAGTTAGCAAGATATATACCGGTGACAACATGAGGATGACGCTCGGCCTCCGCTCGACTCATGACGAAGATACGACCCTTCTTAGCAGGAGGGTTAGCCTTCGTTGCTACAGTAGAAGGAACAATAGCTGATGAAGAACCAGTAGCAGCAGTAGGCGTCACGACCTTAGGACACTCAGAGGACTTATGCCCCCGCTCGTTATATGTGAAGCAAGTGATAAGTGTCCCGTCACACATCTTACCCGGGTGGTAAGCTTTCCTACAACGATAACAGAACGCGCCCGGCTTGGGAGCAACCTAAGCATGGTTCTCCACCGGTCTAGGCTCGAACCTCCCCTTCTTCTCAGCTCGAAAAGGTTCCTGTGAATCAAAATGCCTCTTCTCCAAGCGACTTTTAGCAGCAGCGTCAGCCTCCTCAGCCTTGACTGACGCATATACACTCAAAACAAGGTCATAAGCCTGCTTGAAAGTGGTAGAAGGCATTCCAGCTAGCACGGTCCTAACTCTAGAGGTTAGGTTCTTCTCGAATCGACGAGTGCGAGCAGCTTCGTCGGGAACCACATGAGGAGCAAAGCGAGCTAGGGCCACGAACTTGTCGGCATACTCTTGCACCGACATAGAGCCCTGCACTAGATTAAGAAACTCTTGCTCCTTCTGCCAGCGGAGCTCATCAGGGTAGAAGCGTTTCTTCAACGCCTCGCAGAACACGGTCCAGTTGAACCCAACTTGAGCGTGGAGAGTGGCTCTAGCTAAGGCCCACCAGCTGTCGGCCTCCAGCTTCAGGTAATAGGTGGCGATATCCACCTTCTGCGCCTCGGGACACCGAGTCGCCACGAACAGCTTCTCTATCTCGCGGACCCAAGACTCCAGCTTGATTGGGTCTGATGCACCATCATACGTAGGAGGGTGATGACGGTTAAATCGATCAAAGACCGAGTTGTTGTTAGCTTGCGCCTCGGTCACGGCAAGAATTGCATCCTCGAGCCTGCGGATGCGTTGTTGTTCTTGCTGAGCAGCATTTCCGTTTCGAGACATCTGCAACACAAAAGCTTTGGTTACTAGCGGCATTTACTAAACATGCCACTTCAGGTAACTCCTCAAACGCATACAACGCAACCCCTAGTGTGTCTACCCAACGCTCTCACTCGGTGTTCTACGACAAACCTACTCACTCGACTAAAAGAGTTGGGAGCGTATTCGCTCTGATACCAACTGTAACAACCCGGATTTTCCAAATAAAATAAATTACATTTTAAAAAGGTTTTAAGTAAGAAAATGAAAATAAAATGAAAGCCACGGTGGCGGAAACACCGTGAATCCGAGTCATTACTCCCTACTCAAACAAATAACAAAAGATAGTAGGCCTTGAGCCTAACAAATGGGGAATAAATACCCCTACAACCAACTCCAAAAGAAAACAAAAGTATAGAAATGATAAATAACAACAAGTCTAATCCAAAATGTCTAATCCAAATCCAAACAAGGCTAACTACGGGTCGTCCGTCTCACAGCTCCTCACACAAATCCCGACCCCGCATGCAAACCTGCCACAAAGAAAGTAACAGCCATAATCAGTGGGGAGTAACTAGGTGCTCCCCAGTCATATTTCAACATATAAAACATAACCGACAACCCAACAAGTACCTTACCTGGCCTACGGCCTATGTTCAAGTACAACAACAAATGAAACCTCAATGCGTACTCAAATTGTAACACAAGCAACCATGCAACGATCTCAAGTCAAGCCACCACAAGTTATCTCAATCATCAACAGTAAAATGCAGGAGTAAGTGTGGATACCCACATCCGTATCTCCCGCCAAAAACCCAGTGATGTAACAATGGACTTTTAGGCCCAGTCGCTAAAACCAACTTTTAGGATTGGCAAACACCTAGGATAGTCTCACGGATTACCCTATTTCACAAAATGCTACAAAATACACTCTTTTTACATTTTCAGGGCTCGGGCTCGGAATCGAGCTCAAACCCATGCCTGGCCCGCTTCCCAAGGTCCAGGATAACCTAAACAAACCCTATAATCAGCCACAACAACGTAACTTAGAGCTCAAGCAAGATTATACCGTATATCCTAAAATATAATTTCGAAATATACGGAATAAAAGGATAATGCCCGCCCTACCAATCGCAAGAGGTCTTGCGATTAGGGCAGGCAGCCGCAAGGAGCCTTGCGATTGCCCCAAGCATTCGCAAGGAGCCTTGCGATTCCTACGTCCGGTTTTATCCCCTGGCTTTCCTAATTCGTGACAAGCTCTACACTATAAATACAACCCTCTACCTACGTTTCAAAAAACAATTTAACACAATTCGACATCCAATTCACAACACAATTTCACAACTCAAAGCCTCACGCATAAACATCTTTAGAATTCTTCATTTTCCTAGTGTTGAATTCTTCCCTTTGAAGCGAAGCGCTGCCGGTTTCCTGACTTGAGACAGGTATGTCTTAATCCTAACAAGGATTAAGGTCTTCTTTACTTCTTAGACTAGCAAGGGCCTACATTAGGCTCACCCCGACTTTGGTACGCAAGTCTGCTTTTCATAAGGCGGCCATGCACCTCGAATACACACCCTATTCGTAACACCTTTCCAAAGTCGCATAAACAACTGACCTCTTTAAAATAAATCAATGGACAATTGAACGTTTATTTTATTGTATGCATTTAGCAAATCCTCATCTTGCATCTAAATCACTTAAAATGAATTCGTCATTAAACTGAACTGTTTTCGTTAACAAGTTAAGCATGCTTAACTGAGGGTTTTAAACATTCTTTTTGCATTCTTTTACATTTATAACGCACTTGTACGTAGCGAATTACTTAGGCTCATGTATCATTCTTTGCATTGTTCTCAAGTCTAGTAGAGGCTATCTTTTGATAGGCTTTTCCAAAAGATCTTTCATAAAAACATTATTTTGATTTATGCTTTAGAAAAGTTCCCTCACCCGAATCCGAATCTGGTTTCACAATAGCCTTAGACGAATGGGTGTTGACGTGCCTTGAACTCTAAGACGTGTCTTTGAGCATGAGGACACGGAGGCGGGTTCTAAATTTCCCTCATAATTTAGTGGCGGCTCCAAAACAGTTTTTAAAGGTTTTTTATACTTAATCTTTTAAACTTTACGCCTTTAGCAAGACGTCGAGTGGTTCCATGTAAATCCCGGTACCTACAGTTGGCGACTCCGCTGGGGATAGGTTTTATTTTTAAAACTAAAACAAGCCTTTTCCTTTTAAAAATAAAAATGAGACTTGAACGACTTGAGAACAATCAACATACATGAGCTAAGCATATTCGTTAGAGTCGAATCTAGTCAGATTCACACACCAACACCCCGAGAGGTGGTTCCAAACGCAGGCATCGTCCATTCGACGAGGCACGTACTGGACTAACCTTCCTCTCACCCCTCCACGGCTTGCTGTAGCAAACTGATTTGACCGCCCCAGGGCTTCCTTCGTACCATACACGTTATACTGTGTGGGCGAAGGGCTAAAAGCACCTGCCAAAGCGTACTCAAATCAGTTGGAGGCGTACAAGACTTGACCAAACGACCAAGAGTCATACGTACGAGTGCGAGGCTATACAATATAGTGTTTTTCAAAATTTATTTGCATATTTTCCAAAAGTCGCTTTAAGTTTTCAAAAATAATCAAACCTAACAAACTAACAAGCTAACACTTTTCAAACAAAATAATCGCGAGTTTTTGAAATAAACATTTTTCAAATTTTCCTTTTACAAAATTAGCAAAAACCCGAGTCAAGGTTTTTTAACCTAAACTCGTGGGCTTCATTCTTTGAGCCTCACGGCTCAAATCCTTTTTAACATCTTCGACTTGGGTAGTTTAAGTCGAATCGTTTTTACGCATCCATCTTTAGCCCACGACAACATACCGTCATTCGGGCTAAGTCGATGCAAAGCAAAACCTTTTAACATCGAGATGAGCTGCGCGCACGTATTGTCGTCTCAAAAACATTCCTAGCTTGTTTTCGAAAACTTCCTTCTTTTTCAAAACTTAAAAGAGTCTTTTTCAAACGAAATGAGCTAAAATGAACGTGTAAGTGAATGTGTCAGTCGGGTCTGTCATGTAGATGATGCACTCCATGCAAATGTAGGGAACTTCAACTGGATACCCGCCGCACTAAGAACCGAGTTGTCCACCCTTACAGAAAACGAACCTACAAGCGAAAAATGGCCGGCAACGAAGATGTTAACGCACTCCGCGAGCAAGTTACCAAACTGACCAATGACCTTGAACGCCTACTGACCCACCACGAGACTGAAGTCACTCGAATGGAGCTGAAAATCAAGGACGAGGCGGATAAGCACGCCAAGAAGCTCCAGGCTATGGAGGAACGCCTCGGTACCCCCGGAGGTTACTCCATACATAAGAAGAACGAGAACATCCCCCAAAATATCAGGGATGAACTACCAAGCAAGCTCGCCCTCAGTGACCTCCCGATCTTTCAAGGTCACGAAAGTCCGATCACCCA
This sequence comes from Dianthus caryophyllus, assembly GCA_023091065.1. NCBI lineage: Eukaryota > Viridiplantae > Streptophyta > Magnoliopsida > Caryophyllales > Caryophyllaceae > Dianthus > Dianthus caryophyllus. Next base: position 18,892,553 of record CM041521.1, read on the forward strand.
TATCAGGGCTTTCAAATCACAAATGGGTATTAAAGGGGTTGATCCAGAGCACTGGCCATCACTGTTCCCACGCTCTCTCGCAGCCATACTAAAGACCTGGTTCTACTCTTTAAACCCGGAACGGGTTTCTTCATTTGAACAAATCACCGTCAAATTTGATCATCAATACAAGGACAACGACGACACCCAGGTCTCTATCCGTACCCTGGAAGTCCTATCACAAAGGGACAACGAAGGATTCACCGAGTACCTTACTAGGTGGAAGAAGCTCAGTGCACAAATTCCGAATCGTCCGCGAGAGGACGAACTTGTGCCCAAATTTGTCAACAACTTGCGACCCGTGTACCAATTTTACATGCGGTATAGCAACATACAAACCTTCAAACAACTTACTAAGGTCGGCACCCAGATTGAAGACGACCTTAGGACAGGGACCATGGCCAAGTACTCTGGTCATGCTTATCAAGGCAGTTCCTCTAAGTCGACACGTACGACTAAGAGCGATGAGAATCGCACCGTTGCCAACCTAGAGTCACTTGGCGATCCGGAGTCGTTCGCCACTACTACCTCTTCTTCCTTCAAACCTAGAAGGAGTTTTGATACACTCTACATGTCTTACACTAAGGCATTCAAGAGACTGGTTGACAAGAACTATCTACAACCCATAGGGCCTACCACCGAACCGCCCGAAGACAAGAAACCCAGGTCGTGGGATTTTAACGCTTACTGTGCATACTACAGAGGCAAAGGCCACGATACTGAGAACTGCTTCAAACTGAAGCACGCCATTCAAGACCTTATCGACCAAGGAAAGCTCGATAAGCCGACGGCCAATGGTAAGCCGTCCAACAAAGACAACCCTTTGGCTAACCATGCAATCTTCGCGGGCTCCATACCCGTCATTGACTGCTCATATCTCATCACACCTACCAACGACCAGATCAATACTATCTCTCTCGACCAACCCATCATGGAGAGTAACGTACAAAAAGATGGCGAAAGCTTCACCAACTTCCTCGCAAGGTGGAAGGATTTAAATGCACACCTCGTGAGCTTAGTGCACCCCGATGATCTTGTGCGCGACATCATCGAAGATCTACACCCAGTATACCAAACCCACATCCGGTATGCTAACATACGTAATTTCAATCACCTCGTCAACATCGCCACACAAATTGAGGACGATTTGAACGCATGCTATGGCGAACAAATCAATGGACTGTGGTACTCTAGTAGCGAGAGTGAAGGCGAATGGCCACCACCTAACAAGACCATCGCCCAAATTAACAACACCAACAGTTCTTCCTCCTCCAAAAGTAACAAGAAGGGCAAGAATAAAAAGGGGAAGAAGAAAAGTAACAAACCTCAAGTCAAAACCGACGCCGTCAAACCCGAAACCAAGGATGAGGTCTCGCACCTCACTCGTTCCGGGCGACCCTATCAAAATATCTTCACGGATGCCCACGCCAAGGAGGCCGCCGCCCCTGACAAGGGCAAAACCGTAGTCCAGGAGGACGTCCCCTCCAAAGACACACCTGCTACTCCAGTAGTCTTACCACCAAGCACGAGCAAGACGCTTCAAAAGCAACTCGTTCGCACCAAAGCCGACATCTCGATCTGGGCTCTCCTACGAGACTCCGCTGAACACAGAAAGGCATTCATCCGCGCCCTACAAATAGCAAGCGCGGATGCAGACATTTCGCCCGGCCAAATGGTCAGTCATGTTACAAGAGATTGGCTTGCCGGAGCCATCACTTTCTCCGATAATGAATTCCCGACATTTGGCGCTAATCACAACTTAGCCCTATACATTAGCGCCTTATGCAGAAAATGAACTCTACCCGTAACCCTAATCGACAATGGGTCCGCGGTGAACGTCCTACCTCTATCAACCGCACGTTGTCTAGATCTCGACGACAAGGATTTTCAACCAAGCAACGAAGGCGTCAAAGCCTTCGACGGGACCAAACGTAGTGTGAAAGGGACTATCTCCCTTCATGTACGCACAGGCCCCATAGAACGAAAGGTCGATTTTCAGGTAATCGCACAGGCCCCATAGAACGAAAGGTCGATTTTCAGGTAATCGACATGACACCATCCTATAACATGCTTATAGGACGTCCGTGGATTCACGCCGTGAGAGCCGTGACATTCACGCTACACCAAAAGGTGAAAACTACCTCTCAACGACAAGGTCATAACTATCAACGCCTCCAACTTCCGTGCTCTTCTTGATTTACCCAAGGAGCGCAATGCCGCAGAGATCACAATTGAGGAAAACCAAGAACACTGCGGTTTCGACTTTGAAATAGGTGCCATCACAACCACACCTATCCGAAACTACAGGCCCTTCGAAACCAAGGACAATCATAGCCTTTGGCCCACCATGGGTCTAGGCTACAAGCCAAAGGAAGGTGATCTTGAGCAAATGACTAAGGAAGTCAAAAAGCGCAAGTTCGCGCGCAAATTTAACTTACCGAAATACTCATTTGACATGAGTAAATACTTCATCTCGGGCGGAGGGTATGATAAAGACACCTCTACCAAACCCCAAGAACACTGCTTCGCTAGTGAAAGTGGACTACCTTTCACTAACAAGACCAATGAAGACTTGGTCTCCTCTATCATCCGAGACCGCCGCTTCAATCCCGACGACCTCATCACCGATGCCGCCGAGAAAACCTTAAACGGTTGGTACAAAATTACCAAGTGGACCGACTCACAGGGCCACAGATATCAACTTGTCACAGGGGAAGGACCCCTCTTTGACAAAATGACCTCGCAAAATGGTGAAGACTCAAGCGAGGATGCTTCAAGCAACGATAACACCGAAGACGACGACGAGGAGGAAATTCTGTTAGGACCTAATTCTCTAAGTGTCGGGTCATCTGTCGACCCATCTTCTAGTTTTAGCTTAGACTTTTTATTTTCGGAGGCTAGCTCCAGCTCTTCTCCTAAATTGTCAAACAATTCTTCTTCTTTAATGAATAATACAGATAAGATTGCTTACGTCTCGTCTCAAGCTAAAAAGAAACAAATAAACAACGAACAACAAACAAAACTTAAACAAACGAACAAAACAACACAACACATAAATCCGTGCGATAAAAATGAACTAACGAATGAACAATCGTTAATCAAATACATTGCAAACATCGTAAGCAACCCAACGCAGAACCTGGTCATCGAGGACACCGTAACCATTAACATAGAAACCCCCGAAGAACCAAGGGAGCTGCAGCTAGGCGCTTCACTGAGTGAGGACGAGCGCACAAACTTCACCCAACGCTTAACCGAGTTCAAAGACGTCTTTGCATGGTCATATAAGGACATGTCCGGCATCGACAGGAGTATAGCTGAACATCACATCCCCATCAAACCCGATTTCTAACCTATCAAACAACAACTAAGGAGACTACGACCCGAATGGTCCCTTATGGTCAAGGAAGAAATCGAGAAACAATTACAAGCCGGCTTCATCCAAGTCGTCGAGTACTCAGATTGGGTCTCAAACACGGTCCCAGTTCTAAAGAAAAACGGCAAGATACGAGTATGTGTCGACTTCCGCGATCTAAACAAGGCAAGTCCAAAGGACGACTTCCCACTACCGCACGTAGACGTTCTAGTTGACAACACCGCTGATCATGCCCTTCTATCCTTCATGGATGGGTATGTAGGATACAACCAAATCAAGATGGCCCGTGAGGACATGGCCAAGACCACATTCATCACACCATGGGGGACGTACTGCTACACGGTCATGCCTTTTGGTCTAATCAACGCAGGTGCGGCGTACCAACGCACCGCGACCACGCTTCTACACGACATGATGCACAAGGAGGTTGAAGTATACGTAGACGACATGATCGTCAAATCCAAGGAGAGAAGCGATCACATAGCCAACCTCCGCAAGTTCTTCACACGACTCCGCCAATACAAAATGCGTCTCAATCCCCAAAAATGCACATTTGGAGTAAAATCTGGCAAGCTACTAGGACACGTAGTGAGCCACAGAGGCATCGAGGTCGATCCCTCAAAAATAAAGGCAATAATAGCAATGCAACCCCCTAAGAACCTGGACGAAATTCGAAGTTTCTTGGGTCAAATCCAATACATCTCCCGCTTCGTAAGCAAATTAACCATGATATGCGAACCGATCTTCAAGAAACTGAAGAAAACTGATCATGTAGAATGGGGCGAAGCATGTCAACAAGCGTTTGATAAGGTTAAGGAGTTGTTATCTAACCCCCCAGTCCTAAGACCACCACAAAAGGACCTACCCTTATCGCTCTACCTCACAACAACATCAACTGCAATGAGCGCCATGCTCGCCCAGGAAGTCAACTGATGAGGCTAAAGTCGTCACGCCTATCAAAAATAAACCTAACAAACAACTAACAGGTAGCTAGTGGTAAGCAGGATCGTATCCACAGAGAAACAGCGTAGTAATAAGCTAAAGTCGGAGTAAAACAGGCTGACTCTAGGGTGTGAAAAAGGTTGGTTTAAGCTATAAACTAAAGCAATAAAGCAAATGAATAGAAATAAGGGGAGAGATTAGGGCATCGGGTTCATTATGACAATGATTCAGGAACTCAAGTTCATAAAAAGGAAGCAATAAACTGTGCAAATGATTAGGTTTGGAATACGTTCTCTCGAATCAATATTAACCTTAAGCAAATTTAGCGGGCTCTCGCAACTTACTAAATCCAACTTATCGATCTCGCGTAAGTCTAGTTTTAACTTGGCTTTCGATCTTAAATTAAAACTTACTCAGGTTCAATTAAACTCAGACAAATCGTTGATCAGGCGAAATAATCCTAATTCAATTGGCATAAAACGCGTAGAAAGAAACTCAATTGCACAATATATTCAACCAGTTTAATCTAAAAACATGTTCCTGAACCAAGGGCACAAATTCCCCTCAAACCCTAATGGGAAATTAGCTACTCATAATTAGGGCAAAACAACAACAACAACAACAATAATAATAATAAAACATAGCAATCGAATGAATAAAAGCGATTGAAATAAACCTGGATTAATACGGAGTACCGACGATTACAAAGGAAATCGATCTTGAAACTAATCTAGTTGAGTTTGAGAGTTGTAAAAGAGAGAAAATAAAAGCAGTAAAACTAACCTAATAATAAAGCTGTAAAGTAAAAGTAAAACTAAAGATGAGTGTTAATTCACGAGCTTAGGTATTTATATATCTTTCCTAAAAAATAAATCTCGGATTAAATCAAATTCGCGTATAAAAAGCGGCCCAGCCGGCCGGCCGGCTGCCGGCCTGGCTGACCGGCCTGACCCTCATCCTTGGGCCGGCTCCTCTCTCTTGATCTTGAGCCCAAGCTTTCCTTTGGGCTTTGTTCTTCCTCGTAGCCTTTAGAGTTTTTAGTCTTTAATTCGTCTCTCGAGCCCTCGTGCGAGCTCGAGCTCGGTCTTGTCATCTCAAATCTCGAATTAGCTCCAATTGCCTCGGGTTTTGGCTCAAAACCACCAAAACCTGCAAAATATAAATGAAATGCAGCAGTATCGAGAAATATAACAAATAGCTCATATAATCATAATGAATACGAATAAATGCAAGCTAAATGCGACTAAACCAGGGGCATATAACGTATATAAATAGCACTGATCAAACTCTCCCAAACCAAACCTTTGCTTGTCCTCAAGCAAAAAGCGTCAGAGAAAATCAAAGTGACACGAACTGATCACGTTATTATCTCAAAGTTGACGACCTATGCACATAAACTTACAAACCATAGATTATTTCACCGAAAATAGAGCACAAGTCTCAATCATTCACACCACATTATATTACTAGCCTCTCACGCTTTCGCAAAAATAAAACTTACGACAATTGAACTCAAGCAAGGCCAAACAAGCATACCACTTTCCGTTCCACCTTTCTTTCCACATCATTCCATTTTTTCTCTTTTCTTTTCTTTCTCTTTTTTTTTTTCTTTCTTTTTTTCTCAAATCTGGAGCATCCCTCGTATGTTATACCGTTTAGCTTGACATTTACTCGGTAAGGATCGAGCTCGGGTACACATATTTCCTTAAGGGTTACATCATTGCTCATACTCTCGGTCACAACCAAATTCATGGCCATTGTGGTTACTCAAATCAATGAGTCCCCTCCGAAAGCATCGAAGCATTGCTCCAACTTTATTAGCATCCATCCTTCATAACACAAACCAACTTTCCATACATTCCACAAACCAATTGCCTTACTTGAATGCTAATATCGAAAGTAAACAAACGAAAAGCGATAAAAATTAAGCAAATACAGGTGGGCTCGTGTTTGAGACTCGCAATCTATTAATAGGAAACAAACATATAGTGCAAGCTACGACGATAGATTTTCAACTCGGAGATGCTAAAGATCAAAATTAGCACACTAATCAACTCTCCAAACTTGACAATTCAAACCAAAAACACTCGTATTTTTGTATTTTTTGAAATTTTTAATTTTTTTTGGAGTTTCAAATAATAAATGCACACAAAATGAAAAAATGCAAATGAAAAAATGCAAATGAAAGGCGCGAAAGTGCTTCCCTCCCCCAAACCAGAATCGCACATTGTCCTCAATGTGGAAAACAGCACAACCACAATAGCAGATAAGGACAAATAAGACGGGGGTAGGAAAAATAAGACGAGAAAAGAGGGTAATGAAAGCTCACTTTATCAAGAAGAAGCTCCCCCAAACCGAAGCGAAGCATGGAGTGCGGCTATAAATCCACGAATATGCATCCAAATCAGTCCAGTTATGTCGTACTTCGGAATAACATACGAGAAGCAAGAAACAGAAAGCAAGAAGACAATGGGGGCTTGGCCCAGACGGCGGCCACAAGGGCGGCTCCCATACTATTTTTGAAAATTTTTTTTTTTTTTTTTTTTTTTTTTTTTTTTGCGTTTTTTCACCAGTTTTCAAATTTGTGCTACGGCGCCGGTCCGGGCCCGGCAGCCGGTAGGCCGGCTGGCACGCCTCCTCGTGAGCATTCTCAAATATACTAAGGAACAAAAGTCCTTAAGTACCTGCGCGCTAAAATCACACAATAATACCCTCATCCTCGCGCGCTCAAATAAACGTAAAATGTCATAAAAAACAAACCAAACCAAAAGCAAAGTACAACAAAATACAACGTCATCGGGTTGCCTCCCGGGAGCGCTGGTTTATAGTCCCGCACGACTCTTCAAGCTTCAAATCATGTGTAATCAGGCCAAGGACGTTGGCCACTCGCAAAACCTTCACTTGGCGAAACAGCATCCGATCGCCATAAAACTCTTCCCTCTCGAGGCAAAGCAGCATAGTCCATCATACACGGGACTCCATCTCAAAATGGCTCTCCATATCTCCCGCATGCTCCAAGCGGCCCGACCGTGGGTCCTCTACCTCCATTGCTCGCGTCAAACAAGTCCGTTTTCAGCAGCTTTCTCTCCCCCAAACCATCTTTGCAGCCATCCTGTAAAGAACCTGCACACAGAGAAGAGACATGCAAAACCTCCACAGAGTCTCCAGTAAAGTGAGACGGAGGTATAACGTTAATAGAACAAACCGACTCTAGACGCATAGGGGACCGCGGTACTAGGCTGAGTAAAGTAAGCTTCACCCCCCACCGTGAATGCTTAAGGTCTTATTACCCACGTCGATTACAAAGACCTGCGATGTGTGAAAGGTCTCCCTAGAATGATCGGGACGTGGACATCCTCAGGCATATCCAAAACTACAAAGTCGACAGGGGTAAAGAACTTTCCAACCTGCACAGGGACATCTTGTAGGATACCTAAGCGGCGCTTAACGGAACGGTCGGCCATCTGCAAAGTAATGTGAGTGGGCCCCAAAGCTGTCATATTCATCTTTTGACACATAGAATAGAGGATGACACTAACACTCGCTCCAAGGTCACATAAATCATTCCTGACCACAAACTTACCAATGGAGTAGGGGATAGAAAAGGTCCCGGGGTCACTAAGTTTTGGGGGTTTACTACCCTGCAACCTAGTACTAGCCTCCCCCACAAAAGCCACAGTCGAGACGTCATCTAATGTACGCTTCCTAGCTAAGACTTCCTTTAAAAACTTAGCGTACGCGGGGATTTGAGTCACAAGGTCAAGAAAAGGGACATTTACCTAAGCTCTTTGATGACATCCACGAACTTCTTAAACTTAGCCTCGACCCCGGCATTTTGTTGTCAACCCGGAAATGGGAGCTTAATTTGAATCGGGGGCGTTGGAGTAGCAACAGGAGCAACACCAAAACCATCTTTCCCCATAACAGCAGGCCCAACCGGTTGGACGACCGGCTGCCGGTCGATCGGCTGCGACCTCTGATCCCTCGGATCATCATAGGACGTGCCACTCCTCAATGTAATTGCACATGCTGTATCGTGAGGAGGGTTAGGAGGATTGCTTTGTGATGGAAATGAACCCGGTTGACGCGACGCTTGTGAAGTGGCTAATTGAGCCACTTGATTCTCCAACATCTTTTTAGCCGCGTCCTTAGCTTGCCCATCCTTTTGCATCTGCTGCGACATCATTTCTTGTGACTTCTGCACAGCCATTGTCACTTGCTGCATCTGCATCATCATGGCCTTCATCTCGGCCATAGGATCGGGCCCCGGGGTAGTTTGTGGTGGAATATAGGGTGGTTTTTGGTAGTTAGGTGGGGGTGGTTGGAAATTTTTGTGAGGAGGGATGTAGGGAGCGTTTTGGGGTGGTTGGGTGGTCGAGTTAAGGACATTTTGGTTACGATAGGACAGGAGTGATCGGTCAGAATCTACTGGTTTTGGTAAGGTGTTTGAGAATAGGGTGATAAGCATAAACTGTTAGTGGGCAAAGACACCCCGCAGAATAACCCGAATCGTGCCCCATAACCGCATTCACTTGAGCACTAGAAGAAACACCCCTTTGTAGTATATCAATCGTCGTAGTCAGCGCAGCAACCTGACTAGTGAGTGCACTAATACTCTCCTTATCACGGTCATTATGCGCAGACCGTGAATTACCCCTCGGCTTCCCAAACTGAGATGAATGGATACCATCTCCTCAATCAATCCCCAAGCCTTATCATCATCGACGTTATTAGCAAAACGTCCCTCTGCAGCAGAATCAAGAATGGCACGGCTCACAGCATATAAGCCGTTATAAAAGGTCATAATCACGAGCCAATCGTTCAACCCATGATGAGGACAATCCCGAATCAGCTTCTTATACCTCTCCCAAGTTTCAGCTAAAGACTCATCGTATGTTTGCTTGCGACCAACTGAATCATTGCGCATTTGATTGGTGCGCTCTGGAGGATAAAACTTCGAATAGAACGCCAGAGCTAACCCCCTCCAATCTGTAATACCAGCTGTAATCCTATCAAGGTCCGTGATCCATTCACGAGCTCGATCCTTCAATGAAAAAGGGAACAGCATCTCCCTTATTTGATCCTGGGTGATCCCGGTCTGCTTAATTGTCGAACAATAATCCGTAAACATTTGCATATGACGACCAGGATCCTCCGTAGGATAACCACCAAACTGATTTCGCTCCACCAAGTTTAGAAGGGCGGGGCAAATCTCAAAATTACCCTGCACAGTAGCGGGTATCGTGAATCCATTCGGGATGGACTCCGTCTTAGGAAGCGAGTGACTGTAGAGCTTTGGCATAGTCACAGGCTCCTCTAAATCAATAACAACGTGTAGATTGTCCTCTTCGTAGGACTGTTGTTCCGCACGAGATTCCTCGTCTGAACTTTGCACACTCTCAGTTGCGTAGGCCTCAGCGATTTCCTTGAAGAAGTTACGCGTACGGTGCAAGGTACGCTCAGGTTCAGGATCAAAAGGGACTAAACCTGTAGGTGACCTGCGCATAAATAACTCAAAGGAAACGGTGAGAACGGTCTCAAGGAACTAGGTTCCTTGAGACAAAAGAGAAAAACCTGCAACTAAACAATAACTAAAACTAGCAAAGCCGTTTCCCCGGCAACGGCGCCAAAATTTGATGAGGCTAAAGTCGTCACGCCTATCAAAAATAAACCTAACAAACAACTAACAGGTAGCTAGTGGTAAGCAGGATCGTATCCACAGAGAAACAGCGTAGTAATAAGCTAAAGTCGGAGTAAAACAGGCTGACTCTAGGGTCTGAAAAAGGTTGGTTTAAGCTATAAACTAAAGCAATAAAGCAAATGAATAAAAATCTATAAGGGGAGAGATTAGGGCATCGGGTTAATTATGACAATGATTCAGGAACTCAAGTTCATAAGAAGGAAGCAATAAACTATGCAAATGATTAGGTTTGAAATACGTTCTCTCGAATCAATATTAACCTTAAGCAAATTTAGCGGGCTCTCGCAACTTACTAAATCCAACTTATCGATCTCGCGTAAGTCTAGTTTTAACTCGGCTTTCGATCTTAAATTAAAACTTACTCAGGTTCAATTAAACTCAGACAAATCGTTGATCAGGCGAAATAATCCTAATTCAATTGGCATAAAACGCGTAGAAAGAAACTCAATTGCACAATATATTCAACCAGTTTAATCTAAAAACATGTTCCTGAACCAAGGGCACAAATTTCTCTCAAACCCTAATGGGAAATTAGCTACACATAATTAAGGCAAAACAACAACAACAATAATAATAATAAAACATAGCAATCGAATGAATAAAAGCGATTGAAATAAACCTGGATTAATACGGAGTACCGACGATTACAAAGGAAATCGATCTTGAAACTAATCTAGTTGAGTTTGAGAGTTGTAAAAGAGAGAAAATAAAAGCAGTAAAACTAACCTAATAATAAAGCTGTAAAGTAAAAGTAAAACTAAAGATGAGTGTTAATTCACGAGCTTAGGTATTTATATATCTTTCCTAAAAAATAAATCTCGGATTAAATCAAATTCGCGTATAAAAAGCGGCCCGGTCACTGCATTTCAAACTGGTCGACCGGCACGACCTTCATCCTTGGGCCGGCTCCTCTCTCTTGATCTTGAGCCCAAGCTTTCCTTTGGGCTTTGTTCTTCCTCGTAGCCTTTAGTGTTTTTAGTCTTTAATTCGTCTCTTGAGCCCTCGTGCGAGCTCGAGCTCGGTCTTGTCATCTCAAATCTCGAATTAGCTCCAATTGCCTCGGGTTTTGGCTCAAAACCACCAAAACCTGCAAAATATAAATGAAATGCAGCAGTATCGAGAAATATAACAAATAGCTCATAGAATCATAATGAATACGAATAAATGCAAGCTAAATGCGACTAAACCGGGGGCATATAACGTATATAAATAGCACTGATCATCAACGGCGAAGAACATCCAATCTACTACATCAGCAAGAAGTTTCTCGACTATGAAACTCGATACGCGCCCATCGAGAAAAGTTGCTTAGCATTAGTATGGGCATCCAAAAAGCTCCGTCACTATATGCTGGCACACCAAACGAAGGTTTACTCAAAAATGGACCCCATCAAATACCTTTTCGAAAAACCCGTTCCAAATGGACGCATGGCACGATGGCCCTACTCTTAGCCGAGTTTGACATTGTCTACGTTCCCCTCAAAGACATCAAAGGACGAGCGGTCTCAGACTTTCTCGCCGATCACGCAATCGATGAAGAACCCATCATAGACACCACATCATTCCCCGACGAGGGAATATACAACATAAACGAAGAACAATGGGAAATGTACTTCGATGGTTCATCAAATTACCGAAGCTGTGGAATAAGAATACTACTCATTTCCCCGAACGGTGAACATACACCCCTTTCCATCAAATTGGACTTTGATGTGACGAACAACGCCGCAGAATATGAGGCATGCCAGCATGGACTACAGGTCGCAATCATACTAAACGCTAGGAATCTACGAGTATACGGAGATTCCTCACTAATCATCAACCAAGTGTCTGGAGCATGGAAGATACTTAACGAAAACCTCGCACTATACCAATGCAAAATCCAAGAACTCGTCGCTAAATTCCACCGCGTAGAGTTCTTGCATTTACCTCGCGAAGAAAATCAATTCGCAAACGCCTTATCTAAACTAGCGTCACTACTAAACATCCCCCCGGGAATACAAACCATTCCCATCGTCGTGGAACGAAGCAGCGAACCCGCATACATATGTGACATCGAAGCCGAGGAAGAACAAACTGAACCTTGGTATCAAGCAATAATCAATTTCAAACGAGACGGAGAATACCCGCCAAACACGGACAAGCGCGACAAAAGAGCTCTCCGGCTTCTAGCATCACAATTCGTGCAGGAAGTGGACAAACTACTCAAGAAAACGCCCCAGGGTACACTACTCTTGTGCATTGACCACAACAAAGGACGAAAGATTATATCTCAAGTCCATGACGGCGAGTGCGGGCCGCACATGAACGCTCGAGCCTTATGCAAACAAATCCTTAGGCTAGGATGGTATTGGACCACCATGGAAGCCGACTGCGCGAAATATGTCAAACATTGCCACAATTGCCAAATTTTCGCAAACGTGCAACATGTACCCCCATCACCTTTATACAGCCTCACATCTCCATGGCCATTCTCGACATGGGAAATCGACGTCATAGGCAAAGTACACCCGGTTGGAGCAGGAGGACATTGCTTCATCCTCGTGGCCATCGACTATTTCACGAAATGGGTCGAAGCCGCGTCATACCGTAAGCTTGACACAAAGGAGGTCGCCCGCTTTATACAAAACAATATCATATGCAGATACGGTATACCCCACGAGCTGATCAGCGATCAAGGCTCACACTTCCGAGGAGAAGTCGAACCTATCCTCACCAAGTACAACATCGAAAGACATAGATCATCACCATACCGACCCCAAACCAACGGAGCGGTAGAAGCTGCAAATAAAACTGTAGTAACCATCCTTAAAAAGATGATTGACACCTGCCACGACTGGCCACACAAGATTCCCTTCGCCTTATGGGGATATCGAACCACAATACGCACACCAACAGGGATGACACCCTACTTCCTAACCTACGGCATGGAAGCTATACAACCCGTAGAAATTGAAATGCAATCACTTCGAATTCTAATGGAAGAAGACATACCAGAAGCAGAATGGGCACGCGAACGATATGAACAACTCATCCTCCTAGACGAGAGACGCTTACACTCACTAAGCACCGTCCGCATGTACCAATCAAGGTTACAACGCGCATACAACAAACGGGTCAAACCGCGCAACATCAACGTGGGTGATTTAGTCCTCAAATCAGTTAGGGCACCATTACCGGTCGATCCAAGAGGGAAGTTCAAACCTAATTGGGCCAGACCATACCTAGTTAAAGAAATCCTTCCCGGAGGAGCCGCAAGGCTAACCGATCTCGACGGCGAAGAATTCAACTTACCCACAAACCTCGATCAGCTCAAGAAATACTATCCTTAGGCTTTAAACAATTTTGCAATGTATTTCACACCGAACACAACACAACGCACGGATGAACTACGCTTGGTTTGATTCCACAAAGATGGATACGTAGGCAGTTTCGCAAGGAACCCAACCAAAGGATGAACTACGCTTGGTTTGATTCCACAAAGATGGATACGTAGGCAGTTTCGCAAGGAACCCAACCAAAGGATGAACTACACTTGGCTTGATTCCACAAAGATGGATACGTAGGCAGTCTTGCAAAAGACTCAACCAAAATCACGAACTACGCCGGTTTGATTCCGTGAAACATGGATACGTAGGCAGCTTTTCAAAGCACAACCGAACTTCTCTGCACGCACGCCCGAAGCTTAAAAAGGTCGAGGGCGATGCACTCACAAAATGACACGCTCAAAGCTTAAAAAGGTCGAGAGCACAGTCAGCACAAAAATACAAGTCCGAAGCTTAAAAAGGTCGAAGGCTTAAAACAAAACAATTATCCAAAGCTTAAAAAGGTCGAGGATAAACAAAATAAAACAAAGAGACGAGACAAAGGGCAAACACTTTCTTCATTAATCATGAATTTTGAAAATGTTTACATTTTGAGTAAAGAGTTTAAAACTAGCTTTCAAACTCATTTTATTCATTTGAACAATTAAATAAACAAAAATTCCTTGAATAAAACATCTATGGTCTAAGTCTAAGTGTCCTTCCTACGGCGCTTCGGATGCTCCTCTTCGTCTTCGTCCTTTGAAGCATCTGCACGAACAACAACCGAAGCAATCACCGGATTCGGAACAATCCTCTCAAATCCTGGGGGCTCAGCAGGGTCCTCTCCAGCAGCATCATCAACCTTCTCGCCCAGACGATCCTGCACGGTCACTTTAGGGCCGAGTCGCTCTCCAAGTGGCCTAGAAGAAGACGCTCCCGCACTCGAACTCGCCAGGTCACTGTAGTCACGTCTTCCACGTGCCGCAGCATGCGCCAACGACGGCCTTGGACCCGTCTGTTCGCGCCTTCGCATATTCTCCCTATCATGGGAATCCAGGCTAATGCACTACCTCCGATAGAAGCCCGAGACACGAGTAGTCTCAGAACCAGCTGGTCTAGTCCAAGTCACTCGGTCAGACCATCCGCGCACCCAAGCATCAATCATCCGGCTGTTCAGAACAACCGACTCGCATATCCGAGTATCCTGCGCTGGAATAACCTGTGCTAGACTGATCTGTCTCCTCAACCGATGAGGGTGGATCCATACACCTCGCTCGAACCCACACAACATTATCCCGCTCACCGCGTCCGCAACCGATGGTGCCGTGATGTGTCGAATGGACCACCACGACACGACCCACCTTATCGTCCTCTCCCGAGCGAACCCTTGGAAGTAGTTCACTGACCGCTCCCGAGGCCAAGCCCAATGAAGAGCACGAGTAGTCAACCCAGTAGGAACATACAGCTCACCTCCAGGAGGGGCCAACACACGAAGACGCTCCAGCAGCCAAATCTGCAGGATCCTAGCACATCCACGATACGAGCTCAGACGATTCGCATGACGGTCGTCCAAACCTAAAATGGTCTCAGCTAAGATCAAAGCTGAAGGATCATGGCCCATCTCCACCTCCTCCATGACCCGTGCATACCTTGCATGGCCATGCACACCATCTTCCATCGACCCAGCAAAACAATACCGATGTAGTAAGCAAAACCCTAGGGCTCTCCTCCTAGAACGAGCAGAAATACTCATATCACCCAAGTTCATGTACCGCTCGCACAACCGTCGCATGTTCACCACACTTCCCTCGAACAAACCTTCAGCTTGAGCATTGGTCATTGAGAGATACTGTCGCAATCTCCCATTATAGCCAAACTCACTCCTAACCACTACTGGGGTAGTACGGTTAGACCATCCAGCAATAGCCGAAAACTCCACTAGCAACGGACATATCTCACCTCCCGGGAACCTGAAAACATGCACCCTAGGATCCCAATAATCAAGACAAGCGTCAAGGAAGTCCACCTCGACGCGCATCTGCCTAAAACCTATGAAGACACCCGCACCAGTCAAAGACAACGCCCTCTTCTCTGAATCACTAAGGGAAGACGTCCATTGCTTCAAAAGACCATCAAAATGGTCCATCCTTCAAAAATACAAAAAATATTCTTAAAAATACTAAGCTATTTAAGATAATACAAAACAAGCAAAGAAAAGAGTTGAGATTGAATGAGGATTGTAACTCGTACCTCCCCTCTTTATATAGGAAAATAAAATCTCGAATTAGGAAAATTCGACGATAAAACCGGCAGTCCAAGCCGCAAGAAACCTTGCGATTGGAGGTGCCAATCGCAAGACCCCTTGCGATTACCAGTCCCATTCGCAACTGTAGATACCCGTATCCGTACCCCCCGAAAGCAAACCCGATGACGAAAAAGACTTTTCATGCATGTTTTAAATGAGACGAAACGGTACATAAGTGTCTAAAACATTTTAGTCATTTTTAACGTATTAATTTGAATTTGCATATTTCGTAAAAATGGATATTAATTTAGTCATTTTAATCGCAAGTCGACGCAATACACACAAGCACGACACATAAATGCCTCACAAAAATGGCCCAAGAACACAAAAGCAACCCAAGCACACAAGAACGGCCCAAAACACACAAGAAGGCCCAAACACACGAAACAGACCAAAACGCGTTCCGAGTCACATTCTTACAAAACAAAATCCCACATGGTCGTAAAATAGTGCATTACAATATTATTTTACTTCAAGCCAAGATCGAAAAACACGACGAAAAACCGAAACACGAAACACGAAACACGAAACACGAAAATCGAACCAAAAATCAAGTTGATTGATCAACTTGTATCAATTATACGTACCAAAGGTCTCAAAAGTCAATCAACTCGCCAAGTATATCTTACACACCTACGATAACGTGCTGCACAAAATACGGCGCTACAAATTTGTCAGAAATGGGAGAGAAAATCGCCAGAACACTGGCGATTTTAGTAAATCGCCGATCTTACGGCGATTTTCCTCCCTCCGACATTCAGCGATTTTATGTTTAATCGTTGGTTCTCTGGCGATTTTCTGAGCAATTAGGCATAAAACACGAAGCATTTGCTATAAATAGCAGCCCTTATTCGATCAACAACAAGAAGAATTACAACAACATTCATCATCTTTCCTTAACACATTCTTTTCTTCCACACAAATCAACACCCACACTCACACAAAGCCTCTCGCACTTATAAACTCCCACTCTAAAAACCGTCTTTACATTTCAACGTAAAGAAATTTTACCTTCAGATTGGACGTCCGAGACTTATAGGGTTACCTTAACCCACCCCGATATTGGCATTAACGAACCCGTATTCGCAATACGATTGTAGTAATTCGAATCGAAAGATTCGTCTAAACCTCGCCAATATCGCATAAACAAACGACTCAAAATCACTAAATTAAACACCACTTTTACATTATGCAAATTCTCGATTCATGCATTAAATTACGACTAAAACACGGATTCGACATTTAACTGTACCGTTTCATATAGTCTTTTTAAACATGCAAAACCGAGGGTTTTACAAAATCTTAGAATTGAATACAAGTCGGAGAATAACGTTTATTTATTAATTCAAATACAATGAATTAGTAATTTTACGTATATTTCCTATAGCAAATCGTCATAGTTTTGACGGCTTACATTTATTTTACATACTTATCGAGTCATATATTTGCATTTGTACGTAGCATCCTATTAGCCCAAATATCGAAATTAAAGCATTTGTTTTCAAATTAGTAAAGACTACTTCTACGTAGGCTTTTTTTATTACAGTTTTCATAATACATTTTGTCAAGACTTTCGAAAAGTAACCTCACTCCGAATCCTCTCTGGTTTCACAATAACCTCAGACGGATAGGTATCGACGCACCTTGAAATCTGAGACACCCGTGTCTTATATTTTAAGACGCGTTGAATAGGTTCCAAATTCCTTTAATATTTGGTGGCGACTCCAGAAATACATTTCAAAAAAAAGGATTTTATACTTCTTTTTGTCACAATTACATGCAATGACATTCCCCCATTAAGCAAAAGAACGCTCGAGCGAGCTGAGCCAAGCAACTAAAGAGCGAAGCTCACGCCCGCGAGCTTCTTGCAAAATTCATTTTTTCCCGCGCCGTGCATTCCGCCCCATGACGCATTTCGAGGGCGGGCGCGAGCGGGGCGTCGAGAAGGGATCACCCCAAATCCGGTATCCTCAGCAACATGTGTTCCGATTTCTAGGGGCGGCTTTATCCCCAAGTTTCCATGTTTTCGACTTTCCCAATCCTAGCATGCATGCAATTACGACGTACATCTTAATTGGGCTCCCTAATTCAGGCCTAATTACAAACAATCGAACATGGATCCATCACAAATCATGATTGATCCGATCATAACACGTTTCATTTTATAATTCGTCCAAGCTCATTTCGAATTTTAAACATAAAAAATGAACATTTTTAAACACATTTTCAACAAAGCATTTTTTCAAAGCAAAGTCTCCCACTCGGGAATCATTTTCAAATTTTTTCTAGCTACTAACTAAGCAGATACATGAAGAAATAGAAAGTACGAATACAACGGAGACGACTACAAGCTACAAGACATGAAGCAACTAAGGATGACGACGACGAAGTTCATCAACCTCCCTCTGAAGACGAGCCACCTCCGCCCGACTCTGACAAAGCTGAGCCGCCTGCTCTGCCCAGGCCATCCTCCAACGATGGGCTGTCCGCCACAACTTCTTGTGGACATCTTTCGCAACCTGCACAAGACATTTTCAAAACCATTTTACTCCATTTTGCCTTAATTTCATACCAATTAAGACAAGCTACGGGGGCTAAACCTCAAACTTGCACCTTTAAACCCGAAATTTTCATTTTGACTACAGTTTCATTAAACTACAGTCAAACTCAGGGGACTAACACAAAAAAACATGCTCACACTATAAGTTTACCCTTCGTTATCCATACCTCGGTCAAACTGGGGGCATACATAGATATACTACCGAAGAAGTCATACCTTTTTCACCTTGTCGCCCCAACCATCCATCCCGGCGTCTGTAATCACCGGCAGGTACTCAGGCACGTGCCAAGTCTCCCGCGTCCCGGCGTTATCCCACTCTACAGTAGTAGGAAAATCTGAGGGCTGGAACGCTAAGTCAGCGTCAGGCACTTACATAGATATACTACCGAAGAAGTCATACCTTTTTCACCTTGTCGCCCCAACCATCCATCCCGGCGTCTGTAATCACCGGCAGGTACTCAGGCACGTGCCAGGTCTCCCGTGTCCCGGCGTTATCCCACTCCACTGTAGTAGGAAAATCTGAGGGCTGGAACGCCAAGTCAGCGTCAGGCACCTACAACATGAAACACAACAAACTTAGGGAAAATTTTTCCCAAATTTTTTCTCTACACAAAAGAACGAAGCATACCTCAATAGGCCCACTAGCAAGCCTACCCCACGCAAACGGCGCATAATCCAGCTGGCGAATGAGGAGACTCTCCGACTCCCCCTCGAGATGCAGCTGCCTCTGCTGCCGAGTTAAGACCCGCGTCTCGAAAAGAACTTTAGGTGGATCAAGAGGCACGACGAAGTCAGGATACCTCGTCTGAATCGCCAAGTGCTCACCCAAGTACCAAACATACCCATACGGCGTAGCTAAGTACAACCGTTGAGAGTCACGCTCCCGGAAGCGCACCCACAACCCCTCAGGAACGCCCGTGTACTGCTCCCACGGACGCGGGCGGAACTACAACAAAAGAAACACGTCAAACGCATTTTCAAGCAAAATCATCTAAATACACGCTATTTAGAAGGTTTCAATACATACCTGACCACCTCTCAACTGGTTCAGCTGGCCCCGAACGAAGTCATACGACCAGTCGTACCCGATACGGCTGCACGTACCCCACGTCCACACCGCAGGGTACTTCTTCTCCATAGTAACTGCCTCCTCGGGCAGGAAGAAGGGGAAGTGACTGTAGATCCAGCACTACACAAGAAACATAAATCAAGTTAGCACAAGTATACAACGTTTTAAGCAAATCAACTGAAGACAAGAACGACGTACCTCCAACAACAAGCCAGGAGACACGATGGGAATCCTAGAGCCTTCGCCAATCTTCCGTGGCCTCACAGCATCCATGCAGAAACGGATGCACAAACCCAAGGCCGGGGACACCCAGTCATACGCCCCGATCGCACTCCAATCCAGAAGGTACATAAGCACCGACGTAGCAGCCCGCTCTCCCTTTTCGCCAAAGTAGGCAGAGCTAACGAACCACCAAAGCCACATACGAGCATTCTGCTCGTCACTCCAAGCTCCAGGACCATTCTCAGTCTTCCCCTCGAAGTACTCCATGATGTAGATCGTCTTAACGGAATTAGGCGCCTTTCCCTGATAAGGCACCTCCAAACCAGCTCCAACAGCCTCAAGCACCGCGCTGTCGTCAATAGGCGGCGCCAAACCAAGTCCATGTCACGATCGCCAAAGGAGACCCGTGATGATAGCATACGCAGACAAGGTAATGCCTGCCTCGAACCCCGGCAAATGGAACGTCGTGGTCGTGTCCCAATACCGGTCAAGGAACGCCCGGATGACCCTCAAGTTTGTCGTAGTCCGCGAATCTATAATCTGGACCCAACGCTCGACCAACGGGCCCAAAGCACACCTATCGATCCTCTCCCTCGCCCCGGGAGACAAGACATTTTGATACGCCCAAATAACAGACGAGATGCCAGAAAACGTCCTCATGTATCCTACCGGAAGCCCAGTAAGAGCTCGATGAGACAAGTGATGCTCACGATCCACCAACAGGTCATGACAATCCTAATTCTTCGCAAAAGGACGGTCAACACGCGGACCGTGACTCGCACGGCCTCTACCACGACTACGAGACCCTAAAGCCTGTGAAGACTCACCCTCCTCCATGGCCTCTATCTCTCTCTCCTCCTCGCCTATAGCACCCCCATGACGGCCACGAGCGCCCATACCTCGCCCATGACCCCTCCGGGTCGGAAATTCAACTGATCCAGGAGAAGGATCCCTCGCACTAAAATCACGACGCAAACTCGAACCACCAGGAGTGGTAGGCTCCTCAGCCCTAGAACCTGTACTTCGACGAGGCTGAGCCCTCGTCGTAGGAGGACCTGACCAATCCTCATCTAAGACATTTCAAGAACATAAACATTTACAAGACACAAGACGAAGACACAAACCACAGAAGTAACAACAATCCAACAAATAAAACCCTATACAGGGCCCTTTCAGGCTTAGTTCACCATTTCGCTGAAAGCCGCTTTATACACATCAAATTTTCAACTTGATGATTTCTACGCACTACATTAACCTTCAATTATGCCCCAGAACAATTAATTGCATTTTGGAGACCCCGATCAAAAACCCCTAATTTCGACCTAAGTTCTTCGTTTTAATCGACTTTAAACCTCAATTTAAGGGACGATCACTAGCATTTTTCAAAAACTAACACCATACACATACTATACTAGCCAAGGGGAACCTATGGCGAAGTTTAATTACAATTCCGAGACCGAAAATCCGGGTCCGATTTTTGGGTCGGGACCATTTCATACGAAAATGGTCCAAAACGTCTCAGACGATATACATTTCACACATACATTCAAGAATAGCATAATACAAGGGAATGGCATCGTTCTCTAGTAATCAAACGTCAAATTTCAAGCAAAAAGACGATTTTTCACCAAAAACGTCTTTTCTACATTTCAAGAGCGATCTCACAATTTACAACATTAAAATGTATAAAAACAAGTTAAATGGAGTATTACCTTGGTTCATTTGCAAGCAAAGCAAGAAAAACGAGTGAAAACGGCTTAGAAATCGCAAGAGACGAATTTTAAGTATGAAAAACGTAAAATGGGAAATGGTGAATGAAGCACGGTATTTCCGTGTTTTATAGCAGGAAAAAGCCCAGGACCCTAATCGCAAGGACGCTTGCGATTTGGGGAAAGATTCGCAAGGACGCTTGCGATTCCAGCTTTGGGCATTTTCGTTGTTTTCTCGTTTTAAGGCCTGATTTGGACTTCTAGTCCACTTGTAGTCCTCTTAGACGCTTTTTCACGTCACGTCGCTCGGTTAAGGCGTCACCTAAAGTCCGCCACGCACACTCTTTAACGAGTTTTAGCATTATACAACCTTTGCGTTTACACATAAGCACTAAGCATTAACATTTTTCCTCGGACGATAATTTCCGGCGGACATTAGCACTCTTTACGAGACGAAGCACTAGCACCAGCGCTAGCACGAAGCATAAGCATATGCGCTCTTTCACGAGACCAAGCATCTGCACTCTTTCACGAGACCAAGCAACAGCAATAGCACACAAAGGCATTCAGCAGGCAGGCATGCCCTTACAAGTATGCAAGGACCGTCATGTCCCTAAACATGTTTGTCCCTCCCCGGATAAGCCCGGTTCGGAGACCTCGTGTCACCCATGGACACATACTCCGCGCCGCTGATGACATCGAGACTGTAATGGTCCGGATGTTGTCGTGTAGTTTGACTTTCGCTTTACTCCTAAGCTCGGTCAAACTGGGGGCTCTGTGGATACCCACATCCGTACCTCCCGCCAAAAACCCAGTGATGTAACAATGGACTTTTATTGCATGCTTTTATGTTGACTTAAATGGTTCTAACTATGACGAATTCAAGTTAAATGTTTTGAAATGCAAATGAGGTTTCTTTATGGGTCATCACTCTTAGTGTCCTTAGGTCTAGAGTCTAGCTTGTCTCAGGTTCAGGTCTTAATCGGCATGCGCATACCCCTTTTTAACACATAGTCTAATTGATTCTTTTACATTAACAAGGTTCAATTCGATTCACCTAAATCCCTCAATTTAGGCTCAGTCGCTAAAACCATCTTTTAGGATTGGCAAACACCTAGGATAGTCTCACGGATTACCCTATTTCACAAAATGCTACAAAATACACCCTTTTTACATTTTCAGGGCTCGGGCCCGGAACCGAGCCCAAACCCATGCCTGGCCCGCTTCCCAAGGTCCAGGATAACCTAAACAAACCCTACAATCAGCCACAACAACGTAACTTAGAGCTCAAGCAAGATTATACCGTATATCCTAAAATATAATTTGGAAATATACGGAATAAAAGGATAATGCCCGCCCTACCAATCGCAAGAGGCCTCATGACAGGGCAGGCAAACGCAAAGGAGCCTTGACATTCCCAAGCATTCGCAAGGAGCCTTGCGATTCCTACGTCCGGTTTTATCCCCTGGCTTTCCTAATTCTTGACAAGCTCTACACTATAAATACAACCCTCCACCTACGTTTCAAAAAACAATTTAACACAATTCGACATCCAATTCACAACACAATTTCACAACTCAATGCCTCACGCATAAACGTCTTTAGAATTCTTCATTTTCCTAGTGTTGAATTCTTCCCTTTGAAGCGAAGCGCTGCCGGTTTCCTGACTTGAGACAGGTATGTCTTAATCCTAACAAGGATTAAGGTCTTCTTTACTTCTTAGACTAGCAAGGGCCTACATTAGGCTCACCCCGACTTTGGTACGCAAGTCTGCTTTTCATAAGGCGGCCATGCACCTCGAATACACACCCTATTCGTAACACCTTTCCAAAGTCACATAAACAACTGACCTCTTTAAAATAAATCAATGGACAATTGAACGTTTATTTTATTGTATGCATTTAGCAAATCCTCATCTTGCATCTAAATCACTTAAAATGAATTCGTCATTAAACTGAACTGTTTTCGTTAACAAGTTAAGCATGCTTAACTGAGGGTTTTAAACAATATTTTTGCATTCTTTTACATTTATAACGCACTTGTACGTAGCGAATTACTTAGGCTCATGTATCATTCTTTGCATTGTTCTCAAGTCTAGTAGAGGCTATCTTTTGATAGGCCTTTCCAAAAGATCTTTCATAAAAACATTATTTTGATTTATGCTTTAGAAAAGTACCCTCACCCGAATCCGAATTTGGTTTCACAATAGCCTTAGACAAATGGGTGTCGACGTGCCTTAAACTCTACGACGTGTCTTTGAGCATGAGGACACGGAGGCGGGTTCTAAATTTTCTTCATAATTTAGTGGCGGCTCCAAAACAGTTTTTAAAGGTTTTTTATACTTAATCTTTTTAACTTTACGCCCTTAGCAAGACGTCGAGTGGTTCCATGTAAATCCCGGTACCTACAGTAAGCACGGAGGACTGGGTGAAGCAACAAGAATCACCCCGGAACGACAAAAGTCCCAACCCTATGGCGGAACAACAAAAGCTCCACAAACAGTCTAAATTTGGCCAAACCCACCGCGAACAAAGACGGTGTCACCGCGGCAAAAACGGTGTCGACGTATAATCAAACCATAGTGCCTATCCGTGACAATAGCGGATGGGAACCCCTAAGGGTGGTATCCGTCCAAATTAGGACGTTGTATCTCCTCACGCACGTGCCCAACAGTGCACGTACGCACACTCAACTCAAGCTCAATCAAACCAACTCAAATTCAATGTCAAAACAATCATCTCAATATCAAACATTATCATAGCAAGCCATTTCCATACTCAAACTCATTACAATACAATTTAGCATCTTTAACATAGTTATAAACGGAGTAATAATCAAGGTGATCAACATAAACTCATAACCTAGCCTTTTAACATATCAAGTTAACATCTTTAATCATTTTAACAACATACTCAACAATATTATATGATTAAACAAGCCTAAACATGCTTCTAGACTCACCAAAGTGTGGGGCCGACTCACCAATTCAAGTACAATGATTAGGACACAACCGAAGAAGCCAAAGCATGCAACTTTATTAATATTCAACCATTCAACACATCCTAGACAACATCTAGGGCCTCATACATGTCAAAATATCACTAGGGCTACACCTAGTTACCTTATTCAAAGCGAAGTCGTCCTATTCTTCGTCCTCCTCCACAAGTATGGTGTCCTCCTCGGTGATTTATTTCGCCTTCTCCTTCGATAAATCATCACATATAACACATACAATACAAGCATTCAATATACAACACTTAAAATAAGGTAAAAACAATATAAACTAAACCTAAAACAATAGAGGTTCGAAGGAATACCGGAGAAGAATGATTAGAAAGGAATTAGGGTTTGAAAAGGAAGAATCTTGGATGAATCTCAATGGGGAATTATGAGTGAATTGTTGAGGAATAAAGAGAGAGAAGAGAGGCTTTAGATGATTTAGGGTGAGAAAATAAGAGTTAAGGAGGAATTAGGTTAGATTTAGGATTTAATAAAAGCTGAAAACTATGTCCTAGAGTAATACGGACTATCCAAACTCAAAGGCAAACACGGGCTCCTCAGCCGCTTAGAGCGGCTCCACCCGCTTAGAGCAGCTCTACCTGCTCATGCCTTGCTGTTTAGCTGCTTAGAGCGGCTAAACCTGCTCACGGGAGGCTGTTTTGGCCGCACTACGCGGCTCCCTTGACATCACCTTCCGCTTCTTCCTTTGACCCAAGCTTCTACCAACGACTCTAGGGGCTCGACCTCACTTATTAACTCAACTTTCCAAGAGAATAAAACCACACAAAATACCCCTTCCAAACCACACTAACTCGGCTCTATTATCGGGAGTCGTAATACACGAATCACAAGCTAGACACATAAGCTTGAATAATGATTTCCTCGAGCTAAAAAGGAGAAAATCGCTAGAAATAAAATATGAATTTTAACAAAATGAATTATTTAAATAAGGGGAAAAAGTCGGGGTGTTACAGTCCCCTTTGTTAGTCCATAAGAAAATAAGAAAAGCTTTTATCCAAGTGGATCGGTACCTACCTTGACTCGACGCTTCAAATCCGGCAGACCTTCGCTTCTTGAATGAACCAAGGGAGGAATTCAACAAGGGACGGTGTGTTGAACCCAAGGATTTGAGTGCTTGAGGCTTTTGTGGGTGTGCTTGAGGGTTGATTGAATTATGATTGTGAATTGTGTCTTCAGAGGTCGGGTATAGGGGAGTATGTATACTAAAAACCTCGAAGAAATTAAGAAAATCTGGGTAAAACCAGGCAGGCAAATCGCAAGAGGCAATGCGGTTTGACCAGCAAACCTCAAAGAGCAATGCGGTTTGCCCTACAAACCGCAATAGGTAATGCGGTTTGTGGGTCTGGTTTCAAACCTGTATTTCCTAATTCCGGTTTGACATATTTCAGAAAGATACGGTATAATCTTGGCTTAGACGTCAAGAACACTGATTGGGACTTTCCTTGATATTTTTTAAGATGCTTGTGAGGGCTTAGGGCCTTGGAGTGCGGACCTAAAGCAGGTTTGGGCGCGGTTCTGGGCCCGAGGCCCGAAAATGTAAATGAGGTGCATTTGGTAGTGTTTTGTGAAATGAGATGACCCGTGAGGCCGTATTTTGTGTAGAAAGATGCTAAATACCTATTTTAGCCACCGGGCCTAAATTTAGGAATTTAGGAATGATGAATTGAGCCTTGTTAGTGTATAAGGGCCAATTGTAATGCAATGTGGAAGCTCATGCCAGATGAAGCGAGACGCGAACCAAGCTAGACTCTAAATGGACAAATGAACATTTATTTAAGCGTGATGTTTAGCGACTCAACTCATTTTAACCTTTCAAATGACTTTAATATGAATTCGACATAATTAGAACCGTTTAAGTCAACGTTAAAGCATGCATGTTAAAAGTCCGTTACATCACAGGGTTTGTTTTGGGAGGGTACAGATATGGGTATCCACAAATATATCTGGTCGTGTGAGACTAAGGTATTGTAGGCTGCCAACAGTGGACTGATAAGTGGTAGCGCTACAAGGAGGAGTATTTGTGTTGGCAGTGAGGGGAGGGTGTGAAATCATTGGAGTAGTCGTTGGTTTATTGTCTAACATGTCATGTCGGTGAAGGAGATCATAGATATATTTTGTTTAGGATAAAAGTAGCCCTTTGGGGTTACCTCAACACCTAAGAAATAAGAGAGGGAACCTAAGTCTTTTAGAGAGAAACGTGTGGCAAATTGTGTGATGAAGTCGTGAAGGAAGAAGTGTAAGGGAGCAGTGACTATTATATCGTCAACGTAAACGAGAGCATAGAGTATGTGTCGTTTGTTGTTGTAGATGAAGAGCGAGGGATCCGCAAGTGAGACCTTAAAACCGAATTGCAGTAGATAGCGTTTAAGTTCATTGTACCATGCCCAAGGGGCTTGCTTGAGGCCATAGATAGCCTTTTGAAGCCGACAAACACGGGTTGGGTATTGGTCATCAGTGAAGCCAGGTGGTTGAGTCATAAAGACGGGTTAATGAAGTGTACCTTAGAGGAAAGCGTTATTAATATCGAGTTGGCGAAGGGACCAACCTTTGATAAGGGCAAGGGAGCAGAGTAAGTGAATTCTGACAGGTTTGACAACGGGACTAAAGGTGTCGATATAATAAACACCTTGTTGTTGGTGGAATCCTTTAGTGACTAATCGAGCTTTGTATTTTTGAATCGTATTATCAGGGTTATATTTTACACGAAAAACCCATTTACAACCGATAACATTACGAGCCTTATGGACAAGGACGAGGGACCATGTATTGTTTCAAAGTAAAGCGTTGTACTCCTCATTCATAGCAGCATGCCAACGTGGTGAGCCAAGGGCCTGTTTTATAGTTGTGGGGAGAGAATGACAGGAGATTATTGCTAACTTGACATATTTAGGATTAGGCTTTCGAATATTGTTGGAGAGTCTAGTTATTTCACGGTCAGGGGCGGAAGTTGAGGATGGTGGAGCGGAAACAGTAGCAGGAGAAGGAGGAACAATGTTTGGAGCAGGAATGAAGGGGGCAGAGGGTTCGGCAGCAGGGGCTCGGGTTGGGCAGGTGTGACAGTCGTAGTCCGTTCAGTTCGTGTATTACTGTTGTCGTGGGGCAAAAATATTACAGTTGGTTCACACCAAGCTGAGGGAGAAGGGCGCAGTTCTTATTTTTAGGATGCAAGACGAAGATACGGAAATTGGTATTCAACAACAGTGACCTGTCGAGAGGTGTAAATGCGATTGGAGCTAAGATCAAGGCAGTGGTATGCACTTTTAGTGTTGGAGTAGCCTAAGAGCACGCAAGCCTTTGACTTAGGATCAAGTTTGTGAGAGGAATAAGGTAGCAACCAGGGGTAACAAAGACAACCGAAGGCACGAAGTTTATTGTAGTTTGGAGGGCTGCCAAATAGTCGAGAGTAAGGTGACTCATGTTGTAGAGTGGGCGTTGGCAGTCTATTAATGAGGTATAATGTTGTTGCGAATGCATTAGACCAGAAATGAGTGGGGAGTTCAGCGTGAGTGAGAAGGGCAAGGCCCGTTTCGACTATATGACGGTGACGACACTCTACAAATCCATTGTGTTCAGGTGTGTGAGGTGGGGATGTAAGATGTGAAATTCCATTTTCGAGCAGCGATGGTGTGATTTTTATGTATTCACCTCCATTGTCTGAAAACATTTGGATAATAGGACGATTGAAGTACTTCTCGACAATTAATTTGAATTGACGGAAAACAGTATATGTGCTAGACTTATATTTTAGCGGATAAAGCCAGGTGTATTTTGTAAAATGATCGACAACTATGACATAATATTTTTAACCATCGTGTGAGTGAATCGGAGAGGACCAAACATCAGAGAAAATTAATTCAAGCGGAGCATGAGAAGTAAGTGTAGATGCAGAAAATGGTAATTTGTGACATTTATTAATCTTGCAAGCATTACATTAATCAAAATCCGAAACTGAAATAGGCAAACTGAATTTATTCTTAAGAAAGAAAAACACATGGGAGGCAGGATGCCTTAGGCGATAGTGCCACAATAAAGCAGATGATGTGGTTGCTGAAAAAACTCGAGTTCCAGGACGAGTTGTAGAGGATGTCGAGGTCTAGGAGTAGACACCATTATTATGTGTGCCGTGGAGAAGAGTGGTGCCCCTCGAAACATCCTTAAAACAGAAAGCAGAAGATGAGAATTCAATTGTAGCATTGTTATCGATGCAAAATTGAGAGACGGATAATATATTGCGCGATATTAGAGGTACATGAAGAACATTACGGAAATTAAGGGAAGAAGAGTTAGACAGTATCTCAAACGAACCTATGTAAGATATTGGAAGTGAGGAACCGTCACCAATAACGACATCGTCCGGTCCATCATACGGAGTGTGCTGAGCAAGATTGGATAGGTCGTTAGTGATATGATGAGTTGCACCACTGTCGACCAGCCACGTGTCGGGTTTGGGAACATAGGCAGGTGCGGTGTGGGCTTGAGGGTGATTGTTGTTGTAGCTGTTTGGACGAGTGTATGGTGTAATGGTGACCAAGCGATGATTTTTCTTGAAGTTCCGACAAGCGAGAAAGGTATGCCCTTTGTAGCTACAATATTGGCATATAGGTACGTCTTTAGGTGAGTTGGAGAGGTAGGGCACATGGGCAGAGGTCCGTGGAGGGTAACGGGGCTGGGCAGACCGAGCATGAGCTGCAAAAACAAAGCTTGAGAAAGAAGTGGCTGTGTGGATCTCAGGGTGTTGGAGTTCATAATTAATGAGCTTCTCGTGTAGTGCATCGAAAGAGATGGGTGTATCACGAGCATCAACCGTTTCCTTGATAGCACGATAATGAGTCGAATCGAGTCCACAAAGCAGCTTAGCGACGATGTCTTCGAGATCCATTAGTTTTGTAACAACCTGGTTTTTCGTGACTTTAATTAAACTAAGGCGGAAAATTAATTAAGTCTATATATCACAAAACCAGCTGTTAATCGTAATAAAACTCTAAGTACATAGTACGAGTTTAGAATAACAGATTATAAGTTTGATTACATCCTCTCAAAATAGATTACAAAATAAGGCCTTCAATCCCCTGATAGATCAACGGTCAAGACTCGGGGTACCTGCATTAAACTCTCATCATTTTCCCGCACAATCTTTCGACACATGCAATTCTAAAGCAATATGCGGTATAAATAATAAATAAACAAAAATGAATAGCAAGTAGCAAGTAAAACACGTAAGGAATTTATGATGATTCAACATGAGTATAACACAATCAAATAACACACCACACTCACAAATAATCATACTCAATAAATCGCATTCCAATACTCAGCCAGGTCATTCAGATAATCATCAAACAAACAAGGAAATGCATTCAACATGTGATAACAAATGAGTCTTCGTTAGTAAGGCGGAAACATGCAGACATAATCCGGCGCGATAGCTCGGAGGCGTTAAAACGGACAAGTCTGGATATGCTAAAGATACCTAAGGTAATAAGGACGATTCAATCCCTTGTCTAATGTATGCATACACTACCTATCGAGGATCATACGTATTCGCTATTCAAACGGTATCACCGACGAAAAAGTTCGACTATCACCAGAGACGGGTACCCCCGGATGGGGTCATGCGTTCCAATTACTATTCTATGGGCCCGAAGTATCAAGTATGCCCCATCCACGAGGTTGATACCACACGCCAAACAAAGAATCTTAAGATCGTTGAATAGCCTTGGGCAACTCTGGGAGGGAGCCCAAGTCCCCATAGACAGCTACCTTGTTAACTTCGAATCTCAAGAGTCGCAACATGGCGAACAATCCTAGTATTTTATTCAAGTACTCGCTTTCTCAACTTCTCATTTTCTCGCTCATAAATAATAATAATAGTGACAAACTTGTAACATAAATATAACGTCAAACTTGTATAATGAAATTTTAGTAACAGCAGTTCTTCAGGTAAAACAGAACACATAGAAAAACTTAATTATTTATTTTGAGTCCGTTCGTAACTTTTAAATATTTTTCACTATTCATTATTTTACTATTCACCGTATTTACTATTCATCGTATTTACTATTCATCGTATTTACTATTCCTCGTATTTACTATTCCTCGTATTTATACGTATTCGTATTTTCGTATTTCGTATTTGTACGTATTTTTATACTTCGTATTTTATTCGTATTTTATACGTATGCGTATTCTTATACTCAGATTTATACGTATTTTTATACGTACTTGTATTCTTATACTTAGTATTTATTATTATATTTTCTTTATACTTAGTAATTTTTTTTATACTTTTATACAAATTATTACACTTAGGAGATTTTAGATGTAAAACTAAATTTTATTTTCTAAGTACAAAGTTCTAGTTTTAAAGTCGTTAGGTTCGTTTTGTATTTAGTGATTTGAAAAATGATTTCGGAAGTAAAACTTAATATAATCTAAGTACAAAATTCTAGGGTCAAAGTTGTTAAGTTCATTTCGTACTTGGTGATTTTAAATAACATTTTAAAAGTAACACTCGGTTTTATTTAGTCATATACTTAACTAATCTTTTAGCGGTTTCCATTTTTAGCGAGGTTGTCGTAGTTCATTTTAAATAGTCCGTATATCCACATCCAAATTTAAGCATAGGTAGTAACACTCGAATTTGTTCATTTTAATATATGTAACGTTTATTTTTATCGGTTTCGTTGATTCTTTTTATTTATGATTCATTATACAATCTAATATAATCCTAATTACAAATCAATTTTAGTGACTAAGTGATAAATTCATTTTGACCAAATTTGACCCAAAATAAAGAGGGATGCCGTGGCCTTTATTTATTTTAGCTATTTATTTCTTTTTTTGTTTTTTATTAATAATTCATTATTTTAACTAATTTAATTACTTAAGTGATAAAAATAAAAAGTGACAAATCATTTTTGGTCCAAAATTTGACCTAAGGCCGTGGCCCTCTTCACTAGCACCATTTATTTTCGTTTTCAAATTTTATCGGTTTTTGACTTAAAGTTTTTATATACTAATTATTTAAAGTATACTAAAGCGATTTAACTAGTTTACGATTTTCACTAATTATTTTATTTCATTTATGAATAGTGTTTTTTTGTGACACTTTATTTTTCCAACTTTTATAATTTAGTGATTTAGTCTATTTAACTTATATATTCATTATTTAAACCTTAAAATAATGACTTTAAACAATAATAAAATAAAACTTATATTTATTATGAATCAAGTTAGTCCTTTATGTGAAGAACACCACATGAATATGTGATGAATCCAATCATTTTTCATATGAACATTTTTAACTCAAATTCTTATATTATCGTTTTATTTTCTCAAATTTTTATGGTATGTCTAATTAACCTAGACTAATCATAATATGTTATTTAGAAAAATTAAAACTAAAAATTTGCCCATTTAAAACCAAAATGCCGTGTGACTATATATATGTTCATAAATTTTGATTTTTGATTTTTATACTTCTAATTCAACAACTAATTTATCTTATATCATTTATGTATTTAGCTAAGGTGAAAATCATATACAAACATTAACACACATAACTAAAAATCATTTAAACACATGAATAACCATAAAAGTTCAAGAACACACATAAACACATTAAAACATTTAAATTCATAACAAATTCATTTTAAGTCCTAAACATAAACTAATTATATTTTCATGTTCATTTCATCCTTAGTATTTTAAGCATGCAATTTAAAAAAATTAAAACGAAAAATTAAGCAAAAATAAGGGTGGAGGCCGTGTGATATATATATGAACAATATATTTTATTTTTCGATTTTTGTCTTCTAATTTAACATGTGATACTTAGGTGACATAAAATCATACACACAAATCAAAACATCACTTAGGAAAAATAACATAAAATCAAATTCGAGGCGCTTATCACATAAGTGCGGGAAGCACCTTGATTTGGTTAGTGGAGTAAAACCCTAGCAATTGCTCTGGTCGATGATATGATCGAATTGGCTCAAGTCGACACCACCACCTTGCTCCTCGTCTTTGGTTAGGATGGGTACATAAGAATGAAATAAACAAGTTAGTAATTTATTTAAGCTAGTTAAACTATACTAAAAATTTTATGTGTAGTATTGTTTT
The DNA here is from genome assembly GCA_023091065.1 of Dianthus caryophyllus. Classification (NCBI taxonomy): domain Eukaryota; kingdom Viridiplantae; phylum Streptophyta; class Magnoliopsida; order Caryophyllales; family Caryophyllaceae; genus Dianthus; species Dianthus caryophyllus. The sequence continues at coordinate 18,924,926 of CM041521.1, forward strand.
TAGTTTAGGTGATGTTTGTATTTTAAGTGATTTTGATTTGTGTTCATTTTTAATTGCATGTAAAGATAAGGAGTGAGTACTAAATATAAATGGTGAGGAGTTTATTTAAGTGTGTTAATTAATTTAAGCAAATAAAATGAAAGTTTAAGGAAGAAAAGAGTTAAAGAGGATGAAGATTGTATGTGTTCTTGAGGTTGCACAATGAACAAGCTTACTTGTTCTTGAGTTGAGTTTATTAGAGAGAAAATAAGTTGAAGTGTTTGTTGTGTGTGTGTGTAATGTATGTCGTGTATGTGTGTAGTGTAGTAGTAGTTGTTTTGTTCTAGTTGCAAGCTTATGTAGTGTAATGTAATGTAAGTGGCATACTTGGTATTGTGTGGTGGTATGAGTTCATTAGTTGAAGTATACTTGTGTATGAATGTAGAGTCAACAAGGGAGCAACCAACACTCAACCAAGTGATGATCAAATGAAGAGGTGTGTAAGAGAAAGGAGCATGCTTGTGTAAGGGATTTGATGTGTGTAAGAAGAAGGGAAGCATGGGTGTAAGAAAGTAAGGTGTGTGCAAGAGAATGGAAGAGAGTAGAGTGGGCTAGGAGGAGCCCCATTTTCTCGGCCAAAACATGGTCCAAGTGGCCCGATTGCGTTTTGAAATTTTCGATTTGGCAAGACGTGAAAAGTCTCGAAATGAAATATATAGTCTTGGAATAATGTTTAGAAGTAAGATCGAAAATAAAAATGAGAATAAACCTCAAAACAATTCAAACAAAAATTGGGTACTAGTCTTCCTCGCAACTTTGAAATAAAATTTTATTCGATCGAAATATATATTTTTTTCGTTGAATGTTATCGAATTAAATCATTATCCTCAAACGTCAAAAAGTTTATCAGTTTAGGCTTAGTGTAACTCAATATACCGAGTTTTAGTGAATGAGTTAGTTAAATCAAAGTGGAATAGTAATTTGATATTATTATTATATGTTTTGTTAGTAATAATCAATATGATTAAGCTTAAGCTACTTTAATTAGATTTGGATTATGAGTAATTATATTTAAGAAAGGATTAGGTGACTTAATCACATTTAGGTGGCTTGGCCATTTAGTCTACGTTTGACCTCGATTTGCGTGCCAAAATTTGTCGTTGAGAAAATTGTCGTAGATTCTTTGTTTGATTTATCGAGTTTGAAAATGTAAAAATAAAGTTCAAATTCGAGGTAGTTCAAAACGGTTTTAATTTAGGTGCAAAATAACTTGTAGTAAAATGTGTTAGGAAAATAAGCGAGCGAGGATGTTTAATTACTGATTTCCTAATTATAATTAGCTTAAATTAACACGGGGTGTTACAATCCTCCCCCCTTAAAGAAGTTTCGTCCCCGAAACTTAAAGTAATCTGGGTGGTTAAGGTTACCTCGTAAGCAACTCGGGTACTTTTCCTTCATCGACGCTTTCTGCCTCCCACGTTGCTTGTTCGCCTTCCGTCCCTCCAGAGAACCTTGACTAAGGGTATCGACTTGCGTCGTAAGAACTTGGTCTCTCTGACGAGAATTTCCACTGGTTTCTCAGAGTAAAGCATGTTAGGCTCGATGGCGATCACATCGGGGGTAACAATGTGACTCGGGTCGCTTCTGTATCTTCTGAGTTGAGATACATGAAATACATCGTGCACTTTGGATAAGTTTGGCGGAAGGCGAGCCTGTATGCCACCTCGCCAATCTGCTCAAGTATTTCGTAGGGTCCGATGTACTTTGGACTAAGCTTCCCTTTAGTCCGGCGCCTTACCCTTTCATGGGTGAGACCTTTAAGAAGACCTTATCTCCACCGTTGAACTCAATAGGTCGGCGGTGCTCGCTTGCATATTTCTTTTTGACGATCTTGAGCCGCTTGTAGTCGTTCTCGAATAATCTTTATGTGTTCAATCTGATCTGTATAACCTGGGGTCCAAAGACCCACGTTATCACTAGCGTCGTCCCAACAAACCGGACTGCGACACTTCCTGCCATACAGTGCCTCAAAAGGAGCACACCCTAGACTAGCATGATGGCTATTGTTGTATGAGAATTCAACGAGAGGTAAGCTCTTTTCCCAGTCCACGTTGAATTCCATCGTGCATGCCCTCAACATGTCTTCCAGTGTCTGGATAGTTCGCTCTGTCTGACCGTCAGTTGCTGGATGAAAAGCCGTACTCATTTTCAATTTACTACCCAAAGCCTCTTGCAATTTCTTCCAGAAATGCGATGTAAATCTTGCGTCCCTGTCTGATATGATGTCGAGGGGAACGCCATGGAGTCGTATTATTTCCTTTTCGTAAGCTTTGGCCAGTTCTTCCAATCCCCAAGTCTCCTTGATCGGAACGAAGTGAGCTGCTTTAGTTAGACGATCCACAATAACCCATATCGCATCCTTGCCACCTGCTGTCCTTGGTAACCCCATGATAAAATCCATGGATATGGAATCCCACTTCCCTTGAGGAATCTCCAACGGTTGGAGTAGTCCTCCTGGTCTCTGGTGTTCAAATTTTACCTTCTGGCAAATCATACATCTAGCTACATATTCGGCTATCTCCGCCTTCATCCTTATCCACCAGAAGCGTAATTTCAGGTCCTTTTACATCTTGTCTGAGCCAGGATGTACCGAGTAGCGGGTACTATATGCTTCGTCAAGGATTTTGCGTTTCAAACCTTCATTGTTAGGTATGCACCACCTGCCGTTGAAGCGTAGACTTCCATCAGTGTAGATCTCAAACCCTTCTGTTCCCTCTGATGGAATCTTTTCTCTGATTTCTAACAAGGCTGGGTCTTCCCACTGTAGCGCTCGTATGTCATGGAATAAATCTGGTTCTACCATCATTGCATTTAGGTCAACGTCGTCTGACTGTACTAGATCCAAGCTCAGCCTTTTCAGGTCTTGGGTAATGTCCGAGGGTATTTCCCAAATGTTGTTCAAAGTATGTATTGCTTTACGACTCGTCACAATGACCACGCTGGCCTTTCCTTCGTGGTATAATAACTCGATTTTGTAATCCTTGATCAATTCTAACCACCTACGCTGTCTCATGTTCAATTCCCTCTGGGTAAAGATGTACTTTAAGCTCTTGTGGTCGGTGTAGAATTTGATGCTGACTCCATAGAGGTAATGACGCCAAATCTTCAGTGCAAACACGATCGCAAATGAAGTTCTAGGTCGTGAGTTGGGTAATTTCTTTCATGTACCTTAAGTTGTCTGGATGCGTACGCTATTACTTTCCCTTGTTGCATAAACACGCATCCCAAACCATTTAATGACGCGTCACTGTACACTTCATATTCATCCCCATCTGTTGGCAAGGTTAAAACTGGAGCAGTAGTAAGCCTTTTCTTAAGTTCTTGGAACGCTTTTTCACAATCGTCGCTCCATAAGAACTTTGATTCCTTTTGTAACAGTTTAGTCATCGGGCGGGCTATTTTTGAGAAGTCAGGAACAAATCTTCTATAATAGCCGGCCAATTCTAGGAAGCTTCTGACTTCGGTGACTGTTTTCGGTGCTACCCATTCCTTGACAGCTTCAATCTTGGCTGGATCCACCATTACCCCTTCCTTGGAGATTACGTGGCCTAGGAATGCCACTTGGTCTAGCCAAAATTCACACTTTGAAAATTTAGCATACCACTTATGACCTCTCAAGATTCTCAGGATAATGTGTAGGTGTTCTGCGTGTTCCTCTTTATTCTTGGAGTAGATTAGGATGTCGTCGATGAACACGACAACACAGATGTCGAGATATTCGTGAAAGGTCCTGTTCATTTGGTCCATAAATACTGCTGGAGCGTTGGTGAGGCCGAACGGCATTACTTTGAACTCGTAATGTCCGTACCTTGATCTGAATGCAGTCTTTTGTATATCTTCTTTGCGGACCGCAATCTGATGGTATCCTGACCTCAGGTCAATCTTGGAGAAAACTCCTGCTCCCTTGAGCTGGTCAAAGAGATCGTCTATCCTAGGCAAAGGATAACGATTTTTGATTGTCACCTTGTTCAGTTCTCTGTAGTCAATGCAAAGCCTCATGCTCCCATCCTTCTTCTTTACGAAGAGTACCGGTGCACCCCAAGGTGAAACACTCGGTCTTATGAACCCTAACTCAATCATTTCCTCCAATTGTTTCTTGAGTTCTTGAAGTTCGACAGGCGCCATTCTGTATGGTGCCTTTGATATAGGTGCCGTGCCCGGTATGAGGTCAATCGAGAATTCAACATCTCGTGCAGGAGGCATACCTGGTAACACGTCTGGGAAAACATCGGGGTATTCATTCACGATTGGGATATCTTCAATGCGTAGGGTGTCCTCGACCTTAGTAATGCTGCAAAAATACACCTGGTGTCCCTTTCTCTCCATACTCACGAAGTTTGATGACGGATACTAACTTCACTCCTCCCTTCCTTTTAAAACTCTGGTATGACACTTCCTTCCCTTGGTTAGTTTTCAAAGTGATTTTCTGGTCGTGGCATTTAAATGTTGCGTTATGACGAGCTAGCCAGTTCATTCCCAGAATTACATCGAACTCGGGAAGGTCAAACAATACAAGGTCTGACAGAAATCGTGTTGTGAATCGAGATTTTTACGTTATTGTATTTTGAAGAACAAGGAATGTTTTACCATCTGGTAGTAATATGTTAGTTCCGATTTGTTCAGGGTTTGTGAGTTTGGATTGTTTGATAAATTTTGAGGATATAAAAGATAGAGACGCCCAGATCAAACAAAATAAGCAGTAATCGAGTTAACTAGGAATTTACGGTGATGACGTCGACATCGATAATATCATCCGTCCCCTCTTCGGACTCTGTCGGAGGCGTAAGCGCGCGAACCCAGCGGCGGGAGGTGGTCCTGTGTTTGCCTTAGCAGCAGTACCCCTCTTTGGGCATTCATTCGATTTGTGCCCCACTACCTTACAGAAGTAGCACACTACCGGTTCCCCGTTGCAACGCTTCCCCGGGTGGTTTGGCTGTCGACAGAAACGACATTGGCCTGCTTGAACGGCCGGAGGTCCGGGAAGTGGTGGGTTGTTCCTCGCGACGTACGTGGTAGGGTTTCGGTTGACGTACTGGTTCCTGCCCTGGTTCCTGTTTCGATTATCTTGGTTTTGGAAACCCGGGCGACCGAACATGGGCTTCTGAATGAAGCTAGCACTCGCCACAGAAGGCGTAAAGGTTTTCTTCTTCTTTTTCTCCTCAGCTTCTCCTTTTTGGATGGAGGCCCAGATACACGTTGCCTTTTCGTAGGCTTCCGCGAAGTTCTTGCAGTTGAACCCGCACATATTGTTCCTCGTGCCGCTTTCCATGCCTCTACGTAACGCAGTCGCAAGTTCCTCCTCGTTAGTTATAATCCTAGGAGCGAACTTGGACAGACTCACGATATTTTTCCGTATGCTTTGTAGGGACATATCGCCCTGTCTTAGGTTCCTGAACTCCTCTTCCTTATCCCATTTCAATTCTTCCCCAAAGTATTTGTTCTCTAACAGGGTCCTGAACTCGGTCCAGTTGTAGATCCTCAAGGGGAAAGTAGATTTGATCAAACGCCACCAACTATTGGCTTCCCCCTTCAGGTAATATGCTACCACGTTCACCCTCTCATTAGCCGGAGTTTTGCTAAGTTCTAGCAGTTTCTCCATTTCTTCTATCCACTGTCCAAGACTGTGGGGTTGACAGAGCCTGAGTAAGGTTGAGGTCGATGTTTGGAGAATCTCTCAAATGCGGACTGGTTGTTTCCGCCACCCTGATGTTGGTGCATATTTTGTGCAATTTTTGTGATTGTATCTTCGAAGCCTCTTCTTCTCGCCTCTTCTTCTAAGAATGCATGGTTGAGGTCATCGTCTTGAATATCGTTTGCAGCCATTCTGAAAATTGAAATAAAATAAGGACAAGGCTATATAAATTTTGAGTAGTTCAAAGATAGACATAATATAAAATGCAAGGTAAAAGATATTTCATTGATAATGTAAAAGGTTTACATCAAAAAGATACAAGCCTCCTAATACATTCTCTATGAAATGAACTAAGGTGAAACTTAGATATAAGTTCAGCAAAATAACATAAAAGTTTAGATACATTCTCAAGAGATATGAAATTGGATCGAGAATGACAAAAGATTAGCCCTAGATCCTAGGCAAATTTTGAGTAGCGATGCTCCTCCTCCGCGAAGCTATGCTTATACTTAACAGCATAAGTCATGTCGCTCAAGCCAAGTTTGAAATCCTCCCAGCTCAGGTAGTACTCACCCTCAAGTATAGGCTGGGAGGCGAGTCGCCTCCACCATGCTTTGGCCTCCTCGTCAAGGCACGCAGCTGCTAGGGAGGTTTTCCATTCCTCTCTAACGGAGTGTTCCAGGAACCTCGCATTCATACTCCTGATCCATGGGTAAAGTGTCCCACTGATTCCCTCAAATGTCTTAGGTTTTCCCTGCATGAACGCTTCGATCACATCTGTATATTCTGAGGATCGGCGGAGATGATCAGGAATTCGATGTTCCATATACGGAGTCTTAAGTGCCCTAGTCTTCCAGTCGACTTCCGAATTTCTCGAGTCCTGTGATCTCTTCCAGGACTTCAATTGTTGACGTCGCGCGTAGGCCTCGATGGCTTTCTTGCGGGCCTTCTCTTTTGGTGTCCATTCAGAGTACTTCTTACCGCACGGTAGTCTCATCTGAAATCAATTTAGATAAGGTAATTTAAATGAGATTTGGAAGTACAACATGTATGTAAAAATTTTTTTTTTTTATAATGAACTAGTGATGCAACCCGTGAAATTCACGGATCCTTATAAGTTTTGTTTAGCATTTTAAATGTTGTCTCTCTTTGTTTTTTTTTGTTTTCCATTACAAATCAAAAGGGTAATATTAAAAAAAAACGTTAGACCTCAATTCAAATAATTAGACTATTATAAATTACAACAGTTTAGCAAAAATCTATTTAAATAAACAACATTTCCGAAATAAATCCACCAGGAAAACAATTAGTGTAAAGGTCAATTGAGTTCAATAGACATCGAAATTATGGAATATAAAACTTAACCCGTATAGATAGGTGTTTTTCTCAGCGGAGGTGCGTTGTCGCTTTGGATCTTAGAAGACTAACTAAGCCCTCAACATGTATTCCTGAAAATCGACACAAGTTCATGTGCATAGTCGGTGAATTATTTCAAAATATCCATTCTCCAAAGTCAAGTTCAATTTCAAATTCGAACGTAAGCAATAATTTACCTTTCCACGGGGAAATGATTTGATTTTCCAGTTCAAAGCATCATTCTCAAGTGCATAAGAAGTGTATCCCATTAATGTGAGAATATTTGGATTAGTTACAACGGATGGCACGGAAAGTTCAGTCTCAACGTTAGTTGCAGTGTTGTAGATTTAAATCACAAAAGGACGCTTAGATGCAGAACAAAACACACAGAACTTTAGTGAGTTAAAAAAGCAGTTCGAACGACATTGTACCTTCGCTCCTTAAATTGACTTTCAAATTTTTCCCTTATCTCAATACGACTTCTTAAGTACCTCTAAATTTGAGCTTCAACCCAAATAAAAAGCTTCAGTTGATGTCAAACAATCACCAATGATTAACAAAGCAAAAACTGAAGTACAAGCTACGGAACCAATGATTTAAAATTGATGTGATCCCGGGTGCACCTTATAAAAATTGGTAAGGTGAAAGGCAGAAAAAATAAGTGTGAGAAATGAAAATTATTTTAATTTTTATCTAACACGTTTCAGGTAGCTCATATTGTGCGACCTATTAAATGAAGGTAAAAGTACTTTAAATTTATATGGAAATGAAATATTATTACTCTGTACCTTAATTTTTAGGTGGTAAATATCATAGCAAAATTATTTTTCTATTTAATATAGTAAATTTCATCAACTTCACGCAGTTTCAACTTCATAGAGTTCACAAGTAAAATATAGGGATGACAATGGATCGGGTTCGAATCGGGTTTAGCATAATCCAAAATCGATCAACTTTTCTAATGGATCATCGATCCAAACCCACAAACCTAAAGTCCAAATTCGATCCATTGTGAAATTTTCATATCCAACTCCATATCTGATTCATAATTCGATCCAAAACCCAACCCAAATTTGGTCTAAATTCAAATTTTCGACATCCTACATCATTTTTTCTTTTACGATATTTTTCATATATAAAGCTAAAATTTAGAGCTTAACTCACTCTAGAACGCGCTATTTTGGATCGGGTTGTGTTTGGATCTGAAGTGATCGGTAATGGACATGAATCGGTTTTTCTTTATAGTAGATATGAATCGGATTATCTTTGAGTGGATATGAATATGGATTTTAAAGAAGTGGGTTTGGATCGGGTTTAAACTCGGTACGCGTCGGTTTCGATTCGATTTTGAGTTTAACTGTTATCCCTAGTAAAATGGTAATTACCTTCTTGTGAGATTTGTCAATAATTCTTATGCTTTTGCTCAATCATATTAAAGTGGTAGACTGAAAATCTTAGTTTTGTATGGAGTAAATTATTTATGTACATGTTTTGTTATGCGGTGATTTAATTTCATGATACATATTTAAAAATAGTTAATATAAAATAAAATAAATAAAATAAAAAAGTGGGTTAAGGACTTAAGGCTGTGGGCCTGTGATCAAGGTAAAAAGTTTGCAGTAAATAATAATTTTTTTTTGCTAAACTGGACTAAATTGTTGCTCAATGAATTACTCCAGAAGTTAGCAAGGAAGGGACGCAATTTGGGGAAAGAAATTATGAAACGACTCGACAGTCGTAAATAAAAAGGAATGCTTGGTAAAAAAATCAAACCTAGAAAAAGTTGTACACACTTATTAGATTTGTTCACTGAATACCCTAGAGTTTCAAAATGGAAAAAAGGGTAACTGCCGGACTTAAATCAATCACAAATTAGTTAAATTACACCAAGAAAATGAGTCATCATTGACACTTTGTTTGCAGCTCATTTTACGTGTTATTGCTATACGCTTTTCAACGGGGTTGAACAGAGAAAAATGAACCTCAGTGATTCCTGCTCTGGCCTGGAAGTAATTAAGCCATAATACATGTGGATCTTTATTCAGGCACATCTAAATGTGTCAAACGGGAATGTACAAGAAGCGTAAAGAAAGAAACTTGCCAATTTAGGATTAGCTAAATTCCCTACAATGCGACAACAATAGCATCTCAGTTCCTAATTGACTTCTAGTGTAATTGTCTACAGAGAAAGAGTTGTACATGAATTGTAATTAGTAAAAGTCCACGAATTGTGCAAGCTAGTGCAACCATCAACGGCAAAAAATGCATACCTCGATAGTGATTCTGTCAACAGTAAGCTTGTTAAGAGCGAGACTGCGAGTACAAGTCCCGTCAATGCACAGAACACCCATACTCGTTAATTCGTGTCGATCTTTAAAGCCACGTACCTTAAAATCTCAACAATATTGTGGTGGGTATTAAAAAGACACGAAGCAATTACTGAAGATACCTATGCCTATTTAAACTCAGATTATTTCGTGCTAGCAACACTGCGACAACGACACAATACAAACAAAGACGCAAACACTATGTGTTTACATTGATTTCAGACACCACAATGTAATTAGTTATCGAGTACAGTAATGTGTTTCATTTTGTGTTCCTTACTTTTGTAATCCACCACCCTTGCCGACGTGATTATTATAACTTTTTTTTGGTTTTTCTCCGTTGCGGTTTTCTAGCTTACAAGGTTGGCCACCTTTCCCCACAATGTCACTCAGACAGGTTGTTTTCTACATGGTTGGTATAAATATTGATGTCCATTTTAATTGACCTTGGCCCATTAAATCCTTTAGTCGCCAATATAACAAATACGGAGTAAACCTTAAATATGGAGTATGATTTGTGAGCATAATTTGTCAAGATAATACTAAGAGAATTAAAGAACATGGCCACATACTACGATAGTTCAATTTCGTATGACCCATGTTTGGCTAAAAGCCTAAAATGCTCCAAAATCCATAATTTTTGATGGGTCTTTGACAATTTTGACACATTTTTTATTCCATAAGAAACATACATAGTCTATTCAATCCAATTCGAATAGCCACACAACCCGTATACAATCGAAAACGTTTCAATAATTTCGCATAAGAATTACATGAGCCTTCACGCTCCGGTGAGCTATTAAACGTAAATATGAAACTAATCCAATAGAAAGAGCTCTACTACCAATAACGAAATACAACCCTGAACTTCCGTTCATGTAAGACATAAAAATTATGTGTGCGTATGAGCGGCACGATAAAAACCACTGAACAAAGAATTCAATCGAAAACAGAGCGTACCTACATGATGGACGGCTATGGCGGGCCGGAACTTGTTCAAAGGCGGCGAGCACGAGCAAATGGCGGAGGCCAGAATTTGGTGTGAGCCAAAGTATGATGGATCCCCATGCATCGAAGATGATGGCAACGATTGATTGTGCGTTGGATGAATCTGTCAATTGAATTGCGATGAAGGAATTGGTTGCAAACCAAATAAGGGGCTTTTGGCTTTCTCCATGAATGAAACGCAAGTGGTGAGGCACAAGGGGTAGGAGTATGTTTTGTATGCTTTGTTGACGTGTAAAATTTGTTGACGTGGCGTGGAGGCCTTCTAGTTTGATTTGTTTTTTAAGCACTTCTTTTAAAGATTCCTTTTTAATAATATATATAGATTAAGAAAAGCACATGACTAGGTAGTAACATAACGTCTCCATATATATAAACATATACATGGGTAAAATATTACATTTCAAAGGAATATAATACATAAGTTCACCAAACGTCACATCCGAATATAACAACCATAGCCGTAGAAAAAGAAGACGATATTAAGATCGTTCTTAGGATGGTTAAAATACGGTTACAAATATTTTACAAACTGGAGTCGAATGACCCTAAATATGATTTGCAACCCTTAGAAGTCTTCCAGAGGTGAGATCTCTCTCCCATATAATTGGAGGTATGATGGCGTCTGGTGGAGGTGGAGGATAGTCGTGTTTATATTCTTGCTCCATCAAGTCCTCAAGTAGCACCTCGTGTTCCATCCACCCTGGTGGTTGCATCTCCCTCAGGAGTGGGTCGGGGTGATACATGCGATCCATATATAGATCGTAATCCAGGAGAAGTCGCCATCCTAGTGGTGCCCAAAATTCGTCGTATGGGTGGAAGCTCTCAATCAACGTCAGGCCTATGCCAATGCCCCTCGTGTGGTAGGGTCTGCTCGTTGTGATCCCATTGGCTTCCACGTATTGCTCTATGACGTGGGACTGGCCACTTATATATGCATCCAGTGGCATCATCGGTGGACGTCGTGGTAAATTGTTACGGGAGTAACTGAAGGACGTCATCCTAAGGGCCTTTGTCAAACTAGAGTTAGCCATAGAGCAAATAGCAAGTAAAGAATCGTAAAGTTAGGATTCTAACGCTCATCTAACTAGTTTATTATTATTTGGTCTGTCCTTAAGATTCTACCCTTTCTCACATTTTAAACTGATCTAAGTTATTATTTTAGCGATCTAGAGATTCCTAGTTTATTATTTGATCCTATAAGTCTATGCCTGACATACGATATGAATGTCCTGCCTGTGTCGTCTCGCTATGTGAGATAACTTTAAGTCATTCACGGTCATGAAGACTTTGATACCAATCAGAATAACCTGGTTTTTCGTGACTTTAATTAAACTAAGGCGGAAAATTAATTAAGTCTATATATCACAAAACCAGCTGTTAATCGTAATAAAACTCTAAGTACATAGTACGAGTTTAGAATAACAGAGTATAAGTTTGATTACATCCTCTCAAAATAGATTACAAAATAAGGCCTTGATCACTCGATAGATCAACGGTCAAGACTCTGGTACTGCATTAAACTCTCATCATTTTCCAAGACACTCTTTCGACACATGCAATTCTAAAGCAATATGCGGTATAAATAATAAATAAACAAAAATGAATAGCAAGTAGCAAGTAAAACACGTAAGGAATTTATGATGATTCAACATGAGTATAACACAATCAAATAACACACCACACTCACAAATAATCATACTCAATAAATCGCATTCCAATACTCAGCCAGGTCATTCAGATAATCATCAAACAAACAAGGAAATGCATTCAACATGTGATAACAAATGAGTCTTCGTTAGTAAGGCGGAAGCATGCAGACATAATCCGCGCAGTAGCAGCCAGGGCCGTTAAAACGGACAAGTCTGGATATGCTAAAGATACCTAAGGTAATAAGGACGATTCAATCCCTTGTCTAATGTATGCATACACTACCTATCGAGGATCATACGTATTCGCTATTCAAAAGGTATCACCGACTTAAAAGTTCGACTATCACCAGAGACGGGTACTTTGATGGGGTTGGCGTTTCCAATTACTATTCTATGGGCCCGCGGAAGTATCAAGTATGCCCCATCCCTGAGGTTGATACCACACGTCAAACAGCAATCTTAAGATCGTTGAATAGCCTTGGGCAACTCTGGGAGGGAGCCCAAGTCCCCATAGACAGCTACCTTGTTAACTTCGAATCTCAAGAGTCGCAACATGGCGAACAATCCTAGTATTTTATTCAAGTACTCGCTTTCTCAACTTCTCATTTTCTCGCTCATAAATAATAATAATAGTGACAAACTTGTAACATAAATATAACGTCAAACTTGTATAATGAAATTTTAGTAACAGCAGTTCTTCAGGTAAAACAGAACACATAGAAAAACTTAATTATTTATTTTGAGTCCGTTCGTAACTTTTAAATATTTTTCACTATTCATTATTTTACTATTCACCGTATTTACTATTCATCGTATTTACTATTCATCGTATTTACTATTCCTCGTATTTACTATTCCTCGTATTTATACGTATTCGTATTTTCGTATTTCGTATTTGTAATGCATTTTTATACTTCGTATTTTATTCGTATTTTATACGTATGCGTATTCTTATACTTCGTATTTATACGTATTTTTATACGTACTTGTATTCTTATACTTAGTATTTATTATTATATTTTCTTTATACTTAGTAATTTTTTATACTTTTATACAAATTATTATACTTAGGAGATTTTAGATGTAAAACTAAATTTTATTTTCTAAGTACAAAGTTCTAGTTTTAAAGTCGTTAGGTTCGTTTTGTATTTAGTGATTTGAAAAATGATTTCGGAAGTAAAACTTAATATAATCTAAGTACAAAATTCTAGGTTCAAAGTTGTTAAGTTCATTTCGTACTTGGTGATTTTAAATAACATTTTAAAAGTAACACTCGGTTTTATTTAGTCGTATACTTAACTAATCTTTTAGCGGTTTCCATTTTTAGCGAGGTTGTCGTAGTTCATTTTAAATAGTCCGTATATCCACATCCAAATTTAAGCATAGGTAGTAACACTCGAATTTGTTCATTTTAATATATGTAACGTTTATTTTTATCGGTTTCGTTGATTCTTTTTATTTATGATTCATTATACAATCTAATATAATCCTAATTACAAATCAATTTTAGTGACTAAGTGATAAATTCATTTTGACCAAATTTAACCCAAAATAAAGAGGGATGCCGTGGCCTTTATTTATTTTAGCTATTTATTTCTTTTTTTGTTTTTTATTAATAATTCATTATTTTAACTAATTTAATTACTTAAGTGATAAAAATAAAAAGTGACAAATCATTTTTGGTCCAAAATTTGACCTAAGGCCGTGGCCCTCTTCACTAGCACCATTTATTTTCGTTTTCAAATTTTATCGGTTTTTGACTTAAAGTTTTTATATACTAATTATTTAAAGTATACTAAAGCGATTTAACTAGTTTACGATTTTCACTAATTATTTTATTTCATTTATGAATAGTGTTTTTTTGTGACACTTTATTTTTCCAACTTTTATAATTTAGTGATTTAGTCTATTTAACTTATATATTCATTATTTAAACCTTTCAATAATGACTTTAAACAATAATAAAATAAAACTTATATTTATTATGAATCAAGTTAGTCCTTTATGTGAAGAACACCATGAATATGTGATGAATCCAATCATTTTTCATATGAACATTTTTAACTCAAATTCTTATATTATCGTTTTATTTTCTCAATTTTTTATGGTATGTCTAATTAACCTAGACTAATCATAATATGTTATTTAGAAAAATTAAAACTAAAAATTTGCCCATTTAAAACCAAAATGCCGTGTGACTATATATATGTTCATAAATTTTGATTTTTGATTTTTATACTTCTAATTCAACAACTAATTTATCTTATATCATTTATGTATTTAGCTAAGGTGAAAATCATATACAAACATTAACACACATAACTAAAAATCATTTAAACACATGAATAACCATAAAAGTTCAAGAACACACATAAACACATTAAAACATTTAAATTCATAACAAATTCATTTTAAGTCCTAAACATAAACTAATTATATTTTCATGTTCATTTCATCCTTAGTATTTTAAGCATGCAATTTACAAAAATTAAAACGAAAAATTAAGCAAAAATAAGGGTGGAGGCCGTGTAACACCCCGTGTTAATTTAAGCTAATTATGATTAAGAAATCAATAATTAATCATCCTCGCTCACTTAATTTCTAAAACAATACTCTACAAACTATGCTCGCACCTAAACTAAAACCATTTTGAATTACTTTGAATTTGAACTTTATTTTTACTTTTTCAAACTCGATAAATCAAACAAAGAATCTACGACAATTTTCTCAACGACAAATTTTGGCACGCAAATCGAGGTCAAACGTTGACTAAATGGCCAAGCCACCTAAATGTGATTAAGTCACCTAATCCTTTCTTAAATATAATTACTCATAATCCAAATCAAATTAAAGTAGCTTAAGTTTAATCATATTGATTATTACTAACAAAACATGTAATAATAATATCAAATTACTATTCCACTTTGATTTAACTAACACATTCACTAAAACTCGATATATTGAGTTACACTAAGCCTAAACTGATAAACTTTTTGACGTTTGAGGTTAATGATTTAATTCGATAACATTCAACGAAAAAAATATATATTCCGATCGAATAAAATTTTATTTCAAAGTTGCGAGGAAAACTAGTACCCAATTTTTGTTTGAATTCGTTAGGAGGTTTATTTTCATTTTTATTTTCGATCTCACTCCTAAACATTATTTCAAGACTATATATTTCATTTCGAGACTTGTCACGTGCGCGCAAATCGAAAATTTCAAAAACGAAAAAATCGGGCCAAGTGACCCATAGTGGCCGAGAATTTTGAGCTAACAAGCTCAACATTGTCTTCCCTTTTTCCTTTTGCTTTTCCTACACACTTGTCTCCCTTGTCTCAAGCATGCCTTCCTTCTCCTTACACACACCTTGCCTCTCTTACACACATGCTTCCACTCTTACACAAGCATGCTTCCTTTTCCTTACACACCCTACATTGCCAAGCATGCAACTTACTTTACATTACTTAAACTTACAACATAATACAAAACACAACAACTACTACTACAATACACACATACACGACATACATTACACACACACACAACAAACACTTCAACTTATTTTCTCTCTAATAAACTCAACTCAAGAACAAGTAAGCTTGTTCATTGTGCAACCTCAAGAACACATACAATCTTCATCCTCTTTAACTCTTTTATTCCTTAAACTTTCATTTTATTTGCTTAAATTAATTAGCACACTTAAATAAACTCCTCACCATTTATATTTAGTACTCACTCCTTATCTTTACATGCAATTAAAAATGAACATAAATCAAAGTCACTTAAAATAAAAACATCACCTAAACTAAAAACAATACTACACATAAAACTTTTAGTATAGTTTAACTAGCTTAAATAAATTACTAACTTGTGTATTTCATTCTTATGTACCCATCCTAACCAAAGACGAGGAGCAAGGTGGTGGTGTCGACTTGGGCCAATACGATCAGATCGTCGAATTCCGACAATTGCTAGGGTTTTACTCCACTAACCAAATCAAGGTGCTTCCGCACACTTATGTGATAAGCGCCTCGAATTTGATTTTATGTTATTTTTCCTAAGTGATGTTTTGATTTGTGTGTATGATTTTATGTCACCTAAGTATCACATGTTAAATTAGAAGACAAAAATCGAAAAATAAAATATATTGTTCACATATATATCACACGGCCACCACCCTTATTTTTGCTTAATTTTTCGTTTTAATTTTTGTAAATTGCATGCTTAAAATACTAAGGATGAAATGAACATGAAAATATAATTAGTGTATGTTTAGGACTTAAAATGAATTTGTTATGAATTTAAATGTTTTAAGGGTGTTATGTGTGTTCTTGAAATTTTATTGTTATTCTTGTGTTTGAATGATTTTTATTTATGTGTGTTAATGTTTTGTTATGTTCCCACTCATGATTAAATGCATAAAAGATATAAAGTAAATTAGTTATTGAATTAGAAGTATAAAAATCAAAAATCAAAAATCATGAACACATATACATTATACACGGCCAAATTAAATTACATGGACCAATTTTTAGTTTTAATTTTTCTAAATAACATATTATGATTAGTTTAGTTAAAATGGCCTTGTAGGAAAAATTTGAGAAAATTTCATAAACATATAAAATTTTGACTAAATTAGTGTTCATATGAAAAATATAAAAGTTCTTCACATATTCAAAGTGTTATTCATTTCAAGGACTAGTTTGATTCAAAATAATTAAAAGTTTATTTTATTTTTAGTTTAAAATCATTAGTGACAAATTTCAATAATAGTCATATAAGTTAAATAGACTAAATCACCAAAAAAAAATAAAAGTTAGAAATTTAAAGTGAGTAAATAACACTATTTATAAATAAAATAAAGTGTTAGTGATAATGTTAAATTAGTTAAATCACTTTAGTATAATTTAAAGAATTAGTATATAAAAACTTTAAGTCAAAACCGATAAATTAGAAAACAAAAATAAAATACTACAAGTGTATAAGGCCACGGTTTTAGTGTATGTTTTAGACCTAAAATGAGCTTGTCACTTTATATTTTTATCACTTAAGTAAATTTATTAGTAAAAGTAATGAATTATAAATAAAAACAAAAAAAAAAAAAAAATAACCTACCCATATATAACTCACGGCATTTACCCTTAAAATGGGTCAATTTTGGTCAAAATGAATTTATCACTTAGTCACTAAAATTGATTTATAATTAGGATTATATTAGATTGTATAATGGATGGTTAATGAAAAGAATCAACTAAACCGATAAAAATAAATGTTACACGTATTAAAATGAACCTTGTCGAGTGCTACTACCTATGCTTAAATTTGGATGTGGACATACGGACTATTTAAAATGAACTACGACAACTTCGCTAAAAATGGGAACCGCTAAAAGATTAGTTAAGTATATGACTAAATAAAATCGAGTTTTACTTCCGTATTATTATTTAAAATCACTAAGTACAAAACGAACCTAACGTCTTTAAAACTAGAATTATATACTTAGAAAATAAAAGTTGGTTTTGTAAAACCTAAAAATATCCTAAGTATAAAGAAATATAATAAAAATCCTAAGTATAAAGAAATATAATAAAAATACTAAGTATAAAGAGAATATGATAAAAATACTAGTATAAAGAAATAAAATAAAAATACTAAGTATAAAGAAAATATAAATATAAATACGAAGTATAAAAATACGTACAAATACGAAGTACGAGAATACGAATACGTATAAAAATACGAGGAATAGTAAATACGATGAATAGTAAATACGATGAATAGTGAATACGATGAATAGTAAATACGATGAATAGTAAATACTATGTGAATAGTAAAATAATGAATAGTGAAAAATATTTAAAATTTACTTAACGGACTCAAAATAATTAACTAGGCTTTTGTTTCATGTGTTCTGCTTTTACCCGATTTACTACTATTACTTTGAAATCTCTTTATAGAATGTTTGACGATACGTTTATGTTTTAGAAGTAATACTTGTTACGATTAAATGAGGAAGTAAGAAATTGAGAAAGAGAATTGACCTACCTGAATAAAATACTTGGATTGTTCGCCATGTTGCGACTCTTGAAATTCGTTGTTAACGAGGTAGTCGTTTATGGGGACTTGGGCTTCCTCCCGAGTTGCCCAAGGCGTTATAAGGGTCTTGAGACTTTATTGATGCAGGTATCCACCTCAGGGATGGGGCATACTGGATATCACCGTGAGCCCATAGTACAGTAATTGGAAACGCCAGCCCCACCCGGGGGTACCCGTCTCTGGTGATAGTCGAACATTTTCTTGGTGAATACCTTTTGATTAGCGAATAAGTATGATCCTCGATAGGTGGTGTATGCATACATTAGACAAGGGATTAGGCCGTCCTTATTACCTTAGATATCTTTAGCATATTCAGTTACGTCCGATTTCGTTCGGCCCTGACTGCTACTGCGCGGATTATGTCTGCATGCTTCCGCCTTACTAACGAAGACTCAATTGTTATCACATGTTGAATGTATTTCCTTGTTTGTTTGATGATTATTGGAATGTGATTGGTTGAGTATGATTATTTGTGAGCGTGGTGTGTTATTTGATTGGTTTATACTCGTATTGAATCAATCATGATCTCCTTATGTGTTTTACTTGCATACTTGCTAATTGTTTTCCTTGTTTATTTAATATTCATATTGCATATTGTTTTAGAACTGTATGTATCGAAAGAGTGTGCGGGAAAATGATGAGAGTTTAATGCAGGTACCCCGAGTCTTGACCGTTGATCTATCAGGGGATTGAAGGCCTTATTTTGTAATCTTTTTTGAGAGAACTTGTAATCTAAATACTCTGTTTTATCTCTAAACTCGTATTATGTATACTGAGTTTGTAAGACGATAACAGCTGGTTTGTAATATTTAGACTTAATTAATTTTCCGCCTTAGTTTAATTAAAGTCACGAAAAACCAGGTTGTTACAGGCCGTGTGATATATATGTGAACAATATATTTTATTTTTCAATTTTTGTCTTCTAATTTAACATGTGATACTTAGGTGACATAAAATCATACACACAAATCAAAACATCACTTAGGAAAAATAACATAAAATCAAATTCGAGGCGCTTATCACATAAGTGTGCGGGAAGCACCTTGATTTGGTTAGTGGAGTAAAACCCTAGCAATTGTCGGGGTCGATGATATGATCGAATTGGCTCAAGTCGACACCACCACCTTGCTCCTCGTCTTTGGTTAGGATGGGTACATAAGAATGAAATAAACAAGTTAGTAATTTATTTAAGCTAGTTAAACTATACTAAAAATTTTATGTGTAGTATTGTTTTTAGTTTAGGTGATGTTTGTATTTTAAGTGATTTTGATTTGTGTTCATTTTTAATTGCATGTAAAGATAAGGAGTGAGTACTAAATATAAATGGTGAGGAGTTTATTTAAGTGTGTTAATTAATTTAAGCAAATAAAATGAAAGTTTAAGGAAGAAAAGAGTTAAAGAGGATGAAGATTGTATGTGTTCTTGAGGTTGCACAATGAACAAGCTTACTTGTTCTTGAGTTGAGTTTATTAGAGAGAAAATAAGTTGA
The DNA here is from genome assembly GCA_023091065.1 of Dianthus caryophyllus. Classification (NCBI taxonomy): domain Eukaryota; kingdom Viridiplantae; phylum Streptophyta; class Magnoliopsida; order Caryophyllales; family Caryophyllaceae; genus Dianthus; species Dianthus caryophyllus. The sequence goes on from CM041521.1 coordinate 18,944,525, forward strand.
AGTGTTTGTTGTGTGTGTGTGTAATGTATGTCGTGGTATGTGTGTAGTGTAGTAGTAGTTGTTTTGTTCTAGTTGCAAGCTTATGTAGTGTAATGTAATGTAAGTGGCATACTTGGTATTGTGTGGTGGTATGAGTTCATTAGTTGAAGTATACTTGTGTATGAATGTAGAGTCAACAAGGGAGCAACCAACACTCAACCAAGTGATGATCAAATGAAGAGGTGTGTAAGAGAAAGGAGCATGCTTGTGTAAGGGATTTGATGTGTGTAAGAAGAAGGGAAGCATGGGTGTAAGAAAGTAAGGTGTGTGCAAGAGAATGGAAGAGAGTAGAGTGGGCTAGGAGGAGCCCCATTTTCTCGGCCAAAACATGGTCCAAGTGGCTCGATTTTCGTTTTTGAAATTATCGATTTGCGCGCACGTGAAAAGTCTCGAAATGAAATATATAGTCTTGGAATAATGTTTAGAAGTAAGATCGAAAATAAAAATGAGAATAAACCTCAAAACGAATTCAAACAAAAATTGGGTACTAGTTTTCCTCGCAACTTTGAAATAAAATTTTATTCGATCGAAATATATATTTTTTTCGTTGAATGTTATCGAATTAAATCATTATCCTCAAACGTCAAAAAGTTTATCAGTTTAGGCTTAGTGTAACTCAATATACCGAGTTTTAGTGAATGAGTTAGTTAAATCAAAGTGGAATAGTAATTTGATATTATTATTATATGTTTTGTTAGTAATAATCAATATGATTAAGCTTAAGCTACTTTAATTAGATTTGGATTATGAGTAATTATATTTAAGAAAGGATTAGGTGACTTAATCACATTTAGGTGGCTTGGCCATTTAGTCAACGTTTGACCTCGATTTGCGTGCCAAAATTTGTCGTTGAGAAAATTGTCGTAGATTCTTTGTTTGATTTATCGAGTTTGAAAATGTAAAAATAAAGTTCAAATTCGAGGTAGTTCAAAACGGTTTTAATTTAGGTGCAAAATAACTTGTAGTAAAATGTGTTAGGAAAATAAGCGAGCGAGGATGTTTAATTATTGATTTCCTAATTATAATTAGCTTAAATTAACACGGGGTGTTACAAGTTTGCCAAGATTGGCGAGTTCAATCGTGCAAGTTTTTATGATTTGCATATATTCAATAATGGATTGATTGGGTTGTTTTGTAATGGACTCAAGGCGTTTTTAGTACCATTAATGTGACCCCAAGAGGGTTTGGCAAAGGTAGAGGAAATAGTAGACCACACCTCAGCAAAAGACATGCAATTAGTTATGTGAGACGTGATAGAGTCATCAAGTGTGCCGGCAAGGACACCACGGAGGAGATGGTCCTGCTAGATCCAGGTGGAGTGCGCCGTGCGCGAGGTTCGGACTGGAATTGTCAGCCGAGGTGACTATTGTTGGAGGATAGGGATGAGACCCGTCAATGAACCCGAAGAGTTCCAAGCCTTCGAGGAAGGCTTGAATTTGAAAAGCCCATTGAGAGTAGTTGGTAGGCGTGAGAGTTTTGCATTGAGAGAGATTAGCAAAGATGATAGGAGAAGATGGTTCCGCGGTATTGGGAACGACAAGGGCGTGGGATGCCATGAACGAGATTATGTGTAGTGCCAAGGATCGAAGGCGGTTGATAACATATAAAAAGGGAAGCAGAGATGAAGAAATTCTGTATGTATTGTATATTAACTGTGAAAAATTACATGTGTTTATATATGACTGCAAGTCTTATTGACTAAGCTACAATCATGCGTATAGTACACTTAATGGAGGAATGAATCTATAATTACAATCAATCACAGTTAATTATGCTAAGGATACGCTCTCAATTAGTGTGTGAAAGAGTGTGGATGAGGTTATTGTAATTATTCTTTCCTTGGTTGAATATTTTGATGATTTGTTGCCTGAACAACCTTGTCGGTATATTTTAGTTTGCGTCCTATGAGTATAATGAATCCTTCCTATAATCCTATACCCTCAAGTGAAACACTCCGTTTAAATTAGAGGCACAAAACAATTTCATTCGCTACAAAATCCTTCATCCGAACAATGCCTGAGCGTTCGACATTAGCGAAGACATTAGACATTTATATTGTTCATTTACGTCATAAACATAAGATTTAATTTTACTCAGAAGCGATCTAGTCTAATCTTCAAAAACAAATCCTTTTCGATCACAAATAGACAATTTTATTTTATTACTCACATCAACATAAAAGGAGGCAAACCTTACACAATTATAAAACATACATACCACAACATCAAACATTTTTGTTATAATAATTATTAACTAACATAAGCAATGGTCCTCTCATCGAGGAAATGACAAACTGGACTTCCAGGTTTCACTTTAAGCATCAAAAATGAGACATGCAGAGGATTCCAAGAGGATGTATCCATATGACATACTCCTACCGCCTCCATTTTCGTCCCCTTGGAGTCAACCAATGAAACTTTGTACAAACTCGTGTTCTCCAGGTTATGGCAGTAAAACACAGCATATGGATATCCCAGCTTATGACAAACCATACTAGCATTGCTCTCAATCTTTTTAGCGTTCACTAATTTATGCACATTTTGGATATTTTTCTCAACGTACCCTTCACAAGTCCTCACGTTTCTATTCCCCACATGAAAACCTACATAATCTACCATTCCCTCGAGTGTAGTAGCACAAAACTTCATCTCGTTAGACAGTGCTTTTTTTTCACATGCGTTGATTGTGTCTTTCATGATTTCGGCCTCAATCGTGTTCGGTCTCACAGAGAAGATGGCCAAGATTTGAGGGAGCTTAGTCGATGTAAACGGGATTTTTTCATCGACTTGAATAGGAATGAACTTTGCGTCATTCTCAACCTTCATGAAATTTAATCTGAGGATTTTCCCGGGCTTTTTTAGGTCATTTTCGAGAAAATATACCGAGTATTTTGTGGGATCTATAGTTAAATTTAGTTGCATAAGAGCATTTTTGTATGGAAGATTTGATTCTTGGTTAAACTTAAGAATACTTTCTTTTTGTTGGTCAGTGAGGGTGTACTCAACAAAGTATTCTAATATTGAGGCACCTTTTCGAATACTTGACTCCAATTCTTCTGAAATCTTAAAACCCTTGTTGATCATATTTTTTAACACATTCTTGGGGCTTTTTTCGGACCCTGCAAACAATGAACTCAGTTTTTGCGGTCGATGATTTGAAATAAGGATTGATGGTATTTGATAAACCATCTAACACTAGAACTATTAAACTCTATGGTAATTTACTATCATGCACAAGCTTCTTATGATTTGCATTTTTGTAAATACTCATGTTTCCAATAAAATAAAATTGAAAAATACATTTGATATATTAAATTATTAGTATACATATTTTAGAAAAATCTATATATTAAATATTACATATTTAAATTAAATTGTATCATAATCGGTAAATATATAAATTAGACAAATATATACAATTATACGAACTATTTTATATAAGAATAAATTTATAAGAAAATAACAGATGGCCCGGGCGAGGCCGGGCAAGCAAACTAGTTTATAATTAAGTGATAAAACAATTTGTAACTTCAACTTGTTACAACTTTACAATAAAATTTTAATTTTTTTTTTGTAAAATAGTTTTGGTAGGAAGGTAATACCAGTATTAGTAATTGATTCTTAGTTCTTTCCTAATTAGAATATTTAATTTGAATATATTTCCTAATTTAAGTTTGGATTAGGAGTGTATTTATCTCTTTAATAAATTATTTGTTTTTTTACTAAACTATATTAATTTCTTAAATAAAAAAAAATATATCTAATTTGGAATTTTCTTGTGAGTATACATTGATGTCATTTTGGCTAAGCATGTGCTGACATGTGTACATGTCTGATATTGTTTAAATATAATTTGTATTAGATTAAATGATATATTTAAAATAAAAACAAAGAATAGATGTAGATTTTCCTAAATATTTGAATACATAATAATTAATATTAGTTGAGGCAAAATTTTTATATGTAAGCGTAAGATATTGAATTATTTATTAATAATGTCATTGGTAGAAAGACATTTCAGACAATGCATTAAAATGGTTGATGATGAGTGCTACTTACCTGTGATTGCATCCTTGATAATTTTGGGCATGACAATGTCATTACCCAATTTTTGTTTCCAATATAATTCACTTGGATATTCTGCTACGTTGAGCACTGGCATCCATGCAAGCTGTAACAAAAAATATGTTCATGTTTCTAAATTAATTTTCTCCATAATTAGAAAAATAGACAAAATAGTAAGTAAATAGTACATGGTTTTTAATAGTTGGTGTTAATAATTAGCTCCGTTTTTTTTTTCTAACATTCAGTGAGCTAAAATCATATTTCTTGTGTCGTAAAATATAGCGATTGTTTATGAAAGAATAAACAAAACTAATTAGTTGATACTTAAAAAAATCGTTTTTTTTTTAAAATAATTAGAAATTTTAGTAAAACAAAAAAGCGAAATTGTCGTTATTCATAAACACAGAGTGAGAGTTTAAACATTAATTCTAATTTTGTTAACAAAAAATGTTAAAATAAAAGATTACAAGTAGATGAGAAAAACGCAAATAAAATCATACAAAAATAGCCACTGTAATAAGAAGCGAAATCGATGTCGCCATTCAAAATAATATCAATTATTGGAAAAGATATATATAAGTTGATGTGAATAAAAAAAAGGGAAAAGAGCTTTTAATGGTTATGAAAATGCAACTCCACAAAATTCAATTTATAGAGGAAAAAGGCAAGAGTAGATTAGGTGGAAAAACATGCATGAGCATGCTAATATGGCAGTTACAATGTTGGTGGTCAATTATTTTATGATTTATTTCCTTTTTTTCGTGTTAGGGCATACACTTGTGCTGTATGTTACTCCCTCCATCCCAAATTAATTGTTTCTTTTACCAAAATGCTATATTTAAGAAATTTAGAAAAAAAAGGTACAATCATGTCTTAACTTTCACAGTATTTACCTATAATTCTAATTTTATCCTTATACTACTAATAAGGATATAAGGGCTTGGTAGAAAGTAGAAGAGTAGCAATCAAGAAAATTGCAATCCAAGCCTTGAAACAAAAAGAAAAGACTTCAAACAATTTGAGCAAATATATATTCCCACAATAAGTGACCTAAGGGTAAGTTAGTAATTTTTCCAAAGCAGATAACTAATTTAATTGGGATTTTTCAAAAACCAAAAAGAGACAACTAAATTGGGATGGAGGGAGTACCATATAAGTAACGTATGATGTTGCGTAGCTGTGTTATTTGTGTAAGTTTTAATTGAATTATTTCCTCTTTTCCGGTCATTTGTTTCTACTTTTCATTTCGGGGTGTACGGGTCATTTGTTTAAATTTCCAGACATATCTTTCATTACCAGTACTCTACAAAATATAGCAAAAGCAATGGCAAAAACACAACACAAGTTGTGAACTTGCGTTGTTTAAAATATTATAAACAACGACTAAAAAATCTGTGTTGTTAAAAGTTAGCGCGCCAATTCAAACTCATCATTAAAAACAACGTAAAATATCTTTAAACAACATTTTCTATAAAAATAATGGTTTTTTTTGAAAAACTATTTTTTTTAAATAAAATTAAAAATAACAGTTTTTACCCATAAACCGTTATTTAAAATTTTACTAAAAACAACGGTTTTCTAAAATAATCGTTATTTATTGTTATAATTAAAAATAACGGTTATTATTAATAAAACCGTTTTTAATTTGTTTTTTTAAAATCAATATTTATAGTAATTTCAATTTCATTTTAAATAACGGTTTTATTGAAAAATCGTTTTTAAAACGTGTTATAAATGACGGTTTTCACATAAAATCGTTATTTATAACCCTTTTTACAAACGATTTTATTAAATAACCGTAATTTATAACCCTTTAGCAATGAATTAAAAAAAACCCTAAAATTACTTTCACTAAGAAGTTTAAGCGTTTTTGTTTCACTCAAACTTCATCTTTTTCGTTTTCCTCCAATATTTCGCTTAAAAAAAAACCAAGAAAAAAAAAATTGTTTAATATTTCGTGCACTAAAAGAACCCTAAATCCCGAATAGGTTCGTTCTTTTCTTGCTAAGCTATTGTAAATTCGTTTTTTCCCGAACTATATGTATGTTATTACTACGTTGTTTTTAAGTACGTATTTGTTGTTGTTGTTGTTGTGATTGTGTGTTTGTATGAAACTTATTGTGTACGTACAATAATTAAACATATGTTGTAGTTGTTGTTGTTGTATGTTGTTGCTTGTAGTATTATTTAAAATGTACCTAATGCAGATTTATTATTTATTTTGACTGTTCTTATCGTTCTGACCAAAGTGACTGTTCTTACCTGATCTTATTACTATATATATATATATATATATATATAAGAACAAGATCAGGTAAGAACAGTCATTTAGGTAAGAACGGTAAGAACAGTCAAAGTTTTCAAATATAACTCTTAATTTTTAAGTGTACCTTATATATATTTATAATGTACCTCACAAAATGTACTTTATGTGTTAAACGAATGTATTTTAAGCATATTTATAATGTACTTTAACTGTTCTTACCGTTCTTACCAAAGGTAGTGTTGTTACCGGAACTCAACCCTATATATATATATATATATATATATATATATATATATATATATATATATATATATATATATACCCTTAAATAAAAAAAACCATAATTTCAGAATTTAGGTAACAAAAATTTTTACTAAATAATGTTACCTAATAAATTCTAAAATTTATACTCTAAAACTCTAAATTGAAACTAATTAAAATCAATGATTATATATATTTAATTTTTTCAAAAAATTTAATAAAAATAACGGTTATATGAAAAACCATTTTTAAAGGTGTGATTTTTAAGAGATTTAAATTCTAAGTTATTTGTAAAATTGTTTCCTAATTAAATTCTAATATTTCTAAAATTGTTACCTAATTTTTTTCTATATAAACTATGCACTTTTTCCATATTTAAAATTGTTACCTAATTAAATTCTAATAGCTCTAAAATTGTTACCTAATTCATTTATATATAAACTATGTACTTTTTTCATATTTAAAATTATTACCTAATATTTCAAAATTAATAGCTCTAAAATTGTTACCTAATTCATTTATATAAAAACTATGAACTTTTTTCATATTTAAAATTATTACCTAATATTTCAAAATTTGTTTCCTAATTAAATTCTAATATTTCTAAAATTGTTACCTAATTCTTTTATATATAAACTATGAACTTTTTCCATATTTAAAATTGTTACCTAATATTTCAAAAATTGTTACCTAATTCTTTTACATATGAACTATGAAATTTTTTCATATTTAAAATTGTTACCTAATATTTCTAAAATTGTTACCTAATTAAATTTTAATATTTCAAAAATTGTAACCTAATATTTAGAATTTAACAAAATTTGAATTCAAATATTATTCCGATCCTTAATTATGAACTCGATCTTTCCTAGGGTTTTTCTTTAAAACCGTTTTTTATAATGTAATTATAAACAACGGTTTTTTTAAAACCGTTTTGTAGAATACATTATAAAAAACGGTTTTAAATAAAACCGTTTTTTATAACCTTATACAATTTAAAAAAAAGGCTTTGAACTTATTTTACAAGGCAGTTTTGTAACAACCCGGTTTTTCGTGACTTAATTAAACTAAGGCGGAAATATTAATTAAGTTCATATATTACTAAAACCAGCTGTCAACGTACTACAACTCATTATACATAATAAGAGTTATAGATAAAACAGAGTTTAATTGATTACATTCTCTCAAAATATAAAATAAGGCCTTCAATCCCCTTGTGTAGATCGTCAATAAAGCCTCGGGATACCTACGGGAACATGCCGTTAAAACTCGATTATGACCCCGCACACGCTAAGCCACATAAAACCCATAGCGGTAAACACATAATAATTAACATATGCTCATGTAATTAAATCAGCGCAAATAAAACATACAATAATGCAATTCATAAAACATAACATATCATAAATCATATAACATAGCAATTGAATCATCAAATCATCTCCATTCATAATCATATAGGCAAATCATTATCATTTCATTCATATTCGGGGTAGTCGACCCTTTTCAATTATATTCATATAGCAACATATACTCGCGAGTCTTGACTACAGAGCGGCTTGTATACTCTCATAGACAATTACCCATATAATCTTCTATCAAAGTGCACTAGTTACTCAGACTCGTACATTAGATCAAACACTAAGTAGCGGACACAACAGCTACCTAATATCGAATACAACATGGATAATCTAAGATGAAACACGACCATAAGCCAACAAACCAGTAAGGATGGAAACATGCGGACCTAATAAGCGTCCGCGCAATAGCTGAAGGGGCCGGAAACATCAACGGACAAGTCCGACAAGCTAAAGATATCAAGCAGGTAATAAGGAGGATCAGTCCCTTGTCTTTTGTATGCATACACCACCCTATTGGTGCGACTATTACACTACGACAGATTCCCCGGATGGGAATGGTCATTTTCCAATTATACGACTTACATCGATTTAGTGAGTTGTCGACTTTAAGATTAATTCTTATTTTTAAAGATATTGTTTAATTTTACGAGTTTTGCTTTAAGTTAATATTTTCATATAAGATGTTATACTTACTAAATTATTTATATGGTTCGATAATCTTTTTGGCCCTTATATTTTCATACTTAGTAAATTTTTGACACTTTATTTTTGTCCTAATTTATATTTGTGACGTTAGTTCTTAAATTACTTTTTAATTAAAAGACTTCGTCTAACTTTATTTTATTTTCAAAAATCTTGTTAGTGATACTAATTTTTAGCTTTATTTGATAATAGTTTTACTTAGGATTATTATAAATTTCAAGTTCTTCATTTTATTATATTATTTTAACTAAATACTTATTTAGTATATTTTAAGTTCATTATCAACTTTAGAGTTTTAAATAAAGTAATCGTCTTATTAAATATGATATATGACTTTTTATATAACTATTTATTTTGGAAAATTTAATATGAGTAACTTTTAATTTATATTAAAATGAGCTTTACTTCAAAATTGATTTAACCCTAATTTAAACTTAATACTCTTCAAATTAAATTCTCCATTTTTAGTTATATTTTGACTTGTACTTTTTAGTGACGATAAATATTTTATTACTATAATCATTTTATTTAAATTTAATTTATTTACTTAAGTTAATTTAATAATATTTTAGTCACATTTTATACTTGTGATAATTATAATTAACATGGTCAATACTTTACACGTAACATATAATTTCAACATGATAAAATTTCATATAAAATCAACAATAATTTAACAACACATTTTTCACCTAAAACATTTTATCACAAAAATCATATTTCACAATTCAATTCAACATTATATTATAACAAAAATAACACACAATCAAAATTCACAAATCACATAAATAATTTATATATCACATGAACACAAAAATTATATATTCTAAATACGTAAATTAAACTAGTGTGCGGGGGCACCTTATGTTAGCTCGGTACGAATTTCCTTAGCTCGTCTGGATCCACGATATTGTCGACCCAAGAGACCCAAAATCAACCCGTTAACTCATAGACCCAAAATTAGCAGCAGCGAAACCAAATGAGAATAGCAGCACCTCGAGTTGACGCAGTGACATCGTAAATGGGAGAAAGAAGAGTAAATTAGAGCCGATAGAAATCGATTTATAAGGTAAGTCGGTAATGACACCAACCCTTTGATTGTTTAATATCGTTGAAGTAAAGATCAGAATTATATATATATAAAAAAAGATAAACAAATGAGAGGAAAAGAGACGGAGAGTGTAACACCCCGTGTTTTTATAGCAAAATATTATGAAAGAATTTGATTTCCTTAAATTAAATTCATCCTTTTTCCTTATAATAAAAATGCGACTGAATTTTTTTCGCTAAACATGTAACACTCCATGTTAAGTTAAGCCTTTAAAATTGCGCAAATCATTAATTAAACATCCTCGCTCACTTATTTCCCTAACACATTATACTACAAGTTATTTTGCACCTAAATTAAAACCGTTTTGAATTACTTTGAATTTGAACTTTATTTTTACATTTTCAAACTCGATAAATCAAACAAAGAATCTACGACAATTTTCTCAACGACAAATTTTGGCACGCAAATCGAGGTCAAACGTTGACCAAATGGCCAAGCCACCTAAATGTGATTAAGTCACCTAATCCTTTCTTAAATATAATTACTCATATTCCAAACCTAATTAAAGTAGCTTAAGCTTAATCATATTGATTATTACTAACACAACATATCATAATAATATCAAATTACTATTCCACTTTGATTTAACTAACACTTTCACTAAAACTCGATATATTGAGTTACACTAAGCCTAAACTGATAAAATTTTTGACGTCTGAGCATAATGATTTAATTCAAGAACTTTCAACGAAAAAAATATATATTTCGATCAAATAAGATTTTATTTCAAAGTTTCGAGGATCCTAAGGCCAATTTTTGTTTTGATCACCCTTCAACGTTTTTCTTCATTTTTATTTTCGATCTTACTTTGAACCATTATTCTAAGACTATATATTTCATTTCGAGACTTTTCACGTGCGCGCAAATCGAAAATTTCAAAAACGAAAATCGAGCCAAAGGCTCACCATGTTGGCCGAGAAAATGGGCACCCTAGCTCACTCTATTCTCTTCCAATTTGCTTACACACATGCTTCCCTTTTTCCTACACCATCCACCACCTTTGCAAGCATGCTCTTTGCCTCTTACACAAGAGCATGCCTTGCCTTCTTTTTCTTCCTTTCTCTTACACACACCTTACATGTCTTACACACATGCTTCTTCACCTACACAAGCATGCTCTTCCATCTCTTACACACATGCTTCCTTTTCCTTACACACCTTACATTACCCTTATACTACAAGTTCACTAGTATGAAATTTTATTACTACACATTTCATTTCACACTTGCACAACTAAAACACTTCCTCATTTTCTCTCTAAATAAATCATACTCAAAGAACAAGTAAGCTTATGCATCCTCAACATCAACCTCATTATGATCTTCATCTTCTTCATTATATTCTTCTTCTTTAAACTTTATTTTCTGTTCTTCTATTTTCCTTTAACACTTAAATAAATTCAACACATTTATAATTGGTAATCACCTACATCTTTTAAACATGTAAATAAATATGAACTTGAATCAAAATATCTAAAATATATATACTACCTAAACATAAAAATGATACTACACTTTAAATTCTTAATTTAGTTAGTCTAGCTTAAATAAAACTTACTAACTTGTTATTCTCATTTTTATGTACCACTTCTAACCAAAGACGAGGAGCAAGGTGGAGGCTTAGACTTGAGCCAATTTGATCACATAATCGATCCCGACAATTGCTAGGAGCATTTTCTTTAACCTAACCTAAGGTGCTTCCCGCACACTTATGTGATAAGCGCCTCGTACTTGTTTTTATTGTTTTTGATTTGTATGTATGATGTTTTATATCACTTAGTGTTCACATGTTAAATTAGGAGACGAAAATCGAAAAATAACATTTGAGCAACACATACATATCACACGGCCACCCTCAATTTTATCATTAAATTTTTCGTTTTAATTTTTGTAAATTGCATGCTTAAAATACTTGTAATAAAATGAACATGAAAATATAACTAGTTTATGTTTAGGACTTAAAATGAATTGGTTATAAAATTTAAATGTTTTTAAGGTGTTCATATGTGTTCTTGAAATGTTGTTGTTATTGTGTTTGAAATGATTTTTACTAGTATGTATTAATGTTTGTATATGATTTTTCACCTTAGTTAAATACATAAATGATATAAGATAAATTAGTTATTGAATTAGAAGTATAAAAATCGAAAATAGAAATTTTGAACAACATATAGAGGCTCACGGTTTTCTACTAATTTTGGACCAATTTTTAGTTTTAATTTTTCTAAATAACATATTATGATTAGTCTAGTTAAATTAGACATGCTATAAAAATTTGAGAAAATAAAACGATAATATAAATTTTGAGTTAAAAAGTGTTCTTAAGAAAAGCATAAGTGTTCTTGGAAAATTCATGTGTTCTTCATTTAAGTAACTAGTTTGATTCATAAATTTTATAAAGTTAAACTTAAATGTTGTTTTAATCCATTAGTGAATAATCACATTACTAAATATATAAGTTAAATAAGCTAAATCATCAAAATATAAAAGTTAGAAATTTAAAGTGAGTAAAATCACTATTCATAATTGAAATAAAATAATTAGTGAAAATCGTAAACTAGTTAAATCGCTTTAGTATGATTTAAATAATTAATATATAAAAACTTTAAGTTGAAAACCGATAAAAATTAGAAAACGAAAATAAATGGTATATGTATAAGGTGCCACGGCCTTAGGGTTATTTGTGGACCAAAAATGATTTTTGTCACTTTTTATTTTTATCACTTAAATAAATTAATTAGTTAAAGTAATGATATATTAATAAAAACACAAAAAGAAATAAATAGCTACACTAAATAAAAGTGCCACGGTTATACTAGTTAAAGTGGGTCAATTTTGATCAGAATAAATTTGTCACTTAGTCACTAAAGTTAACTAGTTGCTAGAAATGAATTTTTGTATAAACCAATTTAGTTAGAATTGAAATATGTTAAACCGTTAGAAAAATGTTTAACCATTATTAAAAATGAACTAAATCGTGTTATTTACTACCTATGCTTAAATTTGGATATGGACATACGGACTAATTTAAAATGAACTACGACAACCTCGCTAAAAGTGGAAACCGCTAAAATGTTAGTTAAGTATATGACTAAACGTAACCGACTTTTACTTTTAAAATAAATTCTCAAATCACTAAATACAAAACGAACCTAACGACTTTGAAATTAGAATTCTATACTTAGGAAATAAACTTGATTTTGTACCAAAATAAAATATCTTAAGGTTTAAGAATACTAAGTATAAAAGAAAATATAATAATAAATACTAAGCATAAGAATACATATACATGTATAAAAATACGATAAATACGAAGTATAAAAACACGTACAAATACGAAATACGAAAATACGAATACGTATAAACATGATGAATAGTAAATACGATGAATAGTAAATACGATGAATAGTAAATACGATGAATAGTAAATACAATGAATAGTAAAATAATGAATAGTGAAAGTATTTAGAATTCACGCACAGACTCCAAATAAATCATTAAGTTTTTCTATGTGTTCGCTTTTACTCAAGAAGCTCACATTACTAAAATTTCATTATACAAAGTTCCGCGTTATATTTAAATTTCAGAATTGTCTTCTATTACTATTGCAACGAGGAAATAAGAAATTGAGAAAAAGAAATGAACTACCCGAAAAAAATACTTGGAGTGTTCGCCATGGCGCGACTCTTGAAATTGAAGTTAGCGAGGTAGTCAGTATATGGGGACTTGGGCTCCTCCCTGAGTTGCCCAAGGCGATTTAACGATTTAAGATTGTTATTTGGCACGGTATATACAACCCTAGGGATAGGGCATCCTTGATTTTTCCGTGGGCCCATATATGGTAAGTGGAAAAGCCAGCCCCATCCGGGGGTACCCGTCTCTGGTGATAGTCGTATTATTAGGTGACTACTTACTCGATGGGCGAGTATGCTACGATCCTATCTATAGTGGTGTATGCATACATTAGACAAGGGATTGAATCGTCCTTATTACCTTAGATATCTCTAGCCCGTCATCGCCCATGTCCAAGTTATGTTGGCCCTGTCGGCTATTGCGCGGATGCTTATGAGGTCTGCATGATTCCGCCTTACTAACGAAGATTCATTTGTTATCACATGTTGAATGTATTTCCTTGTCTTGTTTGATTGATTTTTGTACGACGATTGGATGTTATGAGTGTTGGATTACGATTGGCTGAGAATGATTACGTGTGAGTGTTGTATGTGTAACACCCCGTGTTTATTTAACTCAAATTTATTATTTTAAAAAAAAAATTCTTAAATTCAAATTTATATTATTGAACTTTTATTCAATTACTTTAAAAACGCGGCTGAAAAATTTCGTTCAAATAAACTTTTACAATATAATTTCTCATTTCAAACCCTTTAAATTTTATATTAATTTGTATTATAAGTTTTAAGTCTATTATTATACTTGTCGAATTAGAAAGTTTACTTCAGTTACATTTATTAGACTTAATAGATTTGCATTCTATTTCAAAAATTATTAATACTTGAGTAAAATATAATTTTATTGAAATGTATTTTACAAAATAAACTAGCCGTTTGAAAATATGTGAGACCGTAATAAAATTGTAACTGACACATTTTATACTTTTATATTTTCGAGCTATAAATTTTATGATACGAATAATGGAACTAAAATTTAAAACAAATAATTTAAAGTATAATATATTTTATTAAATATAAAGATTTATAAATAAGAGCGAATGAAACAGAGCAAATCGGAAAAACAGACCCAAATTTCTCCTTCACTATGTCGACATCCACTCTCCTTCTTATCCATTCATTTTCTGATTTTGTTTTTGGCTTCTTTAACACACCTTTTAAACCCTAACTCCTTTTGATTTCTGACCTACCTTTCCCTTCTTCTTCTTCTCCTTCTTTCTTTCTTTCCCTTTAAATAAAGCAACAGCAACAAACAACAACAACAACAAACGACGGCAACAACAACAAAACCAACAACAAAAACGGCAACAACAAACAACACAATAACGACAACAACCACACCAACCACCATCAACAGCAGCCCCCACCGGAGCACCACCGTGCTCACCACCACCATGGCTGCCGTCGACGTCATCACCACCGGAGCCACCACCGTATTTCCCTCCTCCTTTCTCCCCCTGTTCTCGGCCCTGCTCCCCACTTCTCTTTTCCCCTGTCTCGGCCCCACCGTGAGCCACACCACCGTGACCACCGTCTCACCACCTCAGCCGCCTCCTTCCTCGGCCAACACCACCACCGTGGGCCTCCCTCTCTCTCCCCTGCTCTTTTCCTTTCTCTTCTCCCTGCCTCTTTCTCGCCCGCCTCTTGCCTTCTTCCTCGCCACCGCAGTGAACCACCAGGCCTGCTCACCGTGGCGTTGCTTTTTGCGTGCTTATCGTATTCAATCGTCGGTAAGTGTCGTCGATTAAATCGCTTTTATTCATTAAATTATCGACATTTGATTTGGCCATTTTAATTGATTTTCTCTGCTTTCGCCACGGAAATTCACCGGAGCTTCACCTCGGGCCACCACCGTGTCGTGCTCACGTGGTCCTGCTCTGCCTTGCCCTCGTATTCTTATTGTCGAGACAAATTTGAACACTCGTCTCCGACGCTTGTCCTTGGTCCACCGTGAGTCCTCTTCCTATTTTCAATTTCTCAAGTTCAATTCGTTTGCCGTTTCGATTTCGGTTCGTATTTAGTTCAGCCACTCTTGTTAACGATCCTCATGCTCGCCTTGTTGTTGTTTGCTTGAGACGAAAACCCGAGCAGCTGGAATGCGCCCCTGGCGCATGGTGTGGCGCCCCTGGCGCATATGCGCCCAGCGCAAAGGCGCCTGGCGCAATTTGTCCTGGCTGCTTTTCTGCCTTTGAACTGCGGCCTATTTTCGCTTCACTATGGCTAATTTTGGGTTTACAAGGAAATGGGTTGGATTTTATTTGGAGGCCCTCTGTTCGTGAGCCAATTTTAGGTGACTCGATTTCTTCCTCAAAAATCGCTAACATTACGTTTTGGTTTTATTCTAATTAATCTGTTATTAAAAGTGAGCTAGTATGCATTAGACACGTATGAGTCCCGTTTCAGTTTAATTTGATAACTTTGTATGATTCGCTATAGTATGAAATTGGGTGTTAATTTTGGTTATAATATAATGTTGAATTGATTTGTGAAATATGATATTTATCTGATTTTGTGATAATATGTTTTGAGTGAAAAATGTGTTGTCGAATTAATATTGAATTTAATTGTAATATTATCGTGTTAAAATTATTTGTTATGTGTAAATTAAAATATATAAAATTTATGTATCACAAGTATGATATGCGATTAAAATATTATTAAATAACTTAAGTAAATAAATTGAATTAATATAACTTATCTATCGTCACTAAAATGTTAAATCGAAATATAACTAAAAATAAAGAATTAAGTTAAAAGAATATTAAGTTTAAATTAATATTAAATCATGCTAAAAGTAAAAATATAAATTAAGTACTCATATTAAAGTTTCTAAAATAAATAATTATATAAAAAGTCATATCTCACAATTACTATAAAGATTACTTTGTCAAAACTCTAAAATTTACAATGAACTTAAAAT
Source organism: Dianthus caryophyllus (assembly GCA_023091065.1). NCBI lineage: Eukaryota > Viridiplantae > Streptophyta > Magnoliopsida > Caryophyllales > Caryophyllaceae > Dianthus > Dianthus caryophyllus. Next base: position 18,960,937 of record CM041521.1, read on the forward strand.
ATACTAAATAAGTATTTAGTTAAAATAATAAAAAGAAATAAAGTACTTCGGAATATAAAATAAACCTAAGTAAAGCTTTTATGGAATAAAGTTAGAAATCTGTATTATAAATATGTTTAACAAAAAGATAAAGTGTTAAAATGATAATCCTATAAAAAGATAAAGTAAAATGTTTTAGTAGAAAATTTTAAGTTATAAAAACTATAAAAAGAAATAATATGTAAGTGGAAGTATTATTATATAAAATTATTTTCTAAAAATTTACTTTTAGAAAAACTTATAAAATTGAATGCTATCATTAAAATTTGAAATATACTTTAAAGACGACGACTTCCTAAATAGTTGTTGTGTTATAAAATTTAAAGGCATAGAATATACGAATTTATAAATATGTTTAAATAATTAAAGAAATGAAAGAAAAGTAAATAATTAAATATTAATAAGATATAAAAATATACTCCGTATTTAAATTCCACCATCGAGTTATCATTCACCTAAAAGAAATTTTACTAATTGTCAAAATATTTTATTTTATCAAGAATACTAAAATTTGTCGATTATCATTTAAGTAATATTTCTAAGGTTAAAATAAATGTTATAAACACCTTCAATATTATTTATATTAATTATGAAAATGTCAAATAATTATTATATTAAACGAAACTTAGAATATTTATATCACTAATTGTAAACATACTTAAGTGGAAATTTAAATGAAACTAAATCATAATTAGACGAACTATTATTAATTACTAAAATATAAGTATAAAATACGTAGAAGTATAAACTATAAAAATACGTACAAATACGAGATACGAAAATACGAATACAATGAATAGTAAAATAATGAATATTGAAAATATTTAAAATTTACAAACGGACTCAAATAAATTATTTAAGTTTCCATTTGCTCCTGCTTAACTGAAGAACTGCTAGAATTAGAATTTCATTATAAAGTTAGACGATGTTACAAAAATTTAGAATTGTCATTTATTATTGTTGGACGAGGAAAAATAAGAAATTGAGAAATGAACTACTTGAATAAAATACTTGGATTGTTCGCCATGTTGCGACTCTTGAAATTCGAAGTTAACGAGGTAGCCGTCTATGGGGACTTTACTTCCTCCCAGAGTTGTAAAGGCGATCTAATATTTTTATATAAAGTATTATTTCGGTGCGGGATATACAACCTCAGGGATGGGGCATCATTGATATCTCCGTGAGCCCATACTACGGTAATTGGAAAATCCAGCCCCACCCGGGGGTACCCGTCTTTGGTGATAGTCGAACTCTTTCGTCGGTGATACCTTTTGAATAGCAAATACGTATGATCCTCGACTAGGTAGTGTATGCATACATTAGACATGGGATTAAATCGCCCTTATTACCTTAGATATCTTTAGCATATTCAGTTACGTCCGACTTCGTTCGGCCCTGGCTGCTACTGCGCGGATTATGTCTGCATGCTTCCGCCTTACTAACGAAGATTCATTTGTTATCACATGTTGAATGTATTTCCTTGTCTTGTTTGTTTGATGATTGTCTGAATGACTTGGTTGTGAGTATTGGAATACGATTTACCGAGTATGATTGTTTGTGAGCGTGGCACGTTATTTGATTGGATTATACTCATGTTTGAATCATCACATTTCCTTATATGTTTTTGCTTGCCTGTTTGCAATGAGTTTTAATTATTTATTTTCTATATTCTACGTTACGTTTTATGAACTGCATGTTGTATGAGATTTAAACATCTATATGTGAGAACTGATATTATATGCTAATTGTCCAATTTTATTGAAATATAATTTCTTTGGAGTTATACGCGTTTAGTCTTTGCCAAGTTACTTTTAATCATAGGTTAAATAAACCAAAACTTTGGTTTAGAGGTTGTTGGTTAGAACAGTCACTTCCCGCCTCTGAGCGGGAGATCCTCCTATTTTTTTGTTTTTGTCTCCGTTGCAGGCAATTCTCGAGACTCGGGATTATCGGGACGATTAGGATGTTTCATTTGTATTCGTTGAGAAATTGTAATGTATATTTGTATCCTATGCCATTTGAATGTAATTTAATTAACATCCGGCATGTATTAGACTTAATTAATTTTCCGCCTTAGTTTAATTAAGTCACGAAAAACCGGGTTGTTACAGTTGGTATCAAAGCTGTCTTGCGACCGTGAGTGACTTAAAGTTATCTCACATAGCGAGACGACACCTGGGCCAGACATTCATATCGTATGTCAGGCATAGACTTATAGGATCATATAATGAATTAGAAATCTTAGATCGCTAAAATAATAAACTTAGATCTCTTTAAAAGTAAGAATGGGTAGAAATATTAAGGATTGACCGACTGACCTAGATTTTAGAATTTTCGACCGTCATTCAACCTCGATAGATTTTCATTTCTCTTTTCTTGCCTGCTAAGTGCTCTATGACTAAACTTTTTGGCTAACAAGTCTCTTATATTAACGTTACCCAAAATCGAGACGTATAAATCGAAGACGAGACGACAAGGACTCAAGCACTTGCAAATGGACGCATCAAGAGTTGAACCATCTGAAGCGACGCTCTGGACATTGAAGAAATCAATTGATTTGAAGACCTCTATAACTTTCTCAAACATCCATATTCATCTCTTCCTAACTTATTCAAAAAGAAAATTTTAATCGATCTATTAAAATTATTTTTTTTCTTTTTAAATAAAATCTTTCCTAAATTATACTTTTATAATGACTTCATAAAATGAATTTTTACCTCTTTTCATTTTCTCGCAAATATAAGACTTGAAGACAAGACCAGAAGAGTATGCGAAGAGACGTATCAAGAATCACGCTATCCAAGACAATTTTCAAGACGTCGAAGATTTCTTTAGCATTGAAGATTTCTAAAGTTATATCAAAATCGATCTCTAATGATCACCATCATTTCAACGTTTATAAATTTTCAGATTTCCTAATCAAATTCCTAATATTTAATCTCACTCGATTATTTTTCAACCTTCTAAACTTATTGACTCGTTTTAAAACTTCTAACTTCCTAAATCAATAATTCTTAATAATTGTCTTCTCAATAAATTTTCATCTCTTCCTTTAATCTCGTAAAAATTATACCATTTTTGTTTTCGAATTTCATAAACTCCTTAATCTTTATACTCTACCTTCGAACTTGATTACTTCATTCTTTTGACCCCTTACAATTAATTTTAGTTTCTAAAATTTCTAATCTTGAAATCTATCTATAATACTTACTAATTGAATTCATAAAGTTAATTTTCATTTGTTCTCTTCAATCTCAATTAAAAATGACTTTATATCTCCTTTGTAATTTTGTTAACTTTTTATTCAACCTCTTAAACGTACTTCCTTGTTATAAAATGTTTGAACTCTTAAATTATAATTTCTACGAAGTACTTATTAACCTTATACGATAAAGTTTCGTCTATTGCCTTCATTTCTGAAATTCTTTTCTTTATATTTTAAATAGCTTTGGAACTTATCCTATCTTTATTACATTTATCTCTCGTCAAAATATACATACATATATCATATTTTCTCTTTATATAACCCCTTATTATAAATTTAGAATCATACCCGAAATATGATTCATAACATTTTCATTTCACCTAATAACATTATAATAATAATTTTAAGAAAATGAGCTATATTAACAAGGTTATCCGTAATTTTCTAAAATTTTATTTTTCAACGATAACCTGAATTTCCTTAATTTCATTAAAGCTCATATTTTAATTATGATCACGACGACTTTTACATAATTTCCCTAAATGCCGTTTTCCTAAGGCTATATTTCATATACACGTGATCATTAAAAGTAACAAAAATAATATTATATATATACGTTTAAAACTTCTTAAGGGGGTAGGACAATAATTTGATTATAATAAAATCCTAACTAAATCATAAAACTTCTTATTTCAACCTATTTTATTTTAAGGTTAATATTTATTTCTAGATTTAAATAAATCGTTTTATTCTTAAAACGCTTATTATTTTAATTTAATTTAATTCCGTACAAAACTTCTAGGCCCTACCTTTTTGAAAACCTCCTTCTCGCTGATTTTGAAAATGACAATGCAGCAACATTTTTATATTAATTCGAAAAAGATTTATTTATATTTTAATATTATTAAATTCCTCAATAATTCCTTCTAAAGCGATCTTGCCAAATCAAAAGCAATGTTAATTTTCGAATTTCTAAAATCTCGTTATTTTCTCTAAAGAAATTTGCCTTTTATCTTGAGCAGTTATCCTTTCTATTCAAGTTTCGGGGACGAAACTTTTCTTAAGGGGGTAGGATTGTAACACCCCGTGTTTATTTAACTCAAATTTATTATTTTAAAAAAAAATTCTTAAATTAAAATTTATATTATTGAACTTTTATTCAATTACTTTAAAAACGCGGCTGAAAAATTTCGTTCAAATAAACTTTTACAATATAATTTCTCATTTCAAACCCTTTAAATTTTATATTAATTTGTATTATAAGTTTTAAGTCTATTATTATACTTGTCGAATTAGAAAGTTTACTTCAGTTACATTTATTAGACTTAATAGATTTGCATTCTATTTCAAAAATTATTAATACTTGAGTAAAATATAATTTTATTGAAATGTATTTTACAAAATAAACTAGCCGTTTGAAAATATGTGAGACCGTAATAAAATTGTAACTGACACATTTTATACTTTTATATTTTCGAGCTATAAATTTTATGATACGAATAATGGAACTAAAATTTAAAACAAATAATTTAAAGTATAATATATTTTATTAAATATAAAGATTTATAAATAAGAGCGAATGAAACAGAGCAAATCGGAAAAACAGACCCAAATTTCTCCTTCACTATGTCGACATCCACTCTCCTTCTTATCCATTCATTTTCTGATTTTGTTTTTGGCTTCTTTAACACACCTTTTAAACCCTAACTCCTTTTGATTTCTGACCTACCTTTCCCTTCTTCTTCTTCTCCTTCTTTCTTTCTTTCCCTTTAAATAAAGCAACAGCAACAAACAACAACAACCACAAACGGCCAAGCAACAACAACAAAACCAACAACAAAAGCGGCAACAACAAACAACACAATAACGACAACAACCACACCAACCACCATCAACAAAGAAATTTCCACCTGAGCACCACCGTGCTCACCACCACCATGGTCAGCTGGCCGACGCCACCACCACCGGAGCCACCACCGTATTTCCCTCCTCCTTTCTCCCTGTTCTACCCGCTTCTCCACTTCTCTTTTCCCCTCGTTCTCGGCCCCACCGTGAGCCACACCACCGTGACCACCGTCCTCACCACCTCAGCCGCCTCCTTCCTCGGCCAACACCACCACCGTGGGCCTCCTCTCTCTCCCTCGCTCTTTTCCTTTCTCTTACTCCCCGCCCTCTTTCTCTCGCCTCGCCTCTCCTTCCACCCTTGCAGTGAACCACCAGGCCTCGCCACCGAGTGGCGTTGCTTTCTTTGTGCTTATCGATTCAATCGCTTGCAGTTGTCGCCGATTAAATCGCTTTTATTCATTAAATTATCGACATTTGATTTGGCCATTTTAATTGATTTTCTACGCTTTCGCCACGGAATTCACCGAGCTTCACCTCTGCCACCACCGTGTCGTGCTCACGTGGTCCCGCTTCGCCTTGCCCTCGTATTCTTATTGTCGAGACAAATTTGAACACTCGTCTCCGACGCTTGTCCTTGGTCCACCGTGAGTCCTCTTCCTATTTTCAATTTCAAGTTCAATTCGTTTTCGTTTCTTCGATTTCGGTTCGTATTTAGTTCACCACTCTTGTTAACGATCCTCATGCTCGCCTTGTTGTTGTTTGCTTGAGACGAAAACCCGGCGGTACTGGAATCGCGCCCTGGCGCATGGTGGCGCCTGGCGCATATGCGCCCGAAGCGCAGCGAAGCGCGCGCGCAATTTGTCCGGATCGCTTTTCTGCTCCTTGAATCGCGGCCTATTTTCGCTTCACTATGGCTAATTTTGGGTTTACAAGGAAATGGGTTGGATTTATTTGGAGGCCCTCTGCTCGTGAGCCAATTTTAGGTGACTCGATTTCTTCCTCAAAAATCGCTAACATTACGCTTTTGGTTTTATTCTAATTAACTGCTATTAAAAGTGAGCTAGTATGCATTAGACACGTATGAGTCCCGCTTTGATTTAATTTGATAACTTTGTATGATTCGCTATAGTATGAAATTGGGTGTTAATTTTGGTTATAATATAATGTTGAATTGATTTGTGAAATATGATATTTATCGATTTTGTGATAATATGTTTTGAGTGAAAATGTGTTGTCGAATTAATATTGAATTTAATTGTAATATTATCGTGTTAAAATTATTTGTTATGTGTAAATTAAAATATATAAAATTTATGTATCACAAGTATGATATGCGATTAAAATATTATTAAATAACTTAAGTAAATAAATTGAATTAATATAACTTATCTATCGTCACTAAAATGTTAAATCGAAATATAACTAAAAATAAAGAATTAAGTTAAAAGAATATTAAGTTTAAATTAATATTAAATCATGCTAAAAGTAAAAATATAAATTAAGTACTCATATTAAAGTTTCTAAAATAAATAATTATATAAAAAGTCATATCTCACAATTACTATAAAGATTACTTTGTCAAAACTCTAAAATTTACAATGAACTTAAAATATACTAAATAAGTATTTAGTTAAAATAATAAAAAGAAATAAAGTACTTCGGAATATAAAATAAACCTAAGTAAAGCTTTTATGGAATAAAGTTAGAAATCTGTATTATAAATATGTTTAACAAAAAGATAAAGTGTTAAAATGATAATCCTATAAAAAGATAAAGTAAAATGTTTTAGTAGAAAATTTTAAGTTATAAAAACTATAAAAAGAAATAATATGTAAGTGGAAGTATTATTATATAAAATTATTTTCTAAAAATTTACTTTTAGAAAAACTTATAAAATTGAATGCTATCATTAAAATTTGAAATATACTTTAAAGACGACGACTTCCTAAATAGTTGTTGTGTTATAAAATTTAAAGGCATAGAATATACGAATTTATAAATATGTTTAAATAATTAAAGAAATGAAAGAAAAGTAAATAATTAAATATTAATAAGATATAAAAATATACTCCGTATGAAATTCCACCATCGAGTTATCATTCACCTAAAAGAAATTTTACTAATTGTCAAAATATTTTATTTTATCAAGAATACTAAAATTTGTCGATTATCATTTAAGTAATATTTCTAAGGTTAAAATAAATGTTATAAACACCTTCAATATTATTTATATTAATTATGAAAATGTCAAATAATTATTATATTAAACGAAACTTAGAATATTTATATCACTAATTGTAAACATACTTAAGTGGAAATTTAAATGAAACTAAATCATAATTAGACGAACTATTATTAATTACTAAAATATAAGTATAAAATACGTAGAAGTATAAACTATAAAAATACGTACAAATACGAGATACGAAAATACGAATACAATGAATAGTAAAATAATGAATATTGAAAATATTTAAAATTTACAAACGGACTCAAATAAATTATTTAAGTTTCCATTTGCTCCCTCGCTTAATCAAGAAGCTATTTAGAATTAGAATTTCATTATAAAGTTAGACGATGTTACAAAAATTTAGAATTGTCATTTATTATTGTTGGACGAGGAAAAATAAGAAATTGAGAAATGAACTACTTGAATAAAATACTTGGATTGTTCGCCATGTTGCGACTCTTGAAATTCGAAGTTAACGAGGTAGCCGTCTATGGGGACTTTACTTCCTCCCAGAGTTGTAAAGGCGATCTAATATTTTTATATAAAGTTTTATTTCGGTGCGGGATATACAACCTCAGGGATGGGGCATCATTGATATCTCCGTGAGCCCATACTACGGTAATTGGAAAATCCAGCCCCACCCGGGGGTACCCGTCTTTGGTGATAGTCGAACTCTTTCGTCGGTGATACCTTTTGAATAGCAAATACGTATGATCCTCGACTAGGTAGTGTATGCATACATTAGACATGGGATTAAATCGCCCTTATTACCTTAGATATCTTTAGCATATTCAGTTACCTCCGACTTCTCTACCTCGTCAAGCATCGCGGATTATGTCTGCATGCTTCCGCCTTACTAACGAAGATTCATTTGTTATCACATGTTGAATGTATTTCCTTGTCTTGTTTGTTTGATGATTGTCTGAATGACTTGGTTGTGAGTATTGGAATACGGTTTACCGAGTATGATTGTTTGTGAGCGTGGCACGTTATTTGATTGGATTATACTCATGTTTGAATCATCACATTTCCTTATATGTTTTTGCTTGCCTGTTTGCAATGAGTTTTAATTATTTATTTTCTATATTCTACGTTACGTTTTATGAACTGCATGTTGTATGAGATTTAAACATCTATATGTGAGAACTGATATTATATGCTAATTGTCCAATTTTATTGAAATATGCGGCTGCTGGAGTTATACGCGTTTAGTGCTGCCAAGTTACTTTTAATCATAGGTTAAATAAACCAAAACTTTGGTTTAGAGGTTGTTGGTTAGAACAGTCACTTCCCGCCTCTGAGCGGGAGATCCTCCTATTTTTTTGTTTTTGTCTCCGTTGCAGGCAATTCTCGAGACTCGGGATTATCGGGACGATTAGGATGTTTCATTTGTATTCGTTGAGAAATTGTAATGTATATTTGTATCCTATGCCATTTGAATGTAATTTAATTAACATCCGGCATGTATTAGACTTAATTAATTTTCCGCCTTAGTTTAATTAAGTCACGAAAAACCGGGTTGTTACAGTATGATATGTGATTGTATTTATAATCATGTTTGAATCATTTTGATCTCTTTATGTGTTTTACCTGTTTACTTGCTAATTGTTTTTACCTATTTATTATTCATTATTTATACTGCATATTGCTTTAGAATTGCATGTATCGAAAGAGTGTGCGGGAAAATGATGAGATTTAATGCAGGTACCCCGAGTCTTGACCGTTGATCTATCAGGGGATTGAAGGCCTTATTTTGTAATCTATTTTGAGAGAACCTGTAATCTAAATACTCTGTTTTATCTCTAAACTCGTATTATGTATACTGAGTTTGTAAGACGATAACAGCTGGTTTGTAATATTTAGACTTAATTAATTTTCCGCCTTAGTTTAATTAAAGTCACGAAAAACCAGGTTGTTACAGTTGGTATCAGAGCTGTCTTGCGACCGTGAATGACTTAAAGTTATCTCACATAGCGAGACGACACCTGGGCCAGACATTCATATCGTATGTCAGGCATAGACTTATAGGATCAAATAATGAATTAGGAATCCTAGATCGCTAAAATAAATAACTTAGATCGCTTTAAAGTGTGAGGATGGGTAGAAACCTTAAGGACCGACCATAGTCTAAGAACTTTCTTTTAAATAAACGAAATACTGACCTAAAATAAAATACCCTAACCATCGTATACTTGCTACTTGCTGATGTGACTGACTAAAACTAACAACTATCCTCGGATATAAAATCGAGTTAATAAACTTAACTCTCGGGAAATGAAACACTGAAGGAGTACCAGGCTATACGAAGTAAAGACATCTACTAAATCCTTAACCTATTTCACTTATGAAATTCTTAAACTTTTTTTTTTTTATCCTATTTTTGTTCGATCAAAATTTATATATTTCCTTAATAACCATTTTATCTTCGTTCAAACAATATTTTTGTTGTTGTTTGACTCCTTTCCTTAAAATCCCTTGTAGATGTCATCAACCGGCGATTCACCAGTATGCGGAGACGGGAAGGGCAATCGCTCGACATAGCCAAGGCTTCACGTGCTTTCATGCTCGTGACTTCCTGGATACTCCGAGCTTGCATGGACTGACTTCGCCAGATCAATGCTTACGAGGAATTTCTTAGGAGATCCCTGCAAGACATTCGCAGGAGACCATGACACCTGCTGGTTTTGGTTATGCGAAATGGAGGCGAAATTCGTTGAGGCGAAAGTTCACGAAGAGTGGAAAGTACGCTTAACCGAGAGGTTCCTCAGAGGTGAAGCTTTCCATTGGTGGTTTACAGTACGCCACCTGTCTACAGTTCGAGGGGAAAAGTTCCACGGGTGGAATTTCTTCAATGCGACCTCACGGCTTGCATGCCGTGCCATTGCTCAGGGACACACCTTCGATGATGAACAGGAGGTCAGCGATGCAGAGTCCTCAAACGGGCTCTAGACCCTGTTAACTCTATTAACTACTAGTACGGATAACATTTTGTAAAATCTCTAGATTTTAACTACCTAACCTCAGTGATTTTGTATGACACTATTAGGAGTCGTTATCCCTACCTTCTACTTTCAGTTATCCTCCTAGGAAATGTATTAGATGCACTTCGTTACTCTAAGTCGATGTAACCAACTTTTATCTTATATTCTATAATATGCCTCTTTTGGAACTACTCAATTTCATACAGTTTAACATTTTTCAGAATGGATGCAAACGGTATTCCTAACCATGACCTCAACCAACAATTCCTCGAAGAGGAGGCAAGAAGGAGAGGTTTCGGGGATGCAATAATGAAAATCGCCGTAATACACACCAATATCGAGGGTGGCTGGGAATAACCAATCCGCATTTGAGAGATTCTCCAAACATAGACCCCAACCATATCGCTCACAACCCCCCGGTCTTGACAGAATGGATCGAGGAGATGGAGAAATTGCTAGAACTAAGCAAGACACCACCTAACGAAATGGTGAACGTGGTAGCGTACTATTTGAAGGGAGAGGCAAATAGTTGGTGGCGCCTAATCAAAGCCCAATTTCCCCTAAGACTCTATAACTGGAGCGAGTTTAAGACACTATTAGAAAACAAGTACTTTGGGGAAGAGTTGAAGTGGGAAAAAGAAGAAGAGTTTAGGAATCTAACCCAGGGTGAAATGACCCTACAAGCTTACACAGAAAAATATCAGGAGCTGTCCAAGTTTGCTCCTAAGATATTGACTAGCGAGGAGGAACTCGCATGACTCGTTACGCGTCTGAGGCATGGACAATAACCCGAGGATAAACATGAGCGGGTTCGGTAAGAACTTCATTTGAAGCCTACGAAAAGGCAACGTGTATCTGGGCACCCATCCAGAAGAGGGAGGCTGAGGAGAAAAAGAAGAAGAAGACGTTCACGCCTCCTGTGGCAAATGCCAGCTTCATACACAAACCACTTTTTGGTCGCCCAGGTTCCCAAACTCAAGACAACCGCAATAGAAACCAAGGCAGACCCATGTACCACAACCGCAACCCTACACCGTCCGTCGCAAAGACTAACCAACAACTTTTCGGGAATCCGCCTTTTCAAGCGAATCAGTGTCGTTACTGCCGACAGCCTAGTCACTCGGGAACACGTTGTAACGGAGGACCAGTAGTGTGCTACTTTTGTAAGGTAGAGGGGCACAAGGCAAACGAATGCCCAGAGAGGGGTACTGGTGGCAAGGCAAACGCGGGACCACCGCCAGCCGTGAAGGTTCAAGGACGAGTGTACGTCTTGACTGAGTCTGAAGAGTGCGCCGAAGATTGTATCGATGTTGACGCCATTACCGGTAATCTTCTAGTTAGCACTGTACCAGTATTTACTTTGTTTGATACATGAGCTTCGTTATCGTTTATATTTTTTCAAATTTCATCAAACAGTCCAAATTCACTAACTCCGGACAAATCAATACTAATATGTAACACCCCGTGTTTTTATTAATACTAAATAATTATTTTAACTAAATTATTAAATTAAAATTTATATAATTTAACTTTTATTCAATTACTTTAAAAACGCGGCTGAAAAATTTCGATTAAATAAACTTTCTCTTATACTTTTCTAATTAAACTTTCTTGATTTTATATTAACCTACATTATATTTTTATGTATAAAGTACTTGTCAAACTAAAACTTCGATTCAGTTGCTTTTATTAAACTTAATATATTTACATTTCATCTTAAAAATTATTATTACTTGAATAAATATAATTTTATTGAAATGTATCTTGCATTTTAGCAGACCGTTTGAAAATCTGTGAGACCGTAATAGAATTTGTAACTAATATTTTTATACACCATTTAATTTTAAAATATAAGTTTAACGTTATAGAAAATAAAAATAGAATTACAACGAAATATATTATACATAATATATTTTATAAAATATAACGTTTTATAAATGAGAGCGAATGAAACAGAGCAAATCGGAAAAACTGAGCAAATACTCCCTCACACTATGTCGACATTCCCCTTCTCATTGGGATATTTTTCTCAAATAAAATCTTCTCTAACACACCTTAAGTTTCATCCACTCATTTATACTGATATTTCCATGAGGCTTCCTCAACACTCATTTTACTCTTATCTTCTTCTTCCTTCTTCCTTTTTCTTAAAGTTATGATAATAATAAAATAAAATAAAAAAAAACAACAACAAGAACTTACAACAATACCAACGGTAGATAACATCAACAAACAACAAGCGAACAAAGAATAATGGCGACCACAACAACACAACAAAGCCGACAACCACAACACACCGCCACCACCATCACGGTGGCCGCTTGCCACCTTCACGGCCGCCATAGTCACCACCACCGCTGCCTCTCTCACTCGCCACCTCCTGACCGTTTCTATTTTTATTTTTTTATTTTTTTGGTCACCGGAGCAACAACCAGAACCACCACCACACACCACCGTACACCCCACCGGAGTACTACCCTCATCAGTTCAGGCCACCGTCGGCGTCACCATCGTGACCCTCGCTTCCCACTCACCGTAGCCCCCGCTCTCCTCCGCTTTTTCTCGCTCGGCGCCTCTTCTACCGACTCTCTCTCTCTGCCACCCAGTGAACCACCAGGCCTCGCTCACCGTGGCGTTGCTTTCTTGTGCTTATCGTATTCAATCGATCGGTAAGTGTCGTCGATTAAATCGTTTTATTCATTAAATTATCGACATTTAATTTGGCCCATTTTAATTGATTTTCTCGCATTTCTCGCTCAGGAAATTCACCGAGCTTCACCTCGGGCCACCACCGTGTCGTGCTCACGTGGTCTGCTCGCCTTGCCCTCGTATTCTTATTGTCGAGACAAATTTGAACACTCGTCTCCGACGCTTGTCCTTGGTCCACCGTGAGCCCTCTTCCTACTTCAATTTTTCGCTTCAATTAGATTCAAGCTTTGATTTTATTTTGTCGATCAAGTAATTAGCCACTTGATTCTCACTTCTCATTTTTCCGTCTTTTGTGAGTGAAATGTCGCTGTCACTTTCGAGTTCGGACCAAACCTTGTCGTGCTTTGGAAATCAATTAAGCCGGGTTTTATTTGGAGGCCTCAGTTCGTGTGCCTAATTTAGGTGACTCGATTTCTTCCTCAAAATCTCTAACATTAACGTTTTGGTTTTATTCTAATTAATCTGTTATTAAAAGTGAGCTAGTTATGCATTAGACACGTATGAGTCAGTTTAGTTTAATTTGATAACTTTGTATGATTTGCTATAGTATGAAATTGGGTGTTAATTTTAGTTATAATATAATGTTGAATTGATTTGTGAAATATGATATTTATCTGATTTTGTGATAATATGTTTTGAGTGAAAAATGCGTTGTTGAATTAATGTTGAATTTAATTGTAATATTTTCATGTTAAAATTATTTGTTATGTGTAATTTAAAATATATAAAGTTTATGTATCACAAGTATAAAATAAAACTTAAAATATTACTAAAATAACTAAAGTAAATAAATTAAACTAATATAAAATATTTATGGAAATAAAGTATTTATCGGCACTAAAAATGTTTAAATAAAACACAACTAAAAATTAAGAGTTGAATAAAAAGGGTATTAAGTTTAAATCATTATTAAATCAGTTTAAAAGTAAAAATATAATTTAAGTTTCCCGTATAAAATTTCTAAGATAAATAGTTATGTAAAATGTCATATATCACATTTAATATAAAGATTATCTTGTTAAAACTCTAAAATTTACAATGAGCTTAAAATATACTAAATAAGTATTTAGTTAAAATAATAAAAAGAAATAAAGTATTTTGAAATATAAAATAAACCTAAGTAAAGCTTTTATTGAATAAAGTTAGAAATTTGTATTATAAATATGTTTAACAAAAAGATAAAGTGTTAAAATGATAATCCTATAAAAAGATAAAGTAAAATGACTTAGTAGAAAATTTAAGTTATAAAAACCATAAAAAGAATTAATATGTAAGTGGAAGTATTATTATAATAAAGTTAATTTCTAAAAAGTTACTTTTAGTAAAATTTAAAATATACTTTAAAGACGACGACTTCTTAAATAGTAGTTGTGTTTATAAAATTTAAATGTATAGAACATACGAATTTATAAATCCGTTTAAATAATTAAAGAAATGAAATAAAAGTAAATGATTAAATATTAATAAGATATGAAAATATACTCCGTATAAAGTTCCACCATCGAATTATCATTCACCTAAAAGAAATTTTACTAATTGTCACAATATTATATTTTATCAAGAATACTAAAATTTGACAAATATCGTTTAAGTAATATTTCTAAGTTAAAATAAATGTTATAACTACTAAATCGCTAGATACTTTACGATTCAAATAAGAGGAAGGATTAAAAGTGAGTTATAATGAAATTCAATTATTTATATCACTAATCACTAATCTATTTTAAATTGCTTAAAATTTAACACGAAACTTCAAAACTTTTGTATCACTAATCATAAACATACTTAAATTAAAAGCTAAACGAAACTAAATCATAAATAAAATGAACTACTCTTAATTACTAAAATATAAACTAAAAATACGTACAAAGTATAAAAATACGCACACGTATAAAAGTACATACAAAGTATAAAAATACGCATACGTATAAAAATACGTACAAAATAATGAATAGTGAAAATATTTAAAAGTTACGAACGGACTCAAAATAAATATTTAAGTTTTTCTATGTGCTTAGTTTACAAGAATCGCTAGAACTAAAATTTCATTATACAAAGTTCGACGATATATTTAAGTTTCAGAATTGTCATTTATTATATTTGAACGAGGAAATAAGAATTTGAGAAATGAACTACTTGAATAAAATACTTGGATTGTTCGCCATGTTGCGACTCTTGAAATTCGAAGTTAATGAGGTAGCTATCTATGGGGACTTGGGCTCCCTATCAGAGTTGCCCAAGGCGAAATAACGATCTTAAGATTGCTACTCGACACGGTATATACAACCTCAGAGATGGGGCATCCTTGATATTTCCGTGGGCCCATATATTAGTAATTGGAAACGCCAGCCCCATCCAGAGTACCCGTCTCTGGTGATAGTCGAACTTTTTCGTCGGTGATACCTTTTGAATAGCGAATACGTATGATCCTCGATAGGTAGTGTATGCATACATTAGACAAGGGATTAGGCCGTCCTTATTACCTTAGATATCTTTTGCCTGTCAGACACGTCCGACTTCGTTCGGCCCTGACCGCTTCTGCGCGGATGCTTATGAGGTCTGCATGCTTCCGCCTTACTAACGAAGACTCATTTGTTATCACATGTTGAATGTATTTCCTTGTCTTGTTTGTTTGATGATTGTTTGAATGACTTGGTTGTGAGTATTGGAATACGATTTACCGAGTATGATTATTTGTGAGCATGGCACGTTATTTGATTGGATTATACTCATGTTTGAATCATCACATTTCCTTATATGTTTTTGCTTGCCTGTTTGCAATGTGTTTTAATTATTTATTTTCTATATTCTACGTTACGTTTTATGAACTGCATGTTGTACGAGATTTAAATATCTATATGTGAGAACTGATATTATATGCTAATTGTCCAATTTTATTGAAATATCACGAATTCTTTGGAGTTATACGCTGTTTAGTCTTTGCCAAGTTACTTTTAATCATAGGTTAAATAAACCAAAACTTTGGTTTAGAGGTTGTTAGTTAGAGCAGTCACTTCCGCCTCGAGCGGGAGATCCTCCTATTTTGTGTTTTTGTCTCCGTTGCAGGCAATTCTCGAGACTCAGGATTATCGGGACGATTGGGATGTTTCATTTGTTTTCTTTGAGAGATTGTAACATATATTTGTATCCTATGCCATTTGAATGTAATTTAATTAACATCCGGCATGTATTAGACTTAATTAATTTTCCGCCTTAGTTTAATTAAGTCACGAAAAACCGGGTTGTTACATAATACATCTCTACCGAAGAGTAAAAATATTTCTTGTGCATCAAAATACAATAATGTACGAATTACAATCCGTCAAACAAAGTTCCTTTTTGACCTCCTATATTTAATATTCGTATCAATCTCTTTGAAACACTTTTGAAACTTCGTGGTTCAAACTTTTCATTCCTTTATTTCTAAAATCTTTGAAATTGTTTCGTTTCTACTATTTCCTCTATTTTAGAAATATATACAAAATTTTATATTTTTACGTCATCCATTATTATAAATTTTCAATCTTACCCAAAATATGATTTATAACATTTCCGTTTCATCTAATAACATTATAATAATAAACTTAAGAAAACGAGCTATGTCAACAAGGTTATCCATAATTCTCTAAAAATTTTATTTAACCATTCAACGATAACCAGAATTTCCTTAATTTCAATAAGACTCATATTTTCCTTACGATCACTACGATTTTTACATATTTTCCCTAAATGCCGCTTTTCCTAAGGCTATATATCTTATGTATGTGATCATTAAAAATAACCATAATAACATTATTTATATACGTTTAAAACTTCTTAAGGGGGTAGGACAATAATTTGATACTATCAACATCCTAATTATATCTTAAAATTTCTTATTTCAATTTATTTTATGGTTAATACCTATTTTAAAATTTAAATAAATTGATTTAATTCTTAAAATGCCTATTATTTTTGTTTTAATTTAAGTCCGTACAAAACTTGAGGCCTCTACCTTTTGTGAGCCTCAGCCGTGTCATTTTCGGAAATAACATTCTAGTAACATTTCTATATCTATTTAAATATCTCATTGATAAATCAAACGCGATTTTGTTCTCCAATATTTTACCTCTAACCGACGTTTCTAGATTAATACGAAAACTCAAACTTTTCGAAAAGTCTTGTTCCAACAAAACCAAATGTTAGTAGCCAAATTTGTAAAATCTCGATATTCTCTCTAGCTGCCTTGTTTAACCTCGAGCAGTTATCCACCCTATCCAAGTTTCGGGGACGAAACTTTTCTTAAGGGGGTAGGATTGTAACACCCCGTGTTTTTATAGCAAAATATTATGAAAGAATTTGATTTCCTTAAATTAAATTCATCCTTTTTCCTTATAATAAAAATGCGACTGAATTTTTTTCGCTAAACATGTAACACTCCATGTTAAGTTAAGCCTTTAAAATTGCGCAAATCATTAATTAAACATCCTCGCTCACTTATTTCCCTAACACATTATACTACAAGTTATTTTGCACCTAAATTAAAACCGTTTTGAATTACTTTGAATTTGAACTTTATTTTTACATTTTCAAACTCGATAAATCAAACAAAGAATCTACGACAATTTTCTCAACGCATTTAATTTTGGCACGCAAATCGAGGTCAAACGTTGACCAAATGGCCAAGCCACCTAAATGTGATTAAGTCACCTAATCCTTTCTTAAATATAATTACTCATATTCCAAACCTAATTAAAGTAGCTTAAGCTTAATCATATTGATTATTACTAACACAACATATCATAATAATATCAAATTACTATTCCACTTTGATTTAACTAACACTTTCACTAAAACTCGATATATTGAGTTACACTAAGCCTAAACTGATAAAATTTTTGACGTCTGAGCATAATGATTTAATTCAAGAACTTTCAACGAAAAAAAATATATATTTCGATCAAATAAGATTTTATTTCAAAGTTTCGAGGGACCTAAGGCCAATGTTTGTTTTGATTACCCTTCAACGTTTTTCTTCATTTTTATTTTCGATCTTACTTTGAACCATTATTCTAAGACTATATATTTCATTTCGAGACTTTTCACGCAAGGCCAAATCGAAAAATTTCAAAAGAAATCGAGCCAAAGGCTCACCATGTTGGCCGAGAAAATGGGCACCCTAGCTCACTCTATTCTCTTCCAATTTGCTTACACACATGCTTCCCTTTTTCCTACACCATCCACCACCTTTGCAAGCATGCTCTTTGCCTCTTACACAAGAGCATGCCTTGCCTTCTTTTTCTTCCTTTCTCTTACACACACCTTACATGTCTTACACACATGCTTCTTCACCTACACAAGCATGCTCTTCCATCTCTTACACACATGCTTCCTTTTCCTTACACACCTTACATTACCCTTATACTACAAGTTCACTAGTATGAAATTTTATTACTACACATTTCATTTCACACTTGCACAACTAAAACACTTCCTCATTTTCTCTCTAAATAAATCATACTCAAAGAACAAGTAAGCTTATGCATCCTCAACATCAACCTCATTATGATCTTCATCTTCTTCATTATATTCTTCTTCTTTAAACTTTATTTTCTTGTCTTTTATTTTCCTTTAACACATAAATAAATTCAACACATTTATAATTGGTAATCACCTACATCTTTTAAACATGTAAATAAATATGAACTTGAATCAAAATATCTAAAATATATATACTACCTAAACATAAAAATGATACTACACTTTAAATTCTTAATTTAGTTAGTCTAGCTTAAATAAAACTTACTAACTTGTTATTCTCATTTTTATGTACCACTTCTAACCAAAGACGAGGAGCAAGGTGGAGGCTTAGACTTGAGCCAATTTGATCACATAATCGATCCCGACAATTGCTAGGAGCATTTTCTTTAACCTAACCTAAGGTGCTTCCCGCACACTTATGTGATAAGCGCCTCGTACTTGTTTTTATTGTTTTTGATTTGTATGTATGATGTTTTATATCACTTAGTGTTCACATGTTAAATTAGGAGACGAAAATCGAAAAATAACATTTGAGCAACACATACATATCACACGGCCACCCTCAATTTTATCATTAAATTTTTCGTTTTAATTTTTGTAAATTGCATGCTTAAAATACTTGTAATAAAATGAACATGAAAATATAACTAGTTTATGTTTAGGACTTAAAATGAATTGGTTATAAAATTTAAATGTTTTTAAGGTGTTCATATGTGTTCTTGAAATGTTGTTGTTATTGTGTTTGAAATGATTTTTACTAGTATGTATTAATGTTTGTATATGATTTTTCACCTTAGTTAAATACATAAATGATATAAGATAAATTAGTTATTGAATTAGAAGTATAAAAAAATCGAAAATAGAAATTTTGAACAACATATAGAGGCTCACGGTTTTTCTACTAATTTTGGACCAATTTTTAGTTTTAATTTTTCTAAATAACATATTATGATTAGTCTAGTTAAATTAGACATGCTATAAAAATTTGAGAAAATAAAACGATAATATAAATTTTGAGTTAAAAAGTGTTCTTAAGAAAAGCATAAGTGTTCTTGGAAAATTCATGTGTTCTTCATTTAAGTAACTAGTTTGATTCATAAATTTTATAAAGTTAAACTTAAATGTTGTTTTAATCCATTAGTGAATAATCACATTACTAAATATATAAGTTAAATAAGCTAAATCATCAAAATATAAAAGTTAGAAATTTAAAGTGAGTAAAATCACTATTCATAATTGAAATAAAATAATTAGTGAAAATCGTAAACTAGTTAAATCGCTTTAGTATGATTTAAATAATTAATATATAAAAACTTTAAGTTGAAACCGGAGTAAAAATTAGAAAACGAAAATAAATGGTATATGTATAAGGTGCCACGGCCTTAGGGTTATTTGTGGACCAAAAATGATTTTTGTCACTTTTTATTTTTATCACTTAAATAAATTAATTAGTTAAAGTAATGATATATTAATAAAAACACAAAAAGAAATAAATAGCTACACTAAATAAAAGTGCCACGGTTATACTAGTTAAAGTGGGTCAATTTTGATCAGAATAAATTTGTCACTTAGTCACTAAAGTTAACTAGTTGCTAGAAATGAATTTTTGTATAAACCAATTTAGTTAGAATTGAAATATGTTAAACCGTTAGAAAAATGTTTAACCATTATTAAAAATGAACTAAATCGTGTGTTACTACCTATGCTTAAATTTGGATATGGACATACGGACTAATTTAAGATGAACTACGACAACCTCGCTAAAAGTGGAAACCGCTAAAATGTTAGTTAAGTATATGACTAAACGTAACCGACTTTTACTTTTAAAATAAATTCTCAAATCACTAAATACAAAACGAACCTAACGACTTTGAAATTAGAATTCTATACTGTAACAACCCGGTTTTTCGTGACTTAATTAAACTAAGGCGGAAAATTAATTAAGTCTAATACATGCCGGATGTTAATTAAATTACATTCAAATGGCATAGGATACAAATATATGTTACAATCTCTCAAAGAAATCAAATGAAACATCCCAATCGTCCGATAATCACGAGTCTCGAGAATTGCACGCAGCGGAGACAAAAACACAAAATAGGAGGATCTCTCGAGGAGGCGGAAGTGACTGTTCTGACCAACAACCTCTAAACCACAGTTTTGGTTTATTTAACCTATGATTAAAAGTAACTTGGAAGCACTAAACGCGGATAACTCCAGTAGTCACCTAATGTTAATAAAATTGGACAAATAGCATATAATATCAGTTCTCACATATAGATATTTAAATCTCATACAACATGCAGTTCATAAATCGTAATGTAGAGTATAGAAAATAAATAAATAAAACACATTGCAACCAGGCAAGCAAAAACATACAAGGAAATCATGATGATTCAAACACAGTATAAATCCAATCACATAGCATAACACTCATAAATAATCATTCTCAATAAGTCGTATTTCAACATTCAGGAAACCAAACCATTCAGACAATAATCAAACAAAACAAGGAAATACATCCATCATGTGATAACCAATGAATCTTCATTAGCGAAAGTGAAGCATCACGGACATAATCCGCGCAATAGCCATCAGGGCCAACATAACTTGGACATGACTGACAAGCTAAGGATATCTAAGGTAATAAGGACGATTCAATCCCTTGTCTAATGTATGCATACACCACTATAGATAGGATCGTAGCATACTCGCCCATCGAGTAAGTAGTCACCTAATAATACGACTATCACCAGAGACGGGTACCCCCGGGTGGGGCTGGATTTTCCAATTACCGTAGTATGGGCTCACGGAGATATCAATGATGCCCCATCCCTGAGGTTGTATATCCCGCACCGAAATAATACTTTAGAAAAATATTAGATCGCCTTTAGCAACACAGGGAGGGAGCTAAAGTCCCCATAGACGGCTACCTCATTAACTTCGAAAACAAGAGTCGCGACATGGCGAACAATCCAGGTATTTTATCAAGTAGCTTATTTTCATATTCTTATTTCCTTGTTCATTCAAATCAAGTGACAATTCTGAAACTTAAATAATATCGTCGAACTTTGTAAATGAAATATTAGTTCTAGCAGTTCTTCAAGTAAGCAGAAACACATAGGAAACTTAAATATTTATTTTGAGTCCGTTCGTAGATTTTAAATATTTTCACTATTCATTATTTTGTACAAATTTTTATACGTATCACGTATTTCTATACTTATCACGTATTATTAGTTTATATTTAGTAAATAATAATAGTTCATTTTATTTGTAAGCTTGATTAAGTTTCAATTAAACTTTAAGTACTTAAGATAGATTAGTGATTAGTATTATAAATAATTGAATTTTATTATAAGTCACATTTATTTCATCCTTTTTATTTAAATTGGAAAGTGTTTAGCGTTTTAGTAGTCTTAACATTTATTTTAACTTGTAAAAATATCGTGATGGTACTTAGTAAAATTTAGTATGTTTAATAAAATATAATATAAGGACATTTAGGAACTATTCATTTAGGTGGCCTAATTCCTTATCACGATTTTTATTTATGTAACTCTTACATTAATTCGTATTAGGTGATTTAATAATTCGATCGTGAAATTATTAATATTTAAATTTTAGTAATATTCACTTAAGTTTAATTCACTTAGTTATTTATAACTTTTAAAAAATGTCAAAACTTTATAATTCAAAAACTTAGTTAGGTTTTGTATTTATATATATAAATATATTATTCATCATTTTTGTATAGCTATACTTAGTAAATTTTAGTCGATCTTTATATGATTTTAACAATTTACCTTTTTGTTAATTCTTATTTGTAATTCTAATTTTTAGCTTTATTTAGTAATAGTTTTACTTAGATTCATTTTAAATCTTAAAGTGCCCAATTTCTTATTATTATTTTAACTAAATACTTATTTAGTATATTTTAAGTTCATTGTAAACTTTAAAGTTTTAATAAAGTAATCTTTATATTAATTGTGATATATGACTTTTTATATAATTATTTATTTTGGAAACTTTAATGTGAGTAACTTAATTTATATTTTTACTTTTAAATTTATTTAATACTAATATAAACTTAATACTCTTTTTATTTAACTCATAATTTTTAGTTGTGTTTTATTTAAACATTTTTAGTGCCGATAAATACTTTATTTCCATAAATATTTTATATTAGTTTAATTTATTTGCTTTAGTTATTTTAGTAATATTTTTAGTCTTATTTTATATTTGTAATACTTATACTTTATATATTTTAATTTATATATAACAAATAATTTTAACATGATAATATTACAATTAAAATCAACATTAATTCAACAACACATTTTTCACCCAAAACATATTATCACTAAATCATATAAATATCATATTTCACAAATCAATTCAACATTATACTATAACCAAAATTAACACTCAATTTCATACTATAGCGATTCATACAAAGTTATTAAATAAAATGGTACGGGAGGTATAAGTGCCTAATGCATACTAGCTCACTTTTAATAACAGATTAATTAAAATAAAACCAAAATGTTAATTGTTAGAGATTTTGAGGAAGAAATCGAGTCACCTAAATTGGCACACGAACTGAGGCCTCCAAATAAAATAAAACCAACCCATTTCAACTCCCATCCTCGGACTCAAAATCCTAAGCGATGAAGCCGAGATAACGCTTGATGCCGAGTTGACAAGAGGACAAAGACCGTGAGAACTCCGTGGGTCGGACTCGAAAACCGAGTAGAGACAAAAAGAGAAGCAGGGAGAGGTAAAGTGAATTAGAGTCGTGAAATCACTTGGCGATAAAATTTATGGACGTAAAACGATATATGTGAAGTAAGTCGACAATTAATTTATCGACGAAATAAAATAGAAATAAGATGAACTAAAATCAGAAAATTTTAAAAGGAGGGGCTCACCAATGAAGGCGGCATCCAAGGGACGAGCAGGGGAGCCAAGGAAAGCTCCGGTGAGGTGGTCGGAACTCCGACAACGACACAAAAAGAGGAGACCGAAATGAAGAGGGGAAAACAGGGGCTGACGGTGGTGGCTCCGACGCGTGTACGGCGGTGACAGGAGATGGTGTCGACGGTGGTGTAGGCAGAGCAAGGCGTCGATGGTGAGGAAAACAGGGGCGAGAGAGGGAGAGAGAGCACGGCCATGGCGGTTCAAGGTGGTCGTGTTCGAGCTCGATGTCAAGCTTGCCATTAATGGCGGCCGTGGTGGCCGTTAGGCTCAATTTCGGCATCGAAACCGAAACCGAAAACAGGGAACAAAGAAGAGGAAGAGAGAGAGCATAGGCGGGGCAGAGCACATGGCGGTGGCTCGAGGTCGCCTGTCATGGTGGTCCGAGCACGGTGGCTGGGTGGTCAGAGGCAGAGCTCCGGTGAGAGAGGAAAAAGAGCAGGGGAACACGGGGAGAGAAAGGGAGGTACACGGTGGTGGTTGTCGACGGTGATGTCGTCGTTGGGCTGCGGTGCCGCTGCTCGTTGTTGTCGAGTTATGTTGGTGATGATGATGAAGTTTGTTTGTTTTATTTTATAGTAGTTATTATTATTATTATAATAATTATTATTATTATATTATTATTATTATTATATTATCATTGCTTTAAGCTTTACGCTTTCGGCTGCGCTTTCGGCGTCGCTTGCTTTCGGCGTCGTTATTTTAATGCTAGTGTGTTGGTTCAGTTCTTTCCGATTTGCTCCGTTTTATTTACTCTTATTCACAAACTTTTATAATTTATAAAATATATTATGTTTTAAATTATTTGTTTTAAATTTTAATTCCATTATTCTTATTATAAAATTTATAGTTTGAAAATATAAATGTATAAAAGTTATGGAGTTACATAAAATTGTATTACGGTCTCACATATTTTCAAACAGCTTGTTTATTTGAAAGATTATTTCTATAAAAACTAAATTTTTAGGAAAGTAATGATTTTCAAAATATAATTCAATTTTTATAAAAACTAATAGTGGTAACAAAAATAAAATTTTAGTTTGACAGGTATTTTAGAAATAAAAATATAATACAAGTTAATATAAAATCAAGAAAGTTTAAATTAGAAATATCTTGAGAAAGTTTATTTAATCGAAATTTTTCAGCCGCGTTTTTGAAGTAATTGAATAAAAGTTAAATTATACAAATTTTAATTTGAAATATTTGTTAAAATAATTAATTAGTATTGATAAAAACACGGGGTGTTACAATCCTACCCCCTTAAGAAAAGTTTCGTCCCCGAAACTTGAATAGGATGGATAACTGCTCGAGATTAAAAATCAGTTGGAGAAAACGTCAAGGTTTTTGGAATTGAAACATTAATATTGCTCTTGATTGAGTATGAATTTTCTAAAAAGGAAGGATTAATGAATTTAATAATTTTAAAACATAAATAATTCTTTTTCGAATTAAAATCAAAATGTTGCCGCATTGTCATTTTCAAAATCAGCGAGAAAGAGGTTTTCAAAAAGGTAGGGCCTAGAAGTTTTGTACGGAATTAAATTAAATAAAAATAATAAGCGTTTTAAGAATTAAAACAATTTATTTAAATTTGAAAATAAAATGTTAACCTTAAAATAGGTTGAAATAGGAAATTTTAAGATTTAAATTGGACTTTAATAAAATCAAATTATAGTCCTACCCCCTTAAGAAGTTTTAAACGTATATACATGATATTATTATTGTTACTTTTAATGATCACATACATAAGATATATAGCCTTAGGAAAAATGGCAATTAGGGAAAATATGTAAAAGTCGTGGTGATCATAAGGAAAATATGAGCCTTAATGAAATTAGGGAAATATAGGTTATCGTTGAACGATTAAATACAATATTAGAGAATTACGAATAACGTTGATGATATAGCTCATTTTCTTAAAATTATTATTATAATGTTATTAGATGAATCAGAAATGTTATAAATCATATTTAGGATAAGATTCGAAATTTACAATAAGTGGTTATATAATAAAGAAAAAGAAAATGATATATGTATACATACTTCGAAGATAGATAATTGTAATAGATAGGATAAGTTCAAAAGATATTTAATAAAAAGATAAAGAGTTTACAAAAAATGAAGAAAACGGAACAAAATTTTATCGTATGAGATTAACAAGTATTCTGCAGAAATTAAAATTTAAGAGTTTCAAAATTTTGCAACAAGGAAAATAAGTTTTAGAGGTTGAATAAAAATTTAACGAAATTACAAAAGAAATAGAAATTTATTTTTGGAGATTAAATAGAACAAAGGGAAATTAACTTTATGAAATCAATTAATAGGTATTCTAGATTTCAAGACTATAAATTTTTAGAAAACAATAATAATTGTACGAGGTCAAAAATTACGAAATAAAGTTTGACTATAAAAATTAAAGAGTTTACGAAATTCAAAAGTAAGAATGATAAAATTTTATGAGATTAAGGAGAAGAGATGAAAATCAATTTCAAAGGAGTTAAAATGAATGCATATTAATATATATTGATTTAGGAATTATTTGGAATTATTGATTTATTTGGAATTATTGATTTAGGAAATCAACGATTTCAAAGGAGTTAAAATGCTTACAAGGTTGAAAAATCATCGAGTGAAATTTTTTTTTTTTTTACGTAAGGAATTTAAAATATAAGAGTAAACATTTTTTTTTTTTTTTTTTTTTTTTTTTTTTTTTTTTTTCTCTCTTTTTTTTTTTTTGAAATTTACTATTAGGAATCATTTGATTAAGATATCTGAAAATGAAAAGCGTTGAGATGATGGTGATCATTAGAGATCGATTTTGATATAGCTTTAGAAATCTTCAATGTCTTGAAAATTGTCTTGGATAGCGTGATTCTTGAAACGTCTCTTTGCATGCGCTTCAGATCTTCTCTTCAAGTCTTATATTTGCGAGAAATGGAAGGAGATAAAACATTTTATGAAATCATTATAAGAGTATAAGTTAGGAAGATTTTATTTCAGAAGGAGAAAATAAGTTAAATAGATTTAAAAATTTTGAAAGAGAGGAATGATAACTTAAGTTAATAAAGATGTTTGAGAAGATTACAGAAGTAGCAAAATTTGAAGAATCAGAATAAGGTAGTAAAAGCGAAAGATTTTGATGGAGTAGAAATCCTTAAAGCCATATGAGATTTTTGAAGTCTGTACGTCTCATCAAGCTGTATGATTCTGGATGCATCCATTCGTTGCGCTTCATTCAAGACTTGTCTTCGATTTATACGTCTCGATTTTTGGTAACGTTAGTATAAGAGACTTGTAAGTCAAAAAGGTTAGTCATAGAGCACTTAGCAAGCAAGAAAGAGAAATAAAAATCTATCGAGGTTGAATGACGGTCGAAAATTCTAAAATCTAGGTCAGTCGGTCAAACCTTAATATTTCTACCCATTCTCACATTTTAAAGCGTTCTAAGTTATAATTTTAGCGATCTAAGATTCCTAATTCATTATTTGATCCTATAAGTCTATGCCGGACATACGATATGAATGTCTGGCCCAGGTGTCTTCTCGCTAGATGAAATAACTATTAAGTTACTCACGGTCGCAAGACAGCTTTGATACCAACTGTAACAACCCGGTTTTTCGTGACTTAATTAAACTAAGGCGGAAAATTAATTAAGTCTAATACATGCCGGATGTTAATTAAATTACATTCAAATGGCATAGGATACAAATATATGTTACAATCTCTCAAAGAAATCAAATGAAACATCCCAATCGTCCCGATAATCCTGAGTCTCGAGAATTGCCTGCAACGGAGACAAAAACACAAAATAGGAGGATCTCCCGCTCAGAGGCGGGAAGTAGGCTATTCTAACCAACAACCTCTAAACCACAGTTTTGGTTTATTTAACCTATGATTAAAAGTAACTTGGCAAAGACTAAACGCCAGATATAACTCCAAAGAGTCACCTTATGTTAATAAAATTGGACAAATAGCATATAATATCAGTTCTCACATATAGATATTTAAATCTCATACAACATGCAGTTCATAAAACGTAATGTAGAATATAGAAAATAAATAAATAAAACACATTGCAACCAGGCAAGCAAAAACATACAAGGAAATCATGATGATTCAAACACGAGTATAAATCCAATCACATAACGTACAACACTCATAAATAATCATTCTCAATAAGTCGTATTTCAACATTCAGGAAACCAAACCATTCAGACAATAATCAAACAAAACAAGGAAATACATCCATCATGTGATAACCAATGAATCTTCATTAGCGAGGCGGAAGCATGCAGACATAATCCGCGCAATAGCCATCAGGGCCAACATAACTTGGACATGACTGACAAGCTAAGGATATCTAAGGTAATAAGGACGATTCAATCCCTTGTCTAATGTATGCATACACCACTATAGATAGGATCGTAGCATACTCGCCCATCGAGTAAGTAGTCACCTAATAATACGACTATCACCAGAGACGGGTACCCCCGGGTGGGGCTGGATTTTCCAATTACCGTAGTATGGGCTCACGGAGATATCAATGATGCCCCATCCCTGAGGTTGTATATCCCGCACCGAAATAATACTTTAGAAAAATATTAGATCGCCTTTAGCAACACAGGGAGGGAGCTAAAGTCCCCATAGACGCTACCTCATTAACCCGAAAACAAGAGTCGCGACATGGCGAACAATCCAGGTATTTTATCAAGTAGCTTATTTTCATATTCTTATTTCCTTGTTCATTCAAATCAAGTGACAATTCTGAAACTTAAATAATATCGTCGAACTTTGTAAATGAAATATTAGTTCTAGCAGTTCTTCAAGTAAGCAGAAACACATAGGAAACTTAAATATTTATTTTGAGTCCGTTCGTAGATTTTAAATATTTTCACTATTCATTATTTTGTACAAATTTTTATACGTATGCGTATTTCTATACTTGTACGTATTATTAGTTTATATTTAGTAAATAATAATAGTTCATTTTATTTGTAAGCTTGATTAAGTTTCAATTAAACTTTAAGTACTTAAGATAGATTAGTGATTAGTATTATAAATAATTGAATTTTATTATAAGTCACATTTATTTCATCCTTTTTATTTAAATTGGAAAGTGTTTAGCGTTTTAGTAGTCTTAACATTTATTTTAACTTGTAAAAATATCGTGATGGTACTTAGTAAAATTTAGTATGTTTAATAAAATATAATATAAGGACATTTAGGAACTATTCATTTAGGTGGCCTAATTCCTTAATACGATTTTTATTTATGTAACTCTTACGTGGTCGTATTAGGTGATTTAATAATTCGATCGTGAAATTATTAATATTTAAATTTTAGTAATATTCACTTAAGTTTAATTCACTTAGTTATTTATAACTTTTAAAAAATGTCAAAAACTTTATAATTCAAAAACTTAGTTAGGTTTTGTATTTATATATATAAATATATTATTCATCATTTTTGTATAGCTATACTTAGTAAATTTTTAGTCGATCTTTATATGATTTTAACAATTTACCTTTTTGTTAATTCTTATTTGTAATTCTAATTTTTAGCTTTATTTAGTAATAGTTTTACTTAGATTCATTTTAAATCTTAAAGTGCCCAATTTCTTATTATTATTTTAACTAAATACTTATTTAGTATATTTTAAGTTCATTGTAAACTTTAAAGTTTTAATAAAGTAATCTTTATATTAATTGTGATATATGACTTTTTATATAATTATTTATTTTGGAAACTTTAATGTGAGTAACTTAATTTATATTTTTACTTTTAAATTTATTTAATACTAATATAAACTTAATACTCTTTTTATTTAACTCATAATTTTTAGTTGTGTTTTATTTAAACATTTTTAGTCTTGATAAATACTTTATTACCATAAATTTTTTATATTAGTTTAATTTATTTGCTTTAGTTATTTTAGTAATATTTTTAGTCTTATTTTATATTTGTAATACTTATACTTTATATATTTTAATTTATATATAACAAATAATTTTAACATGATAATATTACAATTAAAATCAACATTAATTCAACAACACATTTTTCACCCAAAACATATTATCACTAAATCATATAAATATCATATTTCACAAATCAATTCAACATTATACTATAACCAAAATTAACACTCAATTTAAATACTATGGCGATTAAATACAAAGTTATTAAATAAAATGATGCGGGAGGTATAAGTCTTAATGCATACTAATTTCACTTTTAATAACAGATTAATTAAAATAAAACCAAAATGTTAATTGTTAGAGATTTTGAGGAAGAAATCGAGTCACCTAAATTGGCACACGAACTGAGGCCTCCAAATAAAATAAAACCAACCCATTTCAACTCCCATCCTCGGACTCAAAATCCTAAGCGATGAAGCCGAGATAACGCAGTACTTCGAGTTGACAAGAGGGACAGCACCCGTGAGAACTCCGTGGGTCGGACTCGAAACCGAGTAGAGACAAAAGAGAAGCAGGGGAGAGGTAAAGTGAATTAGAGTCAGCGAAATCACTTGACGATAAAATTTATGGACAGAAAACGATATATGTGAAGTAAGTCGACAATTAATTTATCGACGAAATAAAATAGAAATAAGATGAACTAAAATCAGAAAATTTTAAAAGGAGGGGCTCACCAATGAAGGCGGCATCCAAGGGACGAGCAGGGGAGCCAAGGAAAGCTCCGGTGAGGTGGTCGGAACTCCGACAACGACACAAAAAGAGGAGACCGAAATGAAGAGGGGAAAACAGGGGCTGACGGTGGTGGCTCCGACGAGTGTACGGCGGTGACAGGAGATGGTGTCGACGGTGGTGTAGGCAGAGCAAGGCGTCGATGGTGAGGAAAACAGGGGCGAGAGAGGGAGAGAGAGCACGGCCATGGCGGTTCAAGGTGGTCGTGTTCGAGCTCGATGTCAAGCTTGCCATTAATGGCGGCCGTGGTGGCCGTTAGGCTCAATTTCGGCATCGAAACCGAAACCGAAAACAGGGAACAAAGAAGAGGAAGAGAGAGAGCATAGGCGGGGCAGAGCACATGGCGGTGGCTCGAGGTCGCCTGTCATGGTGGTCCGAGCACGGTGGCTGGGTGGTCAGAGGCAGAGCTCCGGTGAGAGAGGAAAAAGAGCAGGGGAACACGGGGAGAGAAAGGGAGGTACACGGTGGTGGTTGTCGACGGTGATGTCGTCGTTGGGCTGCGGTGCCGCTGCTCGTTGTTGTCGAGTTATGTTGGTGATGATGATGAAGTTTGTTTGTTTTATTTTATAGTAGTTATTATTATTATTATAATAATTATTATTATTATATTATTATTATTATTATATTATCATTGCTTTAAGCTTTACGCTTTCGGCTGCGCTTTCGGCGTCGCTTGCTTTCGGCGTCGTTATTTTAATGCTAGTGTGTTGGTTCAGTTCTTTCCGATTCTTTCAGTTTTATTTACTCTTATTCACAAACTTTTATAATTTATAAAATATATTATGTTTTAAATTATTTGTTTTAAATTTTAATTCCATTATTCTTATTATAAAATTTATAGTTTGAAAATATAAATGTATAAAAGTTGTCAGTTACAAATTGTATTACGGTCTCACATATTTTCAAACAGCTTGTTTATTTGAAAGATTATTTCTATAAAAACTAAATTTTTAGGAAAGTAATGATTTTCAAAATATAATTCAATTTTTATAAAAACTAATAGTGGTAACAAAAATAAAATTTTAGTTTGACAGGTATTTTAGAAATAAAAATATAATACAAGTTAATATAAAATCAAGAAAGTTTAAATTAGAAATATCTTGAGAAAGTTTATTTAATCGAAATTTTTCAGCCGCGTTTTTGAAGTAATTGAATAAAAGTTAAATTATACAAATTTTAATTTGAAATATTTGTTAAAATAATTAATTAGTATTGATAAAAACACGGGGTGTTACATATACTTAGGAAATAAACTTGATTTTGTACCAAAATAAAATATCTTAAGGTTTAAGAATACTAAGTATAAAAGAAAATATAATAATAAATACTAAGCATAAGAATACATATACGTATAAAAATACGTATAAATACGAAGTATAAAAACACGTACAAATACGAAATACGAAAATACGAATACGTATAAACATGATGAATAGTAAATACGATGAATAGTAAATACGATGAATAGTAAATACGATAAATAGTAAATACAATGAATAGTAAAATAATGAATAGTGAAAATATTTAAAATTCACGAACGGACTCCAAATAAATCATTAAGTTTTTCTATGTGTTCTGTTTTACCTGAAGAACTGCTGTTACTAAAATTTCATTATACAAAGTTCGACGTTATATTTAAATTTCAGAATTGTCTTCTATTACTATTGAAACGAGGAAATAAGAAATTGAGAAAAAGAAATGAACTACCTGAATAAAATACTTGGATTGTTCGCCATGTCGCGACTCTTGAAATTCGAAGTTAGCGAGGTAGCTGTATATGGGGACTTGGGCTCCCTCCCTGAGTTGCCCAAGGCGATTTAACGATTTAAGATTGTTATTTGGCACGGTATATACAACCCTAGGGATAGGGCATCCTTGATTTTTCCGTGGGCCCATATATGGTAAGTGGAAAAGCCCATTTCATCCGAGTACCCGTCTCTGGTGATAGTCGTATTATTAGGTGACTACTTACTCGATGGGCGAGTATGCTACGATCCTATCTATAGTGGTGTATGCATACATTAGACAAGGGATTGAATCGTCCTTATTACCTTAGATATCTCTAGCCTGTCAGCCATGTCCAAGTTATGTTGGCCCTGTCGGCTATTGCGCGGATGCTTATGAGGTCTGCATGATTTCGCCTTACTAACGAAGATTCATTTGTTATCACATGTTGAATGTATTTCCTTGTCTTGTTTGATTGATTTTTGTACGACGATTGGATGTTATGAGTGTTGGATTACGATTGGCTGAGAATGATTACGTGTGAGTGTTGTATGATATGTGATTGTATTTATAATCATGTTTGAATCATTTTGATCTCTTTATGTGTTTTACCTGTTTACTTGCTAATTGTTTTTACCTATTTATTATTCATTATTTATACTGCATATTGCTTTAGAACTGCATGTATCGAAAGAGTGTGCGGGAAAATGATGAGATTTAATGCAGGTACCCCGAGTCTTGACCGTTGATCTATCAGGGGATTGAAGGCCTTATTTTGTAATCTATTTTGAGAGAACCTGTAATCTAAATACTCTGTTTTATCTCTAAACTCGTATTATGTATACTGAGTTTGTAAGACGATAACAGCTGGTTTGTAATATTTAGACTTAATTAATTTTCCGCCTTAGTTTAATTAAAGTCACGAAAAACCAGGTTGTTACAGAGAGTTAGAGGGGAGCTTACGGTGGTCAAGGGACAGAGGAGATGACGAGGGCGTCGAGCTCTGGTGACATAACAACGGTGGTGAGAGCAGGACAGGAGCCACGTTAGCAGAGGTCACGGTGGTGACCATCGACGGCGACGATGGCCAAAATACGAGGAGGATAGCAGGGGAGGCCGAGAAAGGACCACGGTGGTGGCAGAGCGAGGCGATTCCGTGAGCAAGGCGGCAAGGCCGACTTTGTGACAAAGCCGAATCATGACAAAACGGTGGTACTCCGTGAGCAGCGGTTATGTGAACACGGTGGTCAAAGTTGGAGCTCCGGCGAGGGCGATGAAAACAGGGAAAAACAGGGGAAGAAAGAGGGAGCAGAGAGCACTGTGGCTGTGGGTGGCGTGGGTCACGGTGGGGGTGTTGGACAGGGGACCACGGTGGCGGGCGAGCGGCGTCAGCGGCGGTGGTTCTTTGGTGGAAGTGACGGTGGTGGTGAACTCGGGCGAACCAATCTGACCGAGGTCAGGGAGGAGGTCGATGGTGTCGTGGTTGTTAGTTGTTGTTCTGTTGTTAGTTGTTGTTGTCGTTTTTTTGTTGGTTTTGTTGCTGATGTTGTCGGCTATTGTTGTTGTTGCTTTTTTTTATTATTATCATCATTTTTCAGAAAAAGGAGGAAGGAAGAAGAAGGTAAGTATGAGGAGCTTTAGGAGCAAGTGTATTGGAGAAGGCAGAGGATCTTTATATAAAAAAAAATATCTAACATTAGGTCTTAAGTGTCTGAGCATAAAAGGGAGTATTTGGGTCTGTTTTATTTGTTTGCTCTATTTCATTTACTCTTATTTATAAACTTTTTATATTTTATAAAATATATATTATGTCAAAATTATTTAGTTTTAGTTTTATTTTAATTATTAAGGTTTTAAAACTTATACTTTAATAATATAAAATGTATGAAAATATCAGTTACAAATTTTTATTACGGTCTCATAAATTTTCAAACGGTCTATCTATTTGAAAGATTATTTCTATCTATATTAACTTTATAAAAGGAGTGATTTTTAAAATATAACTTAGATTTATAAAGTTTAATAACGGTGACAAAAGTAAAGTTTAGTTCGACAAGTATTTTAGACGTAAAAAATATAACATATGTTAATAAGAAGAATTCAAAAAGTTTGAGGAAATATCTTGAGGAAGTTTATTCGAACGAAATTTTTCAGCCGCGTTTTTAAAGTAATTGAATAAAAGTTAAATTATATAAATTTTAATTTAAGAATTTTGTTAAAATAATTAATTAGTATTAATAAAAACACGGGGTGTTACAATCCTACCCCCTTAAGAAAAGTTTCGTCCCCGAAACTTGAATAGGATGGATAACTGCTCGAGATTAAAAAGCAGTTGGAGAAAACATTGATGTTTTTGGAATTGGAATTGGAATATTAATATTGCTCTTGATTGGGTATGAATTTTCTGAAAAGGAAAGATTGAAGAATTTAATAACTTAATAATATAAATAATTCTTTTTCGAATTAACATCTAAATGTTGCTGCATTGACATTTTTCAAAATCTGCGTGAAAGACATTTTCAAAAAGGTAGGGCCTAGAAGTTTTGTACGGAATTTTATTAAATAAAAACAATAAGCGTTTTAAGAATAAAAATAATTTATTTAAGTCTAAAAATAAATATTAACCTTAGAATAGGTTGAAATAAGGAATTTTATGATTTAATTAGGATTTTTAATATAATCAAATTATTGTCCTACCCCCTTAAGAAGTTTTAAACGTATATAGATAATATTATTATTGTTACTTTTAATGATCACGTGTATTTGATATATAGCCTTGGGAAAAACGGCATTTAGGAAAAATATGTAAAAGTCGTCGTGATCATAATTAAAATATGAGCTTTAATGAAATTAAGGAAATTCAGGTTATCGTTGAATGATAAATAAAATTTTAGAAAATTATGGATAACCTTGTTGATATAGCCCATTTTCATAAAATTTATTATTATAATGTTATTAGGTGAAACAGAAATGTTATAAATCATATTTAGGATATGATTCGAAATTTATAATAAGGGGTTATATAAAGAGAAAATATGATATATGTATGTATATTTTGACGATAGATGTAACAACCTGGTTTTTAGTCGACTTTAATTACTAAGGCGGAAATTAATTAAGTCTTAAACCAGCGTCATTAATTATACATAAACCCAAAATATTACAACATCGTTCAAGAGTTGAATAAAACAACTCTAAATACGGAATTTAAAAGAGTATGGTGTTATATATTACATATCTCTCGAAATACAACAAAAGTAAAGTATAAACACGTCTTGTGGCCCCGTCCAAAATCCAGCTCTCGGTCCACGATCTTCCTGCACAATAAACTATTGGGGGATGCATTGGCCAGACGGTGACTAGCTATGCTCATACTTACCCTCGATTTCAATTACTGTGGTTTATTACTATCGCTTTATAACTATAATAGTATGATAAAACGATAAACATACTTAAAACATATAGCATGTAAAGACATATTAGTCATAATAAACATGCGATTTAAAACGATAAATCATATAGGCATGCTATTCAATTAGGAAAGCAGATAACAGATAATATCATATCATTTGTATCATAGATACCGGCGAGGATTACAAAGCGATATCGGATCGCAACAAACATACGTATTGTAACATTCTCAAATGCGGACTTCGATTGATTGAAAGTTGTGGTCTTTAATTTTCGAAGATGGTACACACTCATTCTCATTTAATCATATAACGAGACAACACATCACGCTACGAGCCTGACCAATCGAGTAGGCCCTTGTACTACGATCGATTGCATCTCACTTCCATAGTGCAGAGGCTTACTCGACTCGTAAACCACGCCGAATACTATAATACTTGCATCTCATCCTCTAGTGTTCGAAATGATTGAACTTCAGATACAATCTCGTCAAGTAATCTTTACGCAGGTAAGAACGAATGCTAGTGTCGCGCCCACTAAGAACGAAACACGGCAAGGAGGCGAAGTGAGATGACAATCGCATGATAAGGTCACGGTGGCCACGATAACTTTAGCGAAATAGGAATAAAACCCTAGTCTAGTATGCATACACTAATATCCAATTTAAGAGTAGGCTATGCTATTCATAGAGCACCTTAACTCAGGATAAAACGACTATTTCCTAAAGCCTGACCCACTAAGAGTTGAATTTTTCATTTTCTTGTACGAAACAGGCTATACGACTTAAGGCGTAACGGCATGGGCAGGATGCACAAAGCATAATACTGCCGGCTATACCACACTATTCGGGATGACAATCGCAATAAGGCCGAGATAGTGGCGTCCGCTACAAGACTATCTTAACCCCACTTCACTCACGATTGACGTTTTCATATCTGAGGCCCAAGCTTGACCTTTTATTTAACTTACTCAATATTCATTAGTTATTTGATATTTACATATCACATGTTACTAGACTCTCCTAGTCTCAGCGTCAAACGTTTTATTTGAATTGTAGGTTTCATATGATCACATAACACGTTCGTTTATTATTTGAAGTGTTGTTAATTATTAACATTTTTAAGTTTCTATATTGAAATGTTTATTAGTATGTCCAATTTTATTTAAATATTTTTCAAACACTTTAAGTCATTTACTTATTTATTTTCAATTCTCTATACTTAGTGAAAATTTTAATTATTTTTAATATTTCACTATTCACTATCCACTATTCACCGTATTTACTATTCATCGTATTTTACTATTCATCGTATTTATACGCATTTTTATACTTAGGATATTTTAAGTATAATACTAAACTTGTTTATTTTCTAAGTACAAATTTTTAGTTTCAAAGTCGTTAGGTTCGTTTTGTACTTAGGCGATTTTTGAAAATATTTTAAAGTCTAGTTTTAAAAATGTTAAGTTCGGTTTGTATTTAGTCATTTATGAAAATATTCGAAAATCATAGTTTTAAAAACGTTAAGTTCATTTTGCATTTAGTCATTTATGAAAATACTCTAAAATTCTAGTTTTAAAAACGTTAAGTTCATTTTATAAAAGGTGATCAGTGATATTTATTTTAAAACGAGACTCGGTTAAATTTAGTCGTCTATTAATTTAAGTTAGTGATAGTATCGTGGATGATTCATTTATAGTCCGTATGTCCAAAATCAACAGTCCAAATAGCAAAGGCAGTAACACACGATTTAGTTCATTTTTATAATGATTACATATTTTTATCGGTTTATTATATTTCATTTATAACTAAATTGATTTATACTAAAATTCAATTCTAATTACTATTTAACTTTAGTGACTTAGTGATAATTTCATTTTAGTCAAATTTAGTCCATTTAAAGTGAAAATGTCGAGTGGACTATATATATATCAAAAATTCATTTATTTCTTTTAATTTCTTAATTCTAACTTATTAACTACTAATTAAATTATTTTAACAATTAAACTAAAAAGTGATAAAAGTAAATTTTGACCAAAATTAATGGAAATGCCGTGAGCTAGCTAGGTGGTTGTTCAAAATTTCATTTTTTCGATTTTATCGGTTTTTAGCTTAAAGTCTTTATAATTTAATTATTCTAATTATACTAAAATGATTTAAACTAAAATGAAATTTACTAAACTTTTATTTATAATTATGAATAGTGTTTTTCAACACTTTAAATTTCTAACTTTTTAATCTAAATGATTTGTAATGTTTAAGTTGTTTTATAGTATACTACTAAGTAATATGTAAAACAATAACTAAACATAAACATAAATTATTAACAAACATAAATTAAAATGAAATCAAAATGAGTAACAAGTATGAACATCAACATGAATAACTCAAGAACACACATGAAGAACTCAAGAACAACTCAAGAACACTTATTTCGATTTTAATAATTTATAATTCGTTTTCCTAATTTAGTTTTTTTTTTTTCATAGGAACATCTATTTTATACTAACTTAACACTACATATAATTTACAAAAATTAAAAGTGAAAATATATTAAAAAAAAATAATAAATGCCGTGTGAATGTATATGTTTGTATATATTTATATTTTTGATTTTTTATCACTTTAACTCATTGTTAATATTTCACATAATTTTTATATATCACTACTACTTAATTAAAACATGACTAAACATAAAAATCATATGAAACATAATTAAAAATGCTCAAAATCAATTTAGCTAAACATGATATCATTTTACTATAACATTACTCGTAAACTATATATTTAGTTATTATCATTATTTATTCAACACATAAACATACAAGCATATAAACATGATGTTTAACATATTTAACATAAAAATCATAATTATAAAATTAGAATAACAAAACAAATTAATTTACTAAAAAGATAATACAAGACATAGTTAGTCACCTTAATCGGTAAATTTATTGGTTGTCCGGATCAACGATATTATCTAGGTCTAAGTCTTCACCCAAATACCCGTCTTCACCTTCAAAAATAAACCCGAGAAATATAAGCTCCAAATACCCAAAGATGTCCAAGAATACTAGTGTAATATTAGAGTAATATTTAGGGTTTTTATTTAGGAAGTTTTAAGTGAAAAATGAAAGAAAATAAAGAGAGAAAAAGAGAGTAAGGTGGCCGGCCAAAATGGGAGAGAAAGATGATGTATTTTCCCTTTGTGAATTATGGAATAAGTTGTAAAAATTTAGGTTAAAGACTTTAGGTGTTAAAGTTTGTTTTTAATTAGTTAAATAATGTTTTATTAAACTTAATTAAACCATCATCCCCTCCATCATCACCAAATAAGTCCACATTACTATTTGAGCATTAAAATTGTCTAATTTGTGTTTAAAAATGTTTTCCACGAAATTCGTCAGTTTTTAAAAAGTCGGGCGTCAAAAGCGATAAAAGTTAAAGTGTGCGCGTTTGACTATTTTTCGAAATATTTCTACTTTTGAATTCTAAGATTAAAATATTTATTCTATTATTCAAAATTTTTAAAAAGTATTAAAGAAGTCGAGAAATTTTACAAAACGAAAGTTTTGCAAAAAGTGTGATTTTGAAAGGTTAAAGGATTAGGAAATGATTTAAGCTTTGAAAATAGAACTTGATGTAACAACCTGGTTTTTCGTGACTTTAATTAAACTAAGGCGGAAAATTAATTAAGTCTATATATTACAAAACCAGCTGTTATCGTCATAAAACTCTGTATACATAATACGAGTTTAAGATAAAGCAGAGATATTCGATTACATTCTCTCAAAGCATACAAAATAAGTAAGGTAACTCTCCCCAGCATTCAATAGCGTTGGTCTCGGGGTACCTGCGTTTAACCATTATCATTTTCCCGCAACACTCTTTCGACACATGTAATTCTAAAACATGTGAAATACATAATATAAATAAGTAAAAACAAATAGCAAGCGTTTAAACAACACATAAGAGGAATCATGGTGATTCAAACATGAGCATGCGTCAAATAATATAACCATAAAACAATCATCGATAATTATTCTCAATTCATAATCATGTAGGCAAATCATTATCATTTCATTCACATTCGGGTAGTCGACCCTTTTCAATTATTCATATAGCAACATATACTCATGAGTCTTGACTACAGAGTGGCTCGTATACTCTCATAGATAATTACCCATATAATCTTCTATCAAAGTGCACTAATTTGCTCGGACTCGTACATCAAATCAAACACTAAGTAGCGTGCGTGATAACTACCTAATATTCAATACAACATGGATAATCTATCATACGTTGTCCTATGAGCCAAAACCGGTTAGGATGGAAACATGCAAAACCCTACAAAAGCAAGGCTGCCAAGAAGGTGAAGGGCGGAAAACATTCAATCTGGTCAAGTCATTCAAGCTAAAGATATCAAGTAGGTAATAAGGATGACCAAATCCCTTGTCTAATGTAAGCATACACTACCCTAGTGGTACGACTATTACACTCTGACGATTCCCGGGTGGGAATGGTCATTTTCCAATTACCTCATATGGGCCCGTGAACGAACTCGATTCATAGAGGCGAGAGTCACGTTAAATAACGGTGAGAGAGTCATTAGATTACCACTGGCAATTCATAGGGTGCCAAGTGTCCCCATATGCGGCTACCTTTCCAACCATGGCACAATAGATTCGCAACATGACAGACACCCGAGTATTTAACAAGTACTCTCTTTATCGTTTTCTCATTCGTATATACTCAAGTGATAATTCATATTAATTAGTATCGTCGAACTTGTATAATGAAATTTTAATTCTAACAGTTCTTCAGGTAAACGGAACACATAGAAAACTTAAATAATTTATTTGGAGTCCAATCGTAAACTTTTAAATATTTTTACTATTCACGTATTTTACTATTCATCGTATTTACTATTCATCGTATTTTATTCGTACTTAGTATTTCATTCGTATTTTTATACTTAGTATTTAGTTCGTATTTGTATACTTAGTATTTTGTTCGTATTTGTATACTTAGTATTTTTATACTTTAAGATATTTTATTTAAGTATAAAACCAATTTATTTCCTAAGTATAAAATTCTAGTTTTAAAGTCGTTAAGTTCGTTTTGTATTTAGTGATTTTGAAACATATTTTACTCAAAGTTGTTAAGTTCATTTTATACTTAGTGATTTTGAGTAATATTTCAAAAGTAAAACTCGGTTATATTTAGTCGTATACTTAACTAAAATTTAAGCGGTTTCAATTTTAGTGAGGTTGTCGGGGTTCGTTTTAAACAGTCCGTATAACCATATCCAGTTTAAGCAAAGGTAGTAACACGCGACATTGTTCATTTTTAATACATGTAACGTTTATTTTAATCGGTTTCGTTGTTTCTTTTTATTAACGATTTATTATACAATCAAAGATAATCCTAATTACTATTCAAATTTAGTGACTAAGTGATAAATTCATTTTGATCAAAATAGGTCCAATTTAAATGTTTAAACCGTGACCTCCATTATATTTAGCTATATGTTTCTTTTTTTGTTTTTATTAATAATTCATTTCTTTAACTAATTAAATTACTTAAGTGATAAATATAAAAAGTGACAAAATCATTTTAAGCCTAAAAATACTCCAAATGCCGTGGCCCTTTACTATGTAGCAATTTATTTTCGTTTTCTAATTTTATCGGTTTTCGACTTAAAGTTTTTATTGTCTATTTATTTAGTTTATACTAAAGTGATTTAAACTAAGTTGAAATTTCACTAAATATTTTATTATGATTATGAATAGTGTTTTTTACTTACTTTAAATTTCTAACTTTTATATTTTAAAGATTTAGCTTATTTAACTTATATATTTAGTTATGTGTTTATTCACTAATGGATTAAAACAACTTTTAACTTTAACTTTATAAAATTTATGTATCAAAATTAGTCATCTACTTGAAGAACACATGAAGATTTGAAGAACTTTAATACTTTTCATATGAACACAATTTAGTCAAATTTTCATAAGTTATTATAATTTTCTCAAATTTTCCATACAAGTCTTATTTAACTAAACTAATCATAATATGTTATTTAGAAAAATTAAAACTAAAAATTGGTCCAAAAAGAAGGGTAAAACCGTGTATATGCATGTATGTTCACAAGTATTTTATTTTCGATCTTTATACTTTTAATTCAATAACTAACTTACTTTATATTGTTTATATATTTAACATAGATGAAAAACATATACAAACATTAATATATAAAAGTAAAAATCATTTCAAACACAAGAATAACAAAACTTCAAGAACACACATAAATACTTCAAAACATGTAAATTTCATAACAAATTCATTTTTAGTCTAAAACATAAACTAACTATATTTTCATGTTCATTTTATTACAAGTATTTTAAGCATGTAATTTACAAAAATTAAAACGAAAAATTAGGTGAAAAATTAAAGGGTGGCCGAGAGGTTTATTATGTTCTACACAAGTTTTATTTTTTTGATTTTTGCCTTGTAATTAGTCATGCAATACTAAAGTGATATACTAATTCACACACACATATAAACATAACATATAATCAATTAGGTGTAGGTGCTTAGCAAATATAGTGTGCGGGAGCACCTTAAATTAGATGTTAAACGTCGAGGATCTAAAATAAATTTTAGATCGGAAAAGTCTTCACTCAAGAACACCCATGATCTTCACCCGTTCCTTGCTTCTTCGTTTTTAGGTTAAGTACATACATAAAAATAAAGCTAAGCAAGTTAGTAACTTATTTTAGAACTAAACTAGTTATCTAAGGGTTTAAAATGTATATGTAGTTTTAGGTTTAGGTGATGTTTTAACTTTTCACTAATTCGATTTTATGTTCATGCTCATTTATAAGATTAAAAGGAGAAATGAGTACTAAAATATAATGGTGAGGAATTAATTAAAATGTTCAAGTGAATTTAAGACAATAAAAGAAAGTATAAGGGAAGAAAATGAGGAGGAAGAAGATGGAGTTCATGTGTTCATGAGGATGAACTAGCTTACTATGTTTCTTGAGGATGAGTTTTGATTTAGAGAGAAAAGAAATTTAAGACTTAGAAAAAATTGAAGTGTGTTGTGTATGTGTGTAGTATGTACGTAAATATGTAGTAGTAGTGTAGTTGTTTGTGTTTTGTTTATCAAGTAGTTTAGTGTGTGAATGTATATGTTTAACTAGTTACATAAAGCATGTGGTGATGATTAAGTAGGATGATGTATGATAATATATGACCTTTAATTAAAAGCAAGCTATAAGTGATGATGACATTAAGTGATGGTAAGTGTCTTAGCTAAGTAGTAAAATAGGTGTAAGATGTGTAAGAGAAAATAAGAGAAATGGAAGAAGATAATTGTTGACTAATCTTAGTCAAAAATTTCGGCCAAAATAAGATCAAGTGGGCTTGATTTTTCGTTTTTGAAATTTTCGATTTGCGCGCACGCGAAAAGTCTCGAAATAAAATATATAGTCTTAAAATAATGTTTTGGAGTAAGATCGAAAATAAAAATGAAGGAAATCGTTGAGGGGTGATCAAAACAAAAATTGGCCTTAGGATCCTCGAAACTTTGAAATAAAATCTTGTTTGCTCGAAATATATATTTTTTTCGTTGAATGTCATTGAAATAAATCATAATGCTCAAACGTCAAAAAGTTTATCAGTTTTGAATAAGTGTGGCTCATTATATCGAG
Organism: Dianthus caryophyllus; assembly: GCA_023091065.1. Taxonomy (NCBI): domain Eukaryota; kingdom Viridiplantae; phylum Streptophyta; class Magnoliopsida; order Caryophyllales; family Caryophyllaceae; genus Dianthus; species Dianthus caryophyllus. The sequence goes on from CM041521.1 coordinate 19,004,002, forward strand.
TTTTAGTGAAAGTGTTAGTTAAATCAAAATGAAATAGTAATTTGATATAATAAAATAATGTTTGTTAGTATAAATCAAAATAATTGAATTCTAACTAACTTAATTAGATTTGGATTATGAGTAAGTGTATTTGAAAAAGGAATTAGGTGATTTAATCACACTTAGGTGGCTTGGCTACTTAGTCAACATTTGACCTCGATTTGCGTGCCAAAATTTGTCGTTGAGAAATTTGTCGTAGGTGCTCCATTTGATTTATCGAGTTTGAATATGTAAAAATAAAGTTCAAATTTGAAGCATATCAAAATGGTTTTAATTCAGGTGCGAGAAAAGTTGTAGCGCATTGTTTTAGAAAAATCTTGAGCGAGATTGCTTAATTAATGATTTGCGCAATTATAAATAGGCTTAACTTGTCATGGAGTGTTACAAGTTTAGCGAAAAAAATTCAGTCGCATTTTTATTATAAGGGAAAAGGTTGAATTTAATTTAAGGAATTTAAATTCTTTCATAATATTTTGCTATAAAAACACGGGGTGTTACAATCCTACCCCCTTAAGAAAAGTTTCGTCCCCGAAACTTGAAAAGAGTAGACAACTGTTCGAGGTTAAACAAAGCAGTTAGAGAGAATATTGAGATTTTACAAATTTGATTAATAACATTTGGTTTTGTTGGAATAAAAATCTTTTTGAAAAGTTGCGTTTTCTAAATATAATAGAAACGTCGGATGGAGGGAAAATATTGGCGAACAAGATTCACGTTTGATTTATTAATGAAATATTTAATTAAACATAAAAATGTTGCTAGAATGTTATTTTTGAAAATGACGCAAAAGAGATTTATAAAAAGGTAGGGCCTAGAAGTTTTGTACGGAATTAAATTAATTAAAAATAATAGGCACTTCAAGAATTAAATCAATTTATTTAAATTTGAAAATAGGTATTAGCCATTAAATAAATGGAAATAAGAAATTTTAAGATATAATTAGGATTTTGATAATATCAAATTATTGTCCTACCCCCTTAAGAAGTTTTAAACGTATATACATAATGTTATTATTTTACTTTTAATGATCACATACATAAGATATATAGCTTTAGAAAAAGCGGCATTTAGGGAAAATATGTAAAGATCGTAGTGATCATAAGGAAAATATGAGCCTTATTGAAATGAAGGAAATTCAGGTTATCGTTGAATGATTAAATAAAAGTTTAGAGAATTATGGATAACCTTTTTGATATAGCTCATTTTCTTAAAACTTTTATTATGATGTTATTAGGTGAAACGGAAATGTTATAAACCATATTTCGAGTAATATTGAAAATTTACAATAATGGATTAATAGATGATAAATGATAACATATACGGAGTATATTTTTGAAGAGGGGTGATTGTAATGGATAGGACAAGTTTAAAGAGGCATTTAGAATTTAAAGAAAAGGAGTTCGAAACAAATAAGTTTTGAAAGGAGCTAGAATTTAAAGAGGCATTAAGAGATGAGGAATTTATGAAGGGAAGTGAAAATACGAAAATTCAATTCAGTGTTTAATACGTAGAAAATTATAATAAGTTTGAAAACGGATGAAAATTCACAAGAAGGTAATAATAGATTTAAGAAACTGAAAAATTATAAGGTTCAAAAGGTATGAAATAAAGAATAAGCAATTTAAAACAAATAAATATTAAAGGTATTTCAACTACGAAAACAAACAAACAATTTTTCGAGGATGTTTTAAAGGTGGAATACGAAGGTATATATTTTTTTTGAAGGTAGTTAGGAATGTATGATGTTAAAAATTTAAAAACGAGATAGTAACACTAAGATTTTGAAAACTAATCAAGTTAAAAGTAGGATGATTTTGTTGTAGTTGTAGAAATCTTCAATGCTTAAGAAATCTTCGACGTCTTGGAAGTTGTCGATCTCAGGTAGCATGATTCTTGATACGTCTCACTGCATGATCTTCAGGTTTTGTCTTCTAGTCTTGCATTTGCGAGAAATGGAAAGAGATAGAAATTTATTTTATGAAATCATTAACGGAGTATAAGTTAGGAAGATTTTACTTTAAAAGATGAAAATAATTTAAATGGATCAATTTAAAATTTTCTTTTTGAACAAGTTAGGAAGAGATGGAAATGGATTTTTAAGAAAGTTATAGAGGTCTTCAATATCATAGATTTCTTCCAGGTCCAGAGTGTCGCTTTACTTCGTTCGACCCTTGATGCGTCCATTTGCAAGTGCTTGAGTCCTTGTCGTCTCGTCTTTGATTTATTCGTCTCAATTTTAGGTAACGTTAGTATAAAAGACTTGTTAGCCAAAAAGGTTAGTCATAGAGCAAATAGCAGGTAAAAGAATTAATACAAGACTCTAACGCTAGTCTAACTAGTTTATTATTATTAGGTCGGTCCTTAAGATTCTACCCCTTCTCACATTTTTAATGATCTAAGTTATTATTTTTAGTGATCTAGAGATTTCTAATTTATTATTTGATCCTATAAGTCTATGCCTGACATACGATATGAATAAACTGCCTGTGTGTCGTCTCGCTATGTGAGATAACTTTAAGTCATTCACGGCCGCAAGACACTCGATACCAATCAGAATAACCTGGTTTTTCGTGACTTTAATTAAACTAAGGCGGAAAATTAATTAAGTCTATATATTACAAAACCAGCTGTTATCGTCATAAAACTCTGTATACATAATACGAGTTTAAGATAAAGCAGAGATATTCGATTACATTCTCTCAAAGCATACAAAATAAGTAAGGTAACTCTCCCCAGCATTCAATAGCGTTGGTCTCGGGGTACCTGCGTTTAACCATTATCATTTTCCCGCAACACTCTTTCGACACATGTAATTCTAAAACATGTGAAATACATAATATAAATAAGTAAAAACAAATAGCAAGCGTTTAAACAACACATAAGAGGAATCATGGTGATTCAAACATGAGCATGCGTCAAATAATATAACCATAAAACAATCATCGATAATTATTCTCAATTCATAATCATGTAGGCAAATCATTATCATTTCATTCACATTCGGGGTAGTCGACCCTTTTCAATTATTCATATAGCAACATATACTGCTGAGTCTTGACTACTGAGTGGCTCGTGATACTCTCATAGATAATTACCCATATAATCTTCTATCAAAGTGCACTAGCCGCCAGACTGCACATCAAATCAAACACTAAGTAGCGTACGTGATAACTACCTAATATTCAATACAACATGGATAATCTATCATACGTTGTCCTATGAGCCACAACCAGTTAGGATGGAAACATGCAAAACCCTACAAAAGCAAGGCCTGCGCAGAAGCTGAAGGGCCGGAAACATTCAACGGTCAAGTCATTCAAGCTAAAGATATCAAGTAGGTAATAAGGACAGCCAAATCCCTTGTCTAATGTATGCATACACTACCCTAGTGGTACGACTATTACACTACGACAGATTCCCCGGGTGGGAATGGTCATTTTCCAATTACCTCATATGGGCCCGTGAACGAACTCGATTCATAGGGCGAGAGTCACGTTAAATAACGACTGAGAGAGTCATTAGATTACCACTGGCAATTCATAGGGTGCCAAGTGTCCCCATATGCGGCTACCTTTCCAACCATGGCACAATAGATTCGCAACATGACAGACACCCGAGTATTTAACAAGTACTCTCTTTATCGTTTTCTCATTCGTATATACTCAAGTGATAATTCATATTAATTAGTATCGTCGAACTTGTATAATGAAATTTTAATTCTAACAGTTCTTCAGGTAAACGGAACACATAGAAAACTTAAATAATTTATTTGGAGTCCAATCGTAAACTTTTAAATATTTTTACTATTCACGTATTTTACTATTCATCGTATTTACTATTCATCGTATTTTATTCGTACTTAGTATTTCATTCGTATTTTTATACTTAGTATTTAGTTCGTATTTGTATACTTAGTATTTTGTTCGTATTTGTATACTTAGTATTTTTATACTTTAAGATATTTTATTTAAGTATAAAACCAATTTATTTCCTAAGTATAAAATTCTAGTTTTAAAGTCGTTAAGTTCGTTTTGTATTTAGTGATTTTGAAACATATTTTACTCAAAGTTGTTAAGTTCATTTTATACTTAGTGATTTTGAGTAATATTTCAAAAGTAAAACTCGGTTATATTTAGTCGTATACTTAACTAAAATTTAAGCGGTTTCAATTTTAGTGAGGTTGTCGGGGTTCGTTTTAAACAGTCCGTATAACCATATCCAGTTTAAGCAAAGGTAGTAACACGCGACATTGTTCATTTTTAATACATGTAACGTTTATTTTAATCGGTTTCGTTGTTTCTTTTTATTAACGATTTATTATACAATCAAAGATAATCCTAATTACTATTCAAATTTAGTGACTAAGTGATAAATTCATTTTGATCAAAATAGGTCCAATTTAAATGTTTAAACCGTGACCTCCATTATATTTAGCTATATGTTTCTTTTTTTGTTTTTATTAATAATTCATTTCTTTAACTAATTAAATTACTTAAGTGATAAATATAAAAAGTGACAAAATCATTTTAAGCCTAAAAATACTCCAAATGCCGTGGCCCTTTACTATGTAGCAATTTATTTTCGTTTTCTAATTTTATCGGTTTTCGACTTAAAGTTTTTATTGTCTATTTATTTAGTTTATACTAAAGTGATTTAAACTAAGTTGAAATTTCACTAAATATTTTATTATGATTATGAATAGTGTTTTTTACTTACTTTAAATTTCTAACTTTTATATTTTAAAGATTTAGCTTATTTAACTTATATATTTAGTTATGTGTTTATTCACTAATGGATTAAAACAACTTTTAACTTTAACTTTATAAAATTTATGTATCAAAATTAGTCATCTACTTGAAGAACACATGAAGATTTGAAGAACTTTAATACTTTTCATATGAACACAATTTAGTCAAATTTTCATAAGTTATTATAATTTTCTCAAATTTTCCATACAAGTCTTATTTAACTAAACTAATCATAATATGTTATTTAGAAAAATTAAAACTAAAAATTGGTCCAAAAAGAAGGGTAAAACCGTGTATATGCATGTATGTTCACAAGTATTTTATTTTCGATCTTTATACTTTTAATTCAATAACTAACTTACTTTATATTGTTTATATATTTAACATAGATGAAAAACATATACAAACATTAATATATAAAAGTAAAAATCATTTCAAACACAAGAATAACAAAACTTCAAGAACACACATAAATACTTCAAAACATGTAAATTTCATAACAAATTCATTTTTAGTCTAAAACATAAACTAACTATATTTTCATGTTCATTTTATTACAAGTATTTTAAGCATGTAATTTACAAAAATTAAAACGAAAAATTAGGTGAAAAATTAAAGGGTGGCCGAGAGGTTTATTATGTTCTACACAAGTTTTATTTTTTTGATTTTTGCCTTGTAATTAGTCATGCAATACTAAAGTGATATACTAATTCACACACACATATAAACATAACATATAATCAATTAGGTGTAGGTGCTTAGCAAATATAGTGTGCGGGAGCACCTTAAATTAGATGTTAAACGTCGAGGATCTAAAATAAATTTTAGATCGGAAAAGTCTTCACTCAAGAACACCCATGATCTTCAATTGCCTTTGCTTGTTCGTATTTAGGTTAAGTACATACATAAAAATAAAGCTAAGCAAGTTAGTAACTTATTTTAGAACTAAACTAGTTATCTAAGGGTTTAAAATGTATATGTAGTTTTAGGTTTAGGTGATGTTTTAACTTTTCACTAATTCGATTTTATGTTCATGCTCATTTATAAGATTAAAAGGAGAAATGAGTACTAAAATATAATGGTGAGGAATTAATTAAAATGTTCAAGTGAATTTAAGACAATAAAAGAAAGTATAAGGGAAGAAAATGAGGAGGAAGAAGATGGAGTTCATGTGTTCATGAGGATGAACTAGCTTACTATGTTTCTTGAGGATGAGTTTTGATTTAGAGAGAAAAGAAATTTAAGACTTAGAAAAAATTGAAGTGTGTTGTGTATGTGTGTAGTATGTACGTAAATATGTAGTAGTAGTGTAGTTGTTTGTGTTTTGTTTATCAAGTAGTTTAGTGTGTGAATGTATATGTTTAACTAGTTACATAAAGCATGTGGTGATGATTAAGTAGGATGATGTATGATAATATATGACCTTTAATTAAAAGCAAGCTATAAGTGATGATGACATTAAGTGATGGTAAGTGTCTTAGCTAAGTAGTAAAATAGGTGTAAGATGTGTAAGAGAAAATAAGAGAAATGGAAGAAGATAATTGTTGACTAATCTTAGTCAAAAATTTCGGCCAAAATAAGATCAAGTGGGCTTGATTTTTCGTTTTTGAAATTTTCGATTTGCGCGCACGCGAAAAGTCTCGAAATAAAATATATAGTCTTAAAATAATGTTTTGGAGTAAGATCGAAAATAAAAATGAAGGAAATCGTTGAGGGGTGATCAAAACAAAAATTGGCCTTAGGATCCTCGAAACTTTGAAATAAAATCTTGTTTGCTCGAAATATATATTTTTTTCGTTGAATGTCATTGAAATAAATCATAATGCTCAAACGTCAAAAAGTTTATCAGTTTTGAATAAGTGTGGCTCATTATATCGAGTTTTAGTGAAAGTGTTAGTTAAATCAAAATGAAATAGTAATTTGATATAATAAAATAATGTTTGTTAGTATAAATCAAAATAATTGAATTCTAACTAACTTAATTAGATTTGGATTATGAGTAAGTGTATTTGAAAAAGGAATTAGGTGATTTAATCACACTTAGGTGGCTTGGCTACTTAGTCAACATTTGACCTCGATTTGCGTGCCAAAATTTGTCGTTGAGAAATTTGTCGTAGGTGCTCCATTTGATTTATCGAGTTTGAATATGTAAAAATAAAGTTCAAATTTGAAGCATATCAAAATGGTTTTAATTCAGGTGCGAGAAAAGTTGTAGCGCATTGTTTTAGAAAAATCTTGAGCGAGATTGCTTAATTAATGATTTGCGCAATTATAAATAGGCTTAACTTGTCATGGAGTGTTACAAGTTTAGCGAAAAAAATTCAGTCGCATTTTTATTATAAGGGAAAAGGTTGAATTTAATTTAAGGAATTTAAATTCTTTCATAATATTTTGCTATAAAAACACGGGGTGTTACACTTGATGGCTAATTATTGAATTAAATTAACACGGGGTGTTACAATAGATAAATGTAATAAAGATAGGATAAGTTCAAAAGCTATTTAAAATATAAAGAAAAGAATTTCAGAAATGAAGGCAATAGACGAAACTTCATCGTATAAGGTTAATAAGTACTTCGTAGAAATTATAATTTAAGAGTTCAAACATTTTATAACAAGGAAGTACGTTTAAGAGGTTGAATAAATAGTTAACAAAATTACAAAGGAGATATAAAGTCATTTTTTTTAATTGAGATTGAAGAGAAGAGATGAGAATTTATTGAGAAGACCATTATTAAGAATTATTGATTTAGAAAGTTAGAAGTTTTAAAAGGAGTCAATAAGTTTCGAAGGTTGAAAAATAATCGAATCCACAAATCTTTAAAAAGAGTAAGGGTTAACGATTAAAGAAGAAAACTAAAATTCATTTTTAAATGAATGAATATTAGGAATGTTAAGATTAGGAGATTTGAAAATTGAAAAGTTTAGAAATGATAACGATTGTTAAAGAAGGAATTTGTATAGCTGTATGATTCTTTAATGTAACAGAATTCTTCGAATCTTGAATGTCTCTCATGTTGTATAGTTCTTGTTGCATCCATTTGTTGAGCTTGAATTCTTGTCGTCTTGACTTCGATTTATACGTCTCGCTTTTCGGTAATGTTAGTATATGAGACTTGTTAGTCAAAAAGATTAGTCATAGAGCACTTAGCAGGCAAGAAAAGAGAAATAAAAATCTATCGATGTTGAATGACGGTCGAAAATTCTAAAATCTAGGTCAGTCGGTCAATCCTTAATATTTCTACCCATTCTCACATTTAAAGCGTTCTAAGATTATTATTTTAGCGATCTAGGATTTCTAATTCATTATTTGATCCTATAAGTCTATGCCTGACATATATATTAATATGTATGTCTGGCCCAGGTGTCTTCTCGCTAGATGAGATAACTTTAAGTTATTCACGGTCGCAAGACAAATGACTCGATACCAAGCTGTAACAACCCTGCTTTAGTGACTTAATTAAACTAAGGCGGAAATATTAATTAAGTTCATATATTACTAAAACCAGCTGTCAACGTACTACAACTCATTATACATAATAAGAGTTATAGATAAAACAGAGTTTAATTGATTACATTCTCTCAAAATATAAAATAAGGCCTTCAATCCCCTTGTGTAGATCGTCAATAAAGCCTCGGGGTACCTACGGGAACGTACCGTTAAAATTCGATTATGACCCCGCACACGCTAAGCCACATAAAACCCATAGCGGTAAACACATATACTCGCGAGTCTTGACTACAGAGCGGCTTGTGTACTCTCATAGACAATTACCCATATAATCTTCTATCAAAGTGCACTAGTTACTCAGACTCGTACATTAGATCAAACACTAAGTAGCGGACACAACAGCTACCTAATATCGAATACAACATGGATAATCTAAGATGAAACACGACCATAAGTCAACAAACCAGTAAGGATGAAAACATGCGGACCTAATAAGCGTCCGCGCAATAGCTGAAGGGGCCGGAAACATCAACGGACAAGTCCGACAAGCTAAAGATATCAAGCAGGTAATAAGGAGGATCAGTCCCTTGTCTTTTGTATGCATACACCACCCTATTGGTGCGACTATTACACTACTGACGCATTCCGGATGAGAATGGTCATTTTCCAATTACCTCATATGGGCCCGTGGAACGAATCGATACCTGTGGCGAAAATCACGTTAAATAACGATCGCGAGAGTCATTAAATGCACCACTAGCACCTAATAAGCGTGATAGTGTCCCCATATGCGGCTACCTTACCAATCCTGACCCTATAGCGTTTAACATCGCAGACACCCGAGTACTAATCATACAACGTTATAATCGAAGGGTATAATCTCATGTCAGGCCGTGCCTTTGAACTCAAATCCTAAGTTGTCGAGGGAATATCGAGTATGAGGAATAACTCGCTCATCATCGGATTCAACCCAAACAACCGCAGAGAATCTAAGGGTTCCCAAGTTAGAGTGGACGGTCAAAGTGAAGTCAATAATAGGTCAATTCACAAGGGTGGCGCGACAATTATTCTAAATATGTGACGAGAGTTTACTCTAAGTATTTAACTCTTAATTCATTATTTCTTTTATCGTTCAAAACTTAGGTGACAATTCTTACTAATTATAACATCGTCGAACTTGTATAATGAAAATTTAATTCTAGCAGTTCTTCAGGTAAACGGAAGCACATAGAAAACTTAAATATTTATTTTGAGTCCGATCGTATACTTTAAATATTTTCAGAATTCATTTTTTTACTATTCACGACTTGCTATCGCTCATCATTTTACTATTCATTAGTTTACTATTCATCATTTTCTTTAAATATTAATTCTCGTTACTTAGTTTACTTTAAAATTCTTTATTTCGAATAACTTAAATAGGTTTAAGTAACTAATTTATTTTATTCAAGTGTAAGTATTTTATTCAATTAAGTTAAGTGATTTAGTTTCGTTTTAAATTTTAAGTAATTTAACATAGATTAGTGATTAGTGTTATAAATAATTGAATTTCATTATAACTCACATTTATTTCTTCCTTTTATTTAAATCGTAAAGTGCTTAGTGATTTAGTAGTTATACAATTTAGCTTAAGTTGTAAAAATATTACTTAAACGATAATCGACAAATTTTTGTATTCTTGATAAAATATAATTAAGTGACATTTAGTTAAATTTCTTTTAGGTGTTTAATTTCTTATTACGACTTCATATTATAATTTTTCTTTACTTATTCGATTTAGGTAAAAAGATAATTTGATCGTAGAATCTTATTTAAGTTTTTATAACTTAGAATCTTTTCTACATTATTTTTATGAATCATTTGTGTCTTTTTATAATGTCTTACGTTTAATATGTTTAATTTTTATTATACGACTTACATCGATTTTGTAACACCCCGTGTTTATTTAACTGAAATTAATTATTTTAACTAAATTATTAAATTTAAATTTATATAATTTAAACTTTATTCCTTTGTTTAGAAAACGCGGCCTAAAAATTTCGTTCAAATAAACTTTCACAATATAATTTCTCATTTCAAACTCTTTAAATCTTTATATTAACTTGTATTATATTTTTATTTCTAAAATACCTTTGAACTAAAACTTTATTTCAAGTGGTTTTATTAAACTTAATAAATTTGCGTTTTAATTTAAAAAGTATTATTACTTGAATAAATATAATCTTGTTGAAATGTATCTTGCAAATTAAAGACTGCTTTGAAAATCATGAGATCAGAATAAAATTTGTAACTAATATTTTTATATACCATTTAATTTTAAAATATAAGTTTAAAGATATAGAAAATAAAAATAGAGCTACAACGAAACATATTATAAATAATACATTTTATAAAATTAAAGTTTATAAATAAGAGCAATTGAAACAGAGCAAATCGTAAACTAAACCCTTGGACTACCATCACCCACGATACTCCTCTCCCTCCATTCATTTTTTGTTCACGATATTGTATACCCTATCTTCTTCCTCCCTCTTTCTCTTTAATTTAATTAACCAAAAAAAAAGAAACAAAACAAACAACAGCAACAACAACAACGGCGACTCAAACAACAATAACAACACCAACTTCAACAACGGACAACAACCACGACAACACCACCACCGCCCCGATCACGACCACCACCGCGGTAATCGGTGACTCAGACGGCCAAAGAACCACCGCCGCTTTCGACGCCGCTCGCCACCGGTGCTCTAACGCATCCATTCATCACCACCATCACCTTCACCGGCCCCTCGCTTCTCGACCGTACACCACCACCGGAGAACGACGACCTCGCCGAGTCGACAACCATGGGGAACACCACCGCGTGCCGCTGCGTGCTCTCTTCTCGCCTCTGCTCTCTCCTTTCTCGGCCTCCCCTTGCTCTGCCGTCGTCACCACTCTCGCCTCTCAGCTCACCAAGACTCAGGCAGCCGAGACTCCGCTCTCCCATGTTGTCTCCTCTCGCCACTCGACCCACGCCCTCTCTGCTCTCTCCTAAGTTCCTGACCTATTTCAAAATCCGACCACCGGAGTCGATCCTTGGATACAGTCATCGTGCTCTCTGCTCTCCCTCGCCTTTCTCTTATTTCCTCGATGAGCTCTTAATTTCGTCGCCGAAAGTCACTGCACTGCTACTCCAGTTGGATTCGGTGAGCATATTGCCGTTTTTAATTCCAAGCTATTCATTATTTATCATCTCGATTTCATCGTGCTCATTTTTAATCCACTTCTGTTTCTCGTGTTTTTGATAACGGTGCTACGCGTCATCGTCACTGCTTGAGTCGGGTTGTCCTTATTGCCCTCGGGGTTTGATTCAATCGGGTCTTATTTTTGGAGGCCTCAGTTCGTGTGCCTAATTTAGGTGACTCGATTCTTCCTCAAAATCTCTAACATTAACGTTTTGGTTTTAATTTAATTAATCTGTTATTAAAAGTGAGCTAGTATGCATTAGACACGTATGAGTGTAACAACCTGGTTTTTCGTGACTTTAATTAAACTAAGGCGGAAAATTAATTAAGTCTATATATTACAAAACCAGCTGTTAATCGTAATAAAACTCTAAATACATAGTACGAGTTTAGGATAACAGAGTATAAATTTGATTACATCTCTCCAAAATACAAAATAAGGCCTTCAATCCCCTGATATAAATCGTCAATGTAGCCTCTGGTACCTACTGAAAATGCCGTTCAAACTCGATTATGCCCCGCACACGCTAAGCCATATAAAACCCATAGCGGTAAACACATAACAATAACATATGCGCATGTAATTAAATCAGCGCAATTAAACATACAATAATACAATTCATAAAACATAACATATCATAAATCTTATAACATAGCAATTGAATCATCAAATTATCTCCATTCATAATCGTGTAAGCAGATCATCATCATCTCAATCATAATCGGGGTAGTCGACCCTTTTCAATTATTCATATAGTAACATAAACTCGCGAGTCTTGACTACAGAGTGGCTCGTGTACTCTCACAGATAATTACCCATATAATCTTCTATCAAAGTGCACTAGCCGCCAGGACTGTGACATCAAATCAAACACTAAGTAGCGACGTGATAACTACCTAATATTCAATACAACATGGATAATCTATCATACGTTGTCCCATGAGCCACAACAGTTAGGATGGAAACATGCAAAACCTTACAAAAGCAAGGCTGCTTGCAGGTGAAGGGCCGTAAACATTCAACGGTCAAGTCATTCAAGCTAAAGATATCAAGTAGGTAATAAGGACAGCCAAATCCCTTGTCTAATGTATGCATACACTACCCTAGTGGTACGACTATTACACTACGACAGATTCCCCGGGTGGGAATGGTCATTTTCCAATTACCTCATATGGGCCCGTGAACGAACTCGATTCATAGGGCGAGAGTCACGTTAAATAACGACTGAGAGAGTCATTAGATTACCACTGGCAATTCATAGGGTGCCAAGTGTCCCCATATGCGGCTACCTTTCTAACGATGGCACAATAGATTCGCAACATGACAGACACCCGAGTATTTAACAAGTACTTTCTTTATCATTTTCTCGTTCCTTTATTTCTCCAGTGACAGTTCATAATAATCAATAACGTCGAACTTGTATAATGAAAATTTTAGTTCTAGCAATTCTTCAGATAAGCAATAACAAATAGAAAACTTAAATAATTTATTTTGAGTCCGTTCGTAACTTTTTAATATTTTCACTATTCATTATTTTACAATTCATTATTTTCTTTTAAATATTAATTCTCGTTACTTAGTTTACTTTAAAAATGATTTATTTCGAATAACTTAAATAGGTTCAAGTAATTAATTTATTTCATTCAAGTGTAAGTATTTTATTTGATTAAGTTAAATGATTTAGTTTCGTTTAAATTTCAACTTAAGTATGTTTACCATTAGTGATATAAATATTCCAAGTTTCATTTAATATAATAATTATTTGATATTTTCATAGTTAATAAAAATAATGAAGGTGTTTAGTTACATAATATTCATAACATTTATTTTAACTTTAGGAATATTACTTAAATGAGATTTGTCAAGTTTTAGATTTTTGATAAAATATAATTAACTGACATTTAGTTAAATTTCTTTTAGGGGGTTTAATTTCTTAATAAAGCTTTACATTATTATTTTTACTTAGTTATTCGATTTAAGTGGAAAGATAATTTGATCGTAGAATCTTATTTAAGCTTTTTATAACTTAGAATTCTTTGTACATTATTTTTATGGAATAACCATTAGTGTCTTTTTATAATGTCTTACTTTTTATATGTTTATTATTATTTGTTTTATACGACTTACATTGATTTAGTGAGTCGTCGACTTTAAGACAAATTCCTAATTTTAAAGATACTATTTAAATTTGTAAGCTTTGCTTTAAGTTAATCTTTTCATATAAAATGTTATACTTACTAAGTTATTTATATGATTCGATAATCTTTTTAATCCTTACATTTTTATACTTAGCAAAATTTCTTGACACATTATTTGTGTCCTAATTTATATTTGTGACGTTAGTTCTTAAATTCCTTTTTACGCGACTTTGCCTAACTTCATTTTATTTTCAAAAATCTTGTTAGTGATATTAATTTTAACTTTATTCAATAATAGCTTACTTAGGTTTATTTTAAATTTCAAGTTCTTTAATTCCTTTTGATATTTTAACCAAATACTTATTTAGTATATTTTAAGTTCATTTTAAACTTTAGAGTTTTAAATAAGATAATTATTATATTAAATTAGATATATGAGTTTTTATACGACTGTTTATATTAGATATTTAATACGAGTAACTTTTATGTATATTAAAAACGAACTTTACTTTTAAATTGATTTAATCCTAATTTAAACTTGATTCTCTTTTTATTTAACTCTTTATTTTTAGTTGTATTTTAATTTGAACCATTAAGTGACTACAACTATTTTCACGACTATAAATATTTTTATATTTATTTAGTTTATTTACTTAAGCCGGTTAATAATATTTTTTAGTCTTATTTTATACTTGTGATTACTTATATTTAATATTTTCAATAATTTACACATAACATATAATTTCAACATGATAAAATTTCATATAAAATCAACAATAATTTAACAACACATTTTTCACCTAAAACATATTATCATAAAATCATACAAATATCATATTTCACAATTTAATTCAACATCATATAATAATTCAAATTAACACACAATCAAAATTCACAAAATCACATAAATCATTTATATAACACATGAACACAAAAATTATATATTCTAAATACGTAAATTAAACTAGTGTGCGGGGGCACCTTAAATTTGGCTCACGAACAGAGGGCCTCCAAAAATCCGAACCCATTTCCATATGTACCCAAAATCCAGTGAAGTCGAAAATGGACAGGCAGCTCCAAGGTTCGTGTTCGAAAACGTCCTCGGTAATTGAAACGTAACAAGCAGGGAAACAAAAGGGAATATTAGAATTGAATCGATTTTAGAAACGAACTGAAAACGGTTGAAAATGAACGGAACGTCGAGAGTAATCATACGAGTAACTTAAAAGAAATCAAAGATTTAATTTGACGAATTGTAAACTGAAAAATTAAAGAGGATGAGGGAGAAGAGGAGTTTATCAGTAGTGAGACATACAAGGGTCGAAGGAGTGCGTTTCCGGTGACCCGAAAACAGATCACGGCAAAGGGGAGAGGTGAGAAGAGAGAGCACGGCAGAAAGCAAGGGAAAGAAGAAGGAAGCTCGAGACAACATGGCAGCGATGGTCCTCGACAAGGTCGTCGGAGGAGGTGCACAACATGAGTCCTCTGGTGGCAATCCGACGAGGCAACTCCGGCGAGTCAAAGAGAATGAGAAAAATCCAAATCAAAAGTCGATAATTTAATGAATGAAAACGATTTAATCGACGACACTTACCGACGATAAGAATACGACGGGAAGCAGCGCAAGGCCACGGTGGTGGCTCACGGTGGTGGTGAACGGCAGAGGCGAGGGAGTCGAGAACAGAGAGGAAAGAAGAGGAAGGCGAGGGAGAACAGGGGAGAACAGGGGAGAAAGGAGGAGGGAAATACGGTGGTGGCTCCGGTGGTGATGACGTCGACGGCAGCCATGGTGGTGGTGAGCACGGTGGTGCTCCGGTGGGGGCTGCTGTTGATGGTGGTTGGTGTGGTTGTTGTCGTTATTGTGTTGTTGCCGTTTTTGTTGTTGGTTTTGTTGTTGTTGCCGTCGTTTGCTGCTGTTGCTGTTGTTTGTTTTGTTGTTGTTTTGATGGAGAAATTAAAATAAGGGTAAGAGATATGAAAGAGAGGAAGAAGGAGATAAGTTAGAGAATAAAAATCAGAAAAGTGAGGGAGTTATAAGGTGAGGTTGAGGTGTATTGTAGAAGTTTGACCTAAAAATAAATATCCAAAAGTAAGAGGATGGTGGATGTCGACATAGTTGGGAGTATTAGTTGGGTCTGTTTAATTTGTTTGCTCCGTTCCATTCGCTCTTATTTATAAACTTTTATATTTTATAAAATATACTATACTCTAAATTATTCGTTTTAAATTTTAGTTCTATTATAAGTATTATAAAATTTATATTTTGGGATATAAAATGTATAAAAATTGTCAACTATAAATTTTATTACGGTCTCACAGATTTCCAAACGGTCTGCTAATTTGCAAGATACATTTCAATAAAATTACATTTATTCAAGTAATAATAATTTTTAAATTAAAATGCAAATTTATTAAGTTTAATAAAAGCTATTGAGTTAAAGTTTAAATTTGACCAGTATTTTAAACGTAAAACTTATAATACAAATTTACAATAAATTGTTTAGTTTTAGTTTAAATAAAAATTGACAAGGCTTGTTTTTAACGAAATTTTTTGGGCTGCGTTTTCTAAACAAAGGGATAAAAGTTGAATTATATAAATTTAAATTTAATAATTTAGTTAAAATAATTAATTAGCGTTAATAAAAACACGGGGTGTTACAATGAGTCCCGTTTCAGTTTAATTTGATAACTTTGTATGATTCGCTATAGTATGAAATTGGGTGTTAATTTTAGTTATAATATAATGTTGAATTGAATTGTGAAATATGATATTTATATGATTTTGTGAAATTATATTTTGGGTGAAAATGTGTTGTGAATTATTGTTGAATTATATGTAATATTATCATGTTAAAATTATATGTTATGTGTAAATTAAAATATATAAAGTTTATGTATCACAAGTATAAAATAAAACTTAAAATATTATTAAATAACTTAAGTAAATAAATTAAATTAACATAACTTATCTATCGTCACTAAAATGTTAAATCGAAATATAACTAAAAATAAAGAATTAAGTTAAAAGAATATTAAGTTTAAATTAATATTAAATCATACTAAAAGTAAAAATATAAATTAAGTTACTCATATTAAAGTTTCTAAAATAAATAATTATATAAAAAGTCATATCTCACAATTACGATAAAGATTACTTTGTTAAAACTCTAAAATTTACAATGAACTTAAAATATACTAAATAAGTATTTAGTTAAAATAATAAGAAGAAATAAAGTACTTCGAAATATAAAATAAACCTAAGTAAAGCTTTTATTGAATAAAGTTAGAAATTTGTATTACAAATAAGTTTAACAAAAAGATAAAGTGTTAAAATGATAATTCTATAAAAAGATAAAGTAAAATGACTTAGTAGAAAATTTAAGTTATAAAAACCATAAAAAGAATTAATATGTAAGTGGAAGTGTTATTATAATAAAATTAATTTCTAAAAATTTACTTTTAGAAAAACTTATAAAATCAAATACTATCATTAAAATTTAAAATATACTTTAAAGACGACGACTTCTTAAATAGTTGTTGTGTTTATAAAATTTAAATGTATAGAACATACGAATTTATAAATACGTTTAAATAATTAAAGAAATGAAAGAAAAGTAAATAATTAAATATTAATAAAATATGAAAATATACTCCGTATAAAATTCCACCGTCGAATTATCATTCACCTAAAAGAAATTTTACTAAGGGTCACAATATTATATTTTATCAAGAATACTAAAATTTAACAAATATCGTTTAAGTAATATTTCTAAGTTAAAATAAATGTTATAACTACTAAATCGCTAGATACTTTACAATTCAAATAAGAGGAAAGATTAAAAGTGAGTTATAATGAAATTCAATTATTTATATCACTAATGACTAATCTATTTTAAGTTGCTTAAAATTTAACACGAAACTTAAAAACCTTTGTATCACTAATCATAAACATACTTAAATTAAAATCTAAACGAAACTAAATCATACTTAAACGAACAATTATTAATTACTAAAATATAAAATAAAAATACATAGAAGTATAAAGTATAAAAATACGTACAAAGTATGAAAATACGCATACGTATAAAAATACGTACAAAATAATGAATAGTGAAAATATTTAAAATCTACGAACGGACTCAAAATAAATATTTAAGTTTTTCTATGTGTTTCCGTTTATCTGAAGAACTGTTAGAATTAAAAATTTCATTATACAAGTTCGACGATATATTTAAGTTACAGGATTGTCATTTTTGTTACGATTGAACGAGAATATAAGAATTTGAGAAAACGAGTTACTTGAATAAAATACTTGGATTGTTCGCCATGTTGCGACTCTTGAAATTCGAAGTTAACGAGGTAGCTGTCTATGGGGACTTGGGCTCCCTCCCAGAGTTGCCCAAGGCTATTCAACGATCTTAAGATTCTTTGCTTGACGTGTGGTACCAACCTCAGGGATGGGGCATACTTGATACTTCCGCGGGCCCATAGAATAGTAATTGGAAACGCCAACCCCATCCGGGGGTACCCGTCTCTGGTGATAGTCGAACTTTTTCGTCGGTGATACCTTTTGAATAGCGAATAAGTATGATCCTCGATAGGTAGTGTATGCATACATTAGACAAGGGATTGAATCATCCTTATTACCTTAGATATCTTTAGCCTGTCAGTCATGTCCAAGTGAAGTTGGCCCCGATCGCCATCGCGGATTATGTCTCAGATGCTTCCGCCTTACTAACGAAGACTCATCGCTTATCACATGTTGAATGCATTTCCTCGCTTGTTTGATGATTGTCTGAATGACTTGGTTATGAGTATTGGAATACGATTTATTGAGTATGATTATTTGTGAGCGTGGCACATTATTTGATTGAATTATACCCATGTTTGAATCATCATAAATTCCTTACGTGTTTTATTTGCTACTTGCTCTTCATTTCTACTTATTTATTTATTTATACCGCATATTGTTTTAGAATTGCATGTGCTACGTGAGATATTGCATGATTGTTCACGACTATATGTTTATTGAATTGATTACGACTTATGCATATATCTTGATTGCTATGATTTAAGTTTTATATATATTACGATGTTATATGAATTAAGATAATAATTAAGTTTATATATTGTGTTCTATAAATTGAAATGTTTTAAGTTTCGTTTATCATGTTGTATGAGATTTAAATATCTATATGTGAGAACTGATATTATATGCTAATTGTCCAATTTTATCGAAATATGCGGCTGCTGGAGTTATACGCGTTTAGTGCTGCCAAGTTACTTTTAATCATAGGTTAAATAAACCAAAACTGTGGTTTAGAGGTTGTTGGTTAGAACAGTCACTTCCCGCCTCTGAGCGGGAGATCCTCCTATTTTGTGTTTTTGTCTCCGTTGCAGGCAATTCTCGAGACTCAGGATTATCGGGACGATTGGGATGTTTCATTTGTTTTCTTTGAGAGATTGTAACATATATTTGTATCCTATGCCATTTGAATGTAATTTAATTAACATCCGGCATGTATTAGACTTAATTAATTTTCCGCCTTAGTTTAATTAAGTCCCGAAAAACCGGGTTGTTACAGTTGGTATCAGAGCTGTCTTGCGACCGTGAGTGACTTCAAGTTATCTCATCTAGCGAGACGACACCTGGGCCAGACATTCATATCGTATGTCAGGTATAGACTTATAGGATCAAATAATATATTAGAAATCTTAGATCGCTAAAATAATAATCTTAGAACGCTTTAAATGTGAGAATGGGTAGAAATATTAAGGATTGACCGACTGACCTAAATTTTAGAATTTTCGACCGTCATTCAACCTCGATAGATTTTTATTTCTCTTTTCTTGCCTGCTAAGTGCTCTATGACTAACATTTTTGACTAACAACTCTCGTATACTAACATTACAAAAATCGAGACGTATAAATCGAAGACTAGACAACAAGAACTCAAGCACATGGAAATGGACGCCTCCAGAGTCGAACAATCTCAAGCGACGCCCTAGACGTTGAAGAATTCTATAGCTTTGAAGATCTCCATAATTTCCTTAAGCATCCTTTCTAACATATTAATTTTTTTTTTTTCCCTCCAAAAATTTTAAACCTATTAAACTTATTTTCTTCTTCTAAAATAAAACCTTCTTATTTTAAACTCTTATAATGACTTCATAAAATCATTTTTATCTCTTTTCATTTCTTGCAAATATAAGATTTGAAGACAAGACCGGAAGGGCATGCAGAAAGACGGATCAAGGAATCATGCTATCTGAGGCAACTTCCAAGACGTCGAAGACTTCTTTAGCATTGAAGATTTATACAACCATATCAAAATCGTTCTTTAAATATCATCATCATTTCAACGCTTTTTAATTTTCAGATTTCCTAATCATAAAATTTCCTAATATCTTATCTCCCCATGATTTTAGTGTTGCCTGTGACATTTTAAATCCCCTACCAAAAAGAAGTTAACTCAGTGATTTTACAACCTCATAAAAATTTTTAACTCTTTCGAAATTGTTGATTTCCTAAATCAATAATTCCTTGTAAAAATTTTTAACTCTTTCGAAATTGTTGATTTTCTAAATCAATAATTCCTAATAATTACCGTCTTAAATTGATTTTCATCTCTTCTCCTTAATCTCATAAAATTTTATCATTCTTACTTTTGAATTTTGTAAACTCTTTAATTTTTATAGTCAAACCTTACTTTCTTACTTTTTACCTCGTACAATTATTTAAATTATTCTAAAAATTCTACTCTTGAAATTTATAGTACCTTCTAAAAATTGCATAAAGTTAATCTTCATTTGTTCTATTTAATCTCAAAATATGACTTCACCTTTCCTTTATAATTTCGTTAACTTTTTATTCAATCTCTAAAACTTTTTACCTTGTCTAAAATTTTGAACTCTCAAATTTTAATTTCTACGAAATACGCATTAATCTCATACGATGAAATTTTGTCCGAGTTCTTCATTTTTGTGAACTCTTTATCTTTTTATTAAATATCTTTTGAACTTGTCCTACCTATTACAACTATCTCTCTTCGATGTATATAAAAAGATATCCTTTTCTTTTCCTTTTATATATAACCCCTTGTTATAAATTTCGAATTTTATCCTAAATATGATTTATAACATTTCTGATTCATCTAATAACATTATAATAATAATTTTAAGAAAATGAGCTATATCAACAAGGTTATCCATAATTCTCGAAAATTTTATTATTTAATTATTCAACGATAACCTATATTCTTTTAATTTCATTAAGGCTCATATTTTACTTATGATCACTACGATTTTTACATATATTTTTCCTAAATGCCGTTTCTCCTAAGGCTATATATCATATACACGTGATCATTAAAAATAACAATAATAATATTATGTAGATACGTTTAAAACTTCTTAAGGGGGTAGGACAATATTTTGATTATATCACAATCCTAATTAAATCTTAAAATTCCTTATTTCAACCTATACTAAGGTTAATATTTATTTTTAGATTTAAATAAATTATTTTTATTCTTAAAACGCTTATTATTTTTATTTAATAAAATTCCGTACAAAACTTCTAGGCCCTACCTTTTTGAAAACCTCTTTCTCGCTGATTTTGAAAATGACAATGCAGTAACATTTAGATATTAATTTGAAAAAGAATTATTTATATTTTGATAATACTAAATTCATCAATCTTCCCTTTGTAGAAAATTCATATCCAATCAAGAGCCATATTACTATTTCAATTCCAAAAACTTCGATGTTTTCTCCAACTGCTTTTTAATCTGGAGCAGTTATCTATCCTATCCAAGTTTCGGGGACGAAACTTTTCTTAAGGGGGTAGGATTGTAACACACCGTGTTTATTTAACTCAAATTAATTATTTTAACTAAATTATTAAATTAAAATTTATATAATTTAAACTTTATTCCTTTGTTTAGAAAACGCGACCTAAAAATTTCGTTCAAATAAACTTTCACAATATAATTTCTCATTTCAAACTCTTTAAATCTTTATATTAACTTGTATTATATTTTTATTTCTAAAATACCTTTGAACTAAAACTTTATTTCAAGTGGTTTTATTAAACTTAATAAATTTGCGTTTTAATTTAAAAAGTATTATTACTTGAATAAATATAATCTTGTTGAAATGTATCTTGCAAATTAGCAGACCGTTTGAAAATCTGTGAGACCGTAACAAAATTTGTAACTAATATTTTTATATACCATTTAATTTTAAAATATAAGTTTAAAGATATAGAAAATAAAAATAGAGCTACAACGAAACATATTATAAATAATACATTTTATAAAATTAAAGTTTATAAATAAGAGCAATTGAAACAGAGCAAATCGTAAACTAAACCCTTGGACTACCATCACCCACGTATACTCCTCTCCCCTCCATTCATTTTTTTTGTTCCTGATATTGTATACCCTATCTTCTTCCTCCCTCTTTCTCTTTAATTTAATTAACCAAAAAAAAAAAGAAACAAAACAAACAACAGGCAACAACAACAACGACGACTCAAACAACAATAACAACACCAACTTCAACAACGGACAACAACCACGACAACACCACCACCGTCCTGATCACCGGACCACCACCGTGCACCGGTGACCTGTACGGCCAGCAACCACCGCCGCCTTCGACGCCGCTCTGCTCACCGTGCTCTAACGCATCCATTCATCACCACCATCACCTTCACCGGTCCCCTGCTTCCTGACCGTACACCACCACCGGAGAACGACGACCTCGCCGGAGTCGACAACCATGGGGAACACCACCGTGCCCTGTCGTGCTCTCTTCTCGCCTCTGCTCTCTCCTTTCTCGGCCTCCCCTTGCTCTGCCGTCGTCACCACTCTCGCCTCTCAGCTCACCGGAGCTCCGACCTTCGAGACTCCCCTGCTCTCCCATGTTGTCTCCCTCTGCTCACTCGACCCACGCCCTCTCTGCTCTCTCCTAAGTTCCTGACCTATTTCAAAATCCGACCACCGGAGTCGATCCTTGGATACAGTCATCGTGCTCTCTGCTCTCCCTCGCCTTTCTCTTATTTCCTCGATGAGCTCTTAATTTCGTCGCCGAAAGTCACTGCACTGCTACTCCAGTTGGATTCGGTGAGCATATTGCCGTTTTTAATTCCAAGCTATTCATTATTTATCATCTCGATTTCATCGTGCTCATTTTTAATCCACTTCTGTTTCTCGTGTTTTTGATAACGATTGCTACGGCGTCATAAATCCTTTGCTGAGTCGGGTTGTCCTTATTGCCCTCGGGGTTTGATTCAATCGAGTCTTATTTTTGGAGGCCTCAGTTCGTGTGCCTAATTTAGGTGACTCGATTCTTCCTCAAAATCTCTAACATTAACGTTTTGGTTTTAATTTAATTAATCTGTTATTAAAAGTGAGCTAGTATGCATTAGACACGTATGAGTCCTGCTTTCGCTTAATTTGATAACTTTGTATGATTCGCTATAGTATGAAATTGGGTGTTAATTTTAGTTATAATATAATGTTGAATTGAATTGTGAAATATGATATTTATATGATTTTGTGAAATTATATTTTGGGTGAAAATGTGTTGTGAATTATTGTTGAATTATATGTAATATTATCATGTTAAAATTATATGTTATGTGTAAATTAAAATATATAAAGTTTATGTATCACAAGTATAAAATAAAACTTAAAATATTATTAAATAACTTAAGTAAATAAATTAAATTAACATAACTTATCTATCGTCACTAAAATGTTAAATCGAAATATAACTAAAAATAAAGAATTAAGTTAAAAGAATATTAAGTTTAAATTAATATTAAATCATACTAAAAGTAAAAATATAAATTAAGTTGGTACGTTAAGAGGATTTGTGGTGTTAAAAATAGATTGCAGCCTATCATATTTGATGGGGCTTGGTCTGATTCTAATGGTGGCTTTACTGTGAAATCTTGTTATAAATGGCTTGGTGACCAGCAACCCTCTGCTCCCTGGTACAGGTATGTATGGCATCCTTTAGTCATCCCCAAACACAGCTTCATTGGATGGTTGTTTGCACATCGAGGTCTCAAAACTAAGGAGAGGTTGTTTGCCATGGGAATTAGTGATGATGACCTCTGCTATATCTGTGGTATGTTCTCTGAAACGCACGTTCATCTGATAGCTGACTGTATTTTTGCTACGAAACTCGTTGGATTGGTGAATGATTGGTTGGGTACTCGGCTTTCATCTATTGAAATGATGGATGGCCTTTCCCCTAGACGTTGGTCTAGAACCAAGAAAGTGGTGGTAAATGCTGTTCGAATGGCAATTATATATGCAATCTGGACGCAACGGAACGAGACCTGGCAGCATCTAAGTGTGGCTCGCCCAGAATGTGTATTGCAAAGGATAAAGAGGTGGATCATGGGGCGAATCTATCACTCGAATCATGGTTGTAAATTCCAAGATCATGTGTGGTTAAAACGTATTGGTCTGTGAATTTTGTTATGGCTGTATAGGTGAAGGAGTGATATTATATGTAGGTACTCAAACGATGTATATGTTCATTGGTATATCAATATAATCTTACATTTTACCAAAAAAAAAAAAAAAATATAAATTAAGTTACTCATATTAAAGTTTCTAAAATAAATAATTATATAAAAAGTCATATCTCACAATTACGATAAAGATTACTTTGTTAAAACTCTAAAATTTACAATGAACTTAAAATATACTAAATAAGTATTTAGTTAAAATAATAAGAAGAAATAAAGTACTTCGAAATATAAAATAAACCTAAGTAAAGCTTTTATTGAATAAAGTTAGAAATTTGTATTACAAATAAGTTTAACAAAAAGATAAAGTGTTAAAATGATAATTCTATAAAAAGATAAAGTAAAATGACTTAGTAGAAAATTTAAGTTATAAAAACCATAAAAAGAATTAATATGTAAGTGGAAGTGTTATTATAATAAAATTAATTTCTAAAAATTTACTTTTAGAAAAACTTATAAAATCAAATACTATCATTAAAATTTAAAATATACTTTAAAGACGACGACTTCTTAAATAGTTGTTGTGTTTATAAAATTTAAATGTATAGAACATACGAATTTATAAATACGTTTAAATAATTAAAGAAATGAAAGAAAAAGTAAATAATTAAATATTAATAAAATATGAAAATATACTCCGTGATAAAATTCCAGCGTCGAATTATCATTCACCTAAAAGAAATTTTACTAAGGGTCACAATATTATATTTTATCAAGAATACTAAAATTTAACAAATATCGTTTAAGTAATATTTCTAAGTTAAAATAAATGTTATAACTACTAAATCGCTAGATACTTTACAATTCAAATAAGAGGAAAGATTAAAAGTGAGTTATAATGAAATTCAATTATTTATATCACTAATGACTAATCTATTTTAAGTTGCTTAAAATTTAACACGAAACTTAAAAACCTTTGTATCACTAATCATAAACATACTTAAATTAAAATCTAAACGAAACTAAATCATACTTAAACGAACAATTATTAATTACTAAAATATAAAATAAAAATACATAGAAGTATAAAGTATAAAAATACGTACAAAGTATGAAAATACGCATACGTATAAAAATACGTACAAAATAATGAATAGTGAAAATATTTAAAATCTACGAACGGACTCAAAATAAATATTTAAGTTTTTCTATGTGTTTCCGTTTATCTGAAGAACTGTTAGAATTAAAAATTTCATTATACAAGTTCGACGATATATTTAAGTTACAGGATTGTCATTTTTGTTACGATTGAACGAGAATATAAGAATTTGAGAAAACGAGTTACTTGAATAAAATACTTGGATTGTTCGCCATGTTGCGACTCTTGAAATTCGAAGTTAACGAGGTAGCTGTCTATGGGGACTTGGGCTCCCTCCCAGAGTTGCCCAAGGCTATTCAACGATCTTAAGATTGCTGTTTGACGTGTGGTATCAACCTCAGGGATGGGGCATACTTGATACTTCCGCGGGCCCATAGAATAGTAATTGGAAACGCCAACCCCATCCGGGGGTACCCGTCTCTGGTGATAGTCGAACTTTTTCGTCGGTGATACCTTTTGAATAGCGAATAAGTATGATCCTCGATAGGTAGTGTATGCATACATTAGACAAGGGATTGAATCATCCTTATTACCTTAGATATCTTTAGCCTGTCAGTCATGTCCAAGTGAAGTTGGCCCTGATCGCTACTGCGCGGATTATGTCTGCATGCTTCCGCCTTACTAACGAAGACTCATCAGTTATCACATGTTGAATGCATTTCCTCGTTTGTTTGATGATTGTCTGAATGACTTGGTTATGAGTATTGGAATACGATTTATTGAGTATGATTATTTGTGAGCGTGGCACATTATTTGATTGAATTATACCCATGTTTGAATCATCATAAATTCCTTACGTGTTTTATTTGCTACTTGCTCTTCATTTCTACTTATTTATTTATTTATACCGCATATTGTTTTAGAATTGCATGTGCTACGTGAGATATTGCATGATTGTTCACGACTATATGTTTATTGAATTGATTACGACTTATGCATATATCTTGATTGCTATGATTTAAGTTTTATATATATTACGATGTTATATGAATTAAGATAATAATTAAGTTTATATATTGTGTTCTATAAATTGAAATGTTTTAAGTTTCGTTTATCATGTTGTATGAGATTTAAATATCTATATGTGAATCGATATTATATGCTAATTGTCCAATTTTATCGAAATATCTGTTCTTTGGAGTTATACGCGTTTAGTCTTTGCCAAGTTACTTTTAATCATAGGTTAAATAAACCAAAAGCTGTGGTTTAGAGGTTGTTGGTTAGAAACGATCACTTCTCGCCTCAAGTGAGAGATCCTCCTATTTTGTGTTTTTGTCTCCGTTGCAGGCAATTCTCGAGACTCAGGATTATCGGGACGATTGGGATGTTTCATTTGTTTTCTTTGAGAGATTGTAACATATATTTGTATCCTATGCCATTTGAATGTAATTTAATTAACATCCGGCATGTATTAGACTTAATTAATTTTCTGCCTTAGTTTAATTAAGTCACGAAAAACCGGGTTGTTACAGATTTAGTGAGTTGTCGACTTTAAGATTAATTCTTATTTTTAAAGATATTGTTTAATTTTACGAGTTTTGCTTTAAGTTAATATTTTCATATATGATGTTATACTTACTAAATTATTTATATGGTTCGATAATCTTTTTGGCCCTTATATTTTCATACTTAGTAAATTTTTGACACTTTATTTTTGTCCTAATTTATATTTGTGACGTTAGTTCTTAAATTACTTTTTAATTAAAAGACTTCGTCTAACTTTATTTTATTTTCAAAAATCTTGTTAGTGATACTAATTTTTAGCTTTATTTGATAATAGTTTTACTTAGGATTATTATAAATTTCAAGTTCTTCATTTTATTATATTATTTTAACTAAATACTTATTTAGTATATTTTAAGTTCATTATCAACTTTAGAGTTTTAAATAAAGTAATCGTCTTATTAAATATGATATATGACTTTTTATATAACTATTTATTTTGGAAAATTTAATATGAGTAACTTTTAATTTATATTAAAATGAGCTTTACTTCAAAATTGATTTAACCCTAATTTAAACTTAATACTCTTCAAATTAAATTCTCCATTTTTAGTTATATTTTGACTTGTACTTTTTAGTGACGATAAATATTTTATTACTATAATTATTTTATTTAAATTTAATTTATTTACTTAAGTTAATTTAATAATATTTTAGTCACATTTTATACTTGTGATAATTATAATTAACATGGTCAATACTTTACACGTAACATATAATTTCAACATGATAAAATTTCATATAAAATCAACAATAATTTAACAACACATTTTTCACCTAAAACATTTTATCACAAAAATCATATTTCACAATTCAATTCAACATTATATTATAACAAAAATAACACACAATCAAAATTCACAAATCACATAAATAATTTATATATCACATGAACACAAAAATTATATATTCTAAATACGTAAATTAAACTAGTGTGCGGGGGCACCTTATGTTAGCTCTGCATTTAATTTCCTTAGCTCGTCTGGATCCACGATATTGTCGACCCAAGAGACCCAAAATCAACCCGTTAACTCATAGACCCAAAATTAGCAGCAGCGAAACCAAATGAGAATAGCAGCACCTCGAGTTGACGCAGTGACATCGTAAATGGGAGAAAGAAGAGTAAATTAGAGCCGATAGAAATCGATTTATAAGGTAAGTCGGTAATGACACCAACCCTTTGATTGTTTAATATCGTTGAAGTAAAGATCAGAATTATATATATATAAAAAAAGATAAACAAATGAGAGGAAAAGAGACGGAGAGTTAGAGGGGAGCTTACGGTGGTCAAGGGACAGAGGAGATGACGAGGGCGTCGAGCTCTGGTGACATAACAACGGTGGTGAGAGCAGGACAGGAGCCACGTTAGCAGAGGTCACGGTGGTGACCATCGACGGCGACGATGGCCAAAATACGAGGAGGATAGCAGGGGAGGCCGAGAAAGGACCACGGTGGTGGCAGAGCAGGGGCAGTTTCCGGCGAGCAAGGCGGCAAGGCCGACTTTGACAGCGAGCTGAATCACGACAAAACTTCGGTGGTACTCCGGCGAACGCGGTTGTAACAGAGCACGGTGGTCAAAGTTGGAGCTCCGGCGAGGGCGATGAAAACAGGGAAAAACAGGGGAAGAAAGAGGGAGCAGAGAGCACGGTGGCTGTGGGTGGCGTGGCTCACGGTGGTGGTGTTGAACAGGGGACCACGGTGAGCAGGGCGGCGTCGAAGGCGGCGGTGGTTGCTGGTGGAAGTGACGGTGGTGGTGAACTCCGGCGAACCAATCTGACCGAGGTCAGGGAGGAGGTCGATGGTGTCGTGGTTGTTAGTTGTTGTTCTGTTGTTAGTTGTTGTTGTCGTTTTTTTGTTGGTTTTGTTGCTGATGTTGTCGGCTATTGTTGTTGTTGCTTTTTTTTATTATTATCATCATTTTTCAGAAAAAGGAGGAAGGAAGAAGAAGGTAAGTATGAGGAGCTTTAGGAGCAAGTGTATTGGAGAAGGCAGAGGATCTTTATATAAAAAAAAAATATCTAACATTAGGTCTTAAGTGTACCGACATAAAAAAGGGAGTATTTGGGTCTGTTTTATTTGTTTGCTCTATTTCATTTACTCTTATTTATAAACTTTTTATATTTTATAAAATATATATTATGTCAAAATTATTTAGTTTTAGTTTTATTTTAATTATTAAGGTTTTAAAACTTATACTTTAATAATATAAAATGTATGAAAATATCAGTTACAAATTTTTATTACGGTCTCATAAATTTTCAAACGGTCTGTCTATTTGAAAGATTATTTCTATCTATATTAACTTTATAAAAGGAGTGATTTTTAAAATATAACTCAGATTTATAAAATTTAATAACGGTGACAAAAGTAAAGTTTAGTTCGACAAGTATTTTAGACGTAAAAAATATAACATATGTTAATAAGAAGAATTCAAAAAGTTTGAGGAAATATCTTGAGGAAGTTTATTCGAACGAAATTTTTCAGCCGCGTTTTTAAAGTAATTGAATAAAAGTTAAATTATATAAATTTTAATTTAAGAATTTTGTTAAAATAATTAATTAGTATTAATAAAAAAACGGGTGTTCTGATCCTACCCCTTAAGAAAAGTTTCGTCCCCGAAACTTGAATAGGATGGATAACTGCTCGAGATTAAAAAGCAGTTGGAGAAAACATTGATGTTTTTGGAATTGGAATTGGAATATTAATATTGCTCTTGATTGGGTATGAATTTTCTGAAAAGGAAAGATTGAAGAATTTAATAACTTAATAATATAAATAATTCTTTTTCGAATTAACATCTAAATGTTGCTGCATTGACATTTTT
The DNA here is from genome assembly GCA_023091065.1 of Dianthus caryophyllus. Classification (NCBI taxonomy): domain Eukaryota; kingdom Viridiplantae; phylum Streptophyta; class Magnoliopsida; order Caryophyllales; family Caryophyllaceae; genus Dianthus; species Dianthus caryophyllus. The sequence goes on from CM041521.1 coordinate 19,033,583, forward strand.
CAAAATCTGCGTGAAAGACATTTTCAAAAAGGTAGGGCCTAGATGTTTTGTACGGAATTTTATTAAATAAAAACAATAAGCGTTTTAAGAATAAAAATAATTTATTTAAGTCTAAAAATAAATATTAACCTTAGAATAGGTTGAAATAAGGAATTTTATGATTTAATTAGGATTTTTAATATAATCAAATTATTGTCCTACCCCCTTAAGAAGTTTTAAACGTATATAGATAATATTATTATTGTTACTTTTAATGATCACGTGTATTTGATATATAGCCTTGGAAAAAACGGCATTTAGGAAAAATATGTAAAAGTCGTCGTGATCATAATTAAAATATGAGCTTTAATGAAATTAAGGAAATTCAGGTTATCGTTGAATGATAAATAAAATTTTAGAAAATTATGGATAACCTTGTTGATATAGCCCATTTTCATAAAATTTATTATTATAATGTTATTAGGTGAAACAGAAATGTTATAAATCATATTTAGGATATGATTCGAAATTTATAATAAGGGGTTATATAAAGAGAAAATATGATATATGTATGTATATTTTGACGAGAGATAAATGTAATAAAGATAGGATAAGTTCAAAAGCTATTTAAAATATAAAGAAAAGAATTTCAGAAATGAAGGCAATAGACGAAACTTCATCGTATAAGGTTAATAAGTACTTCGTAGAAATTATAATTTAAGAGTTCAAACATTTTATAACAAGGAAGTACGTTTAAGAGGTTGAATAAATAGTTAACAAAATTACAAAGGAGATATAAAGTCATTTTTTTTAATTGAGATTGAAGAGAAGAGATGAGAATTTATTGAGAAGACCATTATTAAGAATTATTGATTTAGAAAGTTAGAAGTTTTAAAAGGAGTCAATAAGTTTCGAAGGTTGAAAAATAATCGAATCCACAAATCTTTAAAAAGAGTAAGGGTTAACGATTAAAGAAGAAAACTAAAATTCATTTTTAAATGAATGAATATTAGGAATGTTAAGATTAGGAGATTTGAAAATTGAAAAGTTTAGAAATGATAACGATTGTTAAAGAAGGAATTTGTATAGCTGTATGATTCTTTAATGTAACAGAATTCTTCGAATCTTGAATGTCTCTCATGTTGTATAGTTCTTGTTGCATCCATTTGTTGAGCTTGAATTCTTGTCGTCTTGACTTCGATTTATACGTCTCGCTTTTCGGTAATGTTAGTATATGAGACTTGTTAGTCAAAAAGATTAGTCATAGAGCACTTAGCAGGCAAGAAAAGAGAAATAAAAATCTATCGATGTTGAATGACGGTCGAAAATTCTAAAATCTAGGTCAGTCGGTCAATCCTTAATATTTCTACCCATTCTCACATTTAAAGCGTTCTAAGATTATTATTTTAGCGATCTAGGATTTCTAATTCATTATTTGATCCTATAAGTCTATGCCTGACATATATATTAATATGTATGTCTGGCCCAGGTGTCTTCTCGCTAGATGAGATAACTTTAAGTTATTCACGGTCGCAAGACAGCTCTGATACCAACTGTAACAACCCGGTTTTTCGTGACTTAATTAAACTAAGGCGGAAATATTAATTAAGTTCATATATTACTAAAACCAGCTGTCAACGTACTACAACTCATTCAACATAATAAGAGTTATAGATAAAACAGAGTTTAATTGATTACATTCTCTCAAAATATAAAATAAGGCCTTCAATCCCCTTGTGTAGATCGTCAATAAAGCCTCGGGGTACCTACGGGAACGTACCGTTAAAACTCGATTATGACCCCGCACACGCTAAGCCACATAAAACCCATAGCGGTAAACACATAATAATTAACATATGCTCATGTAATTAAATCAAGTAAATAAAACATACAATAATGCAATTCATAAAACATAACATATCATAAATCATATAACATAGCAATTGAATCATCAAATCATCTCCATTCATAATCATATAGGCAAATCATTATCATTTCATTCATATTCGGGGTAGTCGACCCTTTTCAATTATATTCATATAGCAACATATACTCATGAGTCTTGACTCTGAGCGGCTTGTGTACTCTCATAGACAATTACCCATATAATCTTCTATCAAAGTGCACTAGTTACTCAGACTCGTACATTAGATCAAACACTAAGTAGCGGACACAACAGCTACCTAATATCGAATACAACATGGATAATCTAAGATGAAACACGACCATAAGCCAACAAACCAGTAAGGATGGAAACATGCGGACCTAATAGCGTCAGCGCAATAGTGAAGAAGCGGAAACATCAACGGACAAGTCCGACAAGCTAAAGATATCAAGCAGGTAATAAGGAGGATCAATCCCTTGTCTTTTGTATGCATACACCACCCTATTGGTGCGACTATTACACTACGACAGATTCCCCGGATGAGAATGGTCATTTTCCAATTACCTCATATGGGCCCGTGAACGAATCGATACCCAGGGCGAAAATCACGTTAAATAACGACTGTGAGAGTCATTAAATGCACCACTAGCACCTAATAAGCGTGATAGTGTCCCCATATGCGGCTACCTTACCAATCCTGACCCTATAGCGTTTAACATCGCAGACACCCGAGTACTAATCATACAACGTTATAATCGAAGGGTATAATCTCATGTCAGGCCGTGCCTTTGAACTCAAATCCTAAGTTGTCGAGGGAATATCGAGTATGAGGAATAACTCGCTCATCATCGGATTCAACCCAAACAACCGCAGAGAATCTAAGGGTTCCCAAGTTAGAGTGGACGGTCAAAGTGAAGTCAATAATAGGTCAATTCACAAGGGTGGCGCGACAATTATTCTAAATATGTGACGAGAGTTTACTCTAAGTATTTAACTCTTAATTCATTATTTCTTTTATCGTTCAAAACTTAGGTGACAATTCTTACTAATTATAACATCGTCGAACTTGTATAATGAAAATTTAATTCTAGCAGTTCTTCAGGTAAACGGAAGCACATAGAAAACTTAAATATTTATTTTGAGTCCGATCGTATACTTTAAATATTTTCAGTATTCATTATTTTACTATTCACGACGGTTACTGTTCATCATTTTACTATTCATTAGTTTACTATTCATCATTTTCTTTTAAATATTAATTCTCGTTACTTAGTTTACTTTAAAATTCTTTATTTCGAATAACTTAAATAGGTTTAAGTAACTAATTTATTTTATTCAAGTGTAAGTATTTTATTCAATTAAGTTAAGTGATTTAGTTTCGTTTTAAATTTTAAGTAATTTAACATAGATTAGTGATTAGTGTTATAAATAATTGAATTTCATTATAACTCACATTTATTTCTTCCTTTTATTTAAATCGTAAAGTGCTTAGTGATTTAGTAGTTATACAATTTAGCTTAAGTTGTAAAAATATTACTTAAACGATAATCGACAGATTTTTGTATTCTTGATAAAATATAATTAAGTGACATTTAGTTAAATTTCTTTTAGGTGGTTTAATTTCTTATTACGACTTCATATTATAATTTTTCTTTACTTATTCGATTTAGGTAAAAAGATAATTTGATCGTAGAATCTTATTTAAGTTTTTATAACTTAGAATCTTTTCTACATTATTTTTATGAATCATTTGTGTCTTTTTATAATGTCTTACGTTTAATATGTTTAATTTTTATTATACGACTCACATCGATTTAGTGAGTTGTGGACTTTATGATGAATTCTTATTTTTAAAGATATTGTTTAAATTTGTGAGTTTTACTTTAAGTTAATATTTTCATATTAAATGTTTTACTTACTAAGTTATTATATGCTTCGATACTCTTTTTGGCCCTTATATTTTCATACTTAGTAAATTTTTGACACTTTATTTTTGTCCTAATTTATATTTGTGACGTTAGTTCTTAAATTACTTTTAATTAAAGACTTCGTCTAACTTTATTTTATTTTCAAAAATCTTGTTAGTGATTCTAATTTTCAGCTTTATTTGATAATGGTTTTACTTAGGATTATTATAAATTTCAAGTTCTTCATTTTATTATGTTATTTTAACTAAATACTTATTTAGTATATTTTAAGTTCATTATCCACTTTAGAGTTTTAATAAAGTAATCGTCTATTTAACTATGATATATGACTTATTGTATAACTATTTATTTTGGAAAATTTAATATGAGTAACTTTTAATTTATATTAAAATGAGCTTTACTTCAAAATTGATTTAACCCTAATTTAAACTTAATACTCTTCAAATTAAATTCTCCATTTTTAGTTATATTTTGACTTGTACTTTTTAGTGACGATAAATATTTTATTACTATAATTATTTTATTTAAATTTAATTTATTTACTTAAGTTAATTTAATAATATTTTAGTCACATTTTATACTTGTGATAATTATAATTAACATGGTCAATACTTTACACGTAACATATAATTTCAACATGATAAAATTTCATATAAAATCAACAATAATTTAACAACACATTTTTCACCTAAAACATTTTATCACAAAAATCATATTTCACAATTCAATTCAACATTATATTATAACAAAAATAACACACAATCAAAATTCACAAATCACATAAATAATTTATCTATCACATGAACACAAAAATTATATATTCTAAATACGTAAATTAAACTAGTGTGCGGGGCACCTTTATGTTAGCTCGATGCAATTTCCTTAGCTAAATGCGGATCCACGATATTGTCGACCCAAGAGACCCAAAATCAACCCGTTAACTCATAGACCCAAAATTAGCAGCAGCGAAACCAAATGAGAATAGCAGCACCTCGAGTTGACGCAGTGACATCGTAAATGGGAGAAAGAAGAGTAAATTAGAGCTGATAGAAATCGATTTATAAGGTAAGTCAGAATGACACCACCCCTTTGATTGTTTAATATCGTTGAAGTAAAGATCAGAATTATATATATATAAAAAAAGATAAACAAATGAGAGGAAAAGAGACGGAGAGTTAGAGGGGAGCTTACGGTGGTCAAGGGACAGAGGAGATGGCGAGGCGTCGAGCTGCGGTGACATAACTGCGGTGGTGAGAGCGGGGCGGGAGCCACGTTAGCGAGAGGTCACGGTGGTGACCATCGGCGGCGACGATGGCCAAAATACGAGGAGGATAGCAGGAGGCCGTAGAAAGGACCACGGTGGTGGCGAGCAGGCGATTCCGAGCGCAAGGCGGCAAGGCCGACTTTGACAGCGAGCTGAATCACGACAAAACTTCGGTGGTACTCCGGCGAACGCGGTTGTAACAGAGCACGGTGGTCAAAGTTGGAGCTCCGGCGAGGGCGATGAAAACAGGGAAAAACAGGGGAAGAAAGAGGGAGCAGAGAGCACGGTGGCTGTGGGTGGCGTGGCTCACGGTGGTGGTGTTGAACAGGGGACCACGGTGAGCAGGGCGGCGTCGAAGGCGGCGGTGGTTGCTGGTGGAAGTGACGGTGGTGGTGAACTCCGGCGAACCAATCTGACCGAGGTCAGGGAGGAGGTCGATGGTGTCGTGGTTGTTAGTTGTTGTTCTGTTGTTAGTTGTTTGTCGTTTTTTTGTTGGTTTTGTTGCTGATGTTGTCGGCTATTGTTGTTGTTGCTTTTTTTAATATTATCATCATTTTTCAGAAAAAGGAGGAAGGAAGAAGAAGGTAAGTATGAGGAGCTTTAGGAGCAAGTGTATTGGAGAAGGCAGAGGATCTTTATATAAAAAAAAAAATCTAACATTAGGTCTTAAGTGTACCGACATAAAAAAGAGAGTATTTGGGTCTGTTTTATTTGTTTGCTCTATTTCATTTACTCTTATTTATAAACTTTTTATATTTTATAAAATATATATTATGTCAAAATTATTTAGTTTTAGTTTTATTTTAATTATTAAGGTTTTAAAACTTATACTTTAATAATATAAAATGTACGAAAATATCAGTTACAAATTTTTATTACGGTCTCATAAATTTTCAAACGGTCTGTCTATTTGAAAGATTATTTCTATCTATATTAACTTTATAAAAGGAGTGATTTTTAAAATATAACTCAGATTTATAAAATTTAATAACGGTGACAAAAGTAAAGTTTAGTTCGACAAGTATTTTAGACGTAAAAAATATAACATATGTTAATAAGAAGAATTCAAAAAGTTTGAGGAAATATCTTGAGGAAGTTTATTCGAACGAAATTTTTCAGCCGCGTTTTTAAAGTAATTGAATAAAAGTTAAATTATATAAATTTTAATTTAAGAATTTTGTTAAAATAATTAATTAGTATTAATAAAAACACGGGGTGTTACAAGTTTAAACGTTTTTGTACTATCTCAAACTTCATCTTCTTCATTTCATTTAATCAACTCACTACTACAAAATTAACCTCTTGCAACGCTACAAAAATGTTACATAAAATCCAATAAATGTTGCTTTAATGTTTTAGCAACGTTATTCATTTCGCTGCTTAAAGTCTTGTTGCTTTAGCTTAATGCAACACTAACTGCAACGCATTTCTATGTATTGCAACATTTATCTCAAACGTTGCAGTATAATATTCTAATGCAACGCTTCTTCTAGCAACACTTTAAGACAAATTTAGCAACACTTTAGAAATAGATGTGCAACTCTTTGACATGGTATTGCAACATTTTATTGTAATTCGATGCAACTGTATTTTCGCACTATGGCAACACTTATTTTTTTTGGATCCTTCTAATAACCACATATCTAAAGCAACATTTTGAAAGCAACACATTTTTTAATTATAAATATAATTTTGCCCATATCTTAAAATTATAAACTTAAATGAGAATACCAACCCATAAGGCGAGTCTTTTAATTAAGAATGCATTAGTCATTGTACTAAATAAAAATTCAATACAAAATTGTTTCAACAATAAATCTCCAAAATGGCTAAACCAAAACAAAGTTCCTACAATTTATCCTCTAACTCCTTGATGCACGTAATTCTAGCGAAGTCAACGCATCTTTGCGCCACCATCTAATCCAAATCGTCCTCGATTATAATGACGTTAATCTGCACATGATTATTGGCACAAAAGTATGAGATAAAGTAATGTAATTTAATCACTTAGTGAATGACCCAAAAATAAGTTTTGGAACACACGTACAACAGAAGACTTACGTACAGAATAACACCTTCACAAAGAGTACGTTTAATATGGCTTCGGCGCAACTCAATATCAAATTCGAGAACATTTACAGTGAATATGATCTACGAACAACAAGCTTTTCAACAAGTTGCAAGATATGAGACCATCACTCAAGGAGCTGAGGGACGGGAAAAGCCATCAACGACACGTTGAAATTGTATAATATTATATAGACATATGTGAATATAGAAAGATAAAGTTATAGATGATATTTAAATATTACCTGAAGATAAATATTGTCTAGCTACATCAGAAGGGAGTTTTCCAATAATTTTTCGCATTATTTGCTCCGTCATAATCTCCCTTTCATTGTCGATATTTCTTTGCATTTTCTCTAACTCAGCCTTCTTCTTTTCATGTTCTTCTTCCAAATCTCTTTGCATTTGTTCTACTCTTCCCATTTCCGAGTTCATATCTTTTCGTATTTCATCAAATAAACTAGCCTTCATTGATTCTAGTACCTCTGTAGGAACTACATAAGATGTGGTCGTGGTACCATTCAACTTCTTTAACTTTTTATTAGAAACACCTCTGCCATATAATCTACTGCGTCCCTCATAATCTTTACCCATTACATTAGAAAAAGCATCCATTAGGCCATTTTCATCATTAAGAGGTACAAAATTTTTCATAGCATCCTACAAGTAAAAATCATAATGTTAATTTAAAATTGTTGTATTTCGTAAAAATAAAGACAAAGAACCACAGTCATTTATTAACTTACAATCTTTTGTGCGGTATCGTCGTATGACTCTTTATATATCTTTCCTTCTTTTCTTCTACGAGTTCGCTCGAACAATTCCGCTAAAGAAGGTGCCTCTTTATTTGGATGTTCATTTTTCTGTAAAAAATATTAACAAATACATTAGTATGTTCGTTTATCTGTTTGATAAATGATATTAAAGTTTATAGGAAAGACGTTATACCATTTCCTCGCGTATAATCGCGAAACTTTTTGGACCAGCTGTATGCATATTCTTTTGAGCCAAACGACATTCCCTGTTACGAGAGCAACGCTCTTGCATAATTGTAATCATTATATCAAATATAATAGCTTATGTATGTACATGCTATCAATGATAAACAATGGTACAAAAAAATTACTTTGACAGATTTCTTTTTCCAAGTGGCTAGCGGTTTTAGAAAATCAGTATCGGAAACTCTTATGGATCGATTCTGCCACCTTTCTTTGTCATTTTCATATTGAGAGAAATGCTTTCTCTTGAAACGACATTTATGGAGTCTCCATGCAGCAACTATAGTCTTCATCACCCAGTCCTTACCTTCTCGGGGATATCATACTTTGTCTGGGTACAATGTGAGCATCAGTATAAAAATAGAAATAAAAAGTAAACGTATACCACCAGAAATAACTTTTTATTCATACCAATACATACTCCCACATTTTATCTTTGTTTGGGACTTTCTTCCAAGAGTCGAAGATTATAGGTGCATAGTCGTAGTCTCTAGCTATAGTGCCCAGAAAACGTGATAATTCAGCCACTGCATTATTTCCTTCAGAAATAGGACCAATAGGCTGTCCAAACTCATTTAAAATGATTGCCTTCCGCTGCTCAATAGGTCGCATGTGAACATGGTGCAACATGGTTGGCCCTCTCGTTTTCTAGTTCATAATTGCTACGATACATGTCGTATTTATAAGAACGTGATACAAAGCGTTACAATTAGAACAAATAAGTTATATCAGACCTTACCATCCAATTCCAAGTCACGACTATTTAGTTCCACTTGCTCACGACTCTCGTCTTCACTATGTTCAAGTTCTTCTTCAAAATCGAATGGTATATCCTCATCGTCAGTATTGTTATATGCATTGTTCAATTCTAAAGATTTGCTACCCTGATCATTAGCTCGAGTATCTGATCTTGGGCAAGAACATGACAAGAAATCAAACGAGATTAGGTTTGAAAAAAAAAAAACATAAGTGTAGAGAATACATTACAGACCTACGGATTTGGTTGAAATATGTTGCTCCTTTAAACTTGCATTTTCCCTTATTAACGATGTTGAGGGTGTTTGATCAAAGTGGGTGACTGCCTCATTTCCTCGAGATGATAATTTTTTATGTAAGATCACGTCAGCCATTGTCATTTTATTCCCTACCTTTTTCTGGCTTTTACTTACTTCACTCGCTTTGTGTCCTTGACCATGCTCTGCAAATGTACGTTGTTCACATGGGGACATTTGACGAACAGTGCGTATACTGTCTTCCTTGTGAAAAGCAAGTCGTTTGACAACACTTGAAAGATTCTTCATTGACTGTGGTGGAACATAACGCGCACGACGTAGGTTGCTTCTTCACTGCGATTTCATTATGTCTGATTAATATTGCGTTGTATGTTTTATTCATAAAATATATCTTGGTAAATTAATTTGAAAACCTTCTTAGGAGCCTCAAAATTTAGTGGGTCAAATTCTTAGCCACAATAGTATTCGTAGTCTGAGTCATTGTCACTTAACTCAACAAAAGGATTATTATTAGCCACAATAGTATTCGCATCAACAACAGCAGGGTCTATATCTTCTCTCGACAATGCAGTATATTCTTCTACAGGGAAAGAACGTATCGTGGCATCATCGTGTTTGTTGCAATAGGAATCTGGTATTGAACTATCAGTAGTGTTGTCATCATAAATGTCTCGTGGAAGCTTCGACATGACGTATTGCAATCCATCTATAATAGGATCTGCGACGTAAAATACTTGATGCACTTGAGATGGCAATACAAAGGGATCATCTACTGAACAAAATTTGTTTGCATTAACGCACGTCAACCCGTACTCATCCTTTTCAACTTGATACCATTCACACCGAAACAAAACAACATTAAACTTAGACCAGTAATTAAGCTCAATAATTTCCAGAATTGCACCGTAATAGGTAACATCCCCTTGTGTAGGATTTTGGTCCTTCGAACTAGCAAAACTAGAGGTTACTGCCGAGAGAGTGACCCCACTATTTTGTGTTTTGCATCGTGAATCACGTGATTTTGTATAAAATTCATAACCATTGGCAAAATACCCCATATACCTCCTAGCCGTAGGATTAGGTCCTTTAGCAAGCCAAAAAATGTCACCGGAAACATCCTCTTTCACTGCTTTCTCCTTTAACCAATTAGCGAACTCATCACTATGGTTTCGTGCGCGTTTCCATTTTGTTTTTTTACGTTGAGAATTGACAAACACTTCATGCTCCCTACATACAACATATTAAAAATAGTGGCAAATTAATTACATAAGAAAAAATGAAGTATTGCAAAGAAACAACAATGTAAAAATAGCTGAGTAAAAGTTTCTTACATTATATATTGCTCGACCTCGTTACTGTCTGAATTGAATAGTGCATAGCGATGCGCTTGTGCTCTTACTTTGGCGTCTAAAGAAAACAATTTCCCATTTCTCCGTCGTCTGCCTCCTAAAGGATGACCAACACTAGCAAATAATGTACTCTCCTGTTTTTCAGCTCCATTTTCTTTTGTATCAGAAGTGCTGGTCTTACCACCTTCTTGTATGTACCGAGAGCAAAAATTCATACATTCCTCAATCAGATATCCTTCTGCTATTGATCCTTCTGGACGGCCTCTGTTTCTCACATATGATTTTAATTTACACAAGTATCTTTCAATGAAATACATGCCTCGTCCATGAACTGGACCTCCAAGTCTTATCTCCTCTACCAGGTGAATAGGTAAATGAATCATAATATCGAAGAAACTTGGCAAGAAAATTTTTTCAAATTCACATAAGATTTGGATAATCTCAGCTTCTAAGTTATCAAGTTCACAGGGATTCAAAACCTTACTGCATAATCTCCGAAAAAATGTGCCTACTCTGATTAGAGGAATCGCCACGTGCCTCGGAAGAGACCTTCTAACAGCAACTTGAAGCAAATATTGTAAAATGATATGTGCATCGTGACTCTTGTATCCAGAAACTTTCTTTTGCACGGAATTTACACACCGTGAAATATTTGACGCAAAGCCGTAAGGCAACTTCGTTGCCTTTAAAGCACGACAGAAACTATCTTTTTCAGCTACAGACATTGAGTAACATGCTTTCTTGAAAACTACATGATTCTGATCGTGAGACAATTCTGGTTGTAGGTCTTCTTTGATTCCCAAATCCAAAAGGTCAAACCGAGCATTGGAATGATCCTTAGTTTTTCCTGGAATATCCAACAAAGTTCCTAAGACATTGTCGCAGAAATTTTTTTCAATGTGCATCACGTCTAGATTATGTCGGCATGCATTGTGTTTCCAATAAGGTAATTCAAAGAATATTGACCTTTTCTTCCACGGACAGTTATCCTTACCCCTTTTTTTCTGTGTCTTTCCAAAAGTGTTTACAAAATCAGAAAGCTCATCGAATATATCAGTACCAGATAACGGTTGTGGTCGAACTCTAGTCTCAACATCACCATTAAAACACTTCTTGTTCCGACGCCAAGGATGGTTTTCTGGTAAAAATCTACGGTGACACATATAGCACATCTTTTTACTATATTTCAGGTAAAGAGACTCTGTTTCATGATTACATCTTGGGCACGCAAACTTGCCTTTTGTTTTCCAACCAGACAACATTGAATTTCCCGGAAAATCACTAATAGTCCAAAATAATGCAGCATGAAGCATAAAAGTTTCATCCTTTGATTTATCATACGTCTCCAAACCAACATTCCACAAATCATTTAGCTCATCAATTAAAGGTTGCAAATAAATGTCGATATCATTACCGGGACCATCGGGACCAGGAATCAATAACGATAACATCAAGTACTCTGATTTCATAAACATCCAAGGAGGTAAGTTGTAGTTGATTAAAACCACTGGCCATGTGCTGTGAGCAACACACTCATAGTCCTAAATGGATTAAATCCATCTGAAGCTAATCCCAATCGTACATTTCTGGGTTCATTACCAAACATGGGGTATAAATCATCAAATTGTTGCCAAGCTTTACCATCAGCTGGGTGTCGTAGAGATCCATCTTTCAATCGCGAATCAGCATGCCATCTCATAAGTTCAGCGGTTTCTAAGCACATATATAATCTCTGCAACCTAGGTTTTAAAGGAAAATGCCACAAGACTTTTGCTGGTATTCGACGACGAGTATTTGACGAACTACTAGCCTGATTCTCTTCACATTGTTTCCACTTGGAAGCATGACAAACATGACATTCATCATCATTTTCATACTCTTTCCAAAATAACATACAATTATTAGGACACACATATATTTTCTTATAATCAAGTCCAAGGTCCCTTACGATATTTTTAGCTTCATTATAGTTGGATGGGATTTTTGCCTCCGGCATTACTTCTTTCAATAATTGAAGCAAGTCATTAAACGCCACATTGGTGACACCATGAAGTGTTTTAAACATAAGTAATCGAATGATAAAAGAAAGTTTGGAAAATTTTTACAACCCGGGAATAAATCCTGACTACCTTCTTCTACCAACCTATAAAACTTTTTTGCTTCATCATTTGGGCCATGTTGTATATTAGTAGATTCATCAAAGGCACATTTGAATGTATCATGTAAAATTTCATTTGTAAAATCGGGAAAGTTTGGTCCGTCAGATGGTGTTTGACTCTCAAAATTAGTTGAAATTGAACCCTCTCGATGAAAGGTCCATACATCATAATTCTCCACAAACCCAAGTACTTTCAAGTGATCATACACCTCATGTCTTCGTAACCAATAACGATTATTACATCGTTTACAAGGACATCGTACTTGACCCCCAACAACAACCTTTGAAAATGCCACATTCAAGAATTCAGCAAGTCCAGTTTCAAATTGAGGCAAACATCTAGGTGAATTCATCCAACTTCTATTTTCCCTCATCCTTGAAATCGTAACAAAATTCTAACAAAGTCTATAACAATAAAAAAAAGATAAATTTTTAAATTAGATTAGAAAGTAGGGCAAAGATAATTGCAGTAATTTTTTTGTCGTAGCTATGTCGAAACAACATTTATTTTTTCAGCCCATTTTATATATTATTAAAACAAAATAAAACTACAAATTACGATTGCAAACAATCGATTTAATCAGAGGCGCATCAATTATACGTAACAAAAGCGCACAAAATCACACTCCAATTACAATTGCAAGCAATCAAATTAATCACACAATTTATTTGTCAAAGATTTGAGTTAAATCAACATGTTTCCACTAAGATAACTCGATTCAAAGACATCAAACAAAAAAACCCAGCAAAAATCATACTCAAATTAAGATCAAACTGAATTTAGGTTTTCGAAAATGATAAAATTAAATCAATTGGTGAACATATTTACATGTTACAGAAATTAAGAGTGAAATCTTACCTTGATACGGAGCAAAGTTGAACAATTCCAAGCAAATTAGAACAAATCTCGGAAAATTTGAACACCGAAAAAGATGAAGACGGAGGAGTTGAATAATGTGCTTTTGTGCGTTGTGAATAAAACAGGGTTTTAATTTTGTGTGTTTGGTTAATTTGTGTGTTTGGTTAATTTGTGTGGCAACTTGTGTGTTGGTTAATTTGTGCGTAAACCATTACCTTACTTGGGGTTTTGATTTTTTTTTTTTTTTAATTTTTTATTTTGAGGATTTTTTTTTCAATTTATCTTATTACCTTATTAATACAATAGTGTTTTCGAGTAAATAATGTTTCACCTTATTTTCAACTATGCAATCTCATATTAATTTTATCTCGATTTTAAGAAACAAACTTATTATAATAATTTATATTTTATATATTCACTTCTTTACAAACAAAAAAGGTAACCCAATCTCTTATTTGATAGCGATACGGTATAAAGTTATTATTGTATAAAGTATTATAGTATTTTTTTTTTTTAATTTTTCATTGTTAAAAAACTTTTGCTAAAATATTAAAGTAGTTATAGTTGCAATTTAAATTATCAAGGAAAAATGTTATGGCAAAAATTAAATAAATGCAATGTTCTCAAAAATATATTTAAAATCTTGAAATTTTTAGTTTTGGCACCACTAGTGGAAAAATAGAAATAATGTGTCCTTTATAATACTCATATGCGACACTTATGAAAATTTGTTGCAAAAAGATAATAATAAGCAACACCTATAGAAAATTGTTGCATTTGTGCTAAACAAAGCAACACTTTAATTTAAGTGTTGCATTTTATAAGTAATTGCAAGACATTTTAATTAAGTGTTGCTAAATTAATTTATGGGCCTTAAATTGCAACATATTAATTAATTGTTGCAAATAAGATGTTGCATTAGGCTTATTTTGTAGTAGTGACTTCATTTCTTCTCAATTTTTTCACCAAATATTGTTCAATTCAATCAACACTACAATTTCTCTCAAACTTATTTCATCTTCTTCGTTTATTTTTTATTTTCTCTATTAGTACTTTGTTCTTACTCTATTTGACGTCGGCTTAAACCCTAATTTAGTTGCTTATAAGAAGTTCGTTCTTTCACTTTTATACAGATGATGTTGGGGTTGCCTTGAACGATGATGATGATGTGGATGGCGACAAATTTGTTGATGATGTGGAAGTATCAGATGCTAATACACTTGATGATGGTGGGGTTGCCTTGAACGATGATGCTATTAATTCACCGGATGCTAAAGCACCTGATGATGATGCATTATTTAGGGACTTTGAGGATATATTAATAGGTGATGCAGCAAGTAATTCAGATGTACGCTTGGTTTGATTCCGCACACTGTGGATACGTAGGCCGCTTTGCAAAGAGCTCAACCGAATCACACGAACTACGCCGGTTTGATTCCGTATAAGACACGGATACGTAGACAGCTTTCAAAAGCACAACCGAACTTCTTAAAATGAACGCACGAAGCTTAAAAAGGTCGAGGGCAATGCACCCACAAAATAACACGCCCGAAGCTTAAAAAGGTCGAGGGCACAGTCAACACAAAAATGCAAATCCAAAGTTAAAAAGGTCGAGGATTTAAACAAACTAAGCGAATGCGTTGAAAGCTTAAAAAGGTCGAGGACATAAGCATAATAAACAAAGCATGTTCGAAAAACAAAAAAAATTGTAATACCCGAGAATTTAGTGTCATGAATAACATTGATAATAATATTCTCGAGTCAGGTAGAGCTCGTGCTATATAATTAACTGGAGTATTAAACAAATACGAATTATAATAGTAGTAGAAGTAATAGTAATTATAATAATTTGGATCAAACCCAAATTCACTCAAATAAAGCCTAATAAAATACATACTCCCTCCCTACGTTCCCAGTAGGGATGTCATTGGGGCGGGGTGGGGGCGGGGGCGGGGGAAGCATCTCCACCATCGCATCCACCAACCAAAACCCACCTCCACCACCGCCCCATCACCCATGGCGGGTGATTAACCATCCTCCACCACACGCCTGACGGGGAATTTGTTAAACCCACCACCGCCCCACCACCGCCCCAGACCCGCCAGACCCGCCTCACCACCGCCATAGACCCGCCCCAGACCCGCCTCACCACCGCCCAGACCCGCCATGAAATCGGATTATCGCAACGTAAATTTTAACAAGTTTTACCGAAAAATTTCTAATTACGACCTAGCTAAATAAACACATTTAAAGGTTTATGAATTAGACAAATAAAAAGTTTATGAATTACACGATTAAAAGTTTATGAATTACACAAATAAAAAACGATCCGACACACCATACACTAAATTAAACTACTACAAATTCACAACTATTACAATCAACTTCTTCAAACCGTCTTCAACTTCTTCAAACCGACTTCATTAGCAATTCACGGTCATCTGAAAACATCACAAAGTAATACGAGTACATTATAATTTAAATTGAAATCATGTTACAATTAAACTACTTTAGTTAAATTTATTAAGTTGATTTCACACCTCGTCATCAGTCATACATTCTTCCTCCTCGATTTCTTCCACAAGTTGATGATACTCAACCTCTTGTAAATCTCCACCACCTATATTAAATCATAAAAAACAGTAACATCATTGAAAATTATTCTTAAAATTATTTTACATTAGAAAAAAGAAGAAATAATAATCATACCTCTCATATTAGTCCAAATCCAATTTTGAGCACACATTAAAGCCTCCACAGTCGATGGAAGAAGGCGGCTACGATGAGCACTCAACACTCGTCCACCCGTACTAAAAGCCGACTCGGACGCAACACTAGAAGAAGGAATACTTAGGAGGTCTCTTGCTATCATTTGAAGGATTGGGTATGTTGTTCCATTTGTCTTCCACCAAATAAGAATATCAAAGTTATCGGGTTCTTTTCGAGAAATCGGTACATTTTGAGCATCTAAATACTTATCTAGCTCCGATTTTTCACCCCCTTGATTCAACTCCACCTCCAAAAATTTAGTAAACCCACTTAACTTCGCTTTTCCAACACCCTTACTTGACGGAGGCGGCATTGCACTATTGCATGAATCTTTATTTTTACTTTTACTATATTTGGATGAATACTCATTCATTAACTCTTTTAGAAGGTCTTTCACCTTTTGAACCTCAAATTCAACTTCATAATCATGATAAAATTGCTTGTAATAATAATAAATAATCGGCAACTTATACCTAGGATCTAACACCGCCGCCACCGCTAAAAGAGTATTTATATCACTCCAATACTTGTTGAATTTCTCTAGCATGATGGTTGCCATATTCTTAATCAAGGGATCGGTTGATTCAAGCCACTCACTCAATGAAACTCTTACGTCGCAAACAATAGTAAAATACGCATTGGCGGTAGGAAATTTCGTTGCAGAAAAATCAAGAGTAGCCTCACTAAACACCTCTAGCTTCTCACAAATTCTCTCGGCTTGCTCCCAATCCTCTATAAGAGGGGCACACTTATAAATAGCCGACTCTCTACAACTTAAGATGTCAAAAACATTTTTGTACATTATTGCAACTTTAAGCATTTCATAAGTCGAATTCCAACGAGTTTTGCAATCAAGTACAAGTTTCTTGGTGCAATTTTTAGCATAGGTTTTGGCGGCATTTTCAAATGTTGTCGCCCTTAAAACAGAACTAGTCCAAAAAAGAACACTATTTCTCACCCTTTCAATGCCCTCACCAATTAGACTTAACCCATCTTGGACAATTAAATTCACAATATGAGCACAACAACGCATATGCAAATACCTTCCACGCAAAATGAGTGAATCCTTAGGTAGTTTAGCACGTAAAATCGACATCATAGCGTCATTTGTTGTACAATTATCCAATGTCACGGCAGAGACACGACAATCAAGATTCCAATCATAGATAGACTTGCACAAAGCATCGGCCAACACTTCTTTGGTGTGAGGTGCCTCCACATAGAGAAATCTAAGCATAACATGACATAAAATTAAAAAACAAAAAACAAATGAAGGACAGTAAAAAAAACAGCAGCCAAAACGCCAAAAAAAAAAGCCAAAACAGCAGCGAAAAACGCTAAAAAAACACAGCAAAAATGCAGCGAAAACAGCAGCAAAAACGCAGCGAAAACAGCAGCGAAAACAGCAGCGAAAATAGCAGCGAACACACAGCGAAAACAGCAGCGAAAACAGATGCGAAAACAGAAGACCAAACTCAGAAATATAGGAGTGTAGACAGAAAACAGTAGATTAAAAAATGGTACCTCAAAATGCGACTTTGAAATTTCCATGTGTTATCAATGAAGTGTGCGGTGACCGCCATATAACCTTTCTTTTGATTGCTTGAAGTCCACATATCGGTTGTCAATGCAATCTTACCTTTGGTTCTCTCTAATACTGAGATCATGTTCTCCTTCTCACTACTATATCTTGTCATAATATCCTTCCTCGTGGTATTACGACATGGAACTTTAAAACCCGGTTGAAGTGTCTTAGAGTATTTTCTAAAACCATAATGCTCAACCATACTCAACGGATACTCATGAAGAATAATCATTTCCGCCAAGTCTCGTCTTCCATGCTCTTGGTGAAACTCATAAGGCGCCAAAGTTAATGTGTCACTCTTGTCCATGGGATTACCTTGTGAACCGAATAACCTAGTTTGTTTTAGATCTTTGCATACTCTTTTAGCACAAGATTTAGTGTGATCTTTCAAATGAGTTGTGCCGGCCCTTGGCCCTCCTGCCAAATGCTTTTGACAATAATTGCATTCCGCTTTTATATTCTCACCTATTCTCTTTCTTTTATAATGGTTCCATGCCTCTGAAGTATGCCTACTAGTAAGAGGAATAACCGAAGGGTCTGATTCCGTCTCATTTTGACTATCCAAGTCAATTGTATTTGCATTCGACGAACCTTCACCCGAAGGTCGTGTACTTGAGTTGACATTATCATCTACCATGGTTACCTAAACAAAATTGAAAGACATTACTCAAAAGGCAATAAAACTTATTTACATAAGCCAATAAGGTTCTTTTATTTGGAAATTTTGTGCAAGGAAAGAGCAAACACAAAAGGCAGCAACTTTAAATACCTTAGAGTGGATAGAATTTTTAAGGTATCATCATCTAGCCTGTGAAATAATCAAAATACAGCTACGAAACTCTGCTATCATATGCACTAAGAATCACTAAATCAACCTACAGTACTCATCTTTCTTTATCCACAGGTATACACGATTCAAAATCTCAATTCTAACTCATCTTTCTTTATCCACAAATCAACCTACAGTACTCATCTTTCTTTATCCACAAAATCCCTGTTATAATTAATTGAAAGACATTACTCAAAAGGCAATCAAACTTATTTCACTCTTTCTTATAACTTTCTAACTTTATTAATCCCCATTTCTGTAAGTGTATCCACAAAATCACCCCACATCCAAAAAATCAACAACAATTAATGGTGAAACAAACCAACAAATAACGACATGTTTATTTGAGGTAATAGTGAAACTCCATAACACCCTAAAACATATAAAATAACTAAAAATAAGAATAATAATTAATTTTAATGGCAAATAATACTCAAATCATAACATAGATTCGAAAATTTACAACAAAAATATGATTATTAAAAGATCTATGCTAAAGCAAAATTTAAAAAAAAATAACAAAGGGTAAGAGATTATACAACAGAGTCAGAAGGCTTGAAGAAGAGGCACCGACAGCGAGGTGACGTGGCGACCGGAGACGAGACGGCAGTAGTCGGTGACAGAGGCGGCAGTGTGTTTTTTTGTGTTGTTTTTTACAAGAGTGCGTATGATAAGTTAGGGTTTAGTTTTTGTGTTGTTTTTTTTTTTTTGTTTTTTAGAATGTCAGTGACAGTGTGTTTTTTTTTTATTAGGAGTATTAAGTTTATTTGTGGGCTTGTGGAGTTGTGGGCTGTGGGAGTGGTTTGATATTTTGGTTTAGTTTATTTTTATTATTATCATTTATTTATATTTGAAACTATAAAAGAAAAAGTTAAAATAAAAATTTTAAGGTGTTAAAGGCGGGTATAGACGGAGCGGGTATAGACGGGGCGGGGGCGGCGCGGGGCGGGGCGGGGACGGTGGCGGAGGCGGGGCGGGGGCGGGGCGGTGTTTGGATGAAATCCACCACCGCCCCACGACCCATGGCGGGGATCACTTTAGGATCCACCACCGCTCCACAACCAACTAAAGGGTCTCCTACCTCCACCCTAACTGGGGCGGGTGCGGGGCGGTATCCGCGTTGACCCGCCCCACTGACATCCCTAGTTCCCAGCTCTCTTCTTCCTCACCGTTATTCATTCCTTCTTCATCATAACCATCATCACTACATCATCACACTCGTCATCGGTCAACGGCAATCTTCCCTGCGTACTCACCGAAAACCGCCCGTTTCATCAGCCCACTAAACACCAGTTCTTCCGCCTCTTCGTTTTTCTGTCGAGTTCACTCGACCTCGCTGCTGTCCTCTTCGTTTTCGGGTCCAGTTCACTTTGAACCACAATTTCGATCCTAATTAGTCGTATTTGTCGAGTTTTATTGCTAATGTAAGAGTAATTGAAGGTATATTTCACATTTAATCATTTATATTTTATTTCCGTATGATCAAACCCTAGAATTTGGGCATTTCTTATTTAAACTCGAATTTAATAGTTTTATTTGTTTATTAGTTAGTAATTTAGTAGTAATTGATAGTATTATCGTTATTTGTAGAGTTCGTTACGTATCGGAGCGGTTTCGGCATGTTTTCTCGATATTGAGCTCGAGTTTCAGGATTTGTGGCCGAGGTAAGGGCTCTCCCTTACTTAGTCTGGTTTGAATGATTCGCGTGTGCGTGTGTGCTGATTTACGGATATATGTGTGTATGTGTGTGAGTGTTTGACTGGGTACCTGCGTTTGTTGCGGTTTGGGAGTTGTCGGACGTTGTTTTTGGTGTTGTTAATGCAGACCACTGTTGTCCTTGTCTCGACCTGGTGTGGCTTGCATAAGTTACTGCTGTCATTGACGTTGACGCCTTTGTTGCTATCTAGTCATTGTAGATGGTGTTTGCTACGGTTGTTGTCGTTGTTCTATTAGTTATAATTGAAAAGAGGTGCGCGGCTGCTGTTAGGTAGTCTCTCTGTTGCTACTGCGGTCTACCTTGTCTGCTGTTGTGTCTCATTTCAGTGGTCACCGAGCTCATGACTTGGCCTTACGCCTTGAATATTGTTGTCATAGTCGTTCAATGGTTGAAAAATTAAGGACATAGTTAAGATCATAGTGTCGTGTTATGAAATGAGAGATAGAATGAGAAACGAAAAGTATACATGTGAAGTAGCTATGTAATATAAACTGACTGGGGCTTGCTTAGCCACTAATTTGGGAATGGTTTCGTGTTGTCTCGACATCGTAAGCTTAGTTGATTAGCTACGAGCGAAGGTATGCATAGGTAGGGGTACGTTTGGGTTATGTAGTGTATATGTAAGCATTGAATGCGTAAGAAGTGAGTACCTACACTAGATAGTTGTTGTCTGTTCGTTTAGTAGGGGTATTAGTAGCTTGTTTTCATGATTGGTACGTGTTAGTGGTTGAATTTGTGACTAAGGCACTTAGGAATGCGTTGACATGCTATGTAGGGCAATGTGAGGTGTTGTAGTGACTTGTGTATGATTTTGTGATGATAAATAACTATATTAGAGCTGGTCAGTTCCTAATAAGTGTTGGTTCATGTCGTGTGCTTGTGATAATATTGGTGAGTGGCCTCGAAGGACTTGTATGTTTGGTAAGGTGAATGTTTACATTGAAAAGATTTAATAAGAATAGAAAAGAATGAAATGTGTGAGGCGGTCTTGGTGTGTTTGTAAGCATTAATTTATGAAAGTTGGAATTTGTTTCGAAATGCTAAAGTATGATCATTTTACATGTAAAAACTAAATGATATGATAAGTACGAGTTAATTGTTGTAAATATGGAAAGTTGTGTGAAGCTTGCGTAAGTGAATGTGATTGTATTCTGACAAATGTAGATTATATAAGAGAACTTATTGTATGTAATGTGTTATTAGAATGTAATCCATTTAAGATTGCAATAAGGAAGTAATGTGCATAGTTTTGGTATGAAAATGTTACGAAAGATATGACTTGACTCTGCTTTGGAAATATGAGACATGTATATAAAATTTTGCGAGGTCATGGAGATTAAAATGTGACGAGGTGTGAAATGGAGGTAATGGTGGTAGTACCCTTTTGGTTCGTGGTTTAGTAGCCTTGTTATCACAGTTAGATGTTTCAGTATTCTTGCGTGTCAAGTAACATTGTTATTTGTTCTTATAACGTCTTATGAATGAAAGTAAACTTAGAATGTTCTCTTGCCATGACGTAGAGTACTTCCCGTGTTTATGAGGCTTGTGTAGCCGTGATTATGAGGCATGTGTTGCCGTGTTTATGAGGCTTGTGTAGCCGTGATTATGAGGCATGTGTTGTCGTGTTTATGAGGCTTGTGTAACCGTGATTATGAGGCATGTGTTGCCGTGTTTATGAGGCTTGTGTAGCCGTGATTATGAGGCATGTGTTGCCGTGTTTATGAGGCTTGTGTAGCCGTGATTATGAGGCATGTGTTGCCGTGTTTATGAGGCTTGTGTAGCCGTGTTTATGAGGCATGTGTTGCCGTGATTATGAGGCATGTGTTGTCGTGTTGTTAGGCATGTGTTGCCTGTTGAGACGGACGAGTTTGGAGCAGTTGAGGGTTGTTGGCGACATGGTAAGTCCCCTGTGTGGAGGTTACACAGGGGGTTATTCTTGTCTGTGTTTCGTCGATTGTAACGTCCGAGTTAGAAGTCGAAGTTCTCCTTTTTTTTTCCCTAAATTTGATAGTTCATCATACTATTTTTATCCTCCATTTCTTTTACTCGGTCTTTGATTGATGTGAAGGCCAACTAGGTTGTTTCTGTGTGTATTCTGTTGTTTTCCCCCACCCCTAGGTACTCGGACGCGTTCTGCTTCACTGTTGCGGGGGCACGTGGCTGGGCTTTCGCTTGGTGGCGTCTTTAGACTTGCCGGACCCTTGGGTCATGTCTTTTATTTTAGTTCTGTTTCGGGCCTGCGTGCCGTAATCTTGTACGGAGTTGAGTTGCAGTTTTCTCGTTTCGCACCTGTTCTTGTGTTTTTACCTTTGCGTTATTTATATATGTGTCGTCCAGTTTTCTACAGGTGACTCTTCACTTCTTTTAAAGCCCCGTTATCTCGGGGCTAGTAACGCCCTTATTTAGGTGGGGCCTGCCTCGCCTAAATGGGGGTGTTACAAAAAAGCAATGAGACAAGACAAAAGCAACTGAGTTCTATTTTATTTCATTAATTTAGAATTATTTAACAAACTAGAAATGAGTTAGGAACAAACCTCCATAACTTCTTTATTTGAAAACAAATCTAAACATTTTAAGAATGAAGCGCATTTCTAAGCAAATAAACTAAGTCGTCTTCCTACGTCGCTTTGGATTCACTTCTTCATCCTTAAAAGGAGGATCCACAACAACCGTCGAAGCAATCACAAGAACATTTCTTTCGAACCCCGGAGGCTCGATAGGATCCTCGTCCTTCTCGACTAGGGGCTCCTCGATCTTCGGCCCAAGACGATCCTTAACGGTCACCTTAGGCCCGAGTCTCTCGCGCACCGACTTGGATGTAGAGGCTTCCGAGCTAGAAGTGATAAGGTACCCATAATCTCTCTTTCCGCGCACCGTATCATGTGCCAAAGAGGGTTTCGGCCCAATCTTCTCCCTCCTCCTTTGGTTCTCCATTTCCCAAGGATCCTTGGAAAGATACCACCACTTATATAAATCCAACCAATGGATAGTACTCTCCTTTACGAAGCCTCGGAAGTAGTTTAGCGAAAGCTACTGTGCCGCAACCCAATAATGCTTCCGCAACGTGGCCGCCGCCGCCTTAAAAAACCTTCCGTGGGAAGGCGAGCAAGCACACTCAACCTTTCCGTGAGCCAAATTTGCAAAATCCTAGCGCAACCACGGTACAGACTCAGACGATTAGCACAACGGTCGTCTAAGCCCAGTATAGTTTTTGCTAATATCAAAGTGGAATGATCATGGCCTCGTTTCACTTCCTCAACAACACGAGCATACCTAGCATTTTCGTATATACCATCCAGAATGGTCCCCGCAAAAGCATAGCGGTGAACCAGGCAAAATGCAAGAGCTCTCCTCCTCGAGCGATCCGAAATGCTCGTGTCAACTCGATTCATATATCGATCACACAAGCAAAGCATATTAACCGTTCCCGCCTCAAACAAACCCTCGGCATGAGCATTAGACATTCCGAGGAAGCTTCTCAACCTCCCGTTAAAGCATAGTTCATTTTCGCACCACCACGGGAGTAGAACGCTTTGACCATCCCGCAATGGCCGCGAATTCCTCCATAAGTGGACATACCTCTCCTCCTGAGAACAAAAAAACATGCAAACTCAGGTCCTAGTAGTCGAGACAGGCATCTAGAAAGTCAAGCTCGACTTTCATTTGGCGAAAGCCAATAAACATCCCAACACCATCCTCATACAAGGTTTTCATCTCCGCGAGATGAAGCGAAGAAGACCACCTCTTCAAAAGAGTATCAAAATGCTCCCCCATTTTTATTAAGCAAAAAGGAACTCTTATAAATATGCCTACATATTTGTGAGAGCACTACTTATGAAAAAAAAAAAAACCAAAGGAGAGAATTGGTTTGAATGATGAAAGCTAACTCACGCACCCCCTCCTTATATAGCAAAAAAAACAAAAATATGGAAATTCAGCCTTAAAAACCAAGCGTTTTACGACATTCAACAACATTTCATTTCATTTTAGCAAACACGCTTTACGACACGTATTTGTCAACGACATTTCGATCGAGTATTCATTTTAATCTCATTTCGACAATTAAAATGAATCTTTCACGAAAACAATTTCCAACAAAAGCATTTCCATCCAAGCATCCCAATCGGGAATCATTTTATTTTCGAACCCGAGCCTACTAGCTATGCAGGTCTACGGAAGCACAACAAAGTATGGAAATGAAATACGACAAAAGCGAATTCAAGTTCAAAGTAAATCACAACAAACATCTATGTGATCATGGATTCAAACAATCCTTATTACACAAACGACAAAGCAAACTAAGGGTGATGACGACGATATTCTTCGAAATCACGCTGAACTCTCGCTTGCCTCAAAGACGACTGACAAAGCTAGGCGCTGCTTCCGCCCACGCCATCCGCCACCTGTTAGCTGTCCTCCACAGCTTCTTGTGAACGTCTTTGGCCACCTACAAATAAAAAGCAGAACAATCACTGATGTCTCATATATTTTACATATATATAGCCCCTTCTTCACGAGCTTTACTTTGCGATTCTTGTGCTTTTATATGCGTTTCGCCTCCTATTTCTCTCCGTTTTGGGTCTGCTGCGTTTTTGTGTCTATATTGCAGGTAAAAGCGCATATTTGGAGGTTAGGATGCTATTCGGGAGGTTTCGTGAAGTTTCGTAAAGTTTCGTGATGTTTCGAGTTGGTTTCGTTGCGTTTCGCTTGCGCACGAGCCTCATTTTAGCGTTTGAAGGTGTTTCGGGACCTCGGGACTGAATTTGGAGCTCATATACTCAATTTGGAACTCATCCCTATGCCTTGGGACGACCTAGGCCTTGTCCCTACACCTTGGGACGACTTTGAAGTGAAAATAAGCTAAGGCAAAGAAGTGCCAAAAAGTGAACATAAGCTGAATCACACGGGATGCTTATCCCGGATGCTTGGGACCTGTTTGTAGGTCATCCCGGTCGGGACCACTGTCCCGGAGCCTAGGGACGGGGTCCGACTCCTCGTGTGCTTTAAATGCTCCGTCAATTTGAAGGATCAAATCATCTTATTTTCGTCTGAAATTTTTAGAGCATTTCATAGACTCTTAGAAGTACTTTCCATAAAAAACTTAGGGTTTGAATCATTTTCCTTCTTGTACTTTGAATTCTCGACTCGGAAACGTAGTTTGATCAACCTATTTCGGTATTGTTGTCTTATTTCTTCTCTTTCTCTTTGCAATTTCTGATTGGTTTTTGTTTTGTACTTCTCTTATTTGTTTATCATATCAATATTTATCGTTGTTGATCATGTTTTCTTCTTTCTCCCTTGCTTTTGTTTTCGTTTCCGTCATGAGTGAGTAGTCCTTTATCTAGGGATGAAGGGTGATCATGGGAGAGTAGTCTAGTTTGATTTTGGTGATGTTTTGATGAGGGTTTCGCTTGTGTCTTTGATTATCTCGTTTTGCATGCGTTTGTTGATCCTTTGGCCAAGGGTTTGTGAGCGATTGTCACCCTTAAACTTAAGATCGAAAGCCTAATTTAAGGTAGGACACGAGACTAATCATTAGGACCCTCACTTGTAAGTTGCGAGAGCCCGCATTTGAGACCTAGAGGACGCTTAAAACCGAGAGGTCGAGCCTATTCCTTAGCACTTGCGATTCCCGACTCATTTCTATCACCATCCTTCATCCTAGCTTTGCCTATGCTATCCCCGATTCCCTAGACCTTTTTCCCTAAGTTTAAACCCTTACCTTTTACGCTCTAGCTTTAGTATACCTAAACCACTCGAACCGAGACTAGAATCACACAAAATAACCAACATTACGACCATCTCCCTGTGGATACGATACCCGACTTACCCTTTCTACCCGTTAGAGTTTGTCCGAATTACTTTTGATTAGGTGACGCGACTAAGCCTATCAAATTTTGGCGCCGTTGCCGGGGAGACAATTTTTGTTTTTGTTGTTTATTTGGTTCTTTTCTCATTGTTACTCTAGTCTCAAGGAACCTCAATTCCTTGAGACCGCTTCTTATAATTGCCCTAGTGTTGTGTATGGTCAGGCAAACGCGCAGGTCTCAAGCTAATAAGGACGTACAATTTGATCCTGAGCCGGAGCGTACTTTCCTTGCGCGCAAAAGTCTACTAAAGCAACTTGACGCTTCATCCCCCAAAGAAGCTCACACCGAACTCGAACCTCCACTTCCTAGATTAATGGTGTAGCTTTCCGATCACTCTAAGCCGACCGCGGCTCAAATTCCTACGGGCAATGCAATGCCCAACATAGCGGCGAACAACTTTGAGGTTAAACCCGCTTTTATCAACCTCATTGAGCGTAGTTAATTTGGGGGAAGTCCCGGTGAGGACCCCAATCTCCACATTCAAAATTTCTACGACTATTGCTCCACAATCAAACAAACGGGAGTGACTCAAGATCAAATTTGGGAGATGCTCGTCCCATTTTCCCTCCGTGATAAAGCAAAGTTGTGGCTCAACTCATTGAATCGTGTTGCGCTAGCCATTGTTGATTGGAACTCTCTTGTGCTCGCGTTCTACCAAAAGTACTTTCCGCCGGAGAAGACCGCAATGTTAAGAAGCCAAATCACGAGCTTCCGCCAAAGGGGAGACGAGTCTCTCTTTGATGCATGGGAACGATACAAGGACCTACAACGTCAATGCCCTCATCATGGCATGGACAAGTGGTTCATTGTTATGCAATTCTATAACGGTCTTTACAACGAGTCACGCCAAGTGCTTGACTCGGCGGCGAATGGTCAATTTGACAACATAGACGTGGATGAGGCTATGGATACGATTGAAGCCATGGCCATTCATAATGCTCAATACAGTAGCTCTAGGAACATTCCTAGGAGCGGAGGTAAGAACGATGGTGATGTGGTGGCCATGCTTTCGGCCAAGATTGATGCTATGACCGCGATGATGATGAGCGAAATGCGGGCGGGTGGTAGTTCTTCAAATGCTAATGCACAAACAGTAGCGGCGATGCACACTTCTCATGACGTGCCTTGCAATACATGTGGCGTTTCCGGTCATTCTTCTCATGAATGCCGAGGTATGTATGCTCCCGTTCTTGCTTTTCAATCTCAATCCCATTCACAAAATAATCCATACTCTAACTACTATAATGAGGGTTACAAAAACCACCCGAACTTGAGCTACAAAAGCCAAAATGTTTTGAACCCTCAACCACCACAACAACACCAAAACAGCCCTTACAATAACACTCCACAAAATTTCAGCTACAATAATGCTCCAAGACCTTACAACCCTCCGGGCTTCAATCGCCCCAATTTTCAAGCTCAACACGCCCCACCACCCGTGCAAGCCGCTCCGGTTCCCGATCCTATCAGCGAAATGAGGGCCATGATAATGCAAATGGCTAAAACTCAAGAAACGATGATGACTCAAATGCAAAAGAGCGATCAAGCAAAGGACGCGGCCATCAAAATGCTTGAAACACAAGTGGCTCAACTTGCTTCCTCTAGCTCTCAACGGAAGCCGGGTAATCTTCCTTCGCAAGGGTCACAACCCCATGATACCGTCAATGCCATCTCCTTGCGAAGTGGCACGAGCTATGACGGTCCACCCATGCGTACTTACGATGCTCCACCCGCTAAGGTGGTAAGTGAGGTAGATCCTTCCCTTTTCGCTAACGATTTTAGTGTGCCTAGTAATGATTTTGCAGGTACAAAGAGCAATGGAGGTGGCGGACAAGATGGGGCAGCCGTGGGACCCACTGGAGGGCTGGCCGTGAGTGGTCAAGGTGTTGGTGTAGCCGTGGATGGTGGTACACTAAGAGGACAGGCCGAGAATGCCAAGGTCAGAGGAGCCGTAGAGAACAAGGCCACGGAAAAAGAGCAAGCTCAAACCAAGCCTATCGAGCCTCCGATTCAAATCAAATTGCCATTCCCGAGCCGAGTGGTAAAGTCAGAACTTGACACGCAGTTTGGTAAGTTCATGGAGGTTGTGAAAGACTTGAAGGTAACTGTGCCCTTTACTGAACTCGTTACTCAAGTCCCTGCGTACGCTAAGTTTCTCAAAGACATACTCACCCGTAAAAGATCGTTTAGTGAATTCGAGACTGTGGCTTTTACCGCTGAATGCAGTGCACTTTTACAAAACCAGTCTCCACCTAAACTAAAGGATCCGGGTAGCTTCTCGATTCCTCGCACTATCGGAACCACTTTTATTGATAAAGCTTTGTGTGATTTAGGTGCAAGCGTGAGCGTCATGCCGTACTCGGTGTGCGAGAAGCTCAACATGGGCGAGTTAAAAGTAACTAATATCACGCTCCAGATGGCGGATCGTTCTGTCAAACGCCCCCTAGGTGTTTTGGAGGACGTTCCTGTCAAAGTGGGTAAGTTTTTCATTCCCGTCGATTTCATTGTTCTTGACATGGCTGAGGACTCCCAAATTCCAATCATTTTGGGTCGGCCTTTCTTGCACACTGCTGGTGCAATCATCGACGTCAAGAACGGGAAATTGACGTTGGATATAGGAGGTGATAAAGTTACTTTCAACCTTTCTAATGCTTTAAAACGCCCTATGTTGGAGGAGCATGTCTTTGCGGTCGATGTCATTGATGATTGTGTTGACGAGTACTTACCTCAAGTCCTCGAGAGGGACCCTCTTGAGGCCGTGCTTTGCTGTCATGATGTTGTTGCAGGTACTCTAGGGAGGATGGACAAGGGTAGAGACGTGCTCAAAGACGATGTGCGTGGTGTTGCATTTGTTGGTCGAATGGATGCTATGGATGACAAGGATGGCCGAGTAGGCCATGGTGATGATGCTAATGTTGATGGCCGGGTGAATGATGATGATGGATACGATGAAGAGGATGATGGAAGCGGATTCGTCTACGACGAGACCCATGGATGGTGCTACTACTAGTACCCGTTGCTAAACCCCCCGTTTGAAGCCGGTTTGGGGGGACGTTTCATTTTGTAAATAGCATGTATGTACTTTATTTTTTCTTGAGACTTTTGCGTGTTTTTCTCCCTTATTTTAAGGTCCCTGGTTGATGTGCTGTAGGACACATTGGGGACAATGTGTTGTTTGGTTTGGGGGGAGGGACGCTTTGCTTTATTTTGCGTTTTCTTTTTTCGTTTTTCATTTTCCATAAAAAAACTCAAAAATCCCAAAAAAATCCAAAAAAAATCTGAAAATTCACAAAAATTCCATAAAAATCAGAAAATTTCACACAAAAATACCAAAAATACGTATCCCGATCGTTGTTTGCGAGCTTGTTTTGATCTTATTCTTTCCCGACATCCCTTCCCTTATTTGCTTTGAGCTTTGGCATGATTTTCATTGTTTGGATTAGCGCTTTCGGGGATGTTGAGACGCTAGTAGATGATGGCATGTGCTTTTACTGTTTGGCTTTATCATTCATGGACTATAGCTACTTTTATTGTGAGGTTTTGAGCCTCCAGAGGCCGGTTCATTTATCCCGGTCCCCGTGCTTTATTGTGAGTAGTTATCCTCGTGGGGTACGTAATATTAACGCGCATTAGTGTGGCCCATATCCCGTGTTTCCCACGATTTTGTCACTTGTTTATGCATATGAGGCTTTAGTGGATTTTCATTTTGTTCACCTTGTTCTTACATGGTTTTTATCCTCTCATATGTGATCCTAATCCCCTTACCCGCATGAGTTTGCTAGCTACATTGCCAAATAGCCTACCCTAGCCATGCTAGTTACCGCTTTGCTTACTCTTGTGCTCGTTCTTCGGGTTTTGATCATGCTACGACTTGCTGATGTCGTTGGCTTGGAGAGTGTTGGTGAATATGTGTCGGGATTGCTGTTTCCCCGACCTTTTATGAGGTATTTCCGCAACTATGTGAGTGTGCTCTTTGCTCAAGAAAAAAAGAAACAAAAATCAGAAAAATTCAAACATAACACAAAAATAAGAAAAGGAAGAAAATGTGTGCACAAAAGTAAGAGTTGTTGTTGTTGTTACATGAGTGAGCACTTGAAATTTGTTGTCATGTTGCGTGGATGTGTAAAGGAGACCGATATGCTGTTTTCGGTCCGTTTATCATGAGAGTTGGGTTCCTTGTTGGTTGGATGAGCACTTGAGTAGTACTAGTGGTTTCTAGTGGCTTAGCTCCACGATGCCATAATCTTTTGCTCCACCTTATCACCCTTTACCTCTCTATGGCCTTTACATCCTCATATCCTATGTAAGTCCTCATGTTTGCTTTGTTTTTGTGACATTATTTGTGTACGGGAATGCGAGATTTGGTCCACATTAGATTGCGGGCGTGCTTCCACTAGTCGAGTAGGTGAGTGTCATCACATATATCACCTTGTTCATCATTTGGGTAGAGAGGAAACCGCGAGAGGTCCGTGATTTGATTGCTAGAGAGCCTAAGTTTAAGCCATGCTATTCATTCTGCGCCGTCTTGTAATTCTCATCCATTAGCTAGCTAATTCCATACGTCCCATGCTGTTTCGGGATTGATTGCCATTCGCTTGAGCTGCTTGCGGTTTGGCGATTGTTTGGGGAAGTCTCCTTTTGCTCGTTTTTGTAGGTTTATATCCGTATATAGACCTTAAAATCCACAGGATTATAATGAAAAACTTTATAAGATTAATGGTCATAAATCAAAATTGCATAACATAATAAAGAGATTAAGAATCAACCTTTAATCCTTGCAAAAAGGCCTAAGAACAATACCAAAATTATGGTATCTCCTAATAATCTCACCCAAGATGTGTTCTTGATATGCCCTTGAATTTGCTAGAAAATTAGAGAATTTTAGAGGAAAAAACTTGTTTTCTCTCTAGGTCTTTGTGTTGTAAAATAATAGTGAATGAAATTTCTTAATTAGAGTAGAATTAGGAAGTAAATATACTACCAAAACTACTCCTAATGGCCGGCCACTTCTATAGGTATTTGGGGAGATTTTATTCTCCTCAAATACATTATCTTTTTGACCAAGTAATCCATAATGTATTTGGACACTTTTGTATTTGGTCACTTTAGTTTTTAATATAATGCAATTTATTACTAGTGTCATCTGTATGGACCGACTATAATATATTATAAATATCCTTATATTTATAATTTACTAATTAATTATAACGGTTTATATTTAATTAGCTTGCATTATACACAACAATTAAATATAACATTTTATATTCAATTCACGAATTACATTTAATTGCTTTAGCTAATATTATTTAATCAAGATTAAATTGCCGTGTTAACATTACACTGACCAACATTTTAGTCAAGAATATCATCTCACTTGACTAACATTTTAGTCACATTTGACTAACCTTTTAGTCAACAACACTAACTAACTGTTTAGTCATTAAGTTAGGCATCAATATGATCATTTTCTCAAATAATCATATCTCTCAAACACATCCTTTAGGTGTGACTCTTAGGGACCAGTTGATCACCGCCATCTGTATGACAATAACGTCAAACTTATCTAGCAAGCCAACCGTTATTGATAAACGTTAATCAACTGATTAAATACAAAATGTACCCTGTGTACCTTTAGAGATTTATTTATGTTATTGCACTCACTATGGAGGACACTAACCCCAACAATCTCCCACTTGTCCGTACAAGTGTAGGTGCGATAACCGATTCTCATATCCATAATAAATTTCTTCCACTCAATGTAAACCAATTTGCAAAGTCCGTACTTTCAAAGGTCGTAGTTCACAAGCGATCAGTATCAAGAGTGGTTTCCCCGACTAGAGAGTAACTTAACTGATAAATGAATCAATATTCGAGCATGGCCATGCATTTTCAGTTACAGCTCCTCGAGTGGCCCTGAGAATAAATATTATAACTCGATAGAAGTTTGGATATTTCCCTCAACTCGAATCCTGCAGACGTAAGCGCAGCATGAAATGACTCAGTGAAAATCTGCTTGGCCCCCTGTTACGGTCGACCGTGAGAAAGAAACCAAAGTCACCCAAAATCTGCCTTAATCTCAAGAGACAGTCGATAGTCAAAAGAATCGACTCTAGGAATACTATGGATGTCCTATCCACGACCCGGCACCTAATGTTCTGAAACATTTAGGACTCCATGTAGTCGTCACAAAAATTGCCCTGCGCGATTTCAGTAAACCCGCATCTGTGATCGATCAGTCAACAGTTTGACTTATGGCTCGTTGAACCCACCATCAATCGACGTCACAAAATGATTGCCAGAGTTATCAGCTCGTGTAGGCGATCACGAACCAAAACAAAATATATAGCAATTCAGTTCACTTTGAGGTGTTCAATGTTGTCTGCACAACCCTCATGAAAAACAATATATATAACAAAACGATGATTTTATTAGAAGTTTTAGGAAATACACGTGTCAAATCCATACAAAACAACTAATACAACTCAGGAACACGCTTAATTCCCATGGATTTAACGTGCCCTTCATGCTTATCTTGTCTCAACGGCTTAGTGAGAGGATCTGCTATGTTATCATCCGTAGCAATCTTGTCAATCACTATCTCCTTCTGCTCCACGTAATCTCGGATCATGTGAGCCTTCCTTTGCACGTGCCGAGACTTGTTGCTGGACTTAGGCTCCTTCGCTTGGAAGATGGCACCACTATTGTCACAATAGATGGTGATCGGGTCATTCGAACTAGGAACTCTGATTAGTCCTTGTAAGAACCGACGCATCCATATAGCTTCCTTCCCACCTACGAGCAAAGATAGTACTTTCGGACTCGATCGTTGAATCGCTATCTTGATTTGTTTGGAGCTTTTCCAAATGATCGCAGCCGTTATTAAGAGTAAAACGAATCCAGATTGAGACTTCGAGTCATCTCGATCCGTTTGGAAACTAGCGTCTGCACAGAGGTTCGGCCAAGCATAGCTCAGTGTCTCCTCCATAAGTTAATACCCAATCTTTAGTCCTCCGTAGGTACTTAAGAATATTCTTTACGGCCATCCAGTGTGCTTCACCTGGATTGCCTTGGTATCGACTCGTCATACTCAATGCATATGCCACGTCTGGACGTGTGCATATCATGGCATACATGATCGATCCTATCGCCAAGCATATGGAATCCGACTCATGCGCCGACCTCTTCCGATGTCTTTGGTGCTTGAGCTTTACTCAAGTGCACCTCGAGATCATTGGAAGGTTCCTTCTTGGAGTTAGTCATCTTGAACCTCTCAAGAATCTTATCTATATAAGACTCTGACCGAGGGATAACATCCGTCGTGATCTATCTCTATAGATACGAGCCCCAAAATACGCTGCGTGCCTCACCCAGATCTTTCATCCTGAAATGGTTCTTTAACCATACTTTTACCGGAAGTTAAGAGAGGTATGTCATTCCCAATCAAGAGTATGTCATCGACGATGATTAGGAAGACAATCTTGCTCCCACTCGACTTGATATATAGGCATGGTTCCTCGACCGATCGAGTGAATCCATTCTCCTTTATCACTTGGTCGAAGCGATGATTCCAACTCCGTGAAACTTGCTTAAGTCCATAGATGGAACGCTTAAGCTTGCAAACTTTCTTAGGATTTTCAGGATCAATGTAACCTTCGGGTTGTACCATGTACAACTCCTCCTCCAAATAACCGTTTAAGAAGGCGGTTTTCACATCCATTTGCCAAATTTCATAGTTATGAAATGCGGCGATCGCTAAGAGAATCCGAATGGAACGAAGCATGACTATGGGTGCAAAAATCTCATCATAGTGCAACCCTTGCACTTGAGTGAAACCCTTTGCAACTAGTCGTGCCTTGTATATATCTGGTTGTCCTTCTACAGATCGCTTTATCTTGTAAAGCCATTTGCACTGAAGAGGCCTAGCCTTATCAGGTAAGTCAACCAGATCCCATACATTGTTCTCGTACATAGAGTCCATCTCGGATTGCATGGCTTCTTGCCAAAGCTTTGAGTCA
Source organism: Dianthus caryophyllus (assembly GCA_023091065.1). Classification (NCBI taxonomy): domain Eukaryota; kingdom Viridiplantae; phylum Streptophyta; class Magnoliopsida; order Caryophyllales; family Caryophyllaceae; genus Dianthus; species Dianthus caryophyllus. The sequence continues at coordinate 19,067,868 of CM041521.1, forward strand.
GAACACGTCATGGCACCTTTATAGGTTACGAGTTCGTTACTCTCTAGGAGTAAAACGTCGTCTTTCCCATTCTCCTCGACTATACCGATATATCGATCTGGAGGAATGGAGAGTCTACCCGACCACGGGTTCCAAAGGGACATTAACCGCAGCAGACGAAGAAGGAACAGTTTCCTCCATCGGTTGCTCGGTTGTTGGTTCAGGAATCTCCGACAGATCGAAGGTTCTATTACTTCTCTTGTCTTCGAGAAACTCTTTCTCTAAGAATTTCGCACTAGCCGCAACAAAAACTCGGTGTTCGGTAGGCGAATAGAAGTAATGACCAAACATTCCTTTTGGATAACCAATAAAGTATGTCTTGACCGATCGCGGGCCGAGCTTATCCTTGTGTCAACTACTTGACATAAGCCTCGCACCCCAAACCGAATAAAGGACAAGTTAGGGACCGCTTCCTTCCATAACTCGTATGGAGTCTTGTCAATGACTTTAGTCGGACTTGGTTTAGTATAAGAGCGGTGACAAAGAGCATAGCCCCATAATGAGTCAGGTACATCCGTGTGACTCATCATGGATCGAACCATGTCAAGTAATGTTCGATTCCTGCGTTCGGACACACCATTCAATTGTGGTGTTCCGGGTGGAGTTAATTGTAGTACTATCCCGCGGTTTTTCAGGTGTCGATCAAACTCAGTTGAAAGATATTCGCCACCACGATCTGAACGTAGTGATTTTATCTTTCTATCCAATTGGTTCTCAACCTTATTCTGGAATTCCTTGAACTTGTCAAAGGACTCACTTTTATGCTTCATCAAGTAGACATGTCCATATCTACTCAAATCGTCCGTGAAAGTGATAAAATACCTATACCCATCTCTAGCGTTGATTGACATAGGTCCACACACATCAGTATGTATGAGTCCTAATAGGTCAGCAGCGCGCATTCCAACACCTTTGAAGGAAATTCGAGACATTTTACTTATGAGACATGATTCACTTGTGCCAAAAGTTTCATAGTCAAATGGGGCGATTGTCCCATTATCAATGAGCTTTTCCACGTGTTTCTCATTCATGTGTCCCATACGGCAATGCCATAGATATGTTTGATCTTGTCATCAACCTTTGCTTTCTTGTTACTCACATGCATTATATCTGTGGTTAGATCTAAAACATAAATTCCGTTCATGGAAACTGCTTTACCAAGAATCATATCGTTTAAAGAGAAAATACAGCTATTATTCTTTAAAACAAAAATCCGTCTTTATCAAGTACGGATACAGAAATAATGTTTTGGATAAAATAGGTACATTGTAACAGTTATTCAGTAATAACTCAAATCCGCTCGGGAGTTGGATTACATATGTTCCTACTGAAACGGCAGCAACTCTTGCTCCATTCCCCACTCGCACAGATGAGAACCACAACCAGTATCAAGTACCCAAGTTCCGAAACTTGCATGGTTAATCTCAATCATATGAATAAAAGAAGACATACCAACAGGAATGACGTGGCCTGCTTTTATGTCCTCAGCATACACGGGACAGTTCCACCTCCAATGCCCAGACTTGTGGCAATGGTGGCACTCCATGTTTTGCTTTGCTTTTGCCTTGCCTTGTGAGCTACCGCTAGACTCACCAGGCCCACTCTTCGCAATCACTGGCTTTTTAAACTTTGGCTTTCCTACAGTTAGGTTAGCCGGAGCCTTACCCTTGCCCTTGTGCTTGTTGCCTATCATGAGAACATCTTGTTTCATGCTCCCACTCAACTTCAGATCACTCTCTGTCTGTACGAGGAGTGAGTGAAGCTCATGCAGACTTTTCTGCATGTCATTCATATAATAGTTTGCCCTAAAGAGGGCATACCCATCATGAAGAGAGTAGAGCACACGATCAACGATGATCTTCTCATCGATCTTGCAACCAAGCTCCTCCAGTTTCTCAACGTTCTCGATCATGTCGAGAAGGTGTGGACCAACCGGTTGGCCCTTCTGGAGTCTCGCTTCAAAGAAACGAGTGGTATACTCGTAACTCTTGATTCTCGGTGCTTTCGAGAACTCTTTGGTTAGGGTGGTGAAAATCTTGTTTGCACCTTGGGTGATGAATCGTCTTTGTAAATTGGATTCCATTGAATAGATGAGTACGTTCTGTATCGCACCTGCCTGCATCATGAAATCATTATAAAGATAGACTTCATCTGCTTCCCGCATCGGAGCTGGTTTAGCTCAGCGATGGCTCGATCAAGTACTTGAGCTACTGTCAAAGAATGGCGGCATTCCGTAATGCGCCTCCCAATCGTGAAAAATTGGACCCATCACTCTTGATCGTGTGGGTGATTCATCTTTAATCCATGAAAATTCTAAGCCATGATTCGCGTGTTAGTGTGGCACTTGGCATTGGTTCGTCTGTACAGCCATTTGTTATAGTAGTTATATCTGTATATAACGAATTCGATACTGTGAAAAGAGAGAAGAAGCGAGAAGATAAGAAAACATCGTTTTAAAGGTTTAAGTCGTAAGCAATAACGATTTAATGCAATGACTTGCGCACTCATATAATCGACCTCCCTCGAGAATTATATAAGTGATCCCAAGACTCAATTTCTTTAAATTGATAAGCCAACCTTTGGCTAATTCTCTTGTTAGAATTCTTGGTCGATAGATTTCAAGAAATCCTATCAATTAGTCCACCATAACTACGAGATATTACTCGAACTATAGTGTTGAGGTAAAATAGGTCAACGCATACTACTTACCCAACGTAGAAGGGGTCATGTGGAGAGTAAGGTCCTACATGCCTACCGACGAAGAAGGGGCTCATAGTATGCTTTTCCTATAAAGACTAATCTCAATTTTATAAATAGAGGAAGGTCCCATCATCTCATTTTAATTCATTTTAAGTGAACAAATATCTAGCATTTTCGAGAATGATTATATCGAGGTGATAGCCCTAAACGAATGACATCCGTATGTCCATGATAAAAATGCAACTAAATGATCCATTTTCATGCATATTAGGTGGTTTGGTTTAGTTTAGGCGGAATATGATGCTACTATCTAACGTGTATGCAATGCAAAACGGTAAGAAAGCATAAAACGAAAAAAAAAAAAAAAAAAAAAAACACCTAGTGTGGCCTATCCCTATGAAAATAAAGACATATTACAATTTGGAATCCATTCATGGACCCTAAAGCTGTCTTCATTCTTCATCTTGGGCTTTAAGTGGGAGTCCATCCTTAATCTTCTCAAAATTACATTTTGAATTACAAAATAAACCTATTTACATTCTAATTCAAAATATGCCAAAAAATAAAATATTACAAGATGGGAGATTCGAGATCTCAAAAATACAACCAAAATTGTGTTTCCTTCATTACGAAAACACAATCTTCTAAGGCCACACTAGTAAATTACAACCTTTTGTACATAATTAATGCGTAAAATAAACCATTCAAAACATTCATTCACAAAAATAGCATCAACTAAACAAAATATAAAATCAATGCATACAATTGATTAAAATATCCAAACCACCTCTTTTAAATGATTATAATTATGCTACAATTCCTTAATTGTTCATAATATCTTAATCAAAACATAATCCAAAAGAAATAATTTATATTATCAGTATAACATAAATTAGATCACAAAAATATTTTAAACTTCTTTAAAATATTAGGTATCACATTTATAATGAACTGCTTCACAATAACACAAAATATATTATCTTTATAATATAACAAAATAAAAAAAAATAATAATTTTTATAAAAGTTACTGTTCACGGCACTATTCACGTGAACAGTAAAAAAATTTTCTTTTATAAAAGTTACTGTTCACGGCACTATTCACGTGAACAGTAAAAAAAAATTTTTAAAATTTTTTTTTTTATTAAAAATCAAATTAAACCTTTTTAATTCAATCATGCTAAAAAAACCGGTATAAACTATCAACATCTAATCATTATTAAATATTGATACAAACTAGATTATTCAAATTAACCTTTTAAAGAGAATATCTAAATCATGACTAATTAATTACCATAATATTTAACTAATCATAATAGATTTGTTCATCTATACCAAAACTAATATTATGAATGTTCTTTAACATCCAAATCAAAATCCAATTTTATTTTAATTTAATCATTATTAAATCAAAACAACAACATATTCATAATATTATTATTTTAACAGTTTAAAACAACAAATATCTATGAATCAATTTGGAACAAAATAAAAAAAAAAAATAACCCACGGCACAAAGGCCAAAAACAAAATTTTTGATTTAAAATTATACAAAATCGATTTTTATGAAAACCTTATAAAAATTTCATGTGCCCTAAGTCTCTGATACCACTTGTAGGTTTATATCCGTATATAGACCTTAAAATCCACAGGATTATAATGAAAAACTTTATAAGATTAATGGTCATAAATCAAAATTGCATAACATAATAAAGAGATTAAGAATCAACCTTTAATCCTTGCAAAAAGGCCTAAGAACAATACCAAAATTATGGTATCTCCTAATAATCTCACCCAAGATGTGTTCTTGATATGCCCTTGAATTTGCTAGAAAATTAGAGAATTTTAGAGGAAAAAACTTGTTTTCTCTCTAGGTCTTTGTGTTGTAAAATAATAGTGAATGAAATTTCTTAATTAGAGTAGAATTAGGAAGTAAATATACTACCAAAACTACTCCTAATGGCCGGCCACTTCTATAGGTATTTGGGGAGATTTTATTCTCCTCAAATACATTATCTTTTTGACCAAGTAATGCATAATGTATTTGGACACTTTTGTATTTGGTCACTTTAACTTTTAATATAATTGTAACAACCTGGTTTTTAGTCGACTTTAATTACTAAGGCGGAAATTAATTAAGTCTTAAACCAGCGTTATTAATTATACAAATAACCCAAAATATTACATCATCGTTTAAGAGTTGAATAGAACAACTCTAAATACGGAGATTAAAAGGAGTAGCGTTATATATATTACATATCTCTCAAAAACAACAAAAGTAAAGCGTAAAAACGTCTCGTGGCCCCATCCAAAATCCAGCTCCTGGTCCACGATCGTCCTGCACAATAAACTATTGGGGGATGCTCGGCCGAATGACAAAGGACTAGCTATGCTCATACTTACCCTCGATTTCAATTACTTTGGTTTAATATTATCGCTTTATAAACATAACATTATGATAAAAACATAAACATGCTTATTCAAATAGCATATAAAGACATATAAGTCATAATAAGCATGCGGTTTAAAGCGATAAATCATATAAGCATGATATTCAATTAGGAAGGTAAATAACAGATAATAGCATAGCAATAGTGTCACAATATACAACAGGATTACAAAGCGATATCAGTTCGCATACAAACATATATAATGTATCATAATCATCATATAGACTCGATTCATTTCAGAAAGTTGTGGTCTTTAATTTTCGAAGATGGTACACACTCGTTCTCATTTAATCAGACAACAAACAACACATACTGCTTACGAGCCTGACCACTGAGTAGGCCTTTGTACTCTGATCGATTGCATCTCACTTCCATAGTGCAGAGACTTACTCGCTCGTAAACCACGCCGAATACTATATTACTTGCATCTCATCGTCTAGTGTTCGAAATGATTCGAACTTCAGATACAATCTCGTCAAGTAATCTTTACGCAGGGTAATAATGAATGCTAGTGTCGCGTCCAATAAAGACGAAACACGGCAAGGAGACAGAACCGTAAAGCGCATATGCACATAATGTTACGGTGGCCCTGATAACTTTAGCGAAATAGAGTGAATTAAACCCTAGTCTAGTACATGTACATTAGTATCCACGTTAAGAATGGGCCACGCTATTTGTAGAGCACCTTAACTCCAGATAAAACGACCATTTCCTAAAGCTCGTGGCAAAAACCATGGCATATTCAATTATCTTGTCCCAAGAATGGCACCGCCACAAGACTATCTTAAACCCACTTCACTTACGATTGACGTTTTCATATCTGAGGCCCAAGCTTGACCTTTTATTTAACTTACTCAATATTCATTATTTATTTGATATTACATATCACATGTTACTAGACTCTCCTAGTCTCAGCGTCAAACGTTTTATTTGAATTGTAGGTTTCATATGATCACATAACACATTCGTTTATTATTTGAAGTGTTGTTAATTATTAACGTTTTAAATTTCTAATTTGATATGTTTATTAATATGTCAAATTTTATTTAAGTGTTTTTCAAACACTTTAAGTTATTTACTTATTCATTTTAAATTTTCTATACTTAGTAAAATTTTCAATTATTTTCAGTATTTCACTATTCACTTTTCACTATTCACTATTCACTATTCACTATTCACTTTTCACTATTCACCGTATTTTATACGTATTTTTATACGTATTCGTATTTTTATACTTCGTATTCTATACGTATATTTATACTTATACGTATTCTTATACTTGTACGTATGTTTATATTTATACGTATTTTTATACTTAAGGTATTTTAGTATAATACTAAACTTGTTTTTATTTTCTAAGTACAAATTTCTAGTTTCAAAGTCGTTAGGTTCGTTTTGTACTTAGTGATTTTTGTAAATATTTTAACAGTTTAGTTTTAAAAATGTTAAGTTCGTTTTGTACTTAGTGATTTTTGAAAATATTCTAAAAGTCTAGTTTTTTAAAAACGTTAAGTTCGGTTTGTAAAAAGTGATAATGATATTCATTTTAAAATACTAGTTTTAAAATTGTTAAGTTCAATTTGTAAAAAGTGATAATGGTATTCATTTTAAATTGAGACTTAGTTAAATTTAGTCGTCTATTAACTAAATTTAGCGATTTTCATTTTAAAAGATAATAGTATCGTGGATGATTCATTTATAGTCCGTATGTCCAAGTTCAACAATCCAATATCAAAGGTAATAGCACACGATTTAATTCATTTTTATACGGTTACTCATTTTTTCATCGGTTTAACATAATTCATTTAAAATCAAAACGATTTATACAAAAATTCAATTCTAATTACTATTTAACTTTAGTGACTTAGTGATAATTTCATTTTGGTCAAATTTAGTCAATAAAAATGAAGGATGCCGTGTACAACATATATAATACAAAAATTGATTTATTTCTTTTAATTTCTTAATTCTAACTTATTAATTAATAATTAAATTAACTTAACAATAAATTAAAAAGTGATAAAACAAATTTTAACCCTAAAAATGAAGGGGATGCCGTGGCTAACATAGTGATGTCCTAAATTTTCATTTTTCGATTTTATCGGTTTTTAACTTAAAGTCTTTATAATTCAATTATTCTAATTATACTAAAACAATTTAAACTAAAATGAAATTTACTAAAAATTTCATTTATAATTATGAATAGTGTTTTTCAACACTTAAATTTTCTAACTTTTTAATCTAAATGATTTATAATGTTTAAGTTGATTTAATACATAATACTAACAATATATATAAACAATAACTAAACATAAACACAAATTATTAACAAACATAAAATAAAATAAGATCAAAATGAGTAAAAATGATGAACATCAACATGACAATTTCAAGAACACACATGAAGATCATATTAAAGCTCAAGAACACTAATTTTGATTTTAACAACTTATAATTTATTTTCCTAATTTAATTCTTTTTGCATGGTAGCATCCTTTTTAACTAACTTATTCTAACATATTATTTACAAAAAATAAAAGTGAAAATTTATTAAAATAAAAGGGAAAAACCGTGATATATATATACATGAACATATAATTTTTATTTTTCATTTTTAATCACTTTAAACTCATCTTTAATATTTCACATAATTTTTATATATGATTATTATTCAAATAAAACATAACTAAACATTAAAATCATATGAACTTAAATTAAAAATGCTCAAAAATAATTTAACTACACATGTGAATATATTACTATAACTAAACTATTAACATATTATTTAGTCATTATCATTTTATTATACAACACATAAACATACAAGTGATGTTTAACATATTTAACATAATTTTCATATTCATAAAATCATAATAACAAAACAAATTAATTTACTAAAAGGATAATATAAGACAAGGCTAGTCACCTTAATTAGGATGTTAATCGTCGGGGATCTAAAATAAATTTTAGATCGGATAATTCCTTCACCCATATTATCCAAGTTATTCACCCAAAATAATCCATGAAGTTAGCTCCTAATACCCACTAATATAACTAGAATTACTTTGATTTATTAGAAATAATATTAGGGTTTTATTTTAATTGTTTTTGTAAGAAAAATGGAAGAAAATAAATGGAGGAAAGGAGAGTATGAGCCACGACATTTTGAGGAGGCAAGGAGTGATTTTTGCACTTAGAAATAATGTGGACAAGTTGTAAAAATATTAGGTTAAATGCTTTAGGTTTTGTTTTGATTTTAATTAGAAAATAATGTTTTATTTAATTAAATTATGACTCATAAAAATCAAGTTGATGCACTTGACTCATTTAGAAGGTTCTTAGGTGATATTTTGATGATAAAAAGTTTTCCACGAAATTAATCAGTTTTAAAAAAAGTCGGGTGTCAAAAGACGATAAAAGTTAAAATGTGCTGTTTTGGCGATTTTCTGAAAAGTATTCATTTTATAAATTTAAGACTAAAATATTTTATTTACTACTTTAGAAAAATTTTAAAAGTGACGGAAATGAAAATGGTAATATTAAAGTAGTAGTATTGAATTTGTATTTATATTCTTTTTATTATGTATTAAACTTTAAATTTAAATATAAAATAAAATAAAAGTGATGATGGCAAATTAAAGGTGTAAGAAAAAATTGGACTTGTGTAAGTAATAATGGAAGAGGATAGACTTTGAATTAATTGGTCCAAAAGTCAAAAGTCAAATTTTCTACTGATTTTCATTTCTAAATTTTCGATTCTTGATCATGAAAGGTCTCAAATAAAAGATATGATCTTAAAATAGTATTTTGAAATAAAATCTAAATAAAAATAAAACTAATTTTCAAAAGGTACTAAATATAAAAATCGGATCTTAACCCTCGAGATTTTGATTAAAATTTTACTAGGTCGAAATACTTATTTTTAGTTGAATGTTATAGATTTAAAGAATTATAAACAAACGTCAAAAAGTTAGTCAATTTAAAGTAAGTGTGACTTCAAATTTCACAATTTAGAAAAAGGCTAGTTTAATGTAAATGAAATACTAATTTGATATTAAAACTAAAGTTTTTATTTTGAAAACGAAAAATGTTTGAAATTGAATTTTATGAATAAAAGGTTTTACATTTATTTTTATGAATAGTAAATATAACTTAACCTTTTTGAAATTTGAAAGGCGATATAAATTTTGTGTTGATTTTTATAAAATTTTGAAATGTATTTCTTTTTCAATTCTGAAGATAATAGAACAAACTTTATTTTTCAAAATTTTTAAATTTGTACTTAGGAAAATTTATTATTATTTGGCGAAAAAATTTCAGTCGCATTTTATTATATGGAAAAAGGATGAATTTAATTTGAGGAATTAAATTCTTTTATCATATTGTGTTAAAATAACACGGGGTGTTACAAACCTACCCCCTTAAGAAAAGTTTCGTCCCGAAACTTGAATAGAGTGGATAACTACTTGCAGTCAAGCAATGCAGTTGGAGAGAATATCATGATTTTACAAGTTTCGATAAAGGCATTTGATTTTGGTTGAATAAGACTTTTCCAAATGTTTGAATTTTTGCATTATTATAAAGAATGTTAGATAGAGTGGAAAGTTTGAAAGATTTAATCGTTGTATATTTACAAATGGGATATTTTGAATAAATATAGAGATATCGCTAGATTGTTATTTTCCAAAATCGGTTTAAAAGGGATTTTCAAAAAGGTGGGGCCTGGAAGTTTTGTACGGAATTAATTTAAATTAAAATATAAGGGTTTTAAAATAAAACAATTTTAAATTTTATTTGAAATTAAATATGTAGTTTAAGGTTGATTGAAATAATGATTTTGAATAATATAAATCAATGATTTTAAATCATCATATTTTGTCCTACCCCCTTGAGAAAATTTTAAACATATTTATCAAATTTAAGAGAAAAGCTAAAGATTCATTTAAAAGGTTGAGAATTCAGAATTAGGTATTGATAAGTGGCAAATTTTGAAAGCAATCAAATTCGATCATAACTGAGGTAAAGAAAATACGATTTAATACAAAATAATTTTAAAGTTATTTAAAATCACAAAATAAAATTTTAGAATTAACTAGATAAGTTTTCAGAGATATTTTAGAAGGGAAACATGCAAGTTAATTTTAGAAGATAATTACAAATTATAAATTTACGAATATTTGTAAATTTTAAAAGAGATAGAAGTTTAAGAGATTAAAATGTAATAAAGTTTGAAGGTTTTTTTTTTTTGATTCAATTAAAAGAAGTTTAAGAAATAGACAAGCAAAAATGAAATCATTTTGCGAGATTAAGGAATAGGAATGAAAGTTCATTTGAAAAGTAGTTATTAGGAATTTAGATCTAGGAAATTAGAGAGTTAGAAGGAAAAGGTTAAAGAGATTAAAATTTTTAAAAAAGAACGAAATAAGAATTTTAGTTAAAGAGGATAATTAGATGGAGTTGTAGGAATCCTTTCTGCGATAGAGTTCTTCGAGATCTTGAACGTCTTATCAGTTGTAAGGTCCTTGATGCGTCCATTTGCTGCGTTTGAGATCTTGTCGTCATGTATTGGATTAAAGGCTTCGTTCTTCGAGAATTAAATTTATTACTTAGATTTTATATCCGAGGATAGTTGTTAGTTTTAGTTAGTCACATCAGCAAGTAGCAAGCAAACGATTGTTAGTGTATTTTATTTTGAGGGCGGTAATTCGTTATTTAAAAGTCCTTAGGCTATGGTCGGTCCTTAAAGTTTCTACCCATCCTCACACTTTAAAGTGATCTAAGTTATTATTTTAGCGATCTAAGATTTCTAATTTATTATTTGATCCTATAAGTCTATGCCTGACACACGATATGAATGTCCGGCCCAGGTGTCTCTCGCTAGATGAAATAACTATTAAGTTACTCACTGGTCAAGACGACTTTGATACTAAGCTGAATAACCTGGTTTTTAGCTCACTTTAATTACTAAGGCGGAAATTAATTAAGTCTTAAACCAATAAGTATTAATTATTCAAATAACCCAAAATATTACATCATCGTTTAAGAGTTGAATAGAACAACTCTAAATACGGAGATTAAAAGGAGTAGCGTTATATATATTACATATCTCTCAAAAACAACAAAAGTAAAGCGTAAAAACGTCTCGTGGCCCCATCCAAAATCCAGCTCCTGGTCCACGATCGTCCTGCACAATAAACTATTGGGGGGATGCCCGCTGAGCGGACAGTGACTAGCTATGCTCATACTTACCCTCGATTTCAATTACTTTGGTTTAATATTATCGCTTTATAAACATAACATTATGATAAAAACATAAACATGCTTATTCAAATAGCATATAAAGACATATAAGTCATAATAAGCATGCGGTTTAAAGCGATAAATCATATAAGCATGATATTCAATTAGGAAGGTAAATAACAGATAATAGCATAGCAATAGTGTCACAATATACAACAGGATTACAAAGCGATATCAGATCGCATACAAACATATATAATGTATCATAATCATCATACAGACTCGATTCATTTCAGAAAGTTGTGGTCTTTAATTTTCGAAGATGGTACACACTCGTTCTCATTTAATCAGACAACAAACAACACATACTGCTTACGAGCCTGACCACTGAGTAGGCCTTTGTACTCTGATCGATTGCATCTCACTTCCATAGTGCAGAGACTTACTCGACTCGTAAACCACGCCGAATACTATATTACTTGCATCTCATCGTCTAGTGTTCGAAATGATTCGAACTTCAGATACAATCTCGTCAAGTAATCTTTACGCAGGGTAAGAATGAATGCTAGTGTCGCGTCCAATAAAGACGAAACACGGCAAGGAGACAGAACCGTAAAGCGCATATGCACATAATGTTACGGTGGCCCTGATAACTTTAGCGAAATAGAGTGAATTAAACCCTAGTCTAGTACATGTACATTAGTATCCACGTTAAGAATGGGCCACGCTATTTGTAGAGCACCTTAACTCCAGATAAAACGACCATTTCCTAAAGCCTGTGGCAAAAACCATGGCATATTCAATTATCTTGTCCGGCAATGGCGACCGCCACAAGACTATCTTAAACCCACTTCACTTACGATTGACGTTTTCATATCTGAGGCCCAAGCTTGACCTTTTATTTAACTTACTCAATATTCATTATTTATTTGATATTACATATCACATGTTACTAGACTCTCCTAGTCTCAGCGTCAAACGTTTTATTTGAATTGTAGGTTTCATATGATCACATAACACATTCGTTTATTATTTGAAGTGTTGTTAATTATTAACGTTTTTAAATTTCTAATTTGATATGTTTATTAATATGTCAAATTTTATTTAAGTGTTTTTCAAACACTTTAAGTTATTTACTTATTCATTTTAAATTTTCTATACTTAGTAAAATTTTCAATTATTTTCGATTTCACTATTCACTTTTCACTATTCACTATTCACTATTCACTATTCACTTTTCACTATTCAATCGTATTTTATAATGATTTTTATACGTATTCGTATTTTTATACTTCGTATTCTATACGTATATTTATACTTATACGTATTCTTATACTTGTACGTATGTTTATATTTATACGTATTTTTATACTTAAGGTATTTTAGTATAATACTAAACTTGTTTTTATTTTCTAAGTACAAATTTCTAGTTTCAAAGTCGTTAGGTTCGTTTTGTACTTAGTGATTTTTGTAAATATTTTAACAGTTTAGTTTTAAAAATGTTAAGTTCGTTTTGTACTTAGTGATTTTTGAAAATATTCTAAAAGTCTAGTTTTTTAAAAACGTTAAGTTCGGTTTGTAAAAAGTGATAATGATATTCATTTTAAAATACTAGTTTTAAAATTGTTAAGTTCAATTTGTAAAAAGTGATAATGGTATTCATTTTAAATTGAGACTTAGTTAAATTTAGTAGATACATTAACTAAATTTAGCGATTTTCATTTTAAAAGATAATAGTATCGTGGATGATTCATTTATAGTCCGTATGTCCAAGTTCAACAATCCAATATCAAAGGTAATAGCACACGATTTAATTCATTTTTATACGGTTACTCATTTTTTCATCGGTTTAACATAATTCATTTAAAATCAAAACGATTTATACAAAAATTCAATTCTAATTACTATTTAACTTTAGTGACTTAGTGATAATTTCATTTTGGTCAAATTTAGTCAATAAAAAATGAAGGATGCCGTGTACAACATATATAATACAAAAATTGATTTATTTCTTTTAATTTCTTAATTCTAACTTATTAATTAATAATTAAATTAACTTAACAATAAATTAAAAAGTGATAAAACAAATTTTAACCCTAAAAATGAAGGGGATGCCGTGGCTAACATAGTGATGTCCTAAATTTTCATTTTTCGATTTTATCGGTTTTTAACTTAAAGTCTTTATAATTCAATTATTCTAATTATACTAAAACAATTTAAACTAAAATGAAATTTACTAAAAATTTCATTTATAATTATGAATAGTGTTTTTCAACACTTAAATTTTCTAACTTTTTAATCTAAATGATTTATAATGTTTAAGTTGATTTAATACATAATACTAACAATATATATAAACAATAACTAAACATAAACACAAATTATTAACAAACATAAAATAAAATAAGATCAAAATGAGTAAAAATGATGAACATCAACATGACAATTTCAAGAACACACATGAAGATCATATTAAAGCTCAAGAACACTAATTTTGATTTTAACAACTTATAATTTATTTTCCTAATTTAATTCTTTTTGCATGGTAGCATCCTTTTTAACTAACTTATTCTAACATATTATTTACAAAAATTAAAAGTGAAAATTTATTAAAATAAAAGGGAAAAACCGTGATATATATACATGAACATATAATTTTTATTTTTCATTTTTAATCACTTTAAACTCATCTTTAATATTTCACATAATTTTTATATATGATTATTATTCAAATAAAACATAACTAAACATAAAAATCATATGAACTTAAATTAAAAATGCTCAAAAATAATTTAACTACACATGTGAATATATTACTATAACTAAACTATTAACATATTATTTAGTCATTATCATTTTATTATACAACACATAAACATACAAGTGATGTTTAACATATTTAACATAATTTTCATATTCATAAAATCATAATAACAAAACAAATTAATTTACTAAAAGGATAATATAAGACAAGGCTAGTCACCTTAATTAGGATGTTAATCGTCGGGGATCTAAAATAAATTTTAGATCGGATAATTCCTTCACCCATATTATCCAAGTTATTCACCCAAAATAATCCATGAAGTTAGCTCCTAATACCCACTAATATAACTAGAATTACTTTGATTTATTAGAAATAATATTAGGGTTTTATTTTAATTGTTTTTGTAAGAAAAATGGAAGAAAATAAATGGAGGAAAGGAGAGTATGAGCCACGACATTTTGAGGAGGCAAGGAGTGATTTTTGCACTTAGAAATAATGTGGACAAGTTGTAAAAATATTAGGTTAAATGCTTTAGGTTTTGTTTTGATTTTAATTAGAAAATAATGTTTTATTTAATTAAATTATGACTCATAAAAATCAAGTTGATGCACTTGACTCATTTAGAAGGTTCTTAGGTGATATTTTGATGATAAAAAGTTTTCCACGAAATTAATCAGTTTTAAAAAGCTCAGTGTCAAAAGACGATAAAAGTTAAAATGTCTTTGTTTGGCGATTTTCTGAAAAGTATTCATTTTATAAATTTAAGACTAAAATATTTTATTTACTACTTTAGAAAAATTTTAAAAGTGACGGAAATGAAAATGGTAATATTAATGTAGTAGTATTGAATTTGTATTTCTATTCTTTTTATTATGTATTAAACTTTAAATTTAAATATAAAATAAAATAAAAGTGATGATGGCAAATTAAAGGTGTAAGAAAAAATTGGATTTGTGTAAGTAATAATGGAAGAGGATAGACTTTGAATTAATTGGTCCAAAAGTCAAAAGTCAAATTTTCGGCTCGATTTTCATTTCTCGAAATTTTCGATTTGCGCGATCGCGAAAGGTCTCGAAATAAAAGATATGATCTTAAAATAGTATTTTGAAATAAAATCAGAAATAAAAATAAAACTAATTTTCAAAAGGTACTAAATATAAAAATCGGATCTTAACCCTCGAGATTTTGATTAAAATTTTACTAGGTCGAAATACTTATTTTTTTCGTTGAATGTTATAGATTTAAAGAATTATAAACAAACGTCAAAAAGTTAATCAATTTAAAGTAAGTGTGACTTCAAATTTCGACAATTTAGAAAAAGGCTAGTTTAACAGAAATGAAATACTAATTTGATATTAAAACTAAAGTTTTTATTTTGAAAACGAAAAATGTTTGAAATTGAATTTTATGAATAAAAGGTTTTACATTTATTTTTATGAATAGTAAATATAACTTAACCTTTTTGAAATTTGAAAGGCGATATAAATTTTGTGTTGATTTTTATAAAATTTTGAAATGTATTTCTTTTTCAATTCTGAAGATAATAGAACAAACTTTATTTTTCAAAATTTTTAAATTTGTACTTAGGAAAATTTATTATTATTTGGCGAAAAAATTTCAGTCGCATTTTATTATATGGAAAAAGGATGAATTTAATTTGAGGAATTAAATTCTTTTATCATATTGTGTTAAAATAACACGGGGTGTTACAATAATGCAATTTATTACTAGTGTCATCTGTATGGACCGACTATAATATATTATAAATATCCTAATATTTATAATTTACTAATTAATTATAACGGTTTATATTTAATTAGCTTGCATTATACACAACAATTAAATATAACATTTTATATTCAATTCACGAATTACATTTAATTCGTTTTAGCTAATATTATTTAATCAGTATTAAATTGCCGTGCCAACATTACACTGACCAACATTTTAGTCAGTAACATCATCTCACTTGACTAACATTTTAGTCACATTTGACTAACCTTTTAGTCAACAACACTAACTAACTGTTTAGTCATTAAGTTAGGCATCAATATGATCATTTTCTCAAATAATCATATCTCTCAAACACATCGTTTAGGTGTGACTCTTAGGGACCAGTTGATCACCGCCATCTGTATGACAATAACGTTAAACTTATCTAGCAAGCCAACCGTTATTGATAAACGTTAATCAACTGATTAAATACAAAATGTACCCTGTGTACCTTTAGAGATTTATTTATGTTATTGCACTCACTATGGAGGACACTAACCCCAACAGTTTTGTCCTCTATTTTCTGTCACGCTTGGTTGCTTGAGGACAAACAACGGTTCGGTTTGGGGGAGTTTGATGTCTCATATATTTTACATATATATAGCCCCTTGTTCACGAGCTTTACTTTGCGATTCTTGTGCTTTTATATGCGTTTCGCCTCCCATTTCTCTCCGTTTTGGGTCTGCTGCGTTTTTGTGTCTATATTGCAGGTAAAAGCGCATATTTGGAGGTAAGGATGCTATTCGGGAGGTTTCGTGAAGTTTCGTAAAGTTTCGTGATGTTTCGAGTTGGTTTCGTTGCGTTTCGCTTGCGCACGAGCCTCGTTTTAGCGTTTGAAGGTGTTCCGGGACCTCGGGACTGAATTTGGAGCTCATATACTCAATTTGGAACTCGTCCCTATGCCTTGGGACGACCTAGGCCTTGTCCCTACACCTTGGGACGACTTTGAAGTGAAAATAAGCTAAGGCAAAGAAGTGCCAAAAAGTGAACATAAGCTGAATCACACGGGATGCTTATCCCGGATGCTTGGGACCTGTTTGTAGGTCATCCCGGTCGGGACCACTGTCCCGGAGCCCAGGGACGGGGTCCGACTCCTCGTGTGCTTTAAATACTTCGTTAATTTGAAGGATCAAATCATCTTATTTTCGTCTGAAATTTTTAGAGCATTTCATAGACTCTTAGAAGTACTTTCCATAAAAAACTTAGGGTTTGAATCATTTTCCTTCTTGTACTTTGAATTCTCGACTCGGAAACGTAGTTTGATCAACCTATTTCGGTATTGTTGTCTTATTTCTTCTCTTTCTCTTTGCAATTTCTGATTGGTTTTTGTTTTGTACTTCTCTTATTTGTTTATCATATCAATATTTATCATTGTTGATCATGTTTTCTTCTTTCTCCCTTGCTTTTGTTTTCGTTTCCGTCATGAGTGAGTAGTCCTTTATCTAGGGATGAAGGGTGATCATGGGAGAGTAGTCTAGTTTGATTTTGGTGATGTTTTGATGAGGGTTTCGCTTGTGTCTTTGATTATCTCGTTTTGCATGCGTTTGTTGATCCTTTGGCCATGGGTTTGTGAGCGATTGTCACCCTTAAACTTAAGATCGAAAGCCTAGTTTAAGGTAGGACACGAGACTAATATTTAGGACCCTCACTTGTAAGTTGCGAGAGCCCGCATTTGAGACCTAGAGGACGCTTAGAACCGAGAGGTCGAGCCTATTCCCTGCGATTCCCGACTCATTTCTATCACCATCCTTCATCCTAGCTTTGCCTATGCTATCCCTGATTCCCTAGACCTTTTTCCCTAAGTTTAAACCCTTACCTTTTACGCTCTAGATTTAGTATACCTAAACCACTCGAACCGAGACTAGAATCACACAAAATAACCAACATTACGACCATCTCCCTGTGGATACGATACCCGACTTACCCTTGCTACCCGTTAGAGTTTGTCCGGATTACTTTTGATTAGGTGACGCGACTAAGCCTATCAATCACACGTCTTTGGCCACCTACAAATAAAAAGCGGAACAATCACTGGTTGATACGAGGGCACTGAAAAAGTCTGGCGAACACCAGAGTCATCCCACTCAATGGTAGTCAGGTAGTCGTTAGGTTGAACAGCCATATCCGCATCAAATTCCTACAAAGAGGAAACATACAAGCACACGTTAGGGGAATTCTTCGCAAAATTTACTTTACGCACACTTAAAATAAACAAAGAGCATACCTCAATCGGCCCACAAGTAAGCCAAGACCATGCAAACTGGCCATAGTCCTCCCTAGGACAAAGAGGGCTCCCCGACTCCCCTTCACCGTACAACTCTCTACGATGTTGCGCGGGAACACCTCGCTCGAAATGCACCCGTGGTGGGTCCCTATGTACCACAAGAGATGGCCACCTCGTCTGGTAAGCTAAGCGCTCCCCTAAAAACCAAACCGGCCCGTACGGCGTCCTGAGGCACAGACGCTGGGTGTCGCGCTCCACAAACCGAGTCTAAATCTCCTCGGGAACGTCCTCGTATTGCTGCCACAGACGCGGTGCGAACTATAAAAACAACATTCTCAAAACTGGACATACACCAATCATCTTAAATACACACTATTTAAAATGGTTCAAGTACAAACCTGTCCAAACGACATGGCATTCAAACGCTCCCGAATCTCGACGTACGACCAATCAAAGGTCGCACGGTTGCAAGTGCCCCAAGTACGCACCACCGGGTACCTCCATATAATCGTCACGGCCTGCTCAGGCAACAGAAAGGGAAAGTGACTGAAGATCCACGACTACAAAATACAAAAACGCATTACAAACGATAAAATCAAGCAAATTAACATAAGCAAAACAATATCTAAAAGCAAAGCAACATACCTTCATCATAAATCTCGGTGAGACTAACGACGGTCTCGAGCCCTTATGCATGTCGTCGGCCTCACCGAGTCCTTGCAAAAGCGTATGCACAACCCTAAGGACGGCGAAACCCAGTCGAACGCCCCTATTGCACCCCAATCCAAAACATGCATAAGGACCGACGTAACCGCTCGCTCGCCCGTGTCACTAACATACACGGCGCTCACAAACCACCACAACCACATACGAGCATTCTACTCGTCACTCCACTTCGCGGGACCCTTCCGCGTCTTCCCCTCGAAGTACTCAATGATGTAGCTCGTCTTTCTTGCTCGTGGAGGTTTACCCTTGTACTCTACCTCCAAATTGCCACCAATCGAGGAAATCACCACATCATCCGCGATGGTCGGCGCAAACTCAAAGCTCATGTCCCGATCACCGAACGGCAAGCCCGTCATGATCGCATATCCCGACATAGTGATACCGGCCTCAAAGCCCGGCAAGTGAAAAGTCGAAGTCGTGTCCCAATAGCGGTCGAGAAAAGCGTGAATCAAGATCAAATTCGCGGTCTGCTTTAGCCTCGCTATCTCGCGCCAATGCTCGATCAACGGACAAAACACACAGCCTAGGATACGAGCCTTTTGTCCCTTGAGAACGCTTGTTCTCAAAAACACACATCACCGACGAAATACCTGAAAAGGTCCTCATCGTACCCTTCTCTAAACCAAGCTTCGCTCGGTAAGAGATATGCTTCTCCGGAGCCAACAAGAGGTCGTGACCATCCCAATCCTTAGCGAATGACCTATCCACTCGCGGCCCACGTGACCGAGAACCACTCGATCTAGCGACGGCCTCACTTTCCTCAGCCTCCAACTCGGCCTCAAGCTCGGCCACTAAGTCATCCTCGTGCTCCTCCACGGCACGAGAATATCTCGCACGACCCCTACCTCGCAACGTACGTACCACGCCTAGTAGGTAAGTTATGAGGATCAGAATCATCCTCTCGCTCACTGACGGTACGCCTAAAACGACGCGCACTGCAACAAAACACCCAAAAACACCCAACAGAGCATTTTAGGCCTAATTCACAATTATGCCAAAAACCGCTCTCCAAGCATCAAAATTCAAACTTGATGGTTGTTGTGCACTATATTGACCTTCAATTGTACTTCATAACAAGCAATTGCATTTCTGACATCCCAAACAAAAACCCCCAATTTGCGATGAACGCTCCTTATTCAAGTAGCTGAAATCGTCAAATTGAAAGCCTTAGCCTTACATTTTCTCAAAATTGAAGCCAGATACATGTCATACTAGCTACAAGGATCCTACACCGAGGTTTAATAGAAAATCCGGGTTCAAATTTGGGCATAAACCCTAATTTGGATGTTTTTCACTCAAAATCGTTCCAAATCACAAGCATTCCACACACACAAGCTAGCATAGCATAATGCAACATAATAGCACCTATTTCAAGCATTCAAACGACAATTTTCAAGCACAAAAGCGGTTTTCATGAAAACCCGTCTTTTTAACATTTCTACCTAAACTAGCTAACTACAACATACAATAGCATAATAACAAGTTAAGATGGAGTATTACTGTATTTCATAGCAAGGCAACGCAAAAGGAATGATCAAAAACGGTTGAGAAATCGAAATTTGGTGTATTTTAGTGTGAGAAATCGAAATGTGGTGTACGAGCTCACCACAGCTGGTACCCGTGCTTTACACCCGTGCCCACAAACCACAACCGCTATTGCGGTTTACACCCTTGGTTTTTCTCCTATTTTTCTAAATTTATTTTGGGCTAAATATAATTCCTTATATGCCCCATGCCTTGGGTGAAGGCGTCACCTACAGTCCGCCATACGCGCGTATTAAATATGTAATACATGGGGCATAAGCAAAAACACGAGCACTCCTTGCGAGCTTTTACACCTCAACATATCCCCGCGGAGTATTATTTATACCACACGGAATTCAAAGATGTAACACCTCGTGTTATTTTAACACAATATTATAAAACAATTTAATTCCTTAAATTAAATTTCATCTTTTTCCTTAAATTCGTAGGGTGATCTTGTCTGTTGACCTTCGCCTTTGTATTTACTTGACCATTTCCTCATGGTCACCTTCTTTTGGTTTGTAGCCTAGGCCCATGGTAGGCCAAAGGCTGTAGTTGTCCATTGTTTCAAAGGGTTTGCGTGTTTTGATTGGTGCACGTGTGATGGCGCCAATCTCGAAATTAAAGCCACACAAGTCTTGTGTAGGCTCGGCGACGATTTTGGCCGCGTTTGGCTCCTTTGGTGTGTCAACGAGAGCTCGAAAGTTTGAGGCGTTCAAGGTTATGACCTAGTTGTTGAGAGGGACCTTGACCTTTTGGTGTAGAGTGGTGGAGGTACCGGGGATCGTGGTGTGACCTCTCGACGCCCCGTGCGCGCCTGCCCTCGCCTCGTGCCGCCTGAGGCGCCAGGTGCAGAATGCGCGTCGCGGGAAAAAAGTTGCCTTTTGCGCGTGTCATGGAGTGAAAGGGAGCCCTGCCTGCTCGGCCCCCCGCCGGCTCGCTCGAGTGTAAATGGGGGGTGTCATTGCATGAATTTGTGACAAAAAGAAATGTATAAAAATACTTTTGAAAATGTATTTTTCGGAGTCGCCACCAAATATTAAAGGAATTTGGAACCAAATCAACGCGTCTTAAAATATAAGACACGGGTCTCTCAGATTTCAAGGTGCGTCGATACCTATCCGTCTGAGGTTATTGTGAAACCAAAGAGCGGGTTCGGAGTGAGGTTACTTTTCGAAAGTTTTGACAAAATGTATTTTGAAAACAGTAATAAAAAAGCTTACGTAAAAGTAGTCTCTACTAATTTGAAAACAAATGCTTAATTTCGATATTTGGGCTAAAATGAAGTGCGAATATGTATGACTCGGTAAAACGTGTAAATAATTTATATCGTCAAAGCTATGACATTTTGCTATAGGAAATGTACTTTAGTTAATAATTAATTGATTGAATTATTAAAATAAACATTATTTTTCCGACTCGTATTTAATTCTAAGATTTTGTGAAAACCCTCAGTTTTGCATGTTTAAAAGACTAGTTGAAACGGTACAAATTAATGTCGAATTCGTGTTTTAATTGTAATTTAATGCATGAATGAGAATTTGCGTAATGTAAAAGTGACATCGGTTTGCTTTAGTGATTTTGAGTTGTTGTTTATGCGATATTGGCGAGGTTTAGACGGATTCTGAATCCGAATTGCTACAACCGTATTACGAATACGGGTTCGCTAATGCCAATATCGGGTTGGGTTAATGTAACCCTTTTGTCCGAGTCTCAAACGTCTAATCCGAAGGTAAAGTGTTTACCTTTTCTAAATGTAAAACGGTATTTTGAGTGAATTTTTGTAAGTGTGAATTGTGTGTTGAAAGATGATGATATTTAGTAAGTGATGATGTTAATTGATATTGGATTTTTGTGTTGATGAGAAGATATATTTTGAATGTAAATGGTGGTATTTATAGGGAATGGCTAGTTTTTGCTCTTGACTGAAAACGAAATCGCCTGTGTACCAGCGATTTAGTTTCAATGTGGCTGTACACTGAAAGAAAAGAACCAGAGGTGTATAAAGAAAAAGTAAATCGCCTGTTAACAGGCGATTTAAAATTAAATCGCCTGTTTACAGGCAATTATGTTTTTGTTTTGGTGGGCTACTGGCCGCCTTTGGTCATGGTGATGCATGGCTATAGTGATGATTGTGTTTTTGCGTGAGGATTAAGTATTTTGGGCCAAATTGATTTTTGGTCCAATTTTCGATTTTCGTGCTTCGCTTTTTGTCGTATTTTTCGGTTCTGGCTCGAAATAATATAATATTGAAATATATTATTTTGCGGTATTGTGGAGTCTAATTTCACGAAAATGTGACATGGGACGCACTTTGGCCCGTTTTGCGTGTTGCGTTAGTGTATGTTTTGGGCCGTTTTGTAAGTTTTGGGCCGTTTTGTAAGTTTTGGGCCGTTTTGTAGATTGTTGGGTTGTTTTTATGAGTCGTTTTTAGTAGGACGTTCTTGTATTGTGCTTGTGTTGTGTTTGCAATGACTTAAAATGACATTCATTTTTACGATATATGCAAATTCAAATTAATACGTTAAAAATGACTAAAATGTTTAAGACACTTTTGTTCCGTTTCGTCTTATTTATAAACATGCATGAAAGTCCTTTTCTTCATCGGGCTTGTTTTTGGGGGGTACGGATACGGGTATCTACAGAGCCCCCAGTTTGGCTGAGCTTGGACAAAGCGTTAGTCAAACTTAAAGATAGTATCCGGACCATTACAGTCTCGATACTACCTGGCGGCGCTAAGCATGTCTCTCAGGGGAGAGACGAGGACTTAGTGCCGGGAAATGCGGGGCGGGACGACATGTTTTTAAGGACATGACGATCCTACATGTTTAAGGGCGTGTCAGCCTGCGTGTTGCTTGAATGCTTCTTGATGGCGCTTTGCAGTCTAGCCGAACTCTGCGTTTTGTGAGTGTGCCTGTAGTTGTTCGTGCTTCAATGCATTCCTTGTAGAGAGCGCGGATGCCTGTCTTTTAAAGGAGGTATGTGTGTCTGACTCGTAAAAGAGGTTATGCGTTTTGTGTTTGACAGGTAAAAGAGGTTATGTGTTTTGTGTTTCACTCTAAAAGAGGTTATGTGCTTTGTGTTTGACTCGTAAAAGAGGTTATGTGTTTTGTGTTTGACTCGTAAAAGAGGTTATGTGTTTTGTGTTTGACTCGTAAAAGAGGTACGTGTTTATGTGTTTGACTCGTAAAAGAGGTTATATGTTTTTTTATTGTGAACGACTCGTAAAAGAGGTTACGTGTTTATGTGTTTGACTCGTAAAAGAGGTTATGTTTTTTTTTTTTGTGAACGACTCGTAAAAGAGGTTATGTTTTTTTTTTGTGAACGACTCGTAAAAGAGGTTACGTGTTTATGTGTTTGACTCGTAAAAGAGGTTCCGTGTTTTTTTTTTTTTGTGAACGACTCGTAAAAGAGGTTACGTGTTTTTGTGAACGGCTCGTAAAAGATACGTGTTTTTTTTTTGGTGAACGACTCGTAAAAGAGGTTACGTGTTTTTGGTATTGGGTTGAAATTGTATTAAAAGTAAGGTTAAATGTGTACTGGGCCGAGGAAATCAGCCCAAAATAAAACAGAATTCCCACAAATAAAAAGAAAATCGCTTGTAAACAGGCGATTTAATTTTAAATTGCCTGTTTACAAGCGATTTAAAACTTGTTTAGTGATTCTGCTTAAAACCACGGGTGGAAGAGAGAAGGGGATTATTTCGTTTCAAAAACAAAAACAAAATCGAAAATACCAAAATTTCAATCTGGCGATTTTCTAGACCAAATCCTTCCGTTCCAATTCCTACAATTCGTCATGGACCAAGGTACGTATTCAACTCACTTCGTTTTTCGAGTTTTGAAGTCGGTTTGAGTCGGTTTTAGCTTAAAAAACCGTTTTCTAGGGTTTAGGTCGAATTTGTCGATTTGATTCGAATTTAGCCCTCGTCTTTGCTTGAATTGGGTGTTTGGGAGCTGTATGAGGCCTATGCTACTATTGTTGCTGATTGTATGTGAAAACCCCACTTGCTGTCTCGATTTTCGTGCGTTTTGAGTGTGAGAGGCGTTTTGGTCATTTTCGAAATTGTCTCAAAACTGGCTCAAAATTTCAATGTAGAATACCCATGAGTACTATAATACGTTGGTGAGTTCGTTTTTGTTGAAATGTGCGCGAAAAGCGGTGTTTTTGGGTGAAAACCGTGTGAAACGGGGTAATTGTCGGGGGTTTTGCTCTGTTTTTGTCGTGTAAAATGATCCCGAGTGGCTTGGTTGTTTTGAAAATGTTGTTGTATGCTAGTGCGGAGGTTTGGGTGACTTGTGTGCGAAAAACGGCTCGAAAAACCGTGATTTTCGTGTGATTTTGTATAGGGGCTGAAATTTTGGTCGAAATTTTCGGTCCCCAAACTTGCCCAAATTTTCTGTATTGTGTTGTCATGGCTAGCATGGTACATAATTGGTCTTGTTTTGTAGAGAATGTATGGTTTGGAGGTGTTTTGGAGCGTTTTTCGTAGTTTAGGCTAGGTTTTTAGAAACCATTTTCCATGCTTTTCGTGCCCCGCGTATGGGATGTATTGTAATGTTTGTCGTATGTGTTGACTAGGGGGTTGTTTTGTGGGAAGTTAGGGCTTTTTTGGCTAGGAAATGGTCAAGAAAAGGCCGTTTTGCGTTTTGTAAGCGTTTAGCAAAAGCTATTCAGTCAAGGTGTTCGGGCCGTTATTTTCGCATGAAAATTTTTGCACGTGCTCATTATGATTTATAGGTTGTGTCTGTCTCAGAAAATATAAATTTCTGGCTTTCTGTAGCGTTTTTGTCATTTCTGTGATTTTAGGCTTAAAAGGCCTGTTTTCTGCTATTTTTGCTGATCTTCTGCTGCTTTAGTGCGTGCTTGCTCTTGAATTGGCTGTGTATGACGTATATATTGTATATGTGTCATAAAATATGCCTTGCTGTGCTTCTGCTTCGTTTTTGGCCTTGTCTGTCAAAAATAGGCCTAAAAGGCTTACTTTCTGCTGTTTTTGTGTGCTTTTGCTTTCGTAAGTGATTATGTATTCCTCTTGATAGGGTATGCTTGCATTTGTGGCTTGCGGTCGTCGCCGTCTGAGCATGTTTTTTGAATTTTGTGCAGGTGATCCTCGGTTTTCTGTACCTACTTCCACCTCCATGGACCAGATCTTGGCGAGCGTAGACTTTGGTTCTACAGGGGACGAGCGTACCCCTACTTCGGGTATGCCCCCGCCTTTGGAGGTTTCCGAGGGTCCGTCTCAGTCAGACCTGCTGAGGGCGTTTCCTCCGAGGACACTAGGAGCTCCCCCGACGCCCGGGAGTGAGTTAGGTACCGCCGCGTGGAGTCTCTGCGCTTTTTCGCTAGTGGCGCAGTCTTTGTTAGTGAGTCATCAAGACGCCTTCTTTGGTGCTAGTTGTGCTGGGATTGAGAGAGTAGAGCCTCTTGTTTTCGGCCAGATCCCACAAAAGAATGACACCGTCTTTGCCACCGCTGGCGCAGGGGGTGTCAGTGAGTCGTGTGGGCCTTCTGTTAGCGGAGTTGGGCACGACGCCGCTACAGAGTCTCCCACTTTTCCAACTTGTGACGCACGAGATGCGGCTGCTGTTGACTGCCAGGGTCTTCTGGTGGTGCTAGAGGTAGTGCAGCAGCTGCCGAGCCGTCGAGGTCTTCAGTTGGTTGCCGAGGACGAGGTCGGGGTGCCGTCTCAGAGTCTTCTGGTGGTGCTAGAGGTAGTTCAGCAGCTGCCGAGCCGTCGAGGTCTTCAGTTGGTTGCCGAGGACGCGGTCGTGGCGTTGCTGCGGAGACGCTTGTGGCTCCTGAAGGAGGCCATGGTAGAGGTGTCGTCTCAGAGTCTTTGCGGGGACGCGTTCGTGGCGTTGCTGCGGAGATGCCTGTGGCTCCTGGAGGAGGCCATTGTAGAGGTGTCGTCTTAGAGTCTTTGCGGGGACGCGGTCGTGACGTTGCTGCGGAGACGCCTGTGGCTCCTGGAGGAGGCCATGGTAGAGGACGTGGTCAGGCCAGGAGGAACCCGAGGCCGAAGAAGCGCAAGGTTGACGAGGCTTCTGGCAGTGGTGAGGGTAGTAGTACGCCACGATGTCGAGTTCATGCTGCTGCAGAGGGTGGTAGCCAGGACGAGGCTGAGGTCGCTGGCGTTGCAGGTGAGGTTGGAGCGGGGGGAGGTCCTATTGAGGACAGGCCGAGGCGTGGTCGTGCCCGACGTCCTAGGAGTGACTCGGAGAGTGACTCTAAGTCAGAGGAACTGCAGGGTGACGGGGCCGCCGACGCAGGCCGGGCAGAAAGCGGCGGCCGGGCGGCCGATGATGCTGCTGCCGCCGCAGTGCCGAAGTTAGAGGTTGAGGGTCAGACTCAGGACCAGGTTCAGGTCGAGGACGAGGCCCAGGTTGAGGACGAGGCCAGGGCTGAGGCTGAGGACGGGGTGCGGCGGCTACCGGTTCATGGGGATGGTTGACGAGCTGGGCATGCGGCCAGCTTACCCGCAGGGTCCGCACTTGTGGTCCCAGGTGGCTACAGACTGGGACGGCGTGAGCCTGGTTTGGAACCCATTGGAGCACCTGTCACTTCGAGTGAAGGTTGGCTTCGAGTTGGGTACGATGAGGACTTTCTCCGGGTTCCGGACGGTCTTTGACGCGTTTGACCGGAGGCTGACGGACAAGGAGCGGAGCATAGTGCTTGGGACGGCTTTCGGTCCGCTGGTGCAGAAGTGGAGGGAGGTGCAGGCTAAGAGTGTGAACTCGCACCTCTCTGTGCTCCGGGCGTTGTTGGATAGGTTTTGGGATACGACAAACACCTTCCACATGCCTGGGTATGAGGTTGGCGTTACCTTTTCCTCGCTTGCGGTTGTCTCGAGGCTGCCTCATGGCGAGGGTGAGCTTGACTGGGGACGTGAGCGTCCTACTATCGATAGTCCCGTCGTCGAACGGTTGATTGGCGGCGGGGTTAAGTGTGGAAAGGACGAGGAGCATACGTTTCAGCCCCGGACCGTGTGGTTTGACGACTTCTTCAAGGGCCGCGGGAAGAGGCGGGCTGCTCCTGCGAGTGCTGAGCAGAGAGCCCGGTTGTGGTTGTGGTGGTTCCTGACGGCCACCCATTTTGGTGATAAGGGGGAGCGAGCTTCGACGGCCGTGCTGATGGCGTTGAAGGATCTGTCGCGTCTGGGCGACTTCGACTGGTTCACCCCTGCTTTGGGGCTGCTGATCCACTTTTTTGAGGGACGCAGTACGTCCTGACCAGATTGACAGCGGGTCGAGGCCGTCGCTTGTGGGCCCCGGCTTCCTGATGGAGGTACGGTTGATTTCGTAATGCCTTTTGTTGTCTCGTCTTTGTTTGTTTGTTTTGTTTTGTTTTTGTTTCTGCTTTTCTTTTGTAACGTGTCTTCTGATTCTTTGCAGGCTTGGTGCTATGCTCACTTCCCCTCTCTGCTCCCTGACAAGTTCAAGGTCATGGCGGAGTACCCCGCTTTCCATGCGTACGCGACGGCGGATCGGAAGGGCATTGGCCTGAGCTACGACGCTGCTCGCGTGCTATTCAACGGGATGACCGTTGATAAGGTAAATGTGTTTGTATTTTGTACTTTGGTCTTTTGTAGTTTGTTTTTGAGTTTGTGTGTTTTTGTAGTTATAACTTGACTTTGTATTGTAGTTCGTTCGCGACCCTTGGAGGAACTTCGCCAACGTCCCCGAGTCGATTGCGGCTCATTTTGCTCATCTTGACGGCGGTCAGATATCGCGACCAAGACTGACTCGTACAGAGCTTGGGTGAGTCTTGTGCGCAGGTAGCGGCGGTTTCATCGTACCTGCGCCCCCGCCTTCGGTTCTATTCGTGCAGATCCCCGACGCCGCGCGAGCCGCGACGCCAGTGTACCATGAGTGGAGTCTCGACCGCCGCGGCGACCGAGGACTACGTGGACGCGACAAGCAGTTCGGCCGACGCTGCGGACCGAGGTATGTTTTTTTGTCTTTTTGCGCTTGTGTGTATGTGTTTTGGTAAAAAGCAAAAATTTACCCTGGTTTTTGTTTTTGTAGCCGCGTGACCACGACCTTGAGTTCCAGCCTCCTCCGTTCGTTGAGGATCTGCAGTTTGAGCATGAGGGTTGCCGACATCTGATCGTGTTGCCGTCCTGTCTGTCCGTAGTTGCTGACGCGGGCCTGGAGAGTTGGGACCCGCGTGTGAAGACGGTATTCTTCCCCTTTTTTGTTTTTCGTTAGATGGTAAGGCATGTGTATGTAGTATAGCCCCCAGTTTGAGTTAGATTTTAGTGTAAAAATCTTTAGTCAAACTTTGTTTTAAGCTGCTTTTGATTACAGCCCCCAGTTTGAGTTAGATTTTAGTGTAAAATCGTTAGTCAAACTCTGTTGAAGCCGCTTATTGATTATAGCCCCCGGTTTGAAAGCTAGATGAAATATTGTTACTTCTGCAGGTGACGGCCGACGTGCACAGGTGGTTGTGGCGGGCGGCTCTGAACGAGAAGGCGATCGAGGAGTGCGTGAGCCAGAGGGAGACGACGGACCTTCGTCGTGACCGATTGAGGGCGAGGAGAGGAGCACGGCGCGGGTGAGCTAGAGGGTCAAAGACGCCGAGGAGCCGACGAGAGCACGTCTTTGAGATTGAGTCGTTCAAGGCTGCGGCTGCGCTCAGCGTCGCGACCGATCGCGATGAGCTCTAGTCGTGACCTGGACTTGATCAGTTTTGTATTTTTGGATTCGTCGTATGTATACGGGTGTATTTGAGACTTTGTGTGTAGTATGTGTATTTTGTATGTGGCCGTTTATGTATTAGGATTTGTATTTGGTTAAGGTATGTATTTGGACTTATATATTTTTTTTTTTGTATTTGGGTGTGTCTATATGGTTGTTTTGTGTTTTGTGGGTATTTATATGTGGTTGTTTGGGTGTTTTGTGGGTGTTTCAAAATACGAAATTGTTTCGACTATATTTATAGCCGAAGGCTTTGCGTATGGCGTTCTAAGCCTTGATAATTTTGTCTTGTCACGAAAATGCATGGTTTGCGCCGTTATTGTATCCGAAGTCCTTGCATATTTGTTTGTCATGTGTACCTGCAATACATTGTTAGTCGTGCAAGTGCACTTGCGTCTCGATTGAGACTGACCTGCTTAAAGTGAAAGCAAATGCATATGCAAAGTGTTTAAAATATGCTGTTCGAAAAATATTTTAGACTCGTAAAAATAACGTTTTTGACATTGTAAAAATGTGAGCTAAGACGTAATTTTGAGACAAAAATTGCGAATGCGAAGGCTGTATTTTGTGTAGTGTTTAAATTTTGTGCAATTGTCGTGTTTTGTAAATGTGAAAAATATGAAAGATGGGAGTCGATCACGCAAATCGAGACGACGCGACGGGACCGTAAAACAGACCCAAAAACGGTAAAAATAATGTAGGGGTAATAATTAAAATTTTGTAGGGCGTAGGTGTAAAAGAGTGTAAGAAGTCGAATCAAGTGGCAGAAAACAAAATATAAATCGCCTGTTTACAGGCGATTTATTTTTTGTTTTGTGGGTTTTGTTTGATTTCTTTTAAATCGCTTGTGCACTAGCGATTATGTTTTTGTTTGTATCTTGTTTGTAAACGACGGTTATAAAAGTAGGGCTAGGTTAACTCATTTTACTCATCCTTTCATCTTCCTATTCTCGACATTCCAAAAATATTCAGAATATTTGCGGAACATTCGTTGACTTATGAAAAATTTTGAAGGAAATCTGCGTCGTTGGTGTGCGTCCTTGTCGGGTCCGGAGAAGAATAACTTGAAGGACTGCGGCGTCGGTGAGGGCATTGGCTTTCTGCTTGGTTCACCGGTACATGTTCCTAGACTCGGTGGACGAGAGAGCGTTCGGTGATCCGCGCTTAATCACCGTTGTCCAACAGATGGAGTTGGGCTACAATCCCTCTGCCGTGCTGCTGGCCGAGACGATCCTTGGTCTGGATGATCGTGCATGCAATAGGGATCACGCGTTCCGAGGATGTCCCCTGATCCTTCAGGTGTGGCTGATGGAGCGTCTGAGTGTGCTGGGCGATATTGGCTTTGACGGAACGCATACTGCAGGTGGCGTAATCAACCGCTATATGAGGTGGATGGGTCCAAACGGTCGTCCGAACGATTATCTCCCCGAGTTTGTAAGGTCATCGGCCATCCGTTGGACGGTATCCTGGTGGGGGATAGTCTCCGTGACGGGGAGTGCAGTTGGTGACGGCCCCTCTGGGGTTCTCCTTTGCGGGTTTGAGATGGGTGTTTATATCCATCCCCTGCGAGTGAGGCGACATATAGGGTGTGCGCAGTTCATCCCTGGTCAGGACACTACGATGCAGGACATGGTTATGTTGAATAACCAGGTGACTGATGCTTGGGCGGGTAGTTGGATGCGAAGGTCTGGAAGGGAGGAAAACCTATCGACGCATACTGCGCGCGCGCCCTCGCCAGATTCTTGGGGTAGCCGAGCGGAATGCGCCTCGCAGGAAAAGGGTGCGAAGTTTTTTTAAAAATGGGGGAGATCATTGCATGAATTTGTGACCAAAAAGAAAAGTAGAAAATCCTTTTTGAAAATGTATTTTCAGAATCGCCACCAACTATTAAAGGAATTTGGAACCTATTCAACGCGTCTTGAAATACAAGACACGAGTGTCTCAGATTTCAAGGTGCGTCGATACCTATCCGTCTGAGGTTTGAAACCAGAGAAGGGATTCGGAGTGAGGTTACTTTTCAAAAGTTTTGACAAAAAAAGTATTTTTGAAAACTGAAATAAAAAAGCCTACGTAAAAAGTAGTCTCTACTAATTTGAAAACATTTGCTTAATTTCGATATTTGGGCTAAAAGTCACGCTACGTACAAGTGCGAATAAATATGACTCGATTAAAATGCATAAATAATGTAAATTGTCAAAATAATGACATATTGCTATAGGAAATGTACGTTAAATAATAATTTATTGACTAAATTATTACCATAAACGTTATTTTCCGACCTCGTATTTGACTCTTTAAGAATTTGTGAAAACCCTCAGTTTTGACATGCTAAAAGACTCTATGAAACGGTACAATTTATTGTTGGATCCGTGATTCTAGTCGTTATTTAATGCATGAATGAGGATTTGCATAATTATAAAAGTGACGTCGGTTTGCTTTAGTGATAATGAGTCGTTATTTATGCGATATTGGCGAGGTTTAGACGGATTATAAATCCGAATTGCTACAACCGTATTACGAATACGGCTTCGCTAATGCCAATATCGGGTTGGGGTTAATGTAACCCCTTTGTCCGAGTCTCAAACGTCCAAAACGTAGGTAAAATGTTTACCTTTCGAAAATGCAAAGACGGTATTTTTGAGTGGATTTTGTGTATAGTGTATGTGTGTTGAAAAACCGATGCTTTGAAATGAAGGTAAGGGGTTGGTATTTATAGGAAATGGCTCGTTTTTGTGTATTGACAAAACTTAATCGCCAGTGAGCCTGTGATTAAGTTTCAATGTAGCCGCCAAATGAAATAAAAGAACCAGGGCTGCAGGAAGAAAACTTAATCGCCTGTAAACAGGCGATTTAGTTTTTAATCGCCTGTTTACAGGCGATTAGATTTTTGTTTTGGTGGGCTACTTAAGCCTCCTTTGGCTTAATTGTAACAACCCGGTTTTTCGTGACTTAATTAAACTAAGGCGGAAAATTAATTAAGTCTAATACATGCCGGATGTTAATTAAATTACATTAAAATGGCATAGGATACAAATATATATTACAATCTCTCAAAGAAAACAACGAAACATCCTAATCGTCCCAATAATCCTGAGTCTCGAGAATTGCCTGCAACGGAGACAAAAACACAAAATAGGAGGATCTCCCGCTCAGAGGCGGGAAGTGACTGTTCTAACCAACAACCTCTAAACCACAGTTTTGGTTTATTTAACCTATGATTAAAAGTAACTTGGCAGCACTAAGCGCGTATAACTCCAGTAGTCACCTTATGTTAATAAAATTGGACAAATAGCATATAATATCAGTTCTCACATATAGATATTTAAATCTCATACAACATGCAGTTCATAAAACGTAATGTAGAATATAGAAAATAAATAAGTAAAACACATTGCAACCAGGCAAGCAAAAACATACAAGGAAATCATGATGATTCAAACACGAGTATAAATCCAATCACATAACGTACAACACTCATAAATAATCATTCTTAATAAGTCGTATTTCAACATTTAGGAAACCAAACCATTCAGACAATAATCAAACAAAACAAGGAAGTACATCCATCATGTGATAACTAATGAGTCTTCGTTAGTAAGGCGGAAGCATGCAGACATAATCCGCGCAGTAGCAGCCAGGGCCGAACGAAGTCGGACGTAACTGAATATGCTAAAGATATCTAAGGTAATAAGGGCGATTTAATCCCATGTCTAATGTATGCATACACTACTTAGTCGAGGATCATACGTATTTGCTATTCAAAAGGTATCACCGACGAGAGAGTTCGACTATCACCAAAGACGGGTACCCCCGGGTGGGGCTGGATTTTCCAATTACCGTAGTATGGGCTCACGGAGATATCAATGATGCCCCATCCCTGAGGTTGTATATCCCAAGTAGAAATAATACTTTATATAAAAATATTAGATCGCCTTTACAACTCTGGGAGGAAGTAAAGTCCCCATAGACGGCTACCTCGTTAACTTCGAATTTCAAGAGTCGCAACATGGCGAACAATCCAAGTATTTTATTCAAGTAGTTCATTTCTCAATTTCTTATTTTTCCTCGTCCAACAATAATAAATGACAATTCTAAATTTTTGTAACATCGTCTAACTTTATAATGAAATTCTAATTCTAGCAGTTCTTCAGTTAAGCAGGAGCAAATGGAAACTTAAATAATTTATTTGAGTCCGTTTGTAAATTTTAAATATTTTCAATATTCATTATTTTACTATTCATTGTATTCGTATTTTAAGTATCTCGTATTTGTACGTATTTTTATACTTTGTACGTATTTTTATAGTTTATACTTCTACGTATTTTATTATACTTGTACGTATTAGTATTTTATATTTTAGTAAATAAATAGTTCATTTTATTTGTAAGCTTGATTAAGTTTCAATTAAACTTTAAGTACTTAAGATAGATTAGTGATTAGTATTATAAATAATTGAATTTTATTATAAGTCACACTTATTTCATCCTTTTTATTTAAATTGGAAAGTGTTTAGCGTTTTAGTAGTTTTAACATTTATTTTAACTTGTAAAAAACATCGTGATGGTACTTAGTAAAATTTAGTATGTTTAATAAAATGTAATATAAGGACATTTAGGAACTATTCATTTAGGTGGTCTAATTCCTTAATACGATTTTTATTTATGTAACTCTTACGTGGTCGTATTAGGTGATTTAATAATTCGATCGTGAAATTATTAATATTTAAATTTTAGTAATATTCACTTAAGTTTAATTCACTTAGTTATTTATAACTTTTAAAAAATGTCAAAAACTTTATAATTCAAAAACTCAGTTAGGTTTTGTATTTATATATATAAATATATTATTCATCATTTTTGTATAGCTATACTTAGTAAATTTTTATTCGATCTTTATATATTACTATGATGTTAACAATTTACCTTTTAGTAAATTTTTATTTGTGATTCTAAGGTTTTAACTTTATTCAGCAATAGTTTTACTTAGATTCATTTTAAATCTTAAAGTACTCAATTTCTTATTATTATTTTAACTAAATACTTATTTAGTATATTTTAAATTTATTTTAAACTTTAGTGTTTTTATAATGTAATCTTTATAGTAATTGTGAGATATGACTTTTTATATAATTATTTATTTTAGAAATTGTAATATGAGTAACTAAATTTGTATTTTTACTTTTAAATTTATTTAATACTAATATAAACTTAATACTCTTTTTATTTAACTCATAATGTTTAGTTGTATTTTATTTAAACATTTTTAGTGCTGATAAATACTTTATTTCCATAAATATTTTATATTAGTTTAATTTATTACTTTAGTTATTTTAGTAATATTTTTAGTCTTATTTTATATTTGTAATACTTATACTTTATATATATTTTAATTTACGCATAACAAATAATTTTAACATGATAATATTACAATTAAACTCAATAATAATTCAACAACACATTTTTAACTAAAACATATTATCACAAAATCATATAAATATCATAATTCACAATTCAATTCACTAATATATTATAACTGAAATTAACACCCAATTTCATACTATAGCGTATTATACAAAGTTATTAAATAAAATGGTACGGGAGGTATAAGTGCCTAATGCATAACTAGCTCACTTTGAATCACAAATTAATTAGAATAAAACCAAAACGTTAAAGTTAGAGATTTTGAGAAAGAATCGAGTCACCTAAAATTTGGCTCACGAACAGAGGCCTCCAAATAAAACCCGATTTAAATGATTTCCAAAGATAACAATAGCGTCCGGAGCTCAGGGAAGAAATCAAACGTTGATGAGCGGAGTGAGGAAGCAAGAGCTCACAATGGTCTCGATAATCGACGCGACATTTCATTTACAAACGAATGGGAAAAGCGAGAAGTGAGAATCAAGTCACTAAATACTCGATCGACAAAATGAAATTGAAACCAGAAAAATGAGACGAAACCAAGGAATTGAAGTAGAAAGAGAGCTCACCAAAGCGGAGGCTAATAAGGCGGTGTGAGTGGTGGTAGCTCACGGTGGTGTGACCTCGGTGGTGTCGGTGGCTGAGGTGGAGGAGATGGCGGCGACGGCGTGGCTCGACGGGTGGTGCGTCGGTCTTTGTTGTAGTTTGTTGTCGTTCATTGTTGGTTTTGTGATGATGATGAAGTAGTTGTCGTTGTTGTTTTATAACGTAGTAACGTTATTATTATTATTATTATTATTATAATTATAATTATTATTATAATAGTTACTTTCTACGCTTTCAGTGAAAGTACTCGCATTATTACTATTATTATTTATCATTGTTTGTTGGGGTGGGTGTAGTTGGCTCTGTTTGATTTTCTTTTGCTCAGTTTATTTACTCTTATTTATAAAAATAATTTATAAAATATATTACGTTTTAAATTATTTGTTTTAAATTCTAAATTCCATTATTCAAATTATAAAATTTAAAGTTTGAAAATACAAAAGTATAAAAGTTGACAGTTATAAATTGTATTACGGTCTCACATATTTTCAAAAGGCTAGTTTATTTGCAAGGTACATTTTGATAAAATTATATTTCGTTCCATTAATAATAATTTTTAAGATGAAATGCAAATACATTAATTTTAATAAAAGTAATTGAATCGAAGTTTTAGTTTGACAAGTATTTTAAGAATAAAAATATAATAAAAGTTAATATAAAATCAACAAAGTTTAATTAGAAATATCTTGAGAAAGTTTATTTAATCGAAATTTTTCAGCCGCGTTTTTAAAGTAATTGAATGAAAGTTAAAATATATAAATTTTAATTTAAAAATTTAGTTAAAATAATTAATTAGTATTAATAAAACACGAGATTATTCTGATCCTACCCCCTTAAGAAAAGTTTCGTCCCCGAAACTTGAATAGGATGGATAACTGTCGAGATAGGACTAGACAGTTAGTGAAAACATCGAGATTTTTGGAATTAGGATATTAACATTGCTCTTGATTGAGTAAGATTTTATCAAAAGGAATTATTGAAGAACTTAAATAATTTCAAAGTATAAATAATTCTTTTCGAATTAACATCTAAATGTTGCTGCATCGTCGTTTTCAAAATCAGCGAGAAAGAGGTTTTCAAAAAGGTAGGGCCTAGAAGTTTTGTACAGAATTAAATTAAATAAAAATAATAAGCGTTTTAAGAATTAAAACAATTTATTTAAATTTGAAAATAAAAGTTAACCTTAAAATAGGTTGAAATAAAGGATTTTAATATTTTATTAGGATTGTGATATAATTAAATTATTGTCCTACCCCCTTAAGAAGTTTTAAGCGTATCTATATAATATTATTATTGTTACTTTTAATGACCACATACATAAGATATATCGCCTTAGAAAAAAAACGGCATTTAGGGGAAATATGTAAATGTCGTGGTGATCATAAGGAGAATATGAGCTTTAATGAAATTAAGGGAATATAAGTTATCGTTGAATGATTAAATAAAATTTTAGTGAATTATCGATAACCTTGTTGATATAGCTCATTTTTTTTTTTTTTTTTTTTTTTTTTTAAATTATTATTATAATGTTATTAGGTGAAATGGAAATGTTATGAATCATATTTCGGGTAAGATTGAAATTTTATAATAAGGGTTAAAATAAATGATATATGTATACATTTTTTTTTTTTTTTTAGAGAGATAATTGTAATAGATAGGACAGGTTCAAAAGTCATTCAAAATCGGAGAAAAGGAGCTCGAAACAAATTACTTTCAAAAGAATCTTAAATTAAGAAATAAGGAATTTATGAAGACAAGTGAAAATACGAAAATCCCATTTAGTGATTAGTGCGTAGAAGCAATAAGTTTTTAAAATGGATGAAAATTTACAAGAAGGTATTAATAAATTTAAGAAGTTGAGAAATAATAAAGTTCAAAAGTGTATGAAATAAGATTAAGCAATTTACGACAATTAAATATTAAAGACATTTCAAATGACGAAATAAAAATTTTACGAAACAAACGAATAATTTTCGAGGATGTTTTAAAGACAAAATACGAAGGTAAATTTTCGAAGGAAGTTAGAAATTTATAATGTTAAAAACTTAAAATGAGATAGTAAGGCCAAGCATTTGAAAAGTAATCAAATTTAAAATATTTAAAATTATAGGGCGAGGAATTTATAACAATTTTGTTTATGAGTTCTAAGGTATTTAAATAAGAAGGTAAAGAGTTATAAAAATTCAGGAAGTAGGTAAAGCTTCATCGTATGAGATTATTAGGTATTCCGTAGAAATTAAAATTTGAGAGTTCAAAATTTTGGACAAGGTAAAAAGTTTTAGAGATTGAATAAAAAGTTAACGAAATTATAAAGGAAAGATAAAAATCATTTTTCGAGAAACAAATGAGAATTATCTTTACGAAAGCAATTAGTAGGTATTATAGATTTCAAGATAAGAAATTTTTGAAGATAATAATAATTGTAAAAGGTAAAAAGTACGAAGTAAAGTTTGACTATAAAAATTAAAGAGTTTACGAAATTCAAAAGTAAGGATGATGAGATTTTATGAGATTAAGGAGAAGAGATGAAAATCAATTTAAGATGGTAATTATTTGGAATTATTGATTTAGGGAATCAACCATTTCAAAGGAGTTAAAATGCTTACGAGGTTGAAAAATCATCGAGTGAATTCTTTTTACGTAAGGAATTTAAAATATAAGAGTAAACATTTTTTTATTTTTTTTTTTTTTAAATTTAATATTAGGAATCATTTGATTAAGATATCTGAAAATGAAAAGCGTTGAGATGATGTGATCATTAGAGATCGATTTTGATATAGCTTTAGAAATCTTCAATACTAAAGAAATCTTCGACGTCTTGAAAATTGTCTTGGATAGCGTGATTCTTGATACGTCTTTTCGCATGCGCTTCTGGTCTTGTATTCAAGTTTTATATTTGCGAGAAATGAAAAGAGGTAATTTCAAAAGGAAGATTTCATTATAAGAGTTTAAGTTAGGAAAATTTTATTTCAAAAGAAGCAAAATAATTTAAATAGATCGATTAAAATTTTCTTTTTGAATAAGTTAGGAAGAGATGAATATGGGTGTTAGAGAAAGTTATAGAAGTCTTCAAGGCATTAGAATTCTTCGAGGTTTAGAACGTCTTTTCAGATCGTTCGATTCTTGATGCGTCCATTTGTATGTGCTTGAGTTCTTGACGTCTCGTCTTTGATTTATACGTCTCGATTTTTGGTAACGTTAGTAAAGAAGACTTGTTAGTCAAAAAGATTAGTCATAGAGCACTTAGCAGGCAAGCAAGCACAGAGAAAATAAAAGAAAATCTAACGAGGTTGAATGACGGTCGAAAATTCTAAAATCTAGGTCAGTCGGTCAAACCTTAATATTTCTACCCATTCTCACATTTTAAAGCGTTCTAAGTTATAATTTTAGCGATCTAAGATTTCTAATTCATTATTTGATCCTATAAGTCTATGCCTGACATACGATATGAATGTCTGGCCCAGGTGTCGTCTCGCTAGATGAGATAACTTTAAGTTATTCACGGTCGCAAGACAGCTCTGATACCAACTGTAACAACCCGGTTTTTCGTGACTTAATTAAACTAAGGCGGAAAATTAATTAAGTCTAATACATGCCGGATGTTAATTAAATTACATTAAAATGGCATAGGATACAAATATATATTACAATCTCTCAAAGAAAACAACGAAACATCCTAATCGTCCCAATAATCCTGAGTCTCGAGAATTGCCTGCAACGGAGACAAAAACACAAAATAGGAGGATCTCCCGCTCGAGGCGAAGTGCCTGTTCTAACCAACAACCTCTAAACCACAGTTTTGGTTTATTTAACCTATGATTAAAAGTAACTTGGCAGCACTAAGCGCGTATAACTCCAGTAGTCACCTTATGTTAATAAAATTGGACAAATAGCATATAATATCAGTTCTCACATATAGATATTTAAATCTCATACAACATGCAGTTCATAAAACGTAATGTAGAATATAGAAAATAAATAAGTAAAACACATTGCAACCAGGCAAGCAAAAACATACAAGGAAATCATGATGATTCAAACACGAGTATAAATCCAATCACATAACGTACAACACTCATAAATAATCATTCTTAATAAGTCGTATTTCAACATTTAGGAAACCAAACCATTCAGACAATAATCAAACAAAACAAGGAAGTACATCCATCATGTGATAACTAATGAGTCTTCGTTAGTAAGGCGGAAGCATGCAGACATAATCCGCGCAGTAGCAGCCAGGGCCGAACGAAGTCGGACGTAACTGAATATGCTAAAGATATCTAAGGTAATAAGGGCGATTTAATCCCATGTCTAATGTATGCATACACTACTTAGTCGAGGATCATACGTATTTGCTATTCAAAAGGTATCACCGACGAGAGAGTTCGACTATCACCAAAGACGGGTAAAGGGTTGCTGGATTTTCCAATTACCGTAGTATGGGCTCACGGAGATATCAATGATGCCCCATCCCTGAGGTTGTATATCCCGCACCGAAATAATACTTTATATAAAAATATTAGATCGCCTTTACAACTCTGGGAGGAAGTAAAGTCCCCATAGACGGCTACCTCGTTAACTTCGAATTTCAAGAGTCGCAACATGGCGAACAATCCAAGTATTTTATTCAAGTAGTTCATTTCTCAATTTCTTATTTTTCCTCGTCCAACAATAATAAATGACAATTCTAAATTTTTGTAACATCGTCTAACTTTATAATGAAATTCTAATTCTAGCAGTTCTTCAGTTAAGCAGGAGCAAATGGAAACTTAAATAATTTATTTGAGTCCGTTTGTAAATTTTAAATATTTTCAATATTCATTATTTTACTATTCATTGTATTCGTATTTTCGTATCTCGTATTTGTACGTATTTTTATACTTTGTACGTATTTTTATAGTTTATACTTCTACGTATTTTATTATACTTGTACGTATTAGTATTTTATATTTTAGTAAATAAATAGTTCATTTTATTTGTAAGCTTGATTAAGTTTCAATTAAACTTTAAGTACTTAAGATAGATTAGTGATTAGTATTATAAATAATTGAATTTTATTATAAGTCACACTTATTTCATCCTTTTTATTTAAATTGGAAAGTGTTTAGCGTTTTAGTAGTTTTAACATTTATTTTAACTTGTAAAAAACATCGTGATGGTACTTAGTAAAATTTAGTATGTTTAATAAAATGTAATATAAGGACATTTAGGAACTATTCATTTAGGTGGTCTAATTCCTTAATACGATTTTTATTTATGTAACTCTTCTTACGTAATTAGTATTAGGTGATTTAATAATTCGATCGTGAAATTATTAATATTTAAATTTTAGTAATATTCACTTAAGTTTAATTCACTTAGTTATTTATAACTTTTAAAAAATGTCAAAACTTTATAATTCAAAAACTCAGTTAGGTTTTGTATTTATATATATAAATATATTATTCATCATTTTTGTATAGCTATACTTAGTAAATTTTTATTCGATCTTTATATATTACTATGATGTTAACAATTTACCTTTTAGTAAATTTTTATTTGTGATTCTAAGGTTTTAACTTTATTCAGCAATAGTTTTACTTAGATTCATTTTAAATCTTAAAGTACTCAATTTCTTATGATTATTTTAACTAAATACTTATTTAGTATATTTTAAATTTATTTTAAACTTTAGTGTTTTTATAATGTAATCTTTATAGTAATTGTGAGATATGACTTTTTATATAATTATTTATTTTAGAAATTGTAATATGAGTAACTAAATTTGTATTTTTACTTTTAAATTTATTTAATACTAATATAAACTTAATACTCTTTTATTTAACTCATAATGTTTAGTTGTATTTTATTTAAACATTTTTAGTCTTTGATAAATACTTTATTTCCATAAATATTTTATATTAGTTTAATTTATTACTTTAGTTATTTTAGTAATATTTTTAGTCTTATTTTATATTTGTAATACTTATACTTTATATATATTTTAATTTACGATAACAAATAATTTTAACATGATAATATTACAATTAAACTCAATAATAATTCAACAACACATTTTTAACTAAAACATATTATCACAAAATCATATAAATATCATAATTCACAATTCAATTCACTAATATATTATAACTGAAATTAACACCCAATTTCATACTATAGCGTATTATACAAAGTTATTAAATAAAATGGTACGGGAGGTATAAGTGCCTAATGCATAACTAGCTCACTTTGAATCACAAATTAATTAGAATAAAACCAAAACGTTAAAGTTAGAGATTTTGAGAAAGAATCGAGTCACCTAAAATTTGGCTCACGAACAGAGGCCTCCAAATAAAACCCGATTTAAATGATTTCCAAAGATAACAATAGCGTCAGACTCAGGAAGAAATCAGCGTTAGCCGAGCGGTGAGGAAGCGGTGAGTGAGCCCACAATGGTCTCGATAACTGACGCGACATTTCATTTACAAACGAATGGGAAAACGAGAAGTGAGAATCAAGTCACTAAATACTCGATCGACAAAATGAAATTGAAACCGAAAAATGAGACGAAACCAAGGAATTGAAGTAGAAAGAGAGCTCACCAAACGGAGGCTAATAAGGGCGGTGTGAGTGGTGGTAGCTCACGGTGGTGTGACCTCCGGTGGT
Source organism: Dianthus caryophyllus (assembly GCA_023091065.1). Classification (NCBI taxonomy): domain Eukaryota; kingdom Viridiplantae; phylum Streptophyta; class Magnoliopsida; order Caryophyllales; family Caryophyllaceae; genus Dianthus; species Dianthus caryophyllus. The sequence continues at coordinate 19,109,674 of CM041521.1, forward strand.
GTCGGTGGCCTGAGGTGGAGGGAGATGGCGGCAGGCGACGTGGCTCGACGGGGTGGTCGTCGGTGCTGTTGTAGTTTGTTGTCGTTCATTGTTGGTTTTGTGATGATGATGAAGTAGTTGTCGTTGTTGTTTTATAACGTAGTAACGTTATTATTATTATTATTATTATTATAATTATAATTATTATTATAATAGTTACTTTCGGCCGCTTTCGGCGAAAGTACTCCGCATTATTACTATTATTATTTATCATTGTTTGTTGGGGTGGGTGTAGTTGGCTCTGTTTGATTTTCTTTTGCTCCGTTTTATTTACTCTTATTTATAAAAATAATTTATAAAATATATTACGTTTTAAATTATTTGTTTTAAATTCTAAATTTCATTATTCAAATTATAAAATTTATAGTTTGAAAATACAAAAGTATAAAAGTTGACAGTTATAAATTGTATTACGGTCTCACATATTTTCAAAAGGCTAGTTTATTTGCAAGGTACATTTCGATAAAATTATATTTCGTTCCATTAATAATAATTTTTAAGATGAAATGCAAATACATTAATTTTAATAAAAGTAATTGAATCGAAGTTTTAGTTTGACAAGTATTTTAAGAATAAAAATATAATAAAAGTTAATATAAAATCAACAAAGTTTAATTAGAAATATCTTGAGAAAGTTTATTTAATCGAAATTTTTCAGCCGCGTTTTTAAAGTAATTGAATGAAAGTTAAAATATATAAATTTTAATTTAAAAATTTAGTTAAAATAATTAATTAGTATTAATAAAACACGGGGTGTTACATTAATGACGTATTTTATTGTGATGATTATGTTTTGTGATGTAATTTGGTCGTGTGGGTTGATGAGGCTAAATCGTCACGCCTAATCAAAATAAACCTAACCAAACAACTAACAGAAGCTAGTGGTAAGCAGGATCAAATCCACAAGGAGAAGGATGTAGTCAAAGGGATGCTTAGCTATCTAGGTCAGTCTCAAAGGGTGTGAAAATGGGTATTTTGAAGGTCTAAACTAAAAGCAACGAGTAAAAAGGTATGAAAGGTGTATAAGAGAGGGAGATTAGGGCATCGGGGTCATGTGACATCGATTCAAGAACTAACTCAAAAGGGATTATCAATCAATTGAAATCATGCAAGTGATTAGGTTTAGGAAAACGCTCTCTCGAGTCAATTTTAACCTTAAGCAAATTTAGCGGGCTCTCGCTACGTACTAAATTCAACTTATCGATTACGCGTGAGTCTAGTTTCAATTCGGCTTTCGATCTTAAACTGAAACAACCTAAATTCAATTCAATAAAAGCGTCACTAAATTCAATTGATAATAAAACGCGTAAGAAGAAATCGACTTGCACAAATTCAATCGATAAATGCAATTATAACATGTTCCTGAATCAATTCACAATCACCCTAAACCCTAATTGAAGGATTAGCTAGACATGGGAAGGGTAAAAGCAAAGCAATTGAAATAATAAAACATGATGAGATAAAATAAGAACAAATGAATTAAACCTGGAGTAATCTTGAATTGCAATGTAAAAGATCGAATCTTGCAAGTAATTAAAAGCTAAACCTAAGAGTTTTTGAGAGTTTAAAGAGAGAAAACTAAAGTTCTAATGTAAGCAGTAAAAACTAGAATGAAAAGATATGCAATAAACCCTAACTCGAGTCTATTTATAGGCCACGAAAATCCGGAGAATAAAAGCAGGAGAACCAGTCGGTTGGTGAACCGATCGGTTCAGGGTGGAACCGATCGGTTCTCATAAAACCGTCTTGGTTCTAAGGTTCTCGAAATTGGCAACTTTGGCTCATAAAACCGTGCGGTTCTAGGGGGTAAACCGATCGGTTTGCATAGAACCGTGCGGTTCTAAGGACTTCCAGCAACTCCAGCAACTTTTGTTCTTGTTTCACGTATCCAGAACCTATAGGTTTTGCTCTGAACCTATAGGTTTGAAGTCCCAACTCGTCGTATTGCTTCCATACTCGCTCTCGAGCTTCGTCTTGACGTCACGATACTCGTAAATGCTCCAAATGACTCAGGTTTTGGCTCAGGACCGCCGAAACCTGCAAAATACACACGAGGAACAACAGTATCGCAATATAAAGCAAATAGCTACTAAAACAATAATGAAATCAAGCGAATGCGAGCTAAATGCAACTATATCGGGGGCATAAAAGCTATATAAATGACATACATCATGGGTTAAGTAATTTTTGGGCCAAATTAGTTTTTGGTCCAATTTCGATTTTCGTGTTTCGGTTTTTGTCGTGTTTTTCGGTTTTGGCTCGAAATAAAATAATATTAAAGTGTATTATTTTACGGTTTTGTAGAGTTTAATTTTGTGAAAATGTGACACGGGACGCACTTTGGCCCGTTTTGCGTGTTGCGTTAGTGTGCGTTTTGGGTCGTTTTTGTAAGTATGGGCCGTTTTGTAGCTAGTTGGGCTGTTTTTGTGGCTTGGCTTAATAAGACGTTCCTGTATCGTGCTCGTGTTGTGCTTAATATGACTAAGAATGACATTCATTTTTATGATTATGCAAATCCAAATTAATACGCTAAAAATGACAAAAATACGTTTTAGACACTTTTGTACCGTTTCAACTCTTTTAAAAGCATGCATGAAAGTCCTTTTCGTCATCGGGTTTGTTTTTGGGGGGTACAGATACGGGTATCTACAGAGCCCCCAGTTTGACTGAGCTCGGACAAAGCGTTAGTTAAACTTAAAGATAGTATCCGGACCATTACAGCCTCGATACTACCTGGCGGCGCTAAGCATGTGTCTTATGGGAGAGACGAGGGCTTAGCGTCGGGAAATGCGGGGAGGGACGACATGTTTTTAAGGACATGACGGTCCTACATGTTTAAGGGCATGTCAGCCTGCATGTGGCCTGAGTACTCCCAGCTGGCACCTTGCTTGTGTCTTCGCTTGGGCTTCTGCTTGTGCTTCCTTGCTTTGCTTCTTCGCTGGACGTCTCGTAGCAGAGGTTACGCGTTTTTGGGCTTGGTGTATAAGAATGGTTGGTGTTTTTGTGAACGTCTCACAAGGAGGTTACGTGTTTTTGTATTTCTCATAAAAATGGTTGGGTTTTTATGAACGTCTCGTGAGGAGGCTACGTGTTTTTGGTTTTTGTGAACGTCTCATAAGGAGGTTACGTGTTTTTGTTTTCTCATAAAAAGGGCTAGGCTTTTATGAACGTCTCGTGAGGAGGCTACGTGTTTTTGTTTTCTCATAAAAAGGACTAGGTTTTTATGAACGTCTCTTGAGGAGGCTACGCGTTTTTGTATTTCTCATAAAAAGGGTTAGGTTTTTATGAACGTCTCGTGAGGAGGCTACGTGTTTTTCTCATAAAAAGGGCTAGGTTTTTATGAACGTCTCGTAAGGAGGATACGTGTTTTTGTATTTCTCATAAAAAGGGCTAGGTTTTTATGAACGTCTCTTAAGGAGGCTACGTGTTTTTGTTTTCTCATAAAAAGGGCTAGGTTTTTATGAATGTCTCGTAAGGAGGATATGTGTTTTTGTATTTCTCATAAAAAGGGCTAGGTTTTTATGAACGTCTCTTAAGGAGGCTACGTGTTTTTGTGTTGGGTTGAAAACGTGTTTGAAATGAGTTGAAAGTGTATTGGGCCGAGGAAAACCAGCCCAATATAAAACTGAAATCCATAAAATAAAATTATAATCGTCGTAAGCCGAATTAAAGATGTCCTTTGTTTACAGGCGATTAGATTTTTGTCTGGTGTTTCTTGGTTAAAACACGGGAGAGAGCGGGGTTGGCTCATTTTTATCCGTAAAAATAAAAACAAAATCGAAAACCTCTAAAACTTGATTTGGCGATTTTCTTGACCGAAATTCAACATTCCGACTCCTAAAATTCGTCATGGACCAAGGTACGTACTGAACTCGCTTGTTTTTTTGTGTTTTGAAGTTTGTTTGAGTCGGTTTTAGCTCGAAAAACTGTTTTCTAGGGTTTAGGTCGAAAATTATTGATTTGATTCGGATTTAGCCCTCGTCTTCGCTTGAAATTGACGCTTGGGAGTCATATGAGGCTTGTGTTGCTGCCATTGTTGATCGTTTGTGTAAACCCGACTTGTGGTCTCGATTTTCGTGCGTTTTGTAGTGTAGGAGCATTCTGGTCATTTTTGAAAACGTCTCGAAAATGGCTCAAAACTTCAGTGTAGCTTACCCATTAGTAGTATAACGTTTTGGTGAGTTCGGTTTGTAGCAATGGGCGCGAGAAGCGGTTCGTTTGGGTGAGAGACCGTGTAAAAGGAGGGTTTTGTCGGGGTTTTGCTCTGCTTTTGTAACGTAAGGCGATCCCGAGTGGCTTGGTTATTTTGAAAACGTCGTAGTATGCTTGTGTGGAGGTTTGGGTGGCTTGTGTACGAAAAACGGCTCGAAAAACCGTAATTTTCATGTAGTTTTGTACAGGGGCCGAAATTTTGGTCGAAATTTTCGGTTCCGAAACTTGCCCGAATTCTCCGTGTTGTGTTGTTATGGCTAGTATGGTACATATTTGGCTTCGTTTTGTAGGAAATGTGTTGTTTGGAGGCGTTTTGGAGCGTTTTTTGTAGTTTAGGCTAGGTTTCCAAAAATCGCTTTTCCTCGCGTTTCGTGCCTCGTGTATGGAATGTATTGTTATGTATGTTATCTGTGTTGGCTAGGGGGTTGTTTTGTGGGAAGTGGGGGCTTTTTGGGTTGAGTTATGGTCAAGAAAATGCCGTTTTTGTAGTTTGGAGGTGTTTTGTAAAAGCTATTCAGTCGAGGTGTTCGGGACATTGCTTCCGCATGAAATTTTTTGCACGTGCTTATTGTGATTTATGGGTTGGGTCTGTCTCAGAAAATATGGGTTTCTGGCCTTCTGTATTGTTTTTCCCCTTTCTGCTATTTTTGGGTTAAAAGGGCTTGCTTTCCGCTGTTTTGGCTAATTCTCTGCTTTGCTTTGCGGCGTGCTTACATCGACTTGGCTTTGTATGACGTGTATCATCGTATACGTGTCATAAAATATGCTCTTACGTATACCTTCGTTTGGCCTTATCTGTAGATAATGTAGGCCTTCATGCTTGCTTTTTGTCATTTTTGCGTGCTTCTGCTTTCCTAAATGATTTGCTGTTGTCGTTGTCTGAGTATGCCTTTGAATTTTGTGCAGGTGATCCTGCGGCTACTTCCAGTTCCATAGACCGGGTCTTGGCTGGTGTTGACTTTACTGTTCCGAGGGGTGAGCATACCCCTACTTCGGGTATGCCCGCGCCTTTGGAGGTTTCCGATGGTCCGTCTCAGTCGGACTTGTTTAGAGATTTTCCCCCTCAGACGCCAGGAGCTTCTACGACGCCAGGAGCTTCTACGACGCCAGGGAGTGAGTGGCGAGTCTTCTTTGTGCGAGTCTCTGCGCTTTACGCTAATGGTGCGGTCTTTGTCGGTCGTCGTCTGGGCCTTCTGCGAGTGGCTTGGGACATGGTGCTGTTCCTGGTGGTCTTGAGCCGTCAGTTAGTGGTGCGGGTCGTGACGTTCGCCGAAGTCACCGCTTTTTAATAATGAGGCGTCTGAGGAGGCTGTCATTGGCCGGACGCGATCTTCTGGTGATGCTAGCGGTAGTGGAGCTGCTGCTGAGTCGTCGAGGTCTCCTGTTGGTGGCCGAGGTCAGGTCGAGGGTGTCCTCTCAGAGTCTTTGCAGGGGCGTGGACGTGGCGCTGCTGTGGAGACGTCTGAGACTCCTGGGGGAGGCCGTGGTAGAGGCCGAGGTGCAGCTGCAGGATCTTTGCAAGGGCGTGGTCGTGGCGCTGCTGCGGGGTCGCCTGTGGCTCCTGGAGGGGGCCAAGGCAGAGGTCGTGGTGTTCTTTGCGGGGTTTCGCGGATGCGTGGCCCGGCGTTCTTGGCGCTGCGGCTCCTCGAAGCCGTGGTAGAGGTCGAGTGAGACTTCGGAGGAACGGCCGAAGCGGAAGGTGGATCACGGCCTGGTGAGCGGCTGATGAGCCACGCGGCGTAGAGCTCGTCGGCCGGCAGAGGGTGGTGCGACCGGACGAGGCCGAGGTCGCCGGTGTTTTGAGGAGGTTGGGAGCGGGAGCCCTGGCTGAGGTTCTGTGAGGCGTGGTCATCTCGGTCCGGAGCCGTTCTGAGGTCCTCCGAGTCGAGGAGTCTTCGAGTGACGCAGGAGCGAGTTCGTGGACGAGATTGCGGCCGAGGCCGCTGCTGGCTGCTGCCGCTTCTTGGACGCCGTGTCAAGCTACTCTGCTGCGGTTTGGTTTCGAGGCCGAAGTCGAGTTCAGGCCAGGTTCGGGATGAGGTGAGGCAGGTGGTGGCGAGGTCGGGTCCGCCCGAGGATCTTTGGTCTGGCGGCTCTTGAGGCTGCGATGGAGGTTTTCATGGGGATGGTTGACGGTGGCGTGAGGCCTAACTATCCCAGTGGTCCGCTTGTGGTCGCGGTGGCGAGGCGGGACGGCGTGACTGCGGTTTGGAGTCCTTTGGAGCACTTGTCGATCCAGTGAAGGTCGGCTTCCGTTAAGCGCGATAAGGACCTTCTCTCGTGTTCGGACGGTGTTCGACGTGTTCGACGAGAGGCTTACGGGAGGCGGGACATAGTGCTCGGGGCGGCTTTCGGTCCCTGGTGCAAAAATGGAGAGAGGTCGCGGGGTAGCGGGTGAACTCGCGTCTTCTTTGTGCCGGGCGTTCTTGGATAGGTTTTGGGATACGACCAACACCTTCCACATGCCTGGTTACGAGGTTGGCGTGACCCTTCTTCGTGGGCGATTGTCACGCCTCATGGTGGCGTGCTTGGCGAGGGCGTGGCGGGGACGGTGAGAGCACACGTTTGACCAGGCCGTATGGTTTGCCGACTTCTTCGGGGGAAAGAAGAAGAAGAAGGGTCTACTCGGCGAGCGCGAGCGGAGGTCCGACTGTGGTTGTGGTGGTTCCTGACGTCCACCCATTTCGGCGACAAGGGGGAGCGAGCGTCGACGGCTGTGCTGATGGCCCTGTCAGACATGACATGCCTGGGTGATTTCGACTGGGTCACCCCTGCTCTAGGGTTGCTGATTCGATACTTGAGGGACGCGGTGCGTCCTGATCGGATCAACGAGAAATCAGATGTGTCGCTCGTGGGCCCTGGTCTTCTGATGGAGGTAAGGCTTGATTTCGTAGTGTCTTGTTGTCTTGTTTCTGCTTTTCTTTTGTAACGTGTATTCTAATTGCTTGCAGGCTTGTGCTACGCTCACTTCCCTTCTCTGCTGCCGAACACGTTCCAGGTGACGGCTACGTACCCGGCCTTCCATGCGTACGCGACGACGGATCGGAAGGGTATTGGCCTGAACTATGACGCGGCTCGTGTGCTCTTTAACGGGATGACCATGGATAAGGTAATAGAACTTTTGTTTTGTATTTTGGTCTTTCGTAGCTTGTATTTGGGTTTGTGTTTGTTTTTGTGGTTTATAATTTGGTTTTGTTTTGCAGTTTGTTCGCGACCCCTGGAGGAACTTTACCGGCGTCCCTCCGTCGATTGCAGCTCGCTTTGGCCCCAGCCAGGACGGTTTGTACATTGAGACTCGATGCGGCTCGTCTTGGCGGGGTAAGCGTCTGTCTGCTGGGCGGGTTGCGGTGGCTTCATCGCACTGCTCCTCGCCGGTTTTGTTTGTGGAGACGCTCGACGCTAACGGCGTCGTGGCGTGTATCACGGTGAGTCAATTCCCTGCTGCGGCCGGCTGAGGACTACGTGACTTGGGCACAGCATGCCCTTGCTGATGCTGTGATCGAGGTATGATCTATCCTTTTTGCTTTGTATATGTTTTGGTTTTAAAAGCAAAAATTTACCCTGTTTTTGTTTTGCAGTGACCCTGACCTCGAGTTTCAGCCTCCTCCGTTCGTCGAGGATTTGTTGGTTGTGCACGGGCCGCCAAAGATTCGATCGTGTTCTTGGCATGCATGCGTAGTCACCGATGCGGGCCTGGAGAGCTGGGATCCGCGCGTGAAGAAGGTACCTTCTGTCTTCGTTTATCGTGGAGTATTATGTAGTATAGTGTAGCCCCCAGTTTGAATTAGATTTTTATGGTTAAAATCATTATTCAAACTCTGCTTGAAGTCGCTTTCGATTATAGCCCCCAGTTTGAGTTAGATTTTAGCGTAAAATCATAATTCAAACTTTGTTGAAGCGGCCTTTGATTGTAGCCCCCAGTTTGAGTTAGATTTTATTATAAAATCATTATTCAAACTCTATTGAAGCAGCCGTTGAACATAGCCCCCAGGTTAGAAAGCTAAGTGGATTTCGTTGAATTTGCGGTGGTACCGAGGTGCAGGAGGAGGTGTGGCGGGCGCGCTAACCGGTGGAGGGCGGTCGTGAACGAGAAGGTAGTAGAGGCCTGCAAGGGGCAGAAGGTGGCGTCCGACGCTCGACGTGAGTTAGCTAGGGTCAGGGCTGAGGAGGGGTCGAGATCGCGGGCCGCTTTGGAGGTTGCGCATGCCGAGGAGCTGGCGAGAGTCCGGGAAGAGCTAGAGGGTCGGCACGCAGAGGAGCTGGATAGGGCGCGTGCTGAGATTGATTCCCTGCGTGCTGTCTTAGAGCGTCGTGACCGGTCGCAGTAGGCTTCGAACTTGTTGGTTTTGTATTTTGGATTTGTATTATGAGTATTAGTATTTGTTCGTAACGGTTTATTTATTAGGACTTTGTGTATGGTTGATTTTTGGACTCGTGGGTGTTTACGGGTATAATTCGTTTTTTTGTCTTGTTGCGAAAAATGCATTCCTGTGTCGTAGCCGGGTCTGAAATCCTTTCGTATTTGCTTGCCGAGCGTACCTGCTAAAAGTTGTTAGTCGTAAAAGCATATATACGTGTCTCGATTGAGACTGACTTGTTTGAAAAATAAAAACGTACGCAGAGTTTTGAAAGATGAAATTTAGAAAATAGTTTAGACTCGTAAAAAGACGCTTTTGACATTGTAAAAATGTGAGCTAAAACGACGTTTTGAGACGAAAATTGTGAATGCGAAAGTCGTATTTTGTGTTGTGTTTAATTTTTGTGTGATTATCGTGTTTTGTGGATACGAAAAATACGAAAGACGGGGGCTGATTACGCAAATCGAGACGACGCGACGGGATCGTATAGTAGGATGTCGGCTTGAGGTCGGTAAGAAAGGTAATAAGGGGTAACAAGTTAAAATTTAGGGCGTAGGTGTGTAAGAAGTGTAAGAAATCGAATAATTTTGTCAGAAAAGAAAAAGAAAATCGCCTGTGAACAGGCGATTTTACTTTTAATCGCCTGTTCACAGGCGATTAGGTTTGTGTTTTGTGATTTTTCTTTGATTTATTTTAATCGCTTGTTTACTAGCGTTTAAGTTTTTGTTTTGTACTTTGTTTTGTACTTTGTTTTGTAAATCTCCGCTATAAAAGGAGGGCTAGGTTAACTCATTTTATTCATCCTTTCATCTTCCCATTCTCGATATTCCAAGAATATTCAAAATATTTACGGAACGTTTGTCGAATTATGGAGAATTTTGAAGGGAACTTGCGCCGTTGGTGTGCGTCCTTGTCGGGTATCGAGAAAAGGCTCTTGAAAGATTGCGGAGTTGGCGTATTTCGTGGGCTGAGGCAGGTTCGAATGGAGTACGAGTTCCTGGATGCTTGTCTTGAGTATTAGGACCCGAGCCTGCATGTGTTCCGCTTTCCTTGCGGAGAGGTTTGCCCTTTTGTTGAGGAGTTTGGGGCCATTGGCGGGTGGGTGTGTATTAGCTTGCCTGTATGCGTCAGGCAGGAGCTTGGCTATAAGAGGCAAGTTCAGAACTACCTCCAGATGACCTGTGACGAGGTGGAAGAGCTATTTGTTGGGAGCCGTATCAACCTCTATCGCTTGTGTCAATGGTTGAGGAATAATGAAAGCGGGCATATCTGCTGTGGCGGGAGGAGGGCTTTGGCCTTTTGCTTGGTACACTGCTATATGTTCCCGGACTCTGTGTCCGAGGGGTCGTTGGGAGATCCGCGTTTAATTGCCGTTGTGGAGCAGATGGAAATAGGTTGCAATCCTTCTGCTTTAATTCTGGCAGAGACGATCCTTGGATTGGACGACCGGGCATGTGATAGGGAGCATGCGTACCGAGGGTGTCCCCTGATCCTCCAGGTGTGGCTGATGGAGCGTCTGAACGTGTTGAATGACCTTGGCTTCGATGGTGAGTATGTCGCAGGAGGCATTACCAACCGTTACATGCGATGCTCGGGTCCAGACGAGCGTCCTAATGACTATTTCCCTGAGTTCGTGAGGTCATGTGCTATCCATTGGTCGGTATCATGGTGGGGAGTGGTCAGTGTGACGGCGAGTGCAGTAGGTGATGGTCCCTCTGGAGTCCTATTGTGTGGGTTTGAGATGGAAGTTTACATCCACCCCCTGCGGGTGAGGCAACAGATAGGGTATGCACAGTTCATTCCTGGCCAGGACACGAAGGTACAGGACATGGTTGTGTTAAATAACCAGGTGACCGATGAGTGGGTCGGTGGTTGGATCATGCGTCCTAAGTAGCTTGTGGATGGTACTCCTGGGACGATCCAGGTGTCGAGGGCCTATGTTAAATGGACCGTTGCTGAAAGTGCTCGGGAGAGGGCTCGCCTCCGTGCCATAGAGCTTAATGAGCCTCCGCCGACGCCCCGCCACGACACCGATCCGCTTTGGACGCAATAGTGGTGGGGGTGACGCTTCGAGCTCGGTGCCTCTCTCGGCGGCTGAGTGCGTGTTTGGTCGTCGTCGTGTTCAAGGGCCAGGTGCTCCGGGTCGTCACGGTAATGTTGGGGGTCGCCGTAGGGGTTGAGGGTCGGTGCTCCCCTATTCAGCTGAAAGGTTTTAAGTCTGCTTTTGATAACGAAGGGAACCTGGTGTTGTTTATGTGTGTTTTGTTAGTATTATGTTCATATTATGTTGTACTATGTATTATATTGTCTATCCTAAACCCGATGTACATGACGGGACTTGTATAAGTATTGTAATATATATTGTTAGTGTAGTTCATGCTCCTACGTTTGAAAAATCCAAAATGTAACCGTCCTTTTTAAGATTAATAAAGATCAGGTTTTTATTTACGACTTTGCCTCATTTTGCTTGTTATTCTGTGTGAAATTCCTTGGCTCTAATCTCTTTTTAAAGGTTTAGAATGCAAGCATGGTTTTTAGGAAATTTTTGTATTGACTATTCCCTCGACTTTTTTAAGCTTTGGTTTTGTCGTTTATCGTTGAATGTTGTTCCTTTTACCCTTTGGGCTATGGAACGTTTTTGTGATGACTGTGTCCTTGACTTTTTTAAGCTTTGGACGTGTCTTTTTTGTGTTGAATATCGCCTTATTTTAACCTTTTAGGTCATGAGGCCATTTTTGTGGTGACTATGTCCTTGACCTTTTTAAGCTTTGGACGCGTCATTTTTGTGTTGAATATCGGTCATTTTAACCTTTTAGGTCATGAGGCCAGTTTTGCAAAGCTGCCTACGTATCCATGGAAAATGGAATCAAACCGGCGTAGTTCAGGATGTGCATGTTTAGGGGCATGCCGGCCCATGAGTTGTGTTTGCTTTTTTGTGATGAATGTGCACGTTTAGGGGCATGCCGGCCCATGAATTGCTTTTGATTTTTGTGGAGAGAAAGAGCATGTTTAAGGGCATGCCGGCCCATGAATTGTGTTTGGTGGATGCATGTTTAGGGGCATGCCGGCCCATGAATTGTGTTTATGGAATGTGCACGTTTAAGGGCATGCCGGCCCATGAATTGATTTTTAGAAAATTGTATTTTATAGATGCATTGCAAGGGTTTTTTTTAAGGGTAGTATTTCTTGAGTTGATCGAGGTTCGTTGCGAGGTTAAACTCTTGACCGTCCAAGTCGGTTAGTTTTACTGCTCCGCCTGTGTAGATTTCCTTGACGAGGTAGGGCCCAGCCCAATTAGGCTTGAACTTCCCTCGTGGGTCGACTGGAAGTGGTGCTTTCGGGCCAGGCTTTAGTACGAGATCCCCGATTTTGATGTTTCGTGGCTTAACTCGTTTGTTGAATGCTCGTTGTAATCGTGCTTGGTACATTCGTACGGTACTCAGGGAATGAAGTCGGCGTTCGTCCAAGAGCATGAGTTGTTCGTAGCGTTCACGGGCCCATTCTGCTTCCGGGATGCTACTTTCCATTAGTATGCGTAGTGATTGTATTTCTATTTCCACTGGTTGGACGGCCTCCATGCCGTAGGTGAGGAAATAGGGGGTCATGCCTGTAGGGGTGCGGATGGTAGTACGGTATCCCCAGAGCGCATATGGTATCTTGTTCGGCCAATCTTTGCAACTGTCGATCATTTTCTCGAGTATGGTGACGACTGTCTTGTTTGCTACTTCAACGGCTCCATTAGTTTGGGGTCGATAGGGTGAGGATTTGTGATGCTGGATGTTGTATTTTGTGAGTATGGCTTCTGTCTCACGCTAGAAGTGCGAGCCTTGGTCGCTGATGAACTCATGGGGTATGCCATATCGGCATATGATGTTTGTCTGGATGAACTTGGCGACTTCTTTGGAGCCGAGGGTTCGGAAAGATGCTGCTTCCACCCATTTTGTAAAATAGTCGATTGCTACTAGTACGAAACAGTGACCTCCTGCTCCGATGGGGTGGACCTTTCCTATTAGGTAGATGCCCCAAGTTGAAAAAGGCCAGGGTGAGGTTAGGCTGTATAGTGGTGAAGGTGGTACATGTTGGACATTGCTGAAAATTTGGCAGTTGTGGCAGTGCTTGACGTATTGGATGCAGTCTGCTTCCATGGTTGTCCAATACCGTCCTAGACGTAGAATCTGTTTGCAGAGTGCTCGAGCGTTCATGTGAGGTCCGCATTCGCCATCATGGACTTGCGTGATGATTTCCTGTCCCTTCTTGTAGTCGACACATATGAGCAGCGTCCCTTGTGGTGTGTTCTTGAGTAATTGTCCCATCTCCAGCACAAATTGGGAAGCTAGGAGTCTGATGGCTCTCTGTCCACGTTTATCGGTGTCGGGTGGGTAAGTGTTGTCTGTTTTGTAGTTGATTATGGCTTGATACCAAGGCTCTGTTTGCTCGGCTTCGTCCAGGTCAATGGCGTGAATGTAGGCTGGCTCATTACGTCTTTCAACGAGGATAGGTAACATCTTCATGTTTGGCGGCATATTTGGGAGGGATGAGAGTTTTGACAGTGCGTCGGCAAATTGGTTTTCTTCCCTTGGGAGGTGGTAAAATTCGATGCAGTCGAAGTTGGTTAGGAGTTTTTGTACTTTTGCTTGGTATTTGGTGAGGGTTTTGCTCATGATCTTCCATGTCCCGGTCACTTGATTTATGATGAGGAATGAATCTCCATGTACACGGAGGTTCCTTATTTTGAGGGTGATTGCTGCTTGTAGGCCGTAAATGCAGGCTTCGTATTCTGCGGCGTTGTTCGTGACGCTGAAATCGAGCTTGATCGAGAATGGTGTATGGTCACCATTTGGGGATATTAGGAGTATTCCTACTCCGTAGCCGCGGTAATTTGATGCTCCGTCAAAGTATAATTCCCAGTATTCCTTTTCTACGGCAAAGATCTCATCGCCAGGAAATGACATTGTGTCGGTTATGGGTTGTTCGACGATAGCGTTTTCTATAAGGAAGTCTGAAACTGCCCTACCCTTGATTACTTTCAGAGGGAGGTACTTGAGTTCGTACTCGGCGAGAAGCAGAGTCCACCTGGCCATGCGCCCGTTTAGGACTGGTTTTTCAAATAGATACTTGAGGGGGTCCATCAAGGAGTAGACACTTGTCGTGCAAGTGAGTAGGTAGTGTCTGAGCTTTTTGGTTGCCCAGACCAGTGAGAGGCATCTTTTCTCGACCGGTTCATACCGAGTTTCGTAATCGTGGAACTTTTTGCTAATGTAGTAGATGGCCCGTTCTTCGTTGTTGACTTCTTGGGCGAGCATGGCACCCATAGCGTTTGGCGTAGTCGTTAAGTATAGCGACAGGGGTAAGTCCTTTTGTGGGGGTACCAGAACGGGTGGATTTGTGAGCAGGCTCTTGACTTTGTCGAATGCTTGTTGACAGTCGTCGTCCCATTTCGTATGCTCTTCTTTCTTCAGCTTTTTGAAGATAGGCTCGCAAATCATGGTGAGTTTGCTGATAAATCGGGAGATATATTGGACTTGTCCCAAGAAACTCCTTATTTCGTCGATGTTGCTCGGCGTTTTCATGCCCATTATTGCTTTGATTTTGGCCGGGTCTATTTCGATCCCGCACTGGCTTACTATGTGGCCTAGCAACTTGCCTGATGTGACTCCAAAGGTGCATTTCTGCTGGTTTAATCGCATTTTGTACTGCCTGATTCGGGTGAAGAATTTGCGGAGGTTGGTGACGTGGTCATCCCTTTCCTTTGACTTCACGATCATGTCGTCGACGTATACTTCGACCTCTTTGTGCATCATGTCATGTAGTAGGGTTGTAGCAGTGCGTTGGTAGGTAGCGCAAGCATTAATGAGCCCAAATGGCATGACTGTGTAGCAGTACGTCCCCCAGGGGGTTACGAAAGTTGTTTTTGGCATGTCGTCTTCTGCCATCTCGATTTGGTTGTATCCTGCGTACCCATCCATGAATGAGAGTAGGGCGTGATCCGCTGTGTTGTCGACCAGAATATCCATGTGAGGTAGTGGGAAATCGTCTTTTGGGCAGGCTTTGTTTAGGTCTCGAAAGTCGGCGCATACTCATATTTTACCGTTTTTCTTCATAACCGGGACCATGTTGGAGACCCAGTCAGAATATTCGATGACTCGGATGAATCCAGCTTGTACCTGCTTTTCGATCTCTTCTTTGACCATGAGAGACCATTCTGGCTTGATGCGTCGGAGTTTCTGCTTGACCGGTTTGCTACCTTGTTTGATCGGGATGTGGTGTTCAGCTATCTCACGGTCGATGCCGAGCATGTCTTTGTACGAACATGCGAAGACGTCCTTGAATTCTGTGAGGAGCTTGGTGTACGTGGTCCTTTCTCCTGTGCTTAGTGAAGCCCCCAGCTGTAGTTCTCGAGGTTCTTCGGGCGTGCCTATGTTGATGGTTGTTGTGTCTTCAATAATGGGGTCCTGTTCGGGTTTTGAGACAATACTTGCAATGTATCTATATAATGCAATGTTATTTAGTTTAAATTTATCGCAATCATTAGAAAATGTAGATTTTCAATGAGGCATAGAGTAACCAAAAACTTTCATGTTATTAATGTTATCAAAAGCGGTAACATTTGAAGATAGCTCAGACGATGGAGCTTTGGACAACCTTAATGACTCTAGTTCTTTAGCTAGATTTACTACATTAGGGATAAGATCGAGTAACCTAGCCGATTTTTAGAAAATTGGCGTCATGATGACGCAGGATCCTAGACTCTAGGTGTAGATGCTTGGATTGAGACTTCCCGGATCGTCGGTAGATTGGGCGGCGTTTTCTTCAAGCTTCAGTTGATGGAGAGCGGCCCGAAAGTCCGAGGCCTCTATGGTAATGACTTCGTTGTAAAAGGGGAGCTTCACTTTTTGGTGCAGAGTAGATGTGACGGCTCCGGTAGCGTGAATCCAGGTCCTTCCTAGTAACATGTTGTATGCCGGGGGGATATTCATAAGCTGGAACTCAGTTTGTGTTTCAACAAACCCTGTCATGACGGGTAGTGATATGATACCCTCTATGCTGCGGGATGTACCGTCGTATGCTCTTATGCTGTTGGAGCAAGAGGTGACATGTAACACCCGGTGTTGTCCGAGGTTATTCGGGCCGGGTTTGAAAATTATCGCCCTGGCGACCGTTGTCTGTGGTTTTGGCCAGTTTGTATTAGTGAATTTCATCCTCCAGGGACCGGATTCTCTTGATGTGTCGAGCAGACTCTTCGGCGAACAGTCTTGCGTTTTTCTCGGTTTCGATCTTTTGCATGGCGGCCAGATGTTCGAACAAAGCGGTGAGATTGGCTACCTTGTGGTCGAGCAGCCTTACGTGTTCGGTGATCGTCATTAGCGGAGGAGGCGGTGGAAAGGCAGCTTCATCATTTGCGAGGTTGAAACGGAAATTCATCTTGTGTTTGCGAGCCGTGTGTTCAGGGTTTTTCAATGAGTGGACCTGACAAAGTTTTCAAACCTTTAGTGATTCTAAAAGGGAAGGAAAAGACTCAACGAAAAATCACATTCACGACCAACGAAAAGCAAGAAGTGTAAAAAGTGGGTGCAAGACTCGACTCGTGTTTTTAGCTTTTAAAATGACACGGGAAGCTTTTGAGGTAGAGGCATATTGACACGTCTCCATTCTCGAGGTAGAAAAATTTTTAGGATCATAATCCGATTAACCCAGTTTAGCGGCATGTTGCTAGGGGTTTATCATTAGATTACGATAAAAAGGATCAAACCGAAGTAGCGTTAGGCTAGTCGATCTGAGGATGTTAAAATTGGGAAAAAGGCGATCAATTGTTCGCCTTTTATGTGTGACTCAGGGAATTAAATCAAAATGATGATAGGTCACTCGATTCAAAGTTGAAATCAACGGGTCCGCATTTGCACGAGCCCGCGTTTTTTTTTTAGAGAAAAAGATCTGGTTAAAATCGGGATGACTAATGAGTCACTCGACTTAGAGCTAATTCTAAAGTACAAAACAGGTTAATTTCGTTTTAAAATATCCGAAATGAATTGACATTCTCGGGTTTTTGCTTTGTGAAATGTTTTTAGCAATAAATGTATTATGACGATACGTCAGTCGCATAATTCATTTACGTTTTGAAAAAGATTGGAAATATAGTGATTATTTCCGATCGGTTTTAAATGTCGCGGCGTATTATTTATCAGGTTCAAATGACTATTGGCCAATGACCCTGACTGTATTACTTTAAAAGCATGACCTTTTGAAAAAAGAGTTTTAAGAAATGAATTTTCAAAATGGACGTATTTTAAATGTATAATGCCTATGAAATGTTTTTGCATGCAATGGTTTTGAAAGACGACTATAGTGAGGTTACTATAGCTTCACACTTGTACATATAAACACAGGTTTTTGGTTTATAGGGTAAGGTTCCCTCCGGCCATTCCCGCAACGTTTAGGTAGGGGCACCCGCAAGACTACACACGTCTTAGGTGTGAATTCAATACGGGCCCTAGAGCGTTCGAGTTTGACTTGTTACGATCGTTTGTACGGATGCCGTACTTGTAATCGTGGAGGGGTGAGAGAACGACGTGTCTAGAGTTTTCCCGCTTATGAAGCGAGCTATACTAGGGGCCGTTCCTCGAGGGGTGTGGTTATGAATCAGGAGGATTCGACTCAACGTACTTTTGCCCAAATATCGAAAGCGTAAATGTTTTCAAAGTTTCAAGCTTCACTTCTTTATGATTTTAAAATAAAAGAAAAACTAGTTTTTCAAAAATAATAAAAATCATGCTCGTCCCAATGAGTCGCCCGGTGAAGGTACCGGAAGGGAGGAAAACCTATCGCTGCCTTGCGCAGCCTCTCGCCCGTTGTGGGAGGCGGGGGGAGCGGAATCGCCCTCGCTTGAGGAAAAGGGTGCGAAGTTTTGTAAAAATGGGGGAGATCATTGCATGAATTTCTGACCAAAAAGAAAAGTAGAAAATCCTTTTTGAAAATGTATTTTCGGAGTCGCCACCAAATATTAAAGGAATTTGGAACCTATTCAACGCGTCTTGAAATACAAGACACGAGTATCTCAGATTTCAAGGTGCGTCGATACCTATCCGTCTGAGGTTTGAAACCAGAGAAGGGATTCGGAGTGAGGTTACTTTTCAAAAGTTTGACAAAAAAAGTATTTTTGAAAACTGAAATCAAAAAGCCTACGTAAAAAGTAGTCTCTACTAATTTGAAAACATTTGCTTAATTTCGATATTTGGGCTAAAAGTCACGCTACGTACAAGTGCGAATAAATATGACTCGATTAAAATGCATAAATAATGTAAATTGTCAAAATAATGACATATTGCTATAGGAAATGTATGTTTGTAGATACCCGTATCCGTACCCCCCAAAAACAAACCCGATGATGAAAAGTACTTTCATGCATGGTTTTAAAAGAGTCGAAACGGTACAAAAGTGTCTAAAACGTATTAGTCATTTTTAGCGTATTAATTTGGATTTGCATAATCATGAAAATGAATGTCAATTTTTAGTCATCATGAGCGTAACACGAGCACAATATAGGAACGTCTTACTAAGCCAAGCCACAAAAACAGCCCAACTAGCTACAAAACGGCCCAAACTTACAAAAACGACCCAAAAACGCACACTAACACAACACTCAAAACGGGCCAAAGTCGTCGTGTCACATTTTCACAAAGTTAGGTTTTATGAAACCATAAAATAATATAACCTAATATTATTTTATTTCGAGCCAAAGCGAAAAACACGACAAAACCGAAACACTAAAACCGAAATTCGGACCAAAATCGAACAAATACTTAACCCATAAGTAAACAACAAAACATAATCATTACTTAATCAAGCGTCAAAAACCAAAGCGGCATAAAGCGACCCACCAAAACAAAAATCTAATCGCCAAGAACAGCGACAAACCAAATCGCCTCGCTTACAGCGGTGATTAAGTTTTCCTCTCCCAACCTTGGTTCTTTTATTTCATTTGGCGGCTGCATTGAAACATAATCGCATGCTCACTGGCGATTAAGTTTTGTCCCTGCACATAAACGAGCCATTTCCCTATAAGTACCAACCCCTTACCTTCATTTCTAATAACCGGTTTTTAACACATATACACTATTCACAAAATCCACTCAAAAATACCGTCTTTACATTTTCGAAAGGTAAACATTTTACCTACAAATTTGGGCGTTTGAGACTCGGATAATGGGGTTACATTAACCCCAAACAGATATTGGCACTAAGCGAAGCCGTATTCGTAATACGGTTGTAGCAATTGATTCATAATCCGTCTAAACCCCACCAATATCGCATAAATAAACGACTCATTATCACTAAAGCAAACCGACGTCACTTTTATAATTATGCAAGTCCTCATTCAGGCATTAAATAACGACTAGAATCACGGATCCAACACTAAATTGTACCGTTTCATAGAGTCTTTTAGCATGTCAAAACTGAGGGTTTTTCTGTATAAATTCTAATACGAGGTTGGAAAATAACGTCTATAGTAATAATTTAGCCAATAAATTATTATTTAACGTACATTTCCTATAGCAATATGTCATTATTTTGACAATTTACATTATTTATGCATTTTAATCGAGTCATACTTATTCGCACTTGTACGTAGCGTGACTTTTAGCCCAAATATCGAAATTAAGCAAATGTTTTCAAATTAGTAGAGACTACTTTACGTAGGCTTTTTGATTCTTGTTTTCAAAATACACTTTGTCAAAACTTTGAAAAGTAACCTCACTCGAACCCCTTCTGCGGTTTCAAACCACAGATAGATAGGTATCGACGCACCTTGAAATCTGAGACACTCGTGTCTTGTATTTCAAGACGCGTTGAATAGGTTCCAAATTCCTTTAATATTTGGTGGCGACTCCGAAAATACACTTTCAAAAAGGATTTTCTACTTTTCTTTTTGGTCACAAAATCAAGCAACGATCTCCCCATTTTTCTCAAAACCGCACTTTTTCCGCGAGGCGATTCCGCTTCAGCGCCCAAGACGGGGGCGAAGGCAGTAGGCGTCGATAGGGACTAGCGATTTTTCATTTTCCTGCACCTTCACCGGTGGCGACTACTGGGACGAGCATGATTTTTATTTTTGAAAAACTAGTTTTTTCTTTTATTTTAAAATCATAAAGAAGTGAAGCTTGAAACTTTGAAAACATTTACGCTTTCGATATTTGGGCAAAAATACGTTGAGTCGAATCCTCCTGATTCAAACCACACCCTTTGAGGAACGGCCCCCAGTAACTCTCGCTTCATAAGCGAGGTAACTCCGGACACACTGTTCTCTCACCCCTCCAAGATTACAAGTACGGCATCCGTACAAACGATCGTAACCAGTCAAACTCGAACGCTCTAGGGCCCGTCTTGAATTCACACCTAAGACGTGTGTAGTCTTGCGGGTGCCCCTACCTAAACGTCGCGGGAATGACCGGAGGGAACCTTACCCTATAAACCAAAAACCTGTGTTTATATGTACAAGTATGAAGCTATAGTACCCTCACTATTGTAGTCTTTCAAAAACTTTCTGCATGTGAAAACTTTTCCTAGGCATTATACTTTTAAAATACGTCCATCTTTGAAATTGCTTTTTCGAACTTTTTTAAAAAAAGGTCATACTTTTTAAAACACGCCGTTAGGCTCTTTGACCTATAGTCATTTGAGTTTAATAAATAGAATGCCACTACATTTAAAACCGACCTAGGATAACCACTATATCCCAGGTCTTTTTCAAAACGTAGATGAATTATGCGACTGACGTATCGTCATAATACATTTATTGCTAAAGGTCTTTCACAAAGCGAAAACCCGAGTATGTCAATTCATTTCGGAGATTTTAAATGAAATTGACTTTTAGAACGTTAGAATTAGTTCTAAGTCGAGTGACTCTTTAGTCATCCCGATTTAATCTTTTTTCTCTCAAAAACAAAAAAACGCGGGCTCGTTCAGATACGAACCCGTTGATTTACTCTTTGGATCAAGTGACCTATCGTCATTTTTGATTCAAATCCCTGAGTCACACGTAAAGGGCGAACAGTTGATCGCTTTTTACCCAATTTTAACATCCTCAGGTCGGTTAGCCTATCGCTACTTCGGTCTGATCCTTTTTTATCATAACCCAATGATAAACCCCCGGCAACATACTGCCAAACTGGGTTAATCAGATTATGATCATACAAATTTTCTTACCTCGAGAATAGGGACGTGTTAACACGCCTCTATCTCAAAAAGCTTCCCGTGTCCTTTTAAAAGCTAAAAACACGAGTCAAGTCACCCACTTTTTACGCTTTTGTGTCTTCCTTTGGTCGTGAATGTGATTTTTCATTTGAGTCTTTTCCTTCTCTTTTAGAATCACTAAAGGTTTGAAAACTTTGTCAGGTCCACTCATTGAAAAACCCTGGATACGCGACGAACTAAGAACCGTCACTTGAACCCACCTCCGCCTCCAAAGAAGCGCTCCTACAACAGATCAAAACCGAAACCTGTCATGGCCTTTCAACACGATGAGGGTCTCGGAGGACCACCACCACCCCCCCCGGAGGTAACTGCCGAACAAGTCCGACAGCTCAATGACAGGATAGCTAGCCTCACTACGACGATCGAGCAAATGGCTATCATGCAAAAGTTTGAAGCAGAGAAAGACGCCGTGCGCCTGGCCGAGGAATCTGAACGGAATGCAAAAAGGATTCGAACCATGGAAGAGCGTCTCACGAACTCAAGGGGTTACTCCATACACCAAGAGAACGAGCACATCCCAAAGAACGTCAGGTCCATGCTACCAGATAAGCTAGCGCTCAGTGACCTCCCCGTCTTCAAAGGTCACGAAAGCCCGCTCGTTCATGTTAAGGCTTTCAAAGCTAAAATGGCCATCATGGGTGTCGAACCCCCTGCATGGGCTACCTTATTTCCTCACTCATTGGACGCACAACCCAGGGCATGGTTCTACGCTTTAGAGCCACACAAAACGGGTAGTTTCGAGGACATAACGGTTGCGTTCGATCTACAGTACCGGGACAACAATGATATCCAAGTCTCGTTACGCAC
Organism: Dianthus caryophyllus; assembly: GCA_023091065.1. Lineage (NCBI taxonomy): Eukaryota > Viridiplantae > Streptophyta > Magnoliopsida > Caryophyllales > Caryophyllaceae > Dianthus > Dianthus caryophyllus. Next base: position 19,131,339 of record CM041521.1, read on the forward strand.
CTTGGAGGTCCTGACTCAGAGAGACAATGAGGGGTTTACCGAGTACCTGACGCGATGGAAGAAGCTGTGTGCCCAAATACCTAACCGTCCAAGGGACACTGACTTAATCACTAAGTTCATCAACAACCTCACCCCCGCATACCAACAACACCTACGATACGGGAATTTCGACAACTTCTCAACCCTCAGCGTCGTCGGCGAGCTCATCGAGGACGACCTTCGTAAAGAAAATAGGAATAAGAGTACGGGTCGCGGGTATCAAGGGAGCTCATCTCGAGCCACTGCCAAAGTTGAGCCCATCCATGCCATCAACGCACTGGACGCGTTAGAGGCACCACCGGTTTTTACGACACCACCAAAACCTGCCATACTTCCGCCAAAAGCATCATACTCACCTCCTGGTCCTAGTTCGATGAAGGCACGACGAGACTTTGACCCAATATACATGACTTACTCAAAGGCACTACAGAAGCTTGTGAGCCGCAATGTACTTCAACTCATAGGGCCTACTAGCGAGCCTCCCCCGGACAAGAAGCCAAAGTCGTGGGATCAGAACGCATACTGCGAGTTCCACAGAGGAAAGGGGCATGACACCGAGCAATGCTTCCGCCTGAAGAACATAGTTCAGGACTTGATCGACGACAATACCATCGTAAAGCCCAGCCCAAGTCCTAAGCCTTCGAACCAGCGGAACCCTCTGCATAACCATGCTATATTTACAGAAGCGCACCCTATCATCGACTGCTCTAAAATGATAGTCTCAGATGATCACGAAGTCAACGGCATCTGGAATACTTCTGAGGATGAAGCCGACAATGATGACACCCGCATATGTCTCCAAGATGAGCCATACGAAGAGGAAACTCAACCCCGTCGCCCGCCAGGCAAGTACGGGAGCTAGGTCACAAGTACCCATTTAGGCTATCGGTCAGTGATGACGAAGTAGCCTACTTAACACGTTCTGGACGCCCATACCAAGCTTCTCTAAAGTTACTTGAACCGCAAAGCCTCCCACCAAGGTTGACTGCTCAAGAGAAGAACAAGGGAATAGTCATAGCCGAGGATACACCGCCTACTTCGCCTACCTCCGCGAACCTCACCTACAAGCATTGCTCCTACGCCACCACCAAAGAAAGTTTCATTGCTCGACACTAATCCTGCACTGTCTTGCCGTTAACAAGGTAGCATCACCAAGTGCTACCCCAACACCTCACCCACGCCCGAAATCGAGACACGCTCCATAAGCGACTCAACAAGACGAAGCGGACATTTCAACTGGCGACTCTTAAGGGACTCAATGGGACATCGTGAAGCCTCTACCAAGCATTACAGTCACCCCAATAACATCAAAAATGTCTCCGCAGAAGCTTATCAAGAACATCACACGCGAATGGCGTGCCAACGCCGTCACCTTCTCGGATAAAGATCTCCCCGATTCGGTGGCACGATAACCTACCTCTCTATATCAACGTGGAATGCCACGGCATGACATTACGATCGTCCTCATCGACAACGGATCCGCGATCAATGTCTTGCCCTCGAGGCGGCCAGAAACCGGGAATTAAGGAAAATGACTTTATCCCGTGTGCGGACGGCAGTCGGGGCCTCACGACGGAACACGTCCGCAAAGATAAAGGGAACCATCTCCTTCCCCATTATGACGGACCGGACCATGAGAGAAGCGAATTTCAAATCATCGACATACCCCTACCTACAACATGCTACTAGGTAGACCTTGGATCCACGCTACCAAGGCCGTCACCTCAACCCTACATCAAAAGGTCGATACCTGCGGATGACGAGATCGTCACCATCGACGCCTCGAACTTTCGGGCTACCCTCAGCAAAGAAAAGACTAATGATAGTATCGCTGAGATAAACGCCGATCCGGTAGACGACATGTGTGGTTTCGACCGACTTCAACATCCGTACTCGACTGCAGAGAAGAAATCGCCGCACTCTACGCCAAGGACGACGATAACAAATGGCCCACCATAGGTCTATCCTACGTACCATGGTCATCTGAGAAGTCTCTCAAGGTTGGGAAGCATACAATGATCGCAAAAATATCATGATTTCCACATGCAACCATACCACATCCTCCCCACCACTACTTCACAAAGAGGGCACTAGCAAGATTCCTAAGAACACAACCACGCACACCATTGCCGGATTGAGCTCATTTCCGACATCGTGCGCAACAACAACTTCAACCCTAACAACCTGATCATCCCTTACGAAGAAAAAACGCACGACGGATGGTCAAAAACCCTCGAATGGACCGACGAACAAGGCCGCACTCTCAAGATCACCACAGGTCAAGGTTACACCTTCGAAGATTCCGACTCCGGCGAAGACGAAGACAACACCCCAAACCAAAAGACTGTCTTAAAATTTAAACTCCCTCGTCGTCATCTCAAGTCTCTTACCCCAACTAAGCCCCCGGGCTACTTCCCTGACATAGTCAATTTAGCTAAAGAACTAGAGTCATTAAGGTTATCCGAAGCTCCCTCGTCTGAGCTATCTTCAAATGTAACCGCTTTTGATAACATTAATAACATGAAAGTTTTTTACTCTTTGCCTCATTTAAACTCTACTTTTCCTAATAATCGCGATAAATTTAAACCAAATAACATTGCATTATATAGATACATTGCAAGTATTGTCTCAAAACCCAACAGGACCCCATTATCGAAGACACAACGACCATCAACATAGGAACACCAAGAGCCTCAAGAACTACAATCGGGGGCTTCCCTAAGCCGCGGAAGAAAGGGCCACCTATACCAAGCTCCTCGCAGTTTAAGGACGTCTTTGCCTGGTCATATAAGGACATGCCCGGCATAGACCGCGAGATAGCTGAACACCGCATCCCGATCAAGCAAGGTAGCAAACCTGGTCAAGCGAAGCTCGACGCATCAAACCGTAATGGTCTCATGGTCAAAGAAGAGATCAGCGGCTACAAGTTGGGTTCATCCAAGTCATCGAATACTCAGACTGGGTCTCTAATATGGTGCCAGTTATGAAGAAAAACGGCAAAATACGTGTATGTGCCGACTTCCGGGACCTAAACAAAGCCTGCCCAAAAGATGATTTCCCACTACCTCACATGGATATCCTAATTGATAACACAGCAGATCACGCCTTACTGTCATTCATGGATGGATATGCAGGATACAACCAAATCAAAATGGCAAAGCGACATGCCAAAACCACTTTCAGAACCCCTGGGAACATATCGCTACACAGCCATGCCATTTGGGCTCATAAATGCCGGCGCCACCTACCAACGCACTCCCACCACCTTGCTCCACGACATGATGCATAAGGAGGTTGAGGTATACGTCGACGACATGATCGTAAAGTCAAAAGAAAGGGATGACCACATCACAAACCGGAAATTCTTCACCGAATCGAGCAAAGATAAGATGCGATTAAACCCACGTAAATGCACCTTTGGGGTCACATCGTGCAAGTTCTTTGGGCCACATAGTAAGCGGCGAGGGATCAAGTAGACCCAACCAAAATCAAAGCAATAATGAGCATGAAGACGCCGAGCAACATCGGCGAAATAAGGAGTTTCTTGGGACAAGTCCAATATATCTCCGGTTCATCAGAAGCTTACCATGATTTGCGAGCCAATCTTCAAAAATTGAAGAAGGAAGAGCATACAGTGGGACGATGATCGCCAACAAGCGTTCGACAAAGTCAAGAGCTTACTTACAAATCTACCCGCTCTAGTACCCCCACAAAAGGACTTGCCATCGCCGCTATACTTGACGACTCACGCCAAACGCCATGGGTGCCATGCTCGCCAAGAAGTCAACAACGAAGAACGGGCCATCTACTACATTAGCAAAAGGTTTCACGATTTAAACTTCGGTATGAACCAGTCGAGAAAAGCTGCCTCTCACTGGTCTGGGCAACCAAAAAGCTCAGACACTACCTACTCACTAGCACGACAAGAGTCTACTCCCTAATGGACCCCCTCAAATACCTATTTGAAAAACCAGTCCTGAACGGACGTATGGCCAGGTGGACTCTGCTTCTCGCCGAGTACGAACTCAAGTACCTCCCTCTGAAAGTAATCAAAGGAAGAGCGGTTTCGGACTTCCTCGCAGAAAACGCAATCATCGAACAACCCATGATCGATACAATGTCATTTCCAGACGATGGGATCTTCGCCATAGAAAGGGAGTCCTGGCAATTATACTTCGACGGAGCGTCAAACTACCGCGGCTATGGAGTCGGAATACTCCTAATATCCCCAAACGGCGATCATACTCCACTCTCAATCAAGCTCGACTTCAGTGTCACGAACAACGCCGCGGAGTACGAGGCCTGCATTTATGGCCTGCAGGCAGCCATCACTCTCAAGATAAAGAACCTACGGGTACATGGAGATTCATTCCTCATCATAAATCAAGTGACAGGGGCATGGAAGATCATGAGCGAAACCCTCACCAAATACCAAGCAAAAGTACAAAAACTCCTAGCCAACTTCGACTGCATTGGGTTCTATCACCTCCCGAGGGAAGAAAACCGGTTCTTGAAGCGACCTTTGTCAAAACTCTCATCCCTCCCGAACATGCCACGGACATGAAGTTACTACCCATCATCGCCGAAAGACGTGGCGAACCAAAGATACATCCATACCATTGACCTGGACGGCCGAGCGCGACGAGCCGGTGGTATCAAGCCATAATCAACTACAAGACAGACGACACTTACCCACCCGACAATCGATAAACGCGGAGGGCTATCAGGCTCCCTAGCTTCCCCGATTTGTCTTTGGAGATGGGACAATTACTCAAGAAGACACCACAAGGGACACTGCTCATATGTGTCGACTACAAGAAGGGGCAGGAAATCATCACGCGAGTCCACGATGGCGAATGCGGGCCCCACATGAACGCTCGGGCACTCTGCAAACAGATTCTACGGCCAGGATGGTATTGGGCGACCATGGAAGCGGTATCAGATCCAATACGTCAAGCAACGCCACAACCGCCAAATTTTCAAAGAACGCCCAACATGTACCACCTTCACCACTATACACCCTAACCTCACCCTGGCCCTTTTCAACCTGGGGCATCGGCGTGATAGGAAAAGTCCACCCCATCTGAGCAGGAGGTCACCGCCCGTCTTTGGTGGCCATCGACTACTTCACTAAATGGGTAAGCGGCCTCTTTTCGGACCCTCGGCTCCAAAGAAGTCGCCAAGTTCATACAGACAAACATCATATGCCGATATGGCATACCCCATGAGTTAATCGGCGATCAAGGCTCGTGACTTTCAGGCGGTAGACTAAGCTATACTCACAAAATACAACATCCAACATCACAAATCCTCGCCTATCGACCCCAAACCAATGGAGCCACAAGCAAAGAAACAAGACGGTGCGTCACCATACTCGAGAAAATGATCGGCAGTTGCAAAGATTGGCCCAACAAGATACCATATGCACTGCGGGATACCGTACTACCATCAGAACCCCTACAGGCATGACCCCTATTTCCTCACCTACGGCATGAGCCAGTCGGCGATGGAAATAGAAATACAATCTCTACGCATACTAATGGAAAGTAGCATCCCGGAAGCAGAATGGGCCCGCGAACGGTACGAACAACTTATGCTCCTGGATGAACGCCGACTGCATTCCCTGAGCACCGTACGAATGTACCAAGCCCGACTACAACGAGCATTCAACAAGCGAGTTAAGCCACGACTCCATAAAGTAGGTGATCTCGTACTAAAGTCGGTCAGAGCACCACTTCCAATCGACCCACGAGGAAAATTCAAGCCTAATCGGGCCGGACCCTACCTCGTCAAGGAAGTCTTCACAAAGTGAGCGATAAAACTAACCGACTTGGACTGGCCAAGAGTTTAACCTAGCAACGAACCTCGACCCATTTCAAGATGTACTACCCTTAAAAATGCCTTGCAATGTATCTATAAAATGTAAAATTTCTCTAAAAAAGCAATTCATGGACAAGGTGTCCTTAAACATGCTCATGGACCTACAGAGTCCTTAAACATGCTCATGGGCGGCATGCCCTAAACATGCATCCATCAAACACAATTCATGGGCCGACATGCCCTAAACATGCTCTTTCTTTCCACAAAAATCAAAAAGCAATTCATGGACCGACATGTCCTTAAACATGTTCATGGGCGGCATGCCCCTAAACATGCTCTTTCTCTCCACAAAAATCAAAAGCAATTCATGGACCTAAGGTCCTTAAACATGCTCATGGGCCGGCATGCCCTAAACATGCATCCGCTAAACACAATTCATGGACCTAGCAGGTCCTTAAACATGCTCATGGTAGGCATGCCCTAAACGTGCACATTCACCACAAAAAAGCAAACACAACTCATGGGCCGGTATGCCCTTAAACATATATTCTCGAACTACGCCGGTTTGATTCCACTTTTCGTGGATACGTAGGCAGCTTTGTAAAAAGCACAACCGATATTCAACACACAAATGACGCGTCCAAAGCTTAAAAAGGCTGAGGATATAGTCAACACAAAAACCGTCTCATAACCTAATGGGTTAACATAAGGCGATATTCAACACAAAAATGACGCGTCCAAAGCTTAAAAAGGCTGAGGATATAGTCAACACAAAAACCGTCTCATAACCTAATGGGTTAACATAAGGCGATATTCAACACAAAAATGACGCGTCCAAAGCTTAAAAAGGCTGAGGATATAGTCAACACAAAAACCGTCTCATAACCTAATGGGTTAACATAAGGCGATATTCAACACAAAAATGACGCTGGCCCAAAGCTTAAAAAGGTGAGGATATAGTCAACACAAAAACTGTCTCATAACCTAATGGGTTAACATAAGGCGATATTCAACACAAAAATGACGCGTCCAAAGCTTAAAAAGGCTGAGGATATAGTCAACACAAAAACCGTCTCATGACCTAATAGGTTAAACATAAGGCGGTATTCAATACAAAAATGACGCGTCTAAAGCTTAAAAAGGCCAAGGACATAGTCAACACAAAAATTCGTTTTTTAACCTAAGGGTGAAAAGAACGACATTCAACACAAAACGACAAACCCAAAGCTTAGAAAAGTCGAGGGAATAGTCAACAAAAAAAAATTTCCTAAAAACAACAAAAACCATGCTTGCATTCTAAACCTTTGAAAAAAGATTAGAGCCAAGGAATTTCACACAAAATAACAAGCAAAATGAGGCAGAGTCGTAAATAGAAACCTGATTTTTATTAATCTTAAAAAGAACGGTTACATTTTGGATTTTTCAAACATAGGAGCATAACTACGACCTTAGAAATACACTAACAAACACTATATTACAATACGTGTAACAACCTGGTTTTTAGTCGACTTTAATTACTAAGGCGGAAATTAATTAAGTCTTAAACCAGCGTCATTAATTATACATAAACCCAAAATATTACAACATCGTTCAAGAGTTGAATAAAACAACTCTAAATACGGAATTTAAAAGAGTATGGTGTTATATATTACATATCTCTCGAAATACAACAAAAGTAAAGTGTAAACACGTCTTGTGGCCCCGTCCAAAATCCAGCTCCTGGTCCACGAACGTCCTGCACAATAAACTATGGGGGATGCCCATTTGGCGATGACTAGCTATGCTCATACTTACCCACGATTTCAATTACTTTGGTTTATTACTATCGCTTTATAACTATAATAGTATGATAAAACGATAAACATGCTTAAAATATATAGCATGTAAAGACATATTAGTCATAATAAACATGCGATTTAAAGCGATAAATCATATAGGCATGCTATTCAATTAGGAAAGCGAGATAATGTATAATATCATATCATTTGTATCATAGATACACGAGATTACAAAGCGATATCGGATCGCAACAAACTTACGTATTGTAACATTCTCGTCATGCAGACTCGATTCAATTCAGAAAGTTGTGGTCTTTAATTTTCGAAGATGGTACACACTCATTCTCATTTAATCATATAATGCATAACACACATCGCCACGAGCGACCACCGAGTAGGCCCTTGTACTGATCGATTGCATCTCACTTCCATAGTGCAGAGGCTTACTCGACTCGTAAACCACGCCGAATACTATAATACTTGCATCTCATCCTCTAGTGTTCGAAATGATTCGAACTTCAGATACAATCTCGTCAAGTAATCTTTACGCAGGGTAAGAGCGAATGCAAGTGTCGCGCCCACTAAGAACGAAACACGGCAAGGAGACAGAACCAAAGCGCATAAGCACATAATGTCACGGTGGCCTGGTAACTTTAGCGAAATAGGGAATAAAACCCTAGTCTAGTATGCATACACTAATATCCAATTTAAGAATAGGCTATGCTAATCATAGAGCACCTTAACTCAGGATAAAACGACTATTTCCTAAAGCCTGACCCACTAAGAGTTGAATTTTTCATTATCTTGTACGGCATTGGCTATACGACTTAAGGCGTAACGGCATGGGGCGTGATGCACTAAGCAATAAGGTCACGGGCTTAAACCACACTATTCGATATGACCCAAGCCGAGACCGAGATAGTGGTATCCGCACAAGACTATCTTAACCCCACTTCACTTACGATTGACGTTTTCATAACTGAGGCCCAAGCTTGACCTTTTATTTAAACATACTCATGATTTATTATTTATTTGATATTTACATATCACATGTTACTAGACTCTCCTAGTCTCAGCGTCAAACGTTTTATTTGAATGGTAGGTTTCATATGATCACATAACACATTCGTTCATTATTTGAAGTGTGGTTAGTTATTAACGATTTCAAGTTTTCTAAAATGTTACGTTTATTAGTATGTTCAATCTTATTTAAGTGTTTTCATACACTTTAAGTTATTTATTTATTCATTTTCAATTTTCTATACTTAGTAAAATTTTCAATTATTTTCAATATTTTACTATTCACTTTCCACTATTCAATCGTATTTACTATTCATCGATTTTTACTATTCATGGTATTTTACTATTCATCGTATTTACTATTCATCGTATTCACTATTCATCGTATTTAACTATTCATCGATTTATACGCATCTTTATACTTAGATATTTTAGTATAATACTAAACTTGTTTTTATTTCCTAAGTACAAATTTTTAGTTTCAAAGTCGTGAGGTTCGTTTTGTACTTAGGCGATTTTTGAAAATATTCTAAAGTCTAGTTTTAAAAACGTTAAGTTCGGTTTGTATTTAGTCATTTATGAAAATATTCGAAAATCATAGTTTTAAAAACGTTAAGTTCATTTTGTATTTAGTCATTTAGGAAAATATTCTAAAATTCTAGTTTTAAAAACGTTAAGTTCGGTTTATAAAAGGTGATCAATGATATTTATTTTAAAACGAGACTCAGTTAAATTTAGTCGTCTATCTATTTAAGTTAATGATAGTATCGTGGATGATTCATTTACAGTCCGTATGTCCAAGCTCAATAATCCAATAGCAAAGGTAGTATCACACGATTTAGTTCATTTTTATAACGGTTACATATTTTTATCGGTTTATAATATCTTGTTTATAACTAAATCGATTTATACAAAAATTCAATTCTAATTACTATTTAACTTTAGTGACTTAGTGATAATTTCATTTTAGTCAAATTTAGTCAATTAAAAATGAAAATGCCGTGTACAACATATATAATACAAAAATTGATTTATTTCTTTTAATTTCTTAAATCTAACTTATTAATTAATAATTAAATTATATTAACAATAAACTAAAAAGTGATAAAAATACATTTTTGACCCAAAAATAAGGGTGATGCCGTGAGCATGCATGTTAGGGTCCTAAAATTTCATTTTTCGATTTTAACGGTTTTTAACTTAAAGTCTTTATATTTTAATTATTCTAATTAAACTAAAACGGTTTAAACTAAAATGAAATTTACTAACAATTTCATTTATATTTATGAATAGTGTTTTTCAACACTTTAAATTTCTAACTTTTTAATCTAAATGATTTATAATGTTTTAAGTTGATTTATATAATAAGACTAACATTATATAAAACAATAACTAAACATAAACATAAATTATTAACAAACATAAATTAAAATGAAATCAAAATGAGTAACAAGTATGAACATCAACATGAATAACTCAAGAACACACATGAAGAACTCAAGAACAACTCAAGAACACTTATTTCGATTTTAATAATTTATAATTCGTTTTCCTAATTTAGTTTTTTTTTTCATAGGAACATCCATTTTATACTAACTTAACACTACATATAATTTACAAAAATTAAAAGTGAAAATTTAATGAAAAATTAGGGAAAAACCGTGAGTTAGCCTAATACACTCAAATATTTCATTTTTGATTTTTATTCACTTAAACTCATTTTTAATATTTCACATAATTTTTATAAATGATTACTACTTAAATAAAACATAAACAAACATAAAAATCATATGAACAAAAATTAAAAATGCTCAAAATTAAATTAACTAAACATATTAACAAGTTACTACACATTAACTATTATCAATATTACTTATTTATTATCATTTTATTATACTCCACATAACATACAAACACACATATTTGATGTTTAACATATTTTAACATAAAAATCATACTCATAAAATTATAATAACAAAACAAACTAATTTACTAAAAAGATAATACAAGACAAAGCTAGTCACCTTAATTAGGATGTTAATCGTCGGGATCTAAAATAAATTTTAGATCGGGTTGGTCTTCACCCAAAACCCATGTTAACCTTGAAAACCCGGTTTGAAAGTTAGCTCCAAATACCCATCTAAAGAACTAAGGAATACTAATGAATTATTAGAAATATTATTAAGGTTTTTATTTAAGTGATTTAGGAGAAAATGAAAGAAAAATAAAAGAGAGTAAATGGAGGGAGTGTACACGACATTATGGAAGAATAAGAAGTGATTTTTGCTCTAATGAATCTTATGAAACAAGTTGTACAAAATAAATTAGATATTAAGTTAGGTTTTTAATTAAATAAAGTTTAATTAAAAGAAAATAGGAAACATCCTAATTCTAATTGGTTAATAAAGTCTTTGACACTATTTGGCATTAAAAATGTCTTTTAGATGTTTTAAAATGTTTTTCACGAAATTAGTCAGTTTTAAAAAGTCGGGCGTCAAAAGCGATAAAAGTTAAAGGTTGCGCGTTTGACAATTTTTCGAAATATTTCTACTTTTGAATTCTAAAACTAAAATATTTTATTTATTACTTTAGAAAAATTTTAAAAGTGACGGAAATGAAAAATGGTAGTATTAATGTATTAGTATCATATTTGTATATGTATTATTATTATTATATATAAACTTTAAATTTAAATAAAGAAAATAAAAGTGATGATGATAAAAATAAAGGTGTAAGTAATTGTGTAAGAAAATGGAAGAGGATAGACTTTGAAAAAGTCTAAGTCAAAAGGTTCTAATAAATTTTCGGGCTCGATTTTCGTTTTTGAAATTTTCGATTTGCGCGATCGCAGAAAGTTTCAAAATAAAAGATATGATCTTAAAATAGTGTTTTAAAATGAAATTGGAATTAAAAATAAAACAAATTTTCAAAAGGTATAAAAATTAAAATCGAGTTTTAATCCTTGAAATTTTGAATAAAAAGTCCTAGGTCAAAATATTTATTTTTTTGGTTGAATGTTATAGATTTAAAGATTCATATTCAAACGTCAAAAATTTAAGCAATTTAAATTAGGTGTGACTTCAAATCTCGACAATATTCAAAAGTGTTAGTTTAATGGAAAAGGAATAGTAATTAGTTATTATATAATATGATTTATTAAAAATAAATCAAAATGATTATATTTTCATTAAAAACTTGATGTTAAGTTTGCCTCTTCAAAAAAAATGGAAGAGGATAAAATGCTTGATTTTTGATTTGCGTGTTTGAAATTGTTGACCCGTATTTCAGAGCCGAGAAACGTATAAGTGTTGATTTTTATAAAATTTTGAAATGTGTTTCTTTTTCAATTCTAAACATAATACAACAAACTTTATTTTTCAAAATTTTTAAATTTGTACTTAGGAAAAATTAATATCATTTGGCGAAAAAAATTCAGACGCATTTTTATAATAAAGAAAAAGAATGAATTTAATTTAAGGAATTAAATTCTTTTATCAAATTGTGTTAAAATAACACGGGGTGTTACAAACCTACCCCCTTAAGAAAAGTTTCGTCCCGAAACTTGGATATAGTGGATAACTACTCGCAGTTAGGCAAGGTAGTTAGAGAGTATATCTAGATTTTACAGATTTCGATAATGACATTTTATTTTTGATAGAATAAGAATTTTCAAAAAGTTTGAATTTCTGAATTATTATACAGATGTTAGATAGAGGGGAAAAGTTGAAGGATATAAATATTTTATATTTACAAATGGGATGTTTTGAAGTATTATATAAATATTGCTAGATTGTCTTTTCTGAAATCGATTTCAAAGAGATTTTCAAATAGGTGGGGCCTAGAAGTTTTGTACGGAAACAATTTAAATTAAAATTATAAGGGTTTTAAAATAAAACAATTTAAAATTGTATTTGAATTTAAATATAAAGTTTAGAGTTGGTTGAAATAATAATTTTTAAATAATTTAATCAATGATTTTAAACCATCATATTTTTGTCCTACCCCCTTAAGAAATTTTTTAGACATATTTACTAAGTTTAAGTAGAGAAGATAAAAATTCATTTTAAAGGTTGAGAATTTGAAAAAAAGTATTGATAAGTTGAAGAATTTGAAAATAATCAAATTTGATAGTATATATAATAAAGGGTATACAATTTAAAACAAAATAGTTTCAAAGATATCTAAAATTACGAAATAAAATTTTGGAATTATATTAATAAGTTTAAAAGATATTTTAAAGGGAGAACATGCATGTTATTTATAGAATGTAATAGGAGTTATAATTTTAAGAAGATTAATAAATTTAGGAAAGAGAGTAAGTTTAATAGTTTGAAAAAATAATAAGGTTTCGAGGGTTTTTGAGAATAATTTAAAAGGAGTCTACGAAATTGAAAAGGAAAAGTGAAATCATTTTGCGAGATTAAGGAATATGAATGAAAGTTCATTTGAAAAGTAGTTATTAGAAATTATAGGTTTAGAAAATTAGAGAGTTAGAGGGAAAAGGTTTAAGAGGTTAAAATTTTTAAAAGAGAACTAAATAAAAATTTTAGTTAAAGAGGATAATTAGATGAAGTTGTAGAAATCTTCTCCGCGACAGGATTCTTCGAGGTGTTGAACGTCTTATCAGTTGTAAGGTCCTTGATGCGTCCATTAGTTGCGTTTTAGGTCTTGTCGTCATGTATACGATCAAAGGCTTCGATCTTCGAGTATTAAGTTTGTTACTTAGATTTTATATCCGAGGATAGTTGTTAGTTTTAGTTAGTCACATCAGCAAGTAGCAAGCATACGAGAGTTAGTGTATTTTATTTTGAGGGCAGTAGTTCGTTATTTAAAAGTCCTTAGCCTATGGTCGGTCCTTAAGGTTTCTACCCATCCTCACACTTTAAAGCGATTTTAAGTTTATTATTTAAGTGATCTAATAAAAGAAAAATCTAATTTATTATTTGATCCTATTAGTCTATGCCTGACATACAATATGAATGTCCGCCTGTGTGTCTCTCGTTAGGTAAGCATAAATCGCATTAGGCCATTTATGTTACTGGCCACGAGTCACTCCGATAATTAATCAGAATAACCTGGTTTTTAGTCGACTTTAATTACTAAGGCGGAAATTAATTAAGTCTTAAACCAGCGTCATTAATTATACATAAACCCAAAATATTACAACATCGTTCAAGAGTTGAATAAAACAACTCTAAATACGGAATTTAAAAGAGTATGGTGTTATATATTACATATCTCTCGAAATACAACAAAAGTAAAGTGTAAACACGTCTTGTGGCCCCGTCCAAAATCCAGCTCCTGGTCCACGAACGTCCTGCACAATAAACTATGGGGATGCCCACGAGTGACAAAGGACTAGCTATGCTCATACTTACCCTCGATTTCAATTACTTTGGTTTATTACTATCGCTTTATAACTATAATAGTATGATAAAACGATAAACATGCTTAAAATATATAGCATGTAAAGACATATTAGTCATAATAAACATGCGATTTAAAACGATAAATCATATAGGCATGCTATTCAATTAGGAAAGCGGATAATGTATAATATCATATCATTTGTATCATAGATACAGCAGGATTACAAAGCGATATCGGATCGCAACAAACATACGTATTGTAACATTCTCGTCATGCAGACTCGATTCAATTCAGAAAGTTGTGGTCTTTAATTTTCGAAGATGGTACACACTCATTCTCATTTAATCATATAATGCATAACACATAACGCTACGAGCACGACTAATCGAGTAGGCCCTTGTACTCTGATCGATTGCATCTCACTTCCATAGTGCAGAGGCTTACTCGACTCGTAAACCACGCCGAATACTATAATACTTGCATCTCATCCTCTAGTGTTCGAAATGATTCGAACTTCAGATACAATCTCGTCAAGTAATCTTTACGCAGGGTAAGAGCGAATGCAAGTGTCGCGCCCACTAAGAACGAAACACGGCAAGGAGACAGAACCGCAAAGCGCATAAGCACATAATGTCACGGTGGCCCTGGTAACTTTAGCGAAATAGGGGAATAAAACCCTAGTCTAGTATGCATACACTAATATCCAATTTAAGAATAGGCTATGCTAATCATAGAGCACCTTAACTCAGGATAAAACGACTATTTCCTAAAGCCTGACCCACTAAGAGTTGAATTTTTCATTATCTTGTACCAAGATTGGCTATACGACTTAAGGCGAATTCACGGGCAGGATGCACTAAGCAATAAGGCTGCCGGCTTAAACCACACTATTCGATATGACCCAAGCCAGAGACCGAGATAGTGGTATCCGCACAAGACTATCTTAACCCCACTTCACTTACGATTGACGTTTTCATAACTGAGGCCCAAGCTTGACCTTTTATTTAAACATACTCATGATTTATTATTTATTTGATATTTACATATCACATGTTACTAGACTCTCCTAGTCTCAGCGTCAAACGTTTTATTTGAATGGTAGGTTTCATATGATCACATAACACATTCGTTCATTATTTGAAGTGTGGTTAGTTATTAACGTTTTCAAGTTTTCTAAAATGTTACGTTTATTAGTATGTTCAATCTTATTTAAGTGTTTTCATACACTTTAAGTTATTTATTTATTCATTTTCAATTTTCTATACTTAGTAAAATTTTCAATTATTTTCAATATTTTACTATTCACTTTTCACTATTCACCGTATTTACTATTCATCGTATTTTACTATTCATGGTATTTTACTATTCATCGTATTTACTATTCATCGTATTCACTATTCATCGTATTTAACTATTCATCGTATTTATACGCATCTTTATACTTAGATATTTTAGTATAATACTAAACTTGTTTTTATTTCCTAAGTACAAATTTCTAGTTTCAAAGTCGTTAGGTTCGTTTTGTACTTAGGCGATTTTTTGAAAATATTCTAAAGTCTAGTTTTAAAAACGTTAAGTTCGGTTTGTATTTAGTCATTTATGAAAATATTCGAAAATCATAGTTTTAAAAACGTTAAGTTCATTTTGTATTTAGTCATTTAGGAAAATATTCTAAAATTCTAGTTTTAAAAACGTTAAGTTCGGTTTATAAAAGGTGATCAATGATATTTATTTTAAAACGAGACTCAGTTAAATTTAGTCGTCTATCTATTTAAGTTAATGATAGTATCGTGGATGATTCATTTACAGTCCGTATGTCCAAGCTCAATAATCCAATAGCAAAGGTAGTATCACACGATTTAGTTCATTTTTATAACGGTTACATATTTTTATCGGTTTATAATATCTTGTTTATAACTAAATCGATTTATACAAAAATTCAATTCTAATTACTATTTAACTTTAGTGACTTAGTGATAATTTCATTTTAGTCAAATTTAGTCAATTAAAAATGAAAATGCCGTGTACAACATATATAATACAAAAATTGATTTATTTCTTTTAATTTCTTAAATCTAACTTATTAATTAATAATTAAATTATATTAACAATAAACTAAAAAGTGATAAAAATACATTTTTGACCCAAAAATAAGGGTGATGCCGTGAGCATGCATGTTAGGGTCCTAAAATTTCATTTTTCGATTTTAACGGTTTTTAACTTAAAGTCTTTATATTTTAATTATTCTAATTAAACTAAAACGGTTTAAACTAAAATGAAATTTACTAACAATTTCATTTATATTTATGAATAGTGTTTTTCAACACTTTAAATTTCTAACTTTTTAATCTAAATGATTTATAATGTTTTAAGTTGATTTATATAATAAGACTAACATTATATAAAACAATAACTAAACATAAACATAAATTATTAACAAACATAAATTAAAATGAAATCAAAATGAGTAACAAGTATGAACATCAACATGAATAACTCAAGAACACACATGAAGAACTCAAGAACAACTCAAGAACACTTATTTCGATTTTAATAATTTATAATTCGCTTTTCCTAATTTAGTTTTTTTCATAGGAACATCCATTTTATACTAACTTAACACTACATATAATTTACAAAAATTAAAAGTGAAAATTTAATGAAAAATTAGGGAAAAAGCAGTGAGTTAGCCTAATACACTCAAATATTTCATTTTTGATTTTTATTCACTTAAACTCATTTTTAATATTTCACATAATTTTTATAAATGATTACTACTTAAATAAAACATAAACAAACATAAAAATCATATGAACAAAAATTAAAAATGCTCAAAATTAAATTAACTAAACATATTAACAAGTTACTACACATTAACTATTATCAATATTACTTATTTATTATCATTTTATTATACTCCACATAACATACAAACACACATATTTGATGTTTAATATATTTTAACATAAAAATCATACTCATAAAATTATAATAACAAAACAAACTAATTTACTAAAAAGATAATACAAGACAAAGCTAGTCACCTTAATTAGGATGTTAATCGTCGGGATCTAAAATAAATTTTAGATCGGGTTGGTCTTCACCCAAAACCCATGTTAACCTTGAAAACCCGGTTTGAAAGTTAGCTCCAAATACCCATCTAAAGAACTAAGGAATACTAATGAATTATTAGAAATATTATTAAGGTTTTTATTTAAGTGATTTAGGAGAAAATGAAAGAAAAATAAAAGAGAGTAAATGGAGGGAGTGTACACGACATTATGGAAGAATAAGAAGTGATTTTTGCTCTAATGAATCTTATGAAACAAGTTGTACAAAATAAATTAGATATTAAGTTAGGTTTTTAATTAAATAAAGTTTAATTAAAAGAAAATAGGAAACATCCTAATTCTAATTGGTTAATAAAGTCTTTGACACTATTTGGCATTAAAAATGTCTTTTAGATGTTTTAAAATGTTTTTCACGAAATTAGTCAGTTTTAAAAAGTCGGACGTCAAAAGCGATAAAAGTTAAAGGTTGCGCGTTTGAAAATTTTTCGAAATATTTCTACTTTTGAATTCTAAAACTAAAATATTTTATTTATTACTTTAGAAAAATTTTAAAAGTGACGGAAATGAAAAATGGTAGTATTAATGTATTACTATCATATTTGTATATGTATTATTATTATTATTATATATAAACTTTAAATTTAAATAAAGAAAATAAAAGTGATGATGATAAAAATAAAGGTGTAAGTAATTGTGTAAGAAAATGGAAGAGGATAGACTTTGAAAAAGTCTAAGTCAAAAGGTTCTAATAAATTTTCGGGCTCGATTTTCGTTTTTGAAATTTTTGATTTGCGCGATCGCAGAAAGTTTCAAAATAAAAGATATGATCTTAAAATAGTGTTTTAAAATGAAATTGGAATTAAAAATAAAACAAATTTTCAAAAGGTATAAAAATTAAAATCGAGTTTTAATCCTTGAAATTTTGAATAAAAAGTCCTAGGTCAAAATATTTATTTTTTTGGTTGAATGTTATAGATTTAAAGATTCATATTCAAACGTCAAAAATTTAAGCAATTTAAATTAGGTGTGACTTCAAATCTCGACAATATTCAAAAGTGTTAGTTTAATGGAAAAGGAATAGTAATTAGTTATTATATAATATGATTTATTAAAAATAAATCAAAATGATTATATTTTCATTAAAAACTTGATGTTAAGTTTGCCTCTTCAAAAAAAATGGAAGAGGATAAGATGCTTGATTTTTGATTTGCGTGTTTGAAATTGTTGACCCGTATTTCAGAGCCGAGAAACGTATAAGTGTTGATTTTTATAAAATTTTGAAATGTGTTTCTTTTTCAATTCTAAACATAATACAACAAACTTTATTTTTCAAAATTTTTAAATTTGTACTTAGGAAAAATTAATATCATTTGGCGAAAAAAATTCAGACGCATTTTTATAATAAAGAAAAAGAATGAATTTAATTTAAGGAATTAAATTCTTTTATCAAATTGTGTTAAAATAACACGGGGTGTTACAATACGAGTCCCGGCATGTACATCGGGTTTAGGATATGTAATATATTACATAATACAACATAATATGAACATAATACTAACAAAGCACACATAAACTAAAACCAGGTTACTCTCCGAAGCCGACTCGAGACCTCTCCAGCTGGATAAAGGGAGCACCAACCCTCAACCCCAATGGCGATCCCCAACATTGCCATAACAACCTTGATCACCTGACCCTGGAATATGCCGACGGCCGAACACACTTTCATCGGCCGAGAGTAGCTCCGGACTCGAACCCTCGCCATCACCACCGATACGACCAAGGTCGGGCGGGTCATAAGCGTACATCCGAGAAAGCCCGCTGAGCTCTGTGTGGCTCGATGGCGTGACCTCTTGTGGGGGCTCTGCGCAACAGTCCACCTAGCGTAGGCTCGTGATACCTGAGTCGTCCTAGGAGTACCCGCCACAGGCCACCTAGGGCGCGTAATCCATCCGCTCGCCCAGGCATCGGCTATGCCACTAGTCAACACCACCCTATCTGTCTCCTCACTTGCACGGGATGGATGTAAACACCCATGTCGAATCCGCAAAGGAGGACTCCAGATGAACCATCGCCAGCCTCACTTGCCGTCACATCAACTATTCCCCACCACGGTACCAACCAACGGATGGTCGATGACCCCACAAGTCCAGGGAAGTAATCGTTAGAGCGATGATGTGGATCCAGCCACCTAATATAACGACTAGTCACGTCCCCAGCAGGATGTGACCCAGCAATATCACCTAGCACGCTCAGCCGCTCCATCAACCGCACTGGCGATTAAGGGACACCCTCGATACGGGCTCGCCCTATTGCAGGCACGATCATTCAGACCCAGGATCGTCTCAGCCAGGATCACGGCGGAAGGGTTACAGCCATACTCCATCTCTTGAACGACAGTGATTAGGCGAGATCACCAAGCGCCCTCATACAAAGAATTAGGAAACATGTAACGGTGGACTAAGGTAATGCCAACGCTCTTTTCTCGCACCAAAAGAGATCGTCTCATTTTCGCGGCTCATAAACCGCTTGCACAAGCGATAGAGGCCGATACGACTCCCAACAAATAACTCCTCTGTCTCCACACGAGTCATCCTCAAGGTAGTTCTGCGACGTGCCTCTTATATCCAGGCCCCGATCTAACGCACACGGAATGTTAGTTCGCAACCAACCACCAATGGCTCCAAATTCCTCGACCAACGGACCAGACCTCCCACTAGGAAAACGAAAACGTGGAAACTCAAGTCCCAATAGTCGAGACACGCATCCAGAACTCTGCTCCATTCAAGCCGCCCTAGACCCAGGAGGACCCCAAACCGCAATCTCTCAAGTCTTCCTCCTCCAAATTTCGATAAGGACGCACACCAACTAGCAAGTTTCCTTCAAAACTCTCCATAACTCGACGAATGTTCCGTAAATATTCTGAATATTCTTGGAAAATCGAGAATAGAAGACGAGAGGATGAGTGAAATGAACTAACTTACCCCTCCTTTTATAGCCGAGATTTACAAAACGAAATACAACACAAAAACTTAAACGCTAGTGAACAAGCGAATAAAATAAATTACACAAAACACACAAACAAAACAAACTAATCGCAGTAACAAAGTGATTAAAAATGAAGTCGCCTGTTTACAAGGGCTTTTCTTTTTCTTTTCTGACAAAATTATTCGAGTTCTTACACTTCTTACACACCTATACCCTAAAATATTTAACTTATTAACCCCTATTACTTTTTACCGACCTCATGACCGACTAAAATTGGTCCCGTCAAGGTCGTCTCGATTCATGCGTGATCGATTCCCAGTATTTCGTATTTTTCACTTTTTACAAAACACAATAATCACACAAAATTAAACACAACATAAAAATATGATTTTTCGCATTCACGAATTTCGCCTCAAAGCGTCGCTTTAGCTCGCATTTTTACTATGTCAAAAACGTCTTTTTACGAGTCTAAAATATGTCCTAACCAAAGATTTTTCAAAACTCTTCATTTTGCATTTAATTTAGTCATTAGCGAGTCGGGCCTCAATCGAGACGTATATATATGCTTTACGACTAACAATGTTTTCAGTACGCATTCGTGAAGCAACACGCAAGGATTTCAAACCCGCTACGACACAGTGAATGCATTTTTCGCAACAAGACAAAATAACCAAATAAAACCATAAACACCCACAAAACCAAAAAAAAATCAACCATACACAAATCCAAAAACCAACCACACAAAACAAATACTAATATTCATAATACAAGTCCGAAATATACAAGTCCAAGCCTACTACGACTGGTCACGACGCCAAGCAAGACAAAGACGCAGGAATCAATCTCAAAGACGCGCTCTATCCATCTCCCTGCGTCATCGACCCTCTAGCTCGCCGGACCGCTAACTCCTCAAGATGCGCAGCCTCCACTTCGCCCGCGATCTCGCCCCTCCTCACCCGACCCTGGCTAACTCAAGTCGGCGCCTCGGCCAGTCTCCTCTCGCGCCTCGCAGCGCCCACCACCTTCTCATTCACGACCGCCCGCCACCGGTTTGCCGCCCGCCACAGCCTCCTGTGGACCTCAGCTGTCACCTGCAGCAATACGAGAAATCAATTTAGCTTTCTGGGGGCTACAATCAAAAACCTGCTTCAACAGAGTTTGACTAATGATTTTACACTAAAATCTTACTCAAACTGGGGGCTATAATCAAAAACCTGCTTCCACAGAGTTTGACTAATGATTTTACAATAAAATCCTACTCAAACTGGGGGCTATAATCAAAAACCTGCTTCAACAGAGTTTGACTAATGATTTTACACTAAAATCTTTCTCAAACTGGGGGTTATAATCAAAAACCTGCTTCAACAGAGTTTGACTAATGATTTTACAATAAAATCTTACTCAAACTGGGGGCTATAATCAAAAACCTGCTTCAACAGAGTTTGAATAATGATTTTACAATAAAATCTAATTCAAACTGGGGGCTATCTACATAATACTCATGCTGTACAAGGAAGAGGGTTAATACCTTCTTCACGCTACGGATCCCTACTCTCAAGGCCCGCGACGGTAATCACGGACAGACAAGGTCGCAAAGACGATCGAACGAGAGCGACCCTCGTGAACAACCAATGTGTCCTCAACGAGCGGAGGAGGCCGGAACTCAAGATCGTGGATCACGCCGCTACAAAACAAAAATAGGTAAATTTTTGCTTCCTAAAACCAAAACACATACAAGCAAAAGGGATAAACAAGCATACCTCGATCACGGCGTCACAAGGGCATGCGCCCAAGTCACGTAATCCTCATCCCGCCATGAAGAAGGAGTCGACTTCGCCTCGTGATACACGCCACGACGCCATTAGCGTCGCCTCCACGAACAAAACCGAGGGCGGAGGAGCAGTACGATGAAGCCGCCACGACCCGCTCGCAGACAGACGCCACCCAAGTACTAGCACGAGCCAGATCGGGTCTCGATGTACACCGTCCGTCAAGGGGACCAAACGAGCCGCAATCGTGGGAGGACGCCGTAAACTTACTCTGTGGGTCGCGAACGAACTACGCAACAAAACCAAATAGTAAACCACAAAAACAAACACAAACCCAAAACAAGCTACAAAAGGCCAAAGTACAAAACACAATCACCCTTACCTTATCCATCGTCATCCCGCTGAAGCGCACACGAGCCGCGGCCATAGTTCAGCAATACTCCTCCGATTTACCGTCACAGACGCATGGAAAGTCGGCATGTAGCCGCCACCTGAACGTGGTCCGGAGCAGAGAGGGAAGTGAGCATAGCACCAAGCCTCGCAAGCAAATGAACACACGCTACGTAAGAAAACAGAGACAAGACAACAAAAACTACAAAATCAAACCTTACCTCCATCAAGACCAGGGCCCACAAGCGACACGTCCGAATCCTCGCTAATCCGATCAGCATGCGATCGCATCCCGCAGTAATCTGATCAACAGACCCAGAGCAGTGAGTGACCTACCAAAGTCACCTAGACGCGGATAACCGACAATGGCTTATCAAAGACAAATTGCCGAGGCCCGCTCCCCTTATCGCCAAAGTGGGTGGCCGTCGAAACCACCACAACCACAAATGCCTCGCTCGGCCGCCGAGTAGACCCCTTCTTCTTCCTCCTCCTCAAGAAGTCAAAGAAACATATGGTACGAGGTCAAACGCGCTGCCTCGCCCTTCCCAAGACTGACCCCGCCGCCAATCAGCGCACGACTGTGGGCTATCGATAGGAGGTCGCCACGCCCCGCCAAGCACGCCGCCATGAGGCACCCGCGGATACCGCCCACGAAGAAGAGGTCACGCCAACCTCAGAACTGTGCATGTGGAAGGTGTTGGTCGATCCCAAAACTTATCCAACAACGCCCGGCACGTTGAGGCGCGAGTTCACCCGCTGGCCCCGCACCTCCCTCCACTTCGCACTGTGGGACCAAAAGTCGCCCCAAGCACTATGTCCCGCCTCCTCGGGCGAGCCTACCCTCAAAGACGCCAAACACCGTCCAAACCTGCAGAAGGTCCTCATCGAGCCTAATCTGAAAGTTCGACCTTCACCCGGATCGACAAGTGCTCCAAGCGGACTCCAAACCGTAGTCACGCCATCCCACCCAGGCCACCGCGACCACAAACGCGACCACGAGGGTAGCCAGCCTCGCGCCCACCATCGACCATCCCCATGAAAACCTCCGCTGCAAATTTCAAGAGCCGCTGCAGACCAAAGATCCCGAGCCAGCCCTCGGCCGCCCTTCGCCTCACCTCACCTCTCTCGCTCACCTGGCCCCCACCTCAACCTCATCCCGAACCTCGCTCCCGAGCCTGGCCCTCAACTCCGACTCCGGCCACGAAAGCAAATTTCAAGAAGAAGAATAAAGAACACTGAGCAAAGATCGCAAGAATGAGCAAAGAAGAATGAAAGCAAAGAGCGCAGCAGCCTCAAGAATCTCAACCTCGACAAGGCCTCTGCCAGCCTCGCCAAGATCCTCATCCTCGCCACTCAAAGACCTCTCCGACTCAGAGGATCCTCGTATCAGCCTCCCTGACTCGAGCACGACCACGCCCGCTGACTCTCCATGTGGTCTCCTCGCTTCCAACCTCCTCAAAACACCGGCGACCTCACTTTCGCCTCCGGCCACCACCCTGCAGCCGACACGAAGCTCGACGCCTTTGGCCACGCCGCCTCACCGTGGTTACATCCACCTTGGCGCTTTCTCGGATTCTCCGACCGCGACCACGCTTAACCTCGCCCTCCAGAGCCGCAGCGCCTCGGCAACGCTGCGGCCACGCCCTCGCTGGCCTCGCAAAGAAGACCACTACCTCGCCGCTTCTCCTCGAGCCGCAGCGCCCCTCCAAAGATCGCCACGCCACGCCGCGAAGACCCCGCAGCCTACGCCCGACCTCCACCACGGCCTCCCCAGAGCCTCAGACGTCCCTACGCAGCCGCCACGCCCACGCCGCAAAGACTCGAGAGACACCTGGCCCGACTCGACCACCGCAGGAGACCTCGACGACCCAAAGAAGAAATTCTACTACCGCCGCATCATCGTAAGACCGCTACCGCCAACGACTGCCTCTGCAGACTACATTACCGAAAAGCAGTGACTTAAGAAGAACGCCACGACCCGCACCACTAACTAACTGGCCAGGCCACCAGAACAAAGACCACGCCCCAGGCCACCCGCAGAAGGCCCAGACGACGACCGACCAAGACTAGCACCACTAGCGTAAAAGGCGTGAGACTCCACAAAGAAATACCGAACTCACTCAAGGCCGGAGCAAAGGTTCTCAAGACGTCCGACCGAGACTGACCGCTTGAAACCTCCAAGCGGCGCTGCATACCGTAGAGTATGGTCGCCCCTGAATGTGCCACAGCAAAGTCAACTCCAGCCAATACCCGATCCATGTCACTAGAAGTAGGCGCTGAAGGCCTAGGATCACCTGCACAAGATTCGAAGACATACTCAGAAAACGGCAACAGCAAATCATTCTAGAAAGATCAAGACAAAGCGGCAAAAAGCAAGTCATAGGCCCATTTTTGACAGATAAGGCCAAAACGGAGCAGAAGCACAGGAAACCAAAATCCATGAGACGTATACGATATATACGTCCTACTCAGTCAAGTTAAGAGCAAGCACGCGCAAAAGCAGCAGAGGATTGGCCAAAACAGAAGAAAGCAGGCCTTTTTAACCCAAAAATAGCAGAAAAGGGAAAAACGCTACAGAAAGCCAGAAACCCATATCTGCTGACACAGACCCAACCCATAAATCACAATAAGCTTATGCAAAAAATTTCATGCGAAAACGATGTCCCGAACACCTCGACTGAATAACTTTTACAAAACACCTCCAAACTACAAAAATGGCCTTTCCTGACCATGACTCAACCCAAAAAGCCCCCACTTCTCACAAAACAACCCCCTAGCCAACACAGACAACATACATTACCATACATTCCATTAACGGGGCACGAAAAACGAGGAAAAGCGACTTTTGGAAACCTAGCCTAAACTACAAAAAACGCTCCAAAACACCTCCAAACAACACATTTCCTGCAAAACAAGACCAAAAGTGTACCATACTAGCCATGAAAACACAATACAGAGAATTCGGGCAAGTTTCGGAACCGAAAAATTTCGACCAAAATCGGCCCCTATACCAAAACGCATTTAAAATGACGCTTTTGAACCGCTCTTCGCATACAAGCCACCCAAACCTTCACACTAGCATACTACAACATTTTCAAAATAACCAAGCCACTCGGGATCGCCTTACGCTACAAAAACAGAGCACAAGCCCCGACTTTACCCCCTTTCATACGGTTTCACCCCAAACGAATCGCTGCATGAATTTCAACAAACCAAACTCACCAACACGTTATACTACTAATGGGTAAGCTACACCGAGTTTTGAGCCATTTTCGAGACGCTTTCAAAATGACCAAAATGCCCTCCGAGTCAAAACGCATTTAAAATCGAGACCACAAGCCGGGTTTTCACACAACGACAGCAAGACAAGCAATGCAAGCACAATACCAACCATGGCTGACGTTTTCAAGCAAGGACGAGAGCTAAACTCGAATCAAACCGACATTTTCGACCCAAACCCTAGAAAACGGTATTTCGAGTTAAAACCGACTCAAACAAACTTCAAAACCCGAAAAAACAAGCGAGTTGGATACGTACCTTGGTCCATGACGAATTGTAGGAGTCGGAAAATCGATTTTTGATCAAGAAAATCGCCAAGACGAGTTTTAGAGGTTGTCGATTTGTTTTTTTTTGTTTTCGGATGAATGAACTAGCCTCCCCTCCTCTGCTCCGTTTTTGATACAAATTCACAAAACAAAAACAAAATCGCCGCCATCTGGCGATTTTCTTTGTTTCTGGGTTTCGCTTTCTCGCTTTGAAATTTGGTTTTCCTACCCAATACACCTTCAACCCATCTCACACACAATTTCAACCCAAAACCAAAAACACGTAGCCTCCTCACGAGACGTTCATAAAAACCTAGCCCTTTTTATGAGAACCACAAAAAACACGTAGCCTCCTCACGAGACGTTCATAAAAACCTAACTTTTTATGAGAAATACAAAAACGCGTAGCCTCCTTAAGAGACGTTCATAAAAACCTAACCCTTTTTATGAGAACCACAAAAAACACGTAGCCTCCTCAAGAGACGTTCATAAAAACCTAGCCCTTTTTATGAGAACCACAAAAAACACGTAGCCTCCTCACGAGACGTTCATAAAAACCTAACTTTTTATGAGAAATACAAAAACGCGTAGCCTCCTTAAGAGACGTTCATAAAAACCTAACCCTTTTTATGAGAACCACAAAAAACACGTAGCCTCCTCACGAGACGTTCATAAAAACCTAGCCCTTTTTATGAAAACCACAAAAAACGCATAGCCTCCTCACGAGACGTTCATAAAAACCTAGCCCTTTTTATGAGAACCAAAAACACGTAACCTCCTCACGAGACGTTCATAAAAACCTAGCCCTTTTTATGAGAACCAAAAACACGTAGCCTCCTCACGAGACGTTCATAAAAACCTAACCTTTTATGAGAAATACAAAAAAACACGTAGCCTCCTCACGAGACGTTAAAATACAAAAACGCCAGAGCCTCCTTAAGAGACGCTCACAAAAATCTAAACCACTCTTATAAACCAAACCCCAAAACGCTGGGTGAACCTCTTCTACGAGACGCCCAAAGAAGGAAAGCAAAGCAAAGGAGCGCAAGCGAAGCGCAAGCAAAGCAAAGGAGCGCAAGCCGGCGCCAAGCAAAGCAAAGGAGCGCAAGCCGTGGCGCAAGCAAAGCAAGGAGCACAAAGCGGAAACACAAGCAAGGCGCCACCGGTGAGTACTCGAGCCACATGCAGTCGACATGCCCTTAAACATGTAGGACCGTCATGTCCTTAAAAACATGTCGCCCTCCTCCCGCATTTCCCGACGCTAAGTCCTCGTCTCTCCCATAAGACACATGCTTAGCGCCGCCAGGTAGTATCGAGACCGTAATGGTCCTGATACTATCTTTAAGTTTGACTAACGCTTTGTCCAAGCTCGCTTAAACTGGGGCTCAGTAGATACCCGTGATCCGCATTCCCCAAAAACAAACCCGATGATGAAAAGGACTTTCATGCATGCTTTTAAAAGAGTCGAAAGCATAAAAGTGTCTAAAACGTATTAGTCATTTTTAGCGTATTAATTTGGATTTGCATAATCATGAAAATGAATGTCAATTTTTAGTCATCATGAGCGTAACACGAGCACAATATAGGAACGCCTTACTAAGCCAAGCCACAAAAACAAATCCAACTAGCTACAAACGGCCCAAACTTACAAAAACGCACACTAACACAACACTCAAACGGGCCAAAGGCGTCCGTGTCACATTTTCACAAAGTTAGGTTTTATGAAACCATAAAATAATATAACCTAATATTATTTTATTTCGAGCCAAACCAAAAAACACGACAAAACTCAAACACTAAAAACCGAAATTCGACCAAAATCGAACAAATACTTAACCCATAAGTAAACAACAAAACATAATCATTACTTAATCAAACGTCAAAAACCAAAAGGCATAAAACGACCCACCAAAACAAAAATCTAATCGCCAAGAACAGCGACAAAAACCAAATCGCCTGTTTACAAGCGATTAAGTTTTCCTCTCCCAACCTTGGTTCTTTTATTTCATTTGGCGGCTGCATTGAAACATAATCGCATGCTCACTGGCGATTAAGTTTTGTCCCTGCACATAAACGAGCCATTTCCCTATAAATACCAACCCCTTACCTTCATTTCTAATAACCGGTTTTTAACACATATACACTATTCACAAAATCCACTCAAAAATACCGTCTTTACATTTTCGAAAGGTAAACATTTTACCTACGGGCTGGACGTTTGAGACTCGGATAATGGGGTTACATTAACCCCAAACCCGATATTGGCACTAGCGAAGCCGTATTCGTAATAAGGTTGTAGCAATTCGGATTCATAATCCGTCTAAACCCCGCCAATATCGCATAAATAAACGACTCATTATCACTAAAGCAAACCGACGTCACTTTTATAATTATGCAAGTCCTCATTCATGCATTAAATAACGACTAGAATCACGGATCCAACACTAAATTGTACCGTTTCATAGAGTCTTTTAGCATGTCAAAACTGAGGGTTTTTCTGTATAAATTCTAATACGAGGATGGAAAATAACGTCTATAGTAATAATTTAGCCAATAAATTATTATTTAACGTACATTTCCTATAGCAATATGTCATTATTTTGACAATTTACATTATTTATGCATTTTAATCGAGTCATACTTATTCGCACTTGTACGTAGCGTGACTTTTAGCCCAAATATCGAAATTAAGCAAATGTTTTCAAATTAGTAGAGACTATTTTTTACGTAGGCTTTTTGATTACTGTTTTCAAAATACACTTTGTCAAAACTTTCGAAAAGTAACCTCACTCCGAACCCCTTCTCTGGTTTCAAACCTCAGATGGATAGGTATCGACGCACCTTGAAATCTGAGACACTCGTGTCTTGTATTTCAAGACGCGTTGAATAGGTTCCAAATTCCTTTAATATTTGGTGGCGACTCCGAAAATACACTTTCAAAAAGGATTTTCTACTTTTCTTTTTGGTCACAAATTCATGCAATGATCTCCCCCATTTTTCTCAAAACTGTGACTTTTCCTCGCGAGGCGATTCTCGCTTCCTGGCGCAAGACGGCGAGGGCGGGCGCGCGCAGGGCGTCGATAGGGACTAGCGATTTTTCATTTTCCCGGTACCTTCAATGTTAAATGATAATTTATTGACTAAATTATTACCATAAACGTTATTTTCCGACCTCGTATTTGACTCCTATAAGAATTTGTGAAAACCCTCAGTTTTGACATGCTAAAAGACTCTATGAAACGGTACAATTTAGTGTTGGATCCGTGATTGTAGTCGTTATTTAATGCATGAATGAGGACTTGCATAATTATAAAAGTGACGTCGGTTTGCTTTAGTGATAATGAGTCGTTATTTATGCGATATTGGCGAGGTTTAGACGGATTATGAATTGACCGCTACAACCGTATTACGAATACGGCTTCGCTAATGCCAATATCGGGTTGGGGTTAATGTAACCCCTTTGTCCGAGTCTCAAACGTCCAAAACTTAGGTAAAATGTTTACCTTTCGAAAATGCAAAGACGGTATTTTTGAGTGGATTTTGTGAATAGTGTATGTGTGTTGAAAAACCGATGCTTTGAAATGAAGGTAAGGGGTTGGTATTTATAGGAAATGGCTCGTTTTTGTGTATTGACAAAACTTAATCGCCAGTGAGCCTGTGATTAAGTTTCAATGCAGCCGCCAAATGGGATAAAAGAACCAGGGCTGCAGGAAGAAAACTTAATCGCCTGTAAACAGGCGATTTAGTTTTTAATCGCCTGTTTACAGGCGATTAGATTTTTGTTTTGGTGGGCTACTTAAGCCGCCTTTGGCTTAATGACGTATTTTATTGTGATGATTATGTTTTGTGATGTAATTTGGTCGTGTGGGTTAAGTAATTTTTGGGCCAAATTAGTTTTTGGTCCAATTTCGATTTTCGTGTTTCGGTTTTTGTCGTGTTTTTCGGTTTTGGCTCGAAATAAAATAATATTAAAGTATATTATTTTACGGTTTTGTAGAGTTTAATTTTGTGAAAATGTGACATGGGACGCACTTTGGCCCGTTTTGCGTGTTGCGTTAGTGTGCGTTTTGGGTCGTTTGTGTAAGTATGGGCCATTTTGTAGCTAGTTGGGCTGTTTTTGTGGCTTGGCTTAATAAGACGTTCCTGTATCGTGCTCGTGTTGTGCTTAATATGACTAAGAATGACATTCATTTTTATGATTATGCAAATCCAAATTAATACGCTAAAAATGACTAAAATACGTTTTAGACACTTTTGTACCGTTTCAACTCTTTTAAAAGCATGCATGAAAGTCCTTTTCGTCATCGGGTTTGTTTTTGGGGGGTACGGATACGGGTATCTACAATTACGCACACTAGGTGGCCTGTGGCTGGTATTCCTGGGATGATTAGGGTGTCGAGGGCCTATACTAAATGGACCGTTACCCAGTGTCCCCATAAGATGGCCCGTCTCTGTGCTATAGAGCTCAATGAGCCTCCACCGATGTCCGCCTATGACCCGGTCCGCTTTGGTCGCAATGGCGGTGGTGGCGAGGGTTCGAGCTCGGAGCCCCTCTCGGCCGCCGAATGTGTGTTTGGTTGTCTCCGTATACCAAGGCCGGGTGCTCCAGCTCGTCATGGCAGTGTCGGGGATCGTCGTAGGGGTTGAGGGTTTGTGCTCCCCCGTTCAGCTGAAAATTTGCGTCCGCTTGATGATGAAGAGAACCCGGTGTAGTTTGCATGTGTTCACTTGTTTTGTTGTTGTATTAATATTGTGTCGTATTTTACTTTGTCCTAAACCCGAGGTACATGCCGGGGCTTGTATTTGTGTTGTAGTATCGTAGTATAGTGTCATGTTGTAACTATGCTCCTGTTTGAAAATTCCAAAAACGTAATCGCTTTATTTTAAGATTAATAAAATTCAGGTTTTCGTGTACAACTTTGCCTCATTTTGCTTATAATTTTGTGTGAAATTCCTTGTCCTTGACTTTTTTCAAAGTTTAGGATGTAAGTATGATTCTTGTTTTTAGGAATTTTGTATTGACTATTCCCTCGGCTTTTTTAAGCTTTGGGTTTGTCGTTTATTGTTGAATGTTGTTCCTTTTACCGCTTGGGCTGAGGAGCGGTTCTTGTGATGACTATATCCTCAGCTTTTTTAAGCTTTAGAAGTGTCGTTTTTGTGTTAAATGTCGTCCATTTAACCCTTCAGGTTTAAGAGACGAATTTTTGTGGTGACTATGTCCTCGACTTTTTTAAGCTTTGGGCGCGTCATTTTTGTGTTGAATATCGGTTGTGTTTTTTGCAAAGCTGCTTACGTATCCATGTAAAATGGAATCAAACCGGCGTAGTTCGGAACTGCATTTTGTGAATAATGTGCACGTTTAAGGGCATGTCGGCCCATGCATTTGCTTTATAGGAGGTGCACGTTTAAGGGCATGCCGGCCCATGAAATTTGCTTGTGTAAGATGCACGTTTAGGGGCATGCCGGCCCATTGATTGCGTTTTTTAGAAAATTTTGCATTTAATAGATACATTGGAGGGTGTTTTTAGGGATAGTATTTCTTGAGTTGATCAAGGTTGGTGGCGAGGTTGAATTCTTGGCCGTCAAGGTCAGTCAGTTTGACTGCTCCGCCGGTATAGATCTCTTTGACGAGGTAAGGTGCAGCCCAGTTAGGCTTAAACTTTCCTCGTGGGTCGACTGGAAGTGGTGCTCGAACTGACTTTAGTACGAGGTCCCCCACTTTTATGTTTCGTGGCTTAACTAGTTTGTTGAATGCTCGTTGTAGTCGTGCTTTGTACATTCGTACGGTGCTCAAAGAATGAAGTCGGCGTTCGTCTAGAAGCATGAGTTGTTCATAGCGTTCACGGGCCCACTCTGCTTCTGGGATGTTATTTCCATTAGTATCCGTAGTGATTGTATTTCTATTTCCACTGGTATGACAGCTTCCATGCCGTAGGTGAGGAAATAGGGCGTCATGCCCGTAGGTGTGTGGATGATAGTGCGGTACCCCCATAGTGCATATGGTATTTTGTTTGGCCAATCTATGCAACTGTCGATCATTTTCTCGAGTATGGTGACGACAGTCTTATTTGCTGCTTCGACGACGCCATTGGTTTGGGGTCGATAAGGAGAGGATTTGTGAAGTTGTATGTTGTATTTTGCGTGTATAGCTTCAGTTTCGCCTTGAAAGTGTGAGCCTTGATCACTGATAAACTCATGTGGTATGTCGTATCGGCATATGATGTTTGTCTGTATGAACTTGGCGACTTATTTGGAACCGAGGGTACGGAAAGAAGCTGCTTCTACCCATTTTGTAAAGTAGTCAATTGCTACCAGTACGAAGCAGTGACCTCCTGCTCCGATGGGGTGTACTTTGCCTATTATGTCGATGCCCCAAGTTAAAAAGGGCCAAGGTGAGGTTAGGCTGTATAGTGGTGAAGGGGGTACATGCTGTACGTTGCTGAAAATTTGGCAGTTGTGACAGTGCTTGACTTATTGGATGCAGTCTGTTTCCATGGTCGTCCAGTACCATCCTAGCCGTAGGATTTGTTTGCAGAGTGCTCGACCGTTCATGTGGGGACCGCATTCGCCGTCAAGAACTTGTGCGATGTATTCTTGTCGTTTTTTGTAGTCGACACATATAAGTAGTGTGGCTTGTGGCGTCTTCTTCAGTAATTGCCCCACTTCTAGCACGAACTGGGATGCCAGGAGTCTTATGGCTCGCTCGCCACGCTTGCCGGTTTCGGGTGGGTAAGTGTTCTTTGTTTTGTAGTTGATTATGGCTTGATACCACGGCTCTGTTTGCTCGGCTTCGTCCATGTCAATTGTGTGAATGTATGCTGGTTCTGTAGGATTATATCGGTATATAGTCCATTAAAAACACAGGATTATAAAGAATACTTTATATGATTTATAGTCATAAATTGAAATTGCATAACATAGTATATAGATTTAAGAATTAACCTTTTAATCCTTGAGATTTGGCCTAAGAACAATACCAAAAGGATGGTATCTCCTAATTATAACACCCAAGATGAGATGAAATATGCCCTTTGAGATTGCTAGAAGAATTAGAGAAGAAAATTATTTTTCTCTCAAGTTTTAGTGTAAATTATGATGAGTTCATTAGGATGAAAGATGAGAGAAGTAACTTAAATAAAACTCTCCTACTCTCCCCTATTTTTGGACGGCACATATCATTTATTTGGGGAGAATATTTTCCCCTCAAATCAATCACTTGTTAACCAAGAAACAAAGAATATCTGGACAGAATGAATCTGGACACTTTTCTCTTGGTCATTTTAGCTTTTAATATAATGCAATATATTACTAGTGTCATCTATATGGACCAACATAATATAACATATAAATATCCTTATATTTATAATTTGCTAATTAATTATAACAGTTTATGTTTAATAAGCTTACATTATATACAATAATTAAATATAACATTTTATATTCAGTTCACGAATTACTTTTAATTTGTCTCAGCTAATATTATTTAATCCTTATTAAATAGCCGTATCATCATTACACTGACCAACATTTTAGTCAGTATCATCATCACACTGACTAACATTTTAGTCAACAACACTGACTAACCTTTTAGTCATTAAAGTAGTGTAGATCCCGTGCATTGCACGACATTTATAGATACATAATATAATTTTTCAAGATTCAATATTAGTATCTGACTATATGTACGTTTTAATAGAGATAAAACATGTGCTTGTTAATTTAATATGAAATAATAGTTTAATTAAACGTTGATAAGCAAGATTGGCCTTTAGACAATGGTCAAATAATTAAAAGTTGTTTATAAAGGCTAATAAAATGACCAACGCATTAACATTTATCATCTTTAAATAAAATAATTTTTATATGGGTTTTATATTTTAAATTTCCTTTAAGTGATATTTGCAAAGTATTATAAATCACAATGAATATAATCCATACAAGAGACTGTCTTAAATATATAAAATATTATAATCATAAGTTTACTAAATATTAAATGTATCTTAACGAATTACAGGTGCATAATCACCCAATCTAATATATATATATATATATAAAGCAGAACCCAAAGACTCCAATGTATGACATTTGTCATAAAATTATTGGTCATTGTTTTTAATTAAATTAAGTAGATTAAATTAATTATTTATTAATTTAACAAAATTAAAAGTAGATATTTCCAAAATCTACTTGGATCCTCATAATATAAGGATACCAAAATTGAAATGTAGATATTGTTGCCTTAAATCATGTTTAATTTCTTAAATAATTTAAGGAAAAGAAATATATAAGTAAGTTATATTTTAAAATATGAGGAAAAAAGAGTAAAAGAAATATAATAATTCATATAATTTTAAAATTGGAAATAAATAAGATATGACATATAATTTCCTTATTTAATTATGATACATTAGATAACTTTTAGGTAAACCCTTTTTGTATATATACGTCCAAATTTTAGATTGGTCTTCCTAGGTACTATTTAAATAGTTTTAGTTTATTATGATTTAATATGATTACGATTTGTGTTATTTCTATTTTTTAAGGTGTCCTTGATTTGATTAGAGTGTTTAATTTTTAACAGTTTTATTTATTAGTCACCATTTTTGTTATTTAAACATATCTTAATTAAATTCATGATTTTTTTCTTTGTAGGTTGCAGATTTAAATTTAAAGTTCAAGATTTTAAATTATCATTGAAAAAACTGGTAACAAAACCAAAAGCAAAAGTATTGATTATGTCACGTGAAAGGTAAAAGAAATACGGAGTACAAGTCTTTTAATTATCTTATCAATATATATAATTAAAAAGGAATCTTCAACCCACATACCACAAAAAAAACTATACTTAAAATGCTATGGTTGTGCCACCTCATCAAAATAAGCCACGTCACCTTCGAAATCCAAATAACGCGTACCTTTTCACCTCCTACACCATCAATGAACGTAAAACCCTAGAACTCTGTTTTCTGAAGTTTGGCACTTACGGTTACGTAGTATCAATCTTCATTCATTCATTCATTCATTCTTTCCTCCTTAAACTCTT
Organism: Dianthus caryophyllus; assembly: GCA_023091065.1. Taxonomy (NCBI): domain Eukaryota; kingdom Viridiplantae; phylum Streptophyta; class Magnoliopsida; order Caryophyllales; family Caryophyllaceae; genus Dianthus; species Dianthus caryophyllus. The sequence continues at coordinate 19,166,169 of CM041521.1, forward strand.
CTTCCTCACATAAACACCACCACCACGTCTTAGCCCTCACGAGTCACGACCACCGAGCACCACCGCCTTCATCCTCCATGGTGACCATCGCTTCAGCCACGCTCCCACGCCCTCTTTTCGCCCTCTTTTCTTTCGATTCTCATCATCAATTTGACCCAAAAGCTCGATTTAACAAATTTAGGGTTCTGAATTTGGGGATTTTAACTACAAGCAAAATCGAATTGGGCGTTTTGGATTAATTTATTTTAGAGGGAAATGTTTAATCAGCATAACGAAATTGAAGATGAAGAAAACCGCTTTCAATTCTGTCGGTGAAGTTGTATTGATTTTGTGTGATAAAAAGGATGACGTCGATGATTATGCTGGAGTTTTGATACTACAAGTCAATTCATGAGGCGATTTGGAGGTAAATTCTCGAATCAGTTACATATTAAGTCATTTTGTAATCGACTGTGTAATTTACGACTTATCATACATCATGTGAAAATAAAAAAAAGGAGTGTTTGAACATTCATCAATATACCCTTGAAATAACAATCTACCTGTGAAATTACTGATCCCGCTTTGTATCGGGAATTTTGGTAAATTGAACCCAAAAAATGTGTTACTGTCACTGCATTGTTGTAGATGTCGATGTTATGTGTTGCAATGATCGCGCATGTTATTCGCATCGCGCATTCTTGAGCCGCATTGCGTGTTGTGGTTCTCGCCGCTGCTGCGTGCCGTAGTCGCCATCGCCACTCGTGTCCTCCTATCGCTGTGTCGGTATTGCTGTCACCATTGTTGTTACTGTCATCGTGCGTTGTTGATGCAGTAGCACATGCTGCCGCTGTTTTGTTGTTATTGTCGCCACAACCTGCTGTTGTCGATGTGCGCGTTGCTCTTCTTTGCTCTTCCGTCCGACTTACAGGTTCTTACTTTTTTATTTATTCCAATTGACGAGATAACCATCCATAGTATTCTATAATGATAAATATAGTAACATATACGATGTACGCAGTAATTTTTAATGGTATTCCTTTCCATCCATATGCTTTTGCATGCTTTTTCTAAGTCTATATTTTAGTGTACCAATAAAAGGTGACCCAAGACAACTTAAAAACCCTACTACAATCGCTTGTAATCCGGGCTGATAGATACACATTAATTGTTAAACTGAAAATGACTCAGCTCGACTCAAGGCAAATCGATAGCATCGTGCACAAATGGCGACGGGGTGTAGACAAAGCGGATCAAGCACCAAGATTGGTGGTCAGCAGCATCCCACTCACATGGAGACGGATACGAAGACTGGCGGTAAACAACATGGTGCGAGTGTAGAAGGAGGCACTATGTGACAAGAAAAGCTAGGAAAACAACGATTGTAAGGAGCAGAAGTGGCAGTCTTGGGAGAAGGTTAATTGGGATGGACAAAAATCACAACAGAGCTCGACAGAGATCAATCAAGCTGCATAGGAGAGGTAATTTATTCATACTTACACGAGAATCTTGTGTAGTTCAGATTAAGCTAATATAATAGGCTTTTGACCTGATATATGGAAGCGTTGGCGTCGAGAGAAAATGTAGATGATGATTAACCGTCTTGAAGTGATTGATACCTTCGTCTCTTACAATGCTATAGAATAGGCATTTTAGACATTACAGTCGAATATTGATCACTAATTTAAAAAATAGAACGCGTTAACATGATTCAACCGTGTAAACCTATTGGGTGCTTATTCTGGTTGATAATATATACGTTAACTATTGGTGGCTATAATTTAGTTGTGCAGGATGGAAAAAAGCCACCGAATGAATCTTACCAAGATAGTCACATGTGACAGGTATCCTTCTCATAACTCCGTCCTATATTTTGAATTTGAATGGCAAATCACTATGCTCAATTACTTATGTAGATATTATTCTTTACAATAGCCTCGGTAAGACTTTTTTAATTGTGGAACTCACATAAAAAAACCTTAACACTATAGAGTCAAGAGTGGGAAGTTGCATACCAGCAGCAACCCAAACATCACGAAGATGTATCCTAACATCATGAGACTATATCAGGAAATGAAGACAATGACGATTTGTTGCGACTAAAATTGTCTCAGTACCATTACCGAAACTGAAAACACTAAAAACAACGGCATGACTTTTAAATGTTGACCTAACAAAAGCAGGCACAAGCAAAAATGTCGGTATGTAGTAAGCACAACTTTCCTGCTTTTTTTTTTTTTTTTTTTTTTTTTTTTTTTTTTTGATCAACATTGGTTCTGTAGGAGATACATGTCGTCTAAGTACATGCTTCATGGTCTTAGTGTAGTATGGTGTATACTGCCTTGGCGTATTTGTGCTGAAGATTATTAGCGGTCAGCAGTTCCCAAATTGGAGATACCCCTAAAAATTTACTGACATTTATAAGTTATATTACATCCATTGTACTCGGTTTTATTAAGGAAATACAATTCCTAAGTATTTCACACGATTTCTATTTTATTTCCCAATATTAAAAAACCTTTAAAACTAGAAGAATTTTAGCTTTTATATCTGGTAAAAAAACTGTTATTCAGGTATGTACTGTGTTATTAATTATGTAGTGTTTGAGTTGTGATGAACCACATCACAGTATGTTGTTGTCTTGTCTCAATTTTTTACCGCATTGACCATGACTGAAAGAAAAATAATGTTCACTTGTGTGCAGATACGTAGCCATGCTCAGAAATATTTTCTAAAGGTCCAAAGAGCGGCAGGAATGAACACTTACCTTCGCCTCACCCGAAGCGGAAAGTTGCCCATCCATATCCTCAGAAAGCTCTAAAAAGTGACCATCTACTTTCTCATTTTCTATACTTCTTTCACTTTGGTAACTTATTTCTAAGCCATTTCTTACCTGGTCTTTGGTCTTCTACAGCCATATTAGTTTCTCAAGCAACTGGTTCTCTTTTACATCCGAAACTGTAATTCAGAGATCTGAACCAACAGTAAATCCTAGAGTTTCCAATAATACTACAGGCAACTTAGGTTGCTAATTGATATCATCGTGCACAGATGGCGACTGGCGGTAGACAACACGGAGCAAGCACCGAGATTGGTGGACAGCATCCTGCATACATGGAGAAATAGATGGGCGGTAAACAGCATGGTGCGAGTGCAGAAGAAAGCGCAATGCGACAAGAAAAGGTAGGAAAACAACGGTTTTGCGCAGAGCAGATGCAGTCTTTGGAGAAGGTTACACGATAGGACAGAAATCACAACAGAGCTCGACAGAGTTTGATCATAAGAGAGGTAATTAATTATTCATACTTGCATGATAATTGTGTAGTTCAAATTATGCTAATATTTGGATCTGTATTTGACACTAAGTATGCCAAAGTGAAAAAAAACCCTGCATACATCTCCAGTAACATTGCTATTTTCATTTTGAAGCATAGGCCGTTGAAAGAAAATTTTGACGGTGATTAACCAAACTTAAAGTAATCCATGCCATGGTCTCCTACAACGCTACATAATAGGCTTTTGACATGATAGTATGATACACAAACACATAGTACAACATTATAGTCAAATAATGTTTGCTAATTTAAAAAATATAACGCATTAACATGATTCAACCAATTCAATCGCGTTCTCAATATTGAATTCAGCAATTCATAACTGGTTTTGGCTTTGATTGGAGGAAATGCGTAAGAATTGAGTGGAAGAACCGATGATGAAGTGATTGATAGAGTTTATGATGTGTTTGTTCACATAGAAATGTATGTTCCCTCGGTTTCTGATATCATTGGAAATGGTGCTAGGTTGGGAAGGTTGTGGTTGAAAATAAGAGAAATTTTGCTTTGGCTAATTACTCTTATTACCTAGGTCTGTGTCTCTAATTTTCTTTGCATGTTTTATTTCGATGATTTTGCACTTTTTGTTATTGTTTTTTGTGCTTTGCTTGCTAATGTGTTGTTAGTGTGGCTTGAGATGAGTATTTTATAATGCGGTTGTATTTACATTGGTGACTGAAGCAGAATTCTGCAGAGTTACAGATTGGATTTGGTCATGCGTTTTATGTGTCGAGTTTCTTGGCAGAAGGCGTGTATTCGTCGGCTCAACAAGGAGTTTTTCCTGACGGCTAAGTGATTGCTGTAAAGCGGCGTATACTAGCTAGCTCACATTCTCACGAGATGATGTTGAGTTCTGCTCGGAAGTTTCAATGGCATCAAAACTAACAGCAGAATATCCTTGAGTTGGTACAATTTTGAATTTTTTTTATTATGTTACTTCAGCAATAATATAAATACCATTTTTTTTTTTTTTGAGAAAAGATCATTATCATTAATAAAAAGTCATACGACATCTACAACATATGTCAAACTCAAACGGATACAAATCGATTACAATCATAGAAAATAAATTCTTGTTCAAAGACTGATCCACTGCAACAGAGTCTCCATCATCGGTTGGCCTCAACAGGCTTTCATCCATAAGAGGGTCTCCGAATCTTCCTTGACGAGTATCGATTTCTTCTGACGTGATCAAGTGTAGCCATGAATCGGACAATATTTGTATAATCATATAACGATCAATAACAATGCTGATCTTCCGCATCTTCTGACTCATAAGAGAACACCCATAAAGGGAACAAACCCACCAAAAGATGGGAGCAAATCCATCAATAGATGGGAACAAAACTCCCATGAAGAGAGACTAAATAAAGGGAGATTATTATTGAGAAACTAAAAATATATAATATAGTAATAGATAGATAATAAATAGGAGGAATTAGGGCTTACCACCATTAATGGTGGTAAGCCCCAAAGCAAAGAAATTTTAGGGTTTTTTCAGAGGAGAGAGGAGAGAGAAGAGAGAAAAGAGAGGCTAGGGTTGATGAGTATAATTTTTCCGTGCTTATTCTTCTATTGATTTGTACTGTAAGAGGAATATATATAAATACCATTTTTTGTTACTTTTATATAAACATCTTAGTCGATTTATCTTTGGTACTACTCACGACTCACGAGTATTGTTTAACAGGCTAAGAGAGTAATTAATATAATAATGTGCAACCTTTGAAGGGAAATTTCTAAGAGAAGGAAGATACTCTGTAGTCAAATAATAAGACACAAAAGTGCCATTTTTCTTTTGGAGGATTCTCATATGCTTTTCACAAGAATGTTTTCCTACGTCTTTAGGAATAAATTTTCCAATGGAATATAATATGGGACATGTTCTCAACATCTGAATTTCTCTTAACTTATCAAACACGTTCCCCTTTGGTTCCTCGACCTAAATAAGTAGCTCTATCGTCTCGATTAGTGACCTGTCATGCTTATTTTTTCTCAGGTTGGTGATGTTGGACTTGCGAGTTGCGAGGTCAGTCGAAACAAGAGAGCTTCCCACATTCAAGCATACTCTTAAATTTTAAATACTCCGTATGTTTTCTTTATTTTGTATGACAAAAGGTCGTTTTGTGACAGTGATATGCGCATTTTATATAGCTTTTATTCGCCCGGATAGTCGCTTTTTAGCTCACATTTAGTTGTATCTACTATGTTATTACGAGCTATTTGCTATGTATTGCGGTACTGCTTCTTTCTGGTTATATTTTGCAGGTTTTGGCGGTCCTGAGCCAAATACCGAGTCATGTGAAGCAAGCACAAGTACCGAGACTACGAGACCAAGCTCGAGCCATCACGGGAGCTCGGGATACTAGTGGCGACGTAGAGGATTCGAGCTACAAGCTTACTTAACGAAGCATATAAGCCAAGAAACGAAGAAACTCGCCAAATAGCCTGGGTCGGATTCTTGGTGAATCCGGCCGGATTTCTCTGAAATCCTGCCAGCTCTGTCGACTGTGGGCTCGTGTGTTTTGGGCCTAATTTTGAGGACTTGTATAAATATGAGACTTAGTGTCTCGAAGCCAACATCTTTTTACACATCTTTCATTCTACTTTTTACTGCTTTAGTTAGTTTTAGTTTTTCTCTCTTTTAAACTCTAAAAACTCCTTAGTCTAGATTTAATTACTTTGCAAGGATCGATCTTTACTTCAACTCAGGATTAATTTCAGGTTTAATTTCATTGTTATTTCTTTCATCATGTCTTTTATTATCAATTGTTTTGTTTCAATTTCGATTATGTCAAGCTAATTCTCCAATTAGGGTTTGAGGGGAATTTGTGACTTTGATTCGGGAACATGTTTTTAGATTAAATTGGTTGAATATATTGTGCAATTGAATTTCTTTCTACGCGTTTTATGCAATTGAATTAGGATTACTTCGCCTGATCAACGAATTCATCTGAGTTTAATTGAACCTGAGTAAGTTTTAATTTAAGATCGAGAGCCGAGTTAAAACTAGACTTACGCGAGATTGATAAGTTGAATTTAGTACGTAGCGAGAGCCCGCTAAATTTGCTTAAGGCTAAAATTGACTCGAGAGAGCGTTTTCCAAACCTAATCATTTGCACAGTTTATTGCTTCCTTCTTATGAACTTGAGTTCCTGAATCATTGTCATAATGAACCCGATTGCCCTAATCTTCCCCCTTATTGATTTCTATTCATTTCCTCTTTTGCTTTAGTTTATAATTCAAATCAACCCCTTTTCATACCCTAGAGTCTGACTTGTTTTACTCCGACTTTGCTAATAACTACACTGTTTCCCTGTGGATTCGACCCTGCTTACCACTAGCTTCTGTTAGTTGTCTGTCTAGGTTATTTTGATTTGGCGTGACGACTTTAGCCTCATCAATTTTGGCGCCGTTGCCGGGGAAACGGCTTTGCTAGTTTTAGTTATAGTTAGTGTTTGTTGCAGGTTTTTCTCCTTAGTCTCAGGGAACCTAGTTCCTTGAGACCGTTCTCACCGTTTTCTCGAGCTATTTATGCGCTGGTCACCAACAGGTTTAGTCCCTTTTGATCCTGAACCTGAGCGTACCTTACACCGTACGCGTAATTTCTTTAAAGAGATCGCTGAGACCTACGAACGTGAGACTGAGGAAGCGTCGCATTCGGAGTCAAGTGCAACGCGATTGTCCTACGAAGAGGACACACCACCTTTTACTCCAGTTTCTTCTCCACCACGTGTGACTATGCCTAAATTATATAGTCACTCGTTGCCCAAGCCGGAATCTGTACCTGATGGATTCCAAATGCCCGCTACTTTGACGGGTAATTTCGAGATTCGCCCCGCCTTTCTTACTTTGGTGGAGCGTAATCAGTTCGGCGGCAATCCTACGGAGGATCCCGGGAAACACATGCAGGTTTTTACGGATTACTGCTCAACAATTAAGCAGAACGGGATCACTCAAAACCAGATTAGGGAGATGCTATTCCCTTTTTCTCTACGTGATCGAGCACGGGATTGGATCACGGATTTGGATAAGGCTGCTGCGGGTATTACGGATTGGCCAAGTCTAGCTCTTGCATTCTATCGCAAGTACTATCCTCCGGAGCGGACTAACCAACTCCGTAGTCAGATTCAGGGGTTCCAGCAAAGCTTTGATGAAACGTTAGCTGAGGCATGGGACCGTTACAAACGGTTGATCCGTGAGTGTCCACATCACGGGTTGGGTGATTGGTTGATTATAATGACATTTTATAATGGGTTGTATGCCGAGAGTCGCGCTATTCTTGACTCGGCCGCGGGAGGTCGATTTGCTAATAACACAGATGATGATAAAGCGTGGCAAACGATCGAGGAAATGGCGGTTCATTCGGCCCAGTTTGGTAAGCCGAGGGGGAATTCACGGTCTGCGCATGATGACCGTGATAAGGCGAGTATTAGTGCACTAACTAGTCAGCTTGCTGCGCTGACTACGAAGCTCGATATGTTGCACGGTGGTGGTACTTCTGGTGGCCATGTGAATGCTATCGCAGGACACGACTTGGGTTATACTACGGGATATGCTGCGCCCCACGAGCAGGTTTACGCTTACCAATCTTATTCTCAAAACCTGCCCTATCAAAACCAGCCAGGTTACGACCGATCACTCTTATCTTACCGTAACCAAAATGTCCTTAACCCGACCACCCAACCACCCCAAAATGCTCCCTACATCCCTCCTCACAAAAATTTCCAAGCACCCACACCCAACTACCAAAAACCAGCTTATACTCCAACACCTCCTACCCCGGGACCCGATCCTCTGGCCGAGACTAAGGCCATGATGTTGCAAATGGGACAAATGATGGTGGGTATGCAGAAGTCGCAAGAAATGATGCTGCAGCAGATGCAAAAGGATGGGCAAGCTAAGGATGCGGCGATCAAGCTATTAGAAAATCAAGTCGCCCAATTAGCTACTTCGCGAGCGTCCCGACAACCTGGAACACTCCCGTCCCAAGGTAATCCTCCTCCCGACACTGCATGTGCGATCACGCTGCGAAGTGGTACGCATTACGATGGCCCAAAGCACCCAAACGAACTTGAAACTGAGGAGGGGAAAGAAAATGCGGCTGAAACACCTGGGCAGGATTCTCAGAGAATCCGGCCGGATTCATCTGAAATCCGACCCAGGTCAAAAAATTTTACTACGGAGCCTTTGGTTGCTTCTCAAGAGTCAAATCCTATGGTTCTTGACTCTGATAATGCTAATGCTTCTAAAAAGGATTCTACGGTAACTACTCCACCACCGTACCAAGTCAAGCTTCTATTTCCGGGCCGACAACGAGGTGTAGAGCCCGAGGCTAAGTTCAAGAAGTTCGTGGATGTCGTCAAAGCTCTACAGGTAAATGTTCCATTCATTGACCTTGTGACTCAAATTCCCACGTACGCTAAGTTCTTAAAGGAAGTCTTAGCTAGGAAGCGTACGTTAGATGATGTTTCCACTGTTGCTTTTGTAGGGGAGGCTAGTACTAGGTTGCAGGGTAGTAAACCCCCTAAACTTAGTGACCCCGGGACCTTTTCCATCCCTTACTCCATAGGTAGGTTTGAGGTTAAGAACGCTTTATGTGACCTAGGAGCTAGCGTCAGTGTCATCCCATATTCGATGTGTCAAAGGATAAACATGACAAATTTGGGACCTACTAGCATTACCTTGCAAATGGCCGACCGTTCCGTTAAGCATCCCTTAGGTATCCTACAAGACGTCCCCGTACAGGTTGGAAAGTTCTTTATCCCTGTCGACTTTGTAGTTTTAGACATGCCTGAGGATGTCCACATCCCGATTATTTTGGGGAGACCCTTTTTGCACACTGCTGGTGCACTTATTGATGTGGGTAAGAAAACCTTAACATTCTCGGTGGGGGGTGAGCAGCTTACTTTTACGCAGTCTAGTACCCCACGGTCACCTATGCGTCTAGAGTCGGTTAATGCTATTAATGTTATACCTCCGTCTCACTCTACTGGAGACACTTTGGAGGTTTTGCATGTCTCTTCTCCTTGTGCAGGTTTGTCAAAGAATAGCTGCAAGGATGGTTTGGGGGAGAGAAAGCTGCTTAAAGCCGACGTTTATGGTGCGAGCAATGGAGATAGAGGACCCACGGTCGAGCCGCTTGGAGCACGCGGGAGATATGGTGAGCCGTTTCGAGATGGTGAACCAATGTTGACAAGTTTTGCTGGGCTACCTCGGGGAGGCGATTCACTACGACACTCCGATGGTGTCACATTGAGTGAGGGTGTCGCGAATGGCCAAAGACCTTGGCGAGATTATATGTTTTGATTGGATCATTGAAGAGTCGTGCGAGACTATAAACCAGCGCTTTCCGGGAGGCAACCCGATCACATTTTGTAATAAGTTGTACTTTATTTTGGTTTGTTTTTGACTTTGACATTATTAGTTTGCTTGTGAGCGCGCGAGGATGAGGGATTTTATGATTTCCGTTGAGTTTGAACAGGTTTTACTAATTCGTCACGAACGAATCACGCGAAAAACGGACGAGCCAACCCCCATTGTCCCTAATACAGGTGGCCGGCTCTTCGGGGCTGTTGAACGCAGCTCCATTTTTGCTGCTTCACTTCGCGGAGCGCTTATGCACGGGTCTTTTGGATGCGTATTTGTGGATGTTTAGCCACGACCCTTGCTTTGATTCGGTTTGGGGGAGCTCCTTCACGAGCATGTGAGTCCTCTTTACCCTCTACCCTCTTACTTTCTTGCTTTTATCTCCACCCCATTTGCTTTGTGTCCTCTGGTTTGCTTGCTTATCTGTGCATTTCGGTCACATTGAGGACAATGTGTAATTCTGGTTTGGGGGAGGAAAGCACTTTCGCGCTTATTCATTTGCATTTTTCATTTTGTGTGCATTTATTAAAAAAATCCAAAAAATTAAAAAAATTCAAAATCCCAAAAATACGAGTCTTTTTGTCGTCTTAGTAACCTTTTGTGCAGGATTAGCTTTAGTGTCTTTTGAGATACGCTCTTAGTCGCTATGTTGAGTCTCTTGATTGTGTTGATTTGATTTACCTTGCTTACCCTTTCCGTTCATCCTTGAGATGATTTGAGTAGACTTGCTTATATTTGACATAGGACATGTGACGTAGACGGGGCGCGTTTCTTAGACTACCCATCCACTTGACATTGTATATACTCGTACTAGTGAAATGAAAACTTGATTCTATGTCATTGTTTGAGCCTATTTGTTCTTAATTGATCGAGCATTGCACGAAGAGGTACTTGTTTTGGTTACGTTATTATTTTAACTCCACATAGCCAAATGGCCTACTTTTCTGTCCCTTTAGACTTAGGTCCCTCATTTGTAACCCGTCTTAGCCTTTGTAGCCTGTTTTTGAGCCACATTATATATATTTTGAGCTACATTCTAGAATTATCCTACCCGGGCTGATCAGTTGCATTAGGGGCTTATGTTTTCACGGAGTATTTGGTTGGGAAGGAAGTGGGTAAGTCCGTGAATTGCTTATTTCATGAGTTGGAGTGATGGGTTGTTGTTGTGAGCATTCCCGTTAATTATGCGCTTTCCTACATGTTTCAAAGTTCCACCCGATCCTATTTCATTTTATTCAAAAAAAAGAGACAAAAAGAAAAAAAAAGAAGAGCAAAAAAATCGAAAAAGAAGAAAAAGAGAAAAGAGAAGAAAAGAAAAGAAAGAGTTGGTTGTAAATGCTATGTTGTGTTTCAATAAGAGGATCGGAAGTGTTAGTAGGAAGCGATGTTTTATAATGTTTATACGGGAGTCGTGGTTTATTTTGAATGATGAGTTGAGGAGGAGTGTGTTGGTTGTGGATTATGATTTTAGATGCAGCTGTTAAGCCGTTTAGCTCCACGTGTCCAAATACATTTTCCACCTTTGTACCCCTTGACCCAAGCCTAACATTACAACCGTTGGAAACCTCGCTCGATGTGATATTGAGACATTTTGGGTGACGACATGCTTAGTTCTAGTAGTTTTCCTAGTGTCGATGTTTGTGAGATTATTTATAGTCTCAGCGTTTTAGTGGTTGCATACGGTCGAAAGTCTTTGCATGGAGTTTACGTTATAATGTCCCGCCGTCTTTTATTTGTTCAGTTTGCTCCCTAACTCTTCAATTTATTGAAGAGGAAGCAGGTATTGATTTAATTCACTTTTGTATGAGACGACGATGCTCGTGACGATGAGTTGCGTTTTTCTGTGCTCGCTTGTCCTTGGATTATGTGCTTATTGTTGGGTAGTTTGCTTAAGGACAAGCAAAGGTTTGGTTTGGGGGAGTTTGATATGCGCATTTTATATAGCTTTTATTCGCCCGGATAGTCGCTTTTTAGCTCACATTTAGTTGTATCTACTATGTTATTACGAGCTATTTGCTATGTATTGCAGATCGCTTCTTCTCGGTTATATTTTGCGTGTTTTGGCGGTCCTGAGCCAAATACCGAGTCATGTGAAGCAAGCACAAGTACCGAGACTACGAGACCAAGCTCGAGCCATCACGGGAGCTCGGGATACTAGTGGCGACGTAGAGGATTCGAGCTACAAGCGACGAACGAAGCATATAAGCCAAGAAACGAAGAAACTCGCCAAATAGCCTGGGTCGGATTCTTGGTGAATCCGGCCGGATTTCTCTGAAATCCTGCCAGCTCTGTCGACTGTGGGCTCGTGTGTTTTGGGCCTAATTTTGAGGACTTGTATAAATATGAGACTTAGTGTCTCGAAGCCAACATCTTTTTACACATCTTTCATTCTACTTTTTACTGCTTTAGTTAGTTTTAGTTTTTCTCTCTTTTAAACTCTAAAAACTCCTTAGTCTAGATTTAATTACTTTGCAAGGATCGATCTTTACTTCAACTCAGGATTAATTTCAGGTTTAATTTCATTGTTATTTCTTTCATCATGTCTTTTATTATCAATTGTTTTGTTTCAATTTCGATTATGTCAAGCTAATTCTCCAATTAGGGTTTGAGGGGAATTTGTGACTTTGATTCGGGAACATGTTTTTAGATTAAATTGGTTGAATATATTGTGCAATTGAATTTCTTTCTACGCGTTTTATGCAATTGAATTAGGATTACTTCGCCTGATCAACGAATTCATCTGAGTTTAATTGAACCTGAGTAAGTTTTAATTTAAGATCGAGAGCCGAGTTAAAACTAGACTTACGCGAGATTGATAAGTTGAATTTAGTACGTAGCGAGAGCCCGCTAAATTTGCTTAAGGCTAAAATTGACTCGAGAGAGCGTTTTCCAAACCTAATCATTTGCACAGTTTATTGCTTCCTTCTTATGAACTTGAGTTCCTGAATCATTGTCATAATGAACCCGATTGCCCTAATCTTCCCCCTTATTGATTTCTATTCATTTCCTCTTTTGCTTTAGTTTATAATTCAAATCAACCCCTTTTCATACCCTAGAGTCTGACTTGTTTTACTCCGACTTTGCTAATAACTACACTGTTTCCCTGTGGATTCGACCCTGCTTACCACTAGCATCTCTTAGTTGTCTGTCTAGGTTATTTTGATTTGGCGTGACGACTTTAGCCTCATCAGACAGCTTATGAGTATATAATGCAATCAATTTATAATATGTTTGTAATCTGTCTCACACAAGTTGACAAGTTCACACCGGAAATTTTCTTCTTTCTCCCTTTTTATCATCATCATCATCATCATCATCATCATCATCATCTACTTGTATCTACTACCTTTAATCAATCGTTGTTGGTAATTTCTCTCATGCAAAATTTGTTTATTTGATCAACAATTGGTAAATTTTATTATTTATCTCAATGGAATAGTCACCATGTTCTTTTGGAGGTGACATACATTTTGGCATATGTAAAGTTCCATTTACTCTTTGTTTTTCATTTTTCCATTTTTAATTGAATACTACAATATTACCATGTTAGTAATATGTAGTACTTCGTGTTTACTAGCTTGTGATATAAACTCGAAGTTTTAACCTTTTTTTTTTTTTTTTTTTTTTTTTTTCCGTGTTTGTGAAAGTTTTACCCACTAAACATGTTAAATAATGTCTGAGGTGTCATTGGAGGGGTCTTTTTTTAATGTGTGCGTCGGTGTAGTGAGCAACATTTTACTAGATACTAGACACTCTCAATGGAACTCTATTTAGGTCTCCTTGCTTTTTGTTTTCTACAGATTTTATAGATGATTGAATTATTTTATTTGTATGATTGTTTGAAAAGACCTGAACTATCATAAGAAACTGTTATCAATCGAACCAAGAGTGTAAAGGATCAAGGAACGCTTGTGGTATCGTAAAAGAAGCAACTTCGACCTAGCTTGATCGAGATCACGTTTAAGGACGATGTTTCTAATGTCGTCGACGGGCCAAAGATTTTCATTGTTAGTGCTTTTTTCTTTGCGGTTTTTGAGTTCTGTTTCTGGACATCGTGGAAATTTTGTCCTTGGTTTTTTGTCCTTGGTTTTTGAACTGTTGTTCTCAGCAGCCTAAAAGCTGTATATTTTGTTTATTAAGAAACGTGAAAATCACATGGGTGTATAACATTAGCAAGACATAAAACGCATAGGAGTTTAAAACACTGACTTATATCTTTGTTAATACCATACATTATTTTATCATTCAAATCAATTAAGACTATATATTTAAGACATACTTAAGACAGAACAAAAAAAATAAAGAACGATAAATGAAGCAATACTAAATGCAAAAAGATGATATGAAAGTTCAAAATTGGCATAAACTCGGAAGAATTTTATTATCTCTGCTGAAATATTTTGTCAATTTACTCACTTCATTTCCGGCACTTAAACTTTAGGTTGATAAAATGTTACGACGTAAATTTAAGGAATTAAAGTATAGTTATTATATGCATGTACATAGATAACCCAAATAAAAGAGTATCATCTTAAGGAATAATACACACCTGCTGACCATAAATATATTAAAAAAATTCAAGCGGCCCCGTGAGATTCACGGGTCGCACCACTAGTTCTTAAATCAAATCATTAATTATGGTTATATAATAATAGTTGTAATAATTTATAATGTTTGATCTCTAAGTTAATTTTATCATAATAAGTTTTGATTTAATTGTTCATGTTCATGTTAATTTTGTAGGAGAACTACTGAAATTAGGTTTAAAAAAATCGGAGTATAAAGATAGGATTTACGGTGTATTTGATTTGATAAAAGTGTTTAATTTTTAACAGTTTTATTTCTTTGTCACCATGTTTGTTATTTAAACATGGCTTTAATTAAATTCAAGATAATTATTTTAGTAGATGTTTTCAAATAGATATAGAAAAACTATTTGGAAATAAAAAAATTATGATACATAGTTTCCTTATTTAATTATAATACATTAGATATTTTTAGGTAAGTTTTCAACCCTTTTGTATATATACATCAAAAACTTCAGCTTCGGCTTCCTAGGTAATGCGTTAAATAGTTTTGGTTTATTATACTTTAATTATGATTTACGTTTAATGTTTTTTTTATTTTTGACGGCGTATTTGGTTTGATAAGAATGTTTAATGTTTAATTTTAAGCAGTTTTATTTCTTCATTTTCATGTTTATATTTAAACATAGCTTAATTTCATGATGATCATTTTTTCTTTGTTGTTGCAGATTTATATTTGAACTTTAAGATTTGAAGTTCTCATTGAAGAAACTTGCAAATTCCGTCTGGTTAAAGAATCTCTTTCTGGTTGCTCGGGATGACAAAACCAATAACAAAACTAATGAATACATCACGTGAAAGGTAAAAGAAATATACAAGATCTATTGATTATCTTATTCTATAATCAACTCATTAGTTATGGTTGTATAATGAAATTTATAATTTATAATGTTTGATATTTTAGTTATATCCATTGTAATATGTTTTGACTTAATCGTTCATGTAATTTTGTAGGAGAATATCTAAAAATCAGCTAAAAAACTTGGTACAATATAATTATAGGACAAAGTTAAGTTTAATGACAAATAAAATTAAAATTTATTAGGGTTATTTCATACGAATAATCCAAACTAAGGGGTCCCTTCTCATTTTAATCCATACTAACGTTTAACTAAGAATAATCCCAACTATTATATCATTTATCTCGTAACAAACTCGGCTCAAAAATGACCGGCAACAATAAGTTAACTACAGGTAAAAACATGGTGGGCCCCGCTTTCTTCATCTTCTTTCTTCTACTGCCTCCATTTTTACCTACAACCTCCATTAATACCTTGCTTTCATTTTTTTTTTTTTTTCCAACTTTCTTCTTTCTACAATCCCATGTCATTTGCTCCATCTTTCATCTCCTTCTATTTCCTCTTCACCGTACCATCACCACCATGACAACCCCCGCGTATAACCGCCGCCACCACACAACTCTTCGTCGACACCAACGCTTTTGGCCGTCCCCACCAACTGCACGCCACTGCCTCAACCATGAATTCGTTATTCCTCATCTCCATCGCGATCAATTGATGATCTTCTACTGCCTTCTTCCCCACCTCGCACCACCACCTCGCCGTCATCGGCCGCTGTCACCTGCCACCACGACCACCACCCGCCGGCGGCGCCGTTTCCAGTCATTGATTCACTGTCACCATCACGCAGGACCCAAATTTTGTTCCCTAATCCCCAAATTGAACCCAAATTTTGTACCCTAATCCCCAAATTGATTTTTAGTGGGTTTTATGCTTTCATGAATGATTTGATTTTAGATTTTAAATTTTGAATTTTGCAAATGGGTTGAGTTCTTCCTGAAAATGGTGCAAGAGATAATGCAATGGAATAAAGGATGCTCATGTTTTAATTTTTGTTTTAATTTTATTTTTATTTTATTTTTTTTTGTTTTTGATGAATAGTGGAGTACCAAAGCCAGGAATACCGGCTATGCAAGTCACCCTTCCAAAAGATCAGTGTAAGTTAAATGATATAATAGTTGGGATTATAGTTAGTTAAACATTAGTATGGATTAAAATGAGAAGGGACCTCTTAGTTTGGATTATTGATATGAAATAACCCAATTTATTATTACTCCTTTTTAAACTATTTCTTTTCTGAATTAAAATTAAAATTAATAATTATAAGACACATAATTTCCTTATTTGATTATGATACATTATATATTTTTTTTTGATAAGTCTTTAACCCTTTTTGTATATATACATCAAAAACTTTAGCTTTGGCTTCCTAGGTTATACACTAAATAGTTTTGATTTATTATACGTTAATTATGATTACGATTTGTGTTATTTCTATTTTTTTACGGTATATTTTATTTGATAAGAGTGTTTAACTTTAAATTGTTTTATTTCTTCATTACCATATTTAATTTGAATTTAAACATAGCTTAATTTCATTATGATCCTTTTTTATTTCTTTGTAAGTTGCAGATCTATATTTTAAGTTTAATATTTGAAATTCTCAATGAAAAAATTTGATTACAAAACTAATAACAAAACTAATGAATATATAAAATGAAAGGAAAAATAGATATATACAAGATTCATTGATTATCTTATTCTCAAATTAAGTTATTAGTTATGGTTGTATAATAAATTTATAATTTATAATACTTGATCGTTTAGTTAGTTTCATTGTAATAAGTTTTGATTTAGTTGTTAAAGTCAATTGATAGACATTGATTTTTTAATAGAATTAACAATAATACCAGTAAGGAAATTATTAGAAATTATCTAAAGATAATTTTAATGTTATATATAAGAACTTTCCATAAATTAGTAATTGAAAATATTTCCAAATAAATATAGAAAAATTATTATTTTTACTATATTTCTAATACAGATAATACTCTTAAGAATACCACTAAAAATTAATAATTAGGTAACCTTAATAATTGGAAAATAAAAATAATATTTGTTTAAAATATACAAATTAATTAATATATGAAAATATTCTATTAGTAGTACGACAATAAATAAAAAATTAATCTACTACGGCGTATTGTATATATAAGCTAAAATCCAAAGGTTCTATTGATATATATTAAAATTAAATGTGAATTCATTTAAGAGATGGAAACATGTAATGTAATTTTAATAAAATATTTTCTTTGTCTTAGTCAATTGTTTAGAGTTGCTTCATTTTTCTCTCACAAAATAGAGTAAGGTAAACAACTTTCTAATACAGATGAAATAAATTAGATAAAATTACGTGAATAACGATCATAGTAATCAAAATAGTAATCACTTATGTGACTATCATAATAAAATAATAATAATATTATTTGTTGAATTAATGATGATAGAAGTGAAGGTAGAAAACTGATAGTAGTAGTACTACTATTATTATCAATAAAAATAGCAACGATAATTATATAAATTATGAGTAGTAGTATCAATATGACAATATCTTTACTAGAATAATGGAGAACTATTAAATAGTGAACACAAATTTACTAATTAGATACGTCTTACCCAAAAAAAAAACAATTATTAAATTATTTAAGTGTCCATGATATAAGACGGTCTCACATAAAACCAACTAAATAGTGGATATATTTTAATTTTGTGTTAATCATTTTATCCTATTAGGACTGTCTAATAAATATTCGTTAAGTTTGGTTAATAATTTAAAAGATAGAGTTTAATGAAAGCTCATTATAATTGCGAGTTATATAATTCATACGTAAGTTAAATATAATAAGTAAGCAGTGCATAATTAATTTTGAAATATTCAGCATATTTTTAATTTCCATAGTTACTTATTTTGATAAATAAATTAAGGTCAATATTTTATTAATTAAGAATTTTTCATTATAGAAAGGGAGCCCGGCCTGGGGCGGGCCCGAGAACTAGTCATAATCATTTGTAAAAAGAAATTATATTATTAAATTGAAATAAAAATTAGGTGAATAAAAGAAAAAACATCAATTACTAATCTAAATTTAATTAATCCTACATTCTCACTATTTGATTTACCACACTAATATAATTCGTATAATGGTTTTAATTAGACACCTATTCCTACTACATATGTTTAGTTTAGTTTAAATTTAAATTTAAATCTTCTTTCATAAGTTTTTTTTCTTTTTTTTTTTAAAAAAAAAAAATAATAAATTTGATGATGATAATTTGGTTTCCTAAATTATTTATTGTTCTTTTCTAGTTTTTTGGAGCATAATTTGGTGAATAAATTGTTTTTGGGAAGTTTTTTGGAAGGTAAGTTGGAGGATTATGGGTAAATGTTTAGGCCAATAAGATTGTAGTTTTAGATTTGCTATTTTCCAGCCCAAGTCCACATATCACTTGAGCGGGAAATTTTTTGGAGTTTGGTCTTTGTTTTAGTATAATTAAGATAAGGCATCGATATGATTATTTTCTCAAATAATCACATCTCTCAAACACATCCTTTTGGTGTGACTCTTAGGGACCAGTTGATCACCGCCATCTGTATGACAATAACGTCAAACTTATCTAGCAAGCCAATCGTTATCGATAAACGTTAATCAACTGATTAAATACAAAACGTACCCTGTGTACCTTTAGAGATTTATTTCTGTTATTGCAATAACTGTGGAGGACACTAGCTCCAACAATCTCCCACTTGTCCGTACAAGTGTACGTGCGATAACTGATTCTCATATCCATAATAAATTTCTCCCACTCAATGTAAACCAATTTGCAAAGTCCGTATTCACAAAGGTCGTAGCTTATAAGTGATCAGCATCAAGAGTGGTTTCCCCGACTAGAGAGTAACTCCTCGAGCATGGCCATGCATTTTCAGTTACAGCTCCTTGAGTGGCCCTGAGAGAAGTATTATAACTCGATAGAAGTTGGATATTTTCCTCAACTCGAATCCTGCAGATGTAAGCGCAGCATGAAATGACCCAGTAAAAATCTACTTAGCCTCCTGTTACGGTCGACCATGAGAAAGAAACCAAAGTCACCCAAAATCTGCCTTAATCTCAAGAGACAGACGATAGTTAAATGAATCGACTCTAGGAACACTATGGATGTTCTATCCACGACCCGACACCAAATGTTCTGAAACATTTAGGACTCCATGTTGTTATCACAAAAATGTCCTACGCGATTTCAGAAAACCCGCATTTGTGATTGATCAGTCAACAATTTGACTTATGGGTCGTTGAACCAACCATCAATCAACGTCAAAAAATAATTGCCTGAGTTATCAGCTCGTGTAGGTGATCACGGACCAAAACAAAATATAAAGTAATTCAGTTCACTTTGAGGTGTTCAACGTTGTCTGCACAACCCTCATGAAAACAATATATATAAACAAAAACGGTGATTTTATTAGTAGGTTTATGAAAAAGATACACGTGTCTAATCCATACAAACAACTAATACAACTGAGGAACACGCTTAATTCCCATTGATATAACGTGCCCTTCATGCTTATCATATCTCAACGGTTTAGTGAGAGGATCTGCTACGTTATCATCCGTAGCAATCTTGTCAATCACTATCTCCTTCTGCTCCACGTAATCTCGGATCATGTGAGCCTTTCTTTGCACGTGCCGAGACTTGTTGCTGGACTTCGGCTGATGGCACCACTATTGTCGCAATAGATGGTGATTGGGTCATTCGAACTAGGAACTACAGTTAGTCCTTGTAAGAACTGGCGCATCCATGTAGCTTCCTGCGACCTCAAGCAAAGATAGTACTCGGACTCGATCGTTGAATCGCTATAACAGCTTTGTTTGGAGCTTTTCCAAATGACCGCAATACCATTAAGAGTAAAACGAATCCAGTTGAGACTTGAGTCATCTCGATCCGCTTTGGAAACTAGCATGTGCAGAACCGATCACAAGATAGCTCAGTGTTTCCTCCATAAGTCAATACCCAATCTTTAGTCCTCCGTAGGTACTTAAGAATGTTCTTAACAGCTATCCAGTGTGTTTCACCTGGATTGCCTTGGTATCGGCTCGTCATACTCAATGCATATGCCACGTCCGGACGTGTGCATATCATGGCATACATGATCGATCCTATAGCTGATGCATATGGAATCCGACTCATGCGCTCGACCTCTTCCGATGTCTTTGGTGCTTGAGCTTTACTCAATTGCACTCCAGAGATCATTGGAAGGTTCCCCTTCTTGGAGTTGGTCATGTTAATGTAGGATTATATCTGTATATAGTCCTTTAAAATCACAGGATTATAATGAAAACTTCATATGATTTATAGTCATAAATTGAAATTGCATAACATAATAAATAGATTAAGAATTAACCTTTTAATCCTTGTGAATTGGCCTAAGATCAATACCAAAAATATGGTATCTCCTAATTATTACACCCAAGATGAGATGAGATATGCCCTTAAGATCGCTAGAAAATTTTAGAGTAGAAAACTGTTTTTCTCTCAAATTTGTGTTGTAATTGTTGTGTTGTAAATGAATCATTTCCCACCCTTTATATAGGAGAGAGGGAGTAAAATGGCACATGGTTTTCTTAAGAAAACCATGTACTCCACCCATGGTTTTACAAAACCATGTGCTCCACCCATGGTTTTGGTAAACCATGTGCTTTGCATGTGGTTTTTGTCAAAACCATGTGCCCTTATCAATTAAATATAACCTTTTATATTTAATTTACGAATTACATTTAATTCGTCTCAGCTAATATTATTTAATCATTATTAAATAACCGTATCATCATCACACTGACTAACATTTTAGTCAAACAACACTGACTAACCTTTCAGTCATTTAATAAGGCATCGATATGATTATTTTGTAGGGATCGGATCCCATTCACTAATCAAGTATTAGTGTAAATCAAATTACTCTAATTTGATTTAGCAAGATCTATGTAGTACAAATTTACATTGTTAACAAGTTTAGAAATTTATACCTTTCTCTTAAAGGATATTAGGGCACTAAACTAGAACTCCTTTCTAGTTTAGTTTCTTGAGTATGAGCTTAGGATGATCCTCCTTAATAACCCAAGTTTTCAATGTAGAAAACCTCCTTTAGTTAGCACCCAAGAACACTCCAAAATATACTAGTGATTTTGATCTAGAAATCACTAAGTATAAACTTGATATTATGTGATAATAGTATTACTAACTCTTAGTAAAAGTATTATCTTGAGAGGTTTTATTTAGAGAGAATATTAGAGAGATAAAGGGAAGAATGCTTGAATGATCCTCATTCACCCATGGCCTTGTATTTTATAACAAAAATAAAAGCAATGGAAGTGTATTTGGTACTCAAGGGGGCCGGCCACTTTTGGCATGCAAGAGGGGAAGAGTTTTTCACATTGTAAAGAACAATAGCTAGTATTGTAATCATTGTGTTGGAGCATGCATGTGATATACAATAGCTAAAGACAAAAGAGAATCTTATTCTCCCTCTTCCCTCTCTTTGCACGGTTTTAGGGCCCTTAATATGGGTCCAATTTGTTTTCAATATTTGTCCCACAAATACTTATAATTTATCACTTAATCATCCAATATGATAAAGTACAAATTATCAAATTGAACTCACAACTCTTCTTTAACATATACGTACTCTACGCATATATTTAAGAATTTTACTTTTACTAATCTCATTAGTAAAATATATATGATTAGTGAATTAACAGTTAATCACTAATTCCCATCTCTTCAAATAATTTTATCGATATAAAATTAAAGCACTTGAGTTCACAACTCGATTTCTCTCTAAATTAATACATTGACTAACCGTTAGTCGAATTATCAAGTCACTAATATAATCGTATCTCATACAATTAATTAGCTTAAATATTTGGAGTATGTTCCTATAGGTGTGACTTAAAGGGATCAATTGATTACCGCCGTTCTCACGACAATAACGTCAAACTCTAGTCAGCCAACCGTTATTGATTTACGTTAATCAATTGACAATAATCTAGGATTATCCCCACGTATTCCTTAATTGAGATTTATTAAGTAATCGCACTATTGTGGAGGACACATACTCCAACAATCTCCCACTTGTCCGAGACAAGTTGTGCATTACCAATTCTCATGTCCGCTTCACATCTCCCACTCGATGCAAGGTGTCTTACAGTCGATTTGCATCCCGAGATATATATCGTGAGTGGTTTCCTCGATAAGGAGAGTAGTCATTGCCTGACCGGGAATCTATCAGATTCTTACCGAGCGTGGCACACGCATTTTCAAATGACTACTCCTCGAGTGGCCCAAAGATGTTTTACCCTGACGAGGGTGGACATTTCCTTCCACTGACAGATCAGTATAATGCAGATCACCATGACCCCAAAGATGCCCTTATAACCCCCTTTCACGGCATGGTTTAGGACAAAAATGAAAGTCACTTGAACCGCACCGACTCGCATAATCGGGCCCAGCCAAAGAATCGACTCAAAGGAATACTATAGAATTCCCACCACGACTGTGTTTCAATCTCATTGAAAAGGAATTCTATAAGCGCCACCGCCTCGACAGAGTGTTCTTCACAGTCTGTCTATGCAAACGATCGGTCATCACATATGACCCTATGGTGTTGAACCTCACCATCGATCGACTTGCAATCTAGTCTCTCGGAGACGTCACCTCATATGAGAGACTAGGGACCAAATACTTAGTTTATTCCGTTCACTTGAATATGTTCAAACTTGTCACACAAATATTCGGATAAACAAAGTATGCATTCAATAATGACTTAATATAAAAACAATGAATGTTATTTTCATATATGTAAAAAGATACATCGTTCAATTACATATTACGAAACTAAAGGAAATCTGGCATACGCCGCAACCCCATGGAGGCGGCAAGGCCATGCTTAGCCCTCGAAAGAGGCTTGGTTAAAGGATCGTGATATTATCGTCTCATTCCAACCTTACAAATGTCTATTTCCTTCCTTTCCACATTATCTCTAATAACGTGGTATTTCCTCAAAACGTGTCTAGACTTGTTGCTAGACTTGGGCTCTTTCGCTTGGAAAATAGCCCCACTGTTATCGCAATAAACAGTGACAGGATCCGCGGCACTAGGGACTACTCTTAGTCCATCCAAGAATTGCCGAATCCACACAGCTTCTTTAGCAGCCTTCCAGATGCCGCCAAATACTCACCCGTCAGAGAACCGCAGTGACACTCTGTTTGAAGCTCTTCCAACAAACAGCTCCTCCATTCAACATAAAGACATAGCCGGATTGGGATTTGAGATCATCCCCATCGGTTTGGAAACTTGCATCCGTGTAACCCTTTACACGTAGCTCAAGTTCTCCTCCAAACACTAGAAACGAATCCTTAGTTCTTCTCAAGTACTTAAGGATGTTCTTCACAGCTATCCAAAGGACTCTCACCGGATTAGCTTGATACCGCGTCATGCTCAAGGCGAAAGCGACATCGGACGAGTGCACATCATAGCATACATGATTGATCCAACAAATGAAGCATAAGGGATCAATTTCATGCTCAATTTCCGCAGGAGTCGTAGGACATTGAGATTTCTTCAATGTCATTCCTTCACTCATCAGGAGAAAGCCTCTCTTGGAGTCTTTCATATTGAACCTATCAAGAATCTTATCAATATAAGTTTCTTGACTTAATGCTAGTATCCTCTTGGATCTATCTCTATAGATCCGGATACCCAAGATGCGTTGTGCCTCTCCCAAGTCCTTCATTTGGAAATGGTTTCCCAATTCCACCTTTACCGAGTTCAGACTTGGAATATCATTTCCAATCAATAGTATGTCAACCACATACAAAACAAGGAAGGTTCCTTTACTCCCACTAAACTTCATGTACAAACAAGGTTCCTCGGCATTTGAGCTAATCCATGTTGTTTGATAACATGATCGAATCTGTGATTCCAACTCCTCGATGCTTGCTTAAGACCATAAATGGATCTCTTAAGCTTGCATACTTTCTTAGGGTTGGATGTGTCTACAAAACCTTCAGGTTGTGTCATGAACACTTCCTCTTCTAGAATCCCATTCAAGAAGGCGGGTTTTACATCCATTTGCCATATCTCATAATCATGAAAAGCAAGAACCGCTAAGATTATCCTTATGGATCGAAGCATAGCAACCGGTGCAAAGGTTTCATCATAATGAATACCTTGGACTTGTGAAAAGCCCTTTGCCACCAGTCTAGCTTTGTAAACATCAATATGTTTATCTATGCCGAGTTTGATTTTGAATATCCATTTACACTGAAGGGGTCGCACTCCTTCAGGTAAATCTACCAAGTCCCAAACTTGGTTCTCGTACATAGAATCCATTTCGGATTTCATGGCCTCAAGCCATTGTTCGGAGTTGGGGCTACTAATAGCCGCCTTGTAGGTTGAGGGTTCGTTGCTTTCGAATAACAACAAATCACCCTCCTCCTCGATGTTACCGAGGTAACGGTCAGGTTGTTGACTAACTCTTCCTGACCTCCTAGGGATTATAACCGTGTCAGACGATGAGGGAACGGTTTCCTCATTGATTATAACCGTGTCAGACGATGAGGGAACGGTTTCCTCATTTTCTGTCTCGGTTTGTGGCTCTTGAACTTCATCAAGTTCAAATTTTCTCCCACTCTGTTTCTTAGAAATAAATTCATTTTCTAGGAAAACAGCATCACGAGCCACAAACACTTTGTTCTCGTGAGGGTTGTAGAAGTAATAACCACAGGTTTCCTTAGGATAACCTACAAATAGACATTTGTCAGACCTTGGAGCGAGTTTATCGCCGCTTTATTCTTGATTTAATGCCACACATCCCCAAATTCACATGAATGACAAATAGGGAACCGTTCCCATCCATATCTCATATGGAGTCTTATTGGCCGCTTTAGTCGGACTTCGATTTAGTGAGAATACAGCAGATAATAGCGCAAAGCCCCAAAATGATCCAGGAAGCTCACTTTGACTCATCATAGACCGAACCATGTCAAGCAAGGTTCGGTTTCTCCTTTCTGCAACACCATTCAATTGTGGTGTGCCCGGAGGAGTCCACTGTGATATAATACCACAATTCTTAAGATGTGAATCAAACTCATTACTTAGATATTCGCCACCACGATCCGATCGTAGTGCTTTTATCCTTTTGTTTAATTGGTTCTCAACCTCATTTTGAAATTCTTTAAATTTCTCAAAAGCATCACTTTTATGCCTTATTAAGTAGACATAACCATATCTACTTAAGTCATCGGTAAAAGTAATGAAGTAATGATATCCTCCTCTAGCGGTGATGTTTAATGGACCACACACATCGGTATGTATGAGTCCTAAAACCTCACTTGCTCGTGACCCTTTACCGCTAAAGGGTTGACGAGTCATCTCGCCTAAGAGGCAAGACTCGCATGTACCATATGATTCGCAATCAAATGGTTTGAGAACCTTGGTCTCAACAAGTCTCTTTATGCGTCTTTCGTTTATGTGACCTAAACGACAATGCCAAAGGTAGGATTTGTTTGATTCATTCGTTTTGAGCCTCTTGTTCTCGACATGATAAACATCATTAACATCATTTAAAACATAAATACCTCCAATTGAAATAGCTTCACCATAAACCATTTCATTAAAAGAAAAAGTACAACGGTTGTTCTTAATCTCAAAACAAAAGCCTTCCGCATCTAGTACGGAGACGGAGATAATGTTTTTAGTTAGAGTTGGTACAAAATAACAGTTATTTAAATGCAACTCTAAACCACTAGCAAGAGAGAGTACAAAAGTTCCCACTAAACGGCCGCTACTCTAGCTCCATTGCCCATGCGAGATCTACATCACCCTTGGCTAGAGCTCGCACGCTTCTCATCCCCGCAAATGATTACAAAGGTGAGATCCACATCCCAGGTATCCAATACCCATGTAGAAATGCAAGCATGATTGATGTCAATCATATAGAGATTAGAAGGAATACCTTTGGATGTCGCACATCCATTCTTGAGATCCTTCTTATACTTGAGACAATTGCGCATCCAATGACCCACCTCATTACAATATTTGCATGTGTCTTTGAGGGGTCTTCCCTTGTTGATCTTGGGCTTAGACTTATGTGGAACACCTTCCACAATGGCCTTACCCTTACCCTTGCCTATGTTAGATGGCCCTTTCTTGGCCACCTTCCCCTTCTTCACTCCCAAGTTCATGTTCTTCATTTTGATGGAGAGAACATCTTTCTTCTCCACCTCATTCACTTCCATATCCCTCTCGGCTTGGACCAAGAGTGCATGAAGTTCATGGTAACTCTTATCCATGTTGTTCATGTTATAGTTTACTCTAAAGTGAGCAAACTTGTTAGGAAGAGAATGGAGGATGCGGTTGATCGCAAGAGCCTTGGGTATAGCACACTCTTGACGCTCAAGAGTGTCTATATGCTCAATCATTTTGAGCACATGAGGACCAACTTTTTGGTTCCTCTCAAGCTTTGCATCGAAAAACCGAACCGCGGCTTCATAAAGCCTTATTTGCGGTGCTTTGGAGAACATGGTTGTCACTCGAGTGAATATCGCATATGCACTCTTTTGAGTAACCATTCGGAGTTTGAGGGCGGGTGACATGGGCCAAATCAAGACGTTTTTCTCGTCATTGTCCACTTTCACATACTCATCATAGTGCTCGCGCCGCCCGGATCGAAGTGGGTTCGGGTGGTTGATCGGTAAGGTGCTTGAGCACATTGTCGGATGTCGCGGCGCTCTTCATTGTCGAATCCCATTCGACGAAGTTGCTACCGTCATCCTTGAGGATACACTTATCCATCACGGTTCGCAACCATGAATCTTTGCCCAAAATAGGCGCGGGAGTTGATGATGATGATGCCATTGCGATTTGAAACAAATAATTCTACAACAAATATGAGGAAATATATTAACATTCATAGTTCATTAATGACATTTGCTAAAACTCATTTTTAAAACAAACGTCCATTTATATAATGATCTCCCACGAAATTATATAAATGACTCCAAGACTCGCTTTTCCATATAAAATTAGACATCTCATGTTTCCTTTTATATAAAAACGATAAGTCAACACTTGACTAATTCTACACTAGAATGCTTGGTTGATGATTTTCTTTAAAATGCATCGATTAGCCCCAAATAACTCTTATTCGGTTGAGTCCAAACCAAATTAGCATGGGACTTCCTCCCACTACTTACCCATGGTAACAAGGTTCCACGTCGCGGAGGTCCTCACGAACATGGGGTTCATAGTTGCTAAATTTGGAAAGGCTTGATCTCAATTCATTTTGATAAAATATGTGGGTGATCTTGTCAATTTTAGTCATAAAATTCTTTATAAGTGAACTAATATAAGAATGGCGACCTAAAAACGACAATCGGAGTGGGATATCGTGGCATGCATGGCGATTTTGGCATGTGAGCGGAATAAATAAGCAAACAAACAAGCAAGCATAAACCTAGTATGGCCACCTAAAAGTAATTAAAATACAAGGAGTTACAAATTGGAAACCAACTCCTTTGGTCCCTCTTCATTATGGATCTCATCCAAGGCTCCTCCTTGCAAGCTTTAGAACTCTTCTAAGGCTCCAAGTCGATCTCCATCACCGGTCTTCGATTTACAAATAGTTACAAGTATGATTTACAAATGAATACATAGCAATCCTATTATACATTTATAAATGAAATAAACTATTAAAAATTACAAACCGGCGATACGAGATCGCATTTAATTACAAACCCACACGATATTCCCTTTCATTACGGGCAATATCGGTAAAAATATAACAAGCTATGGCCATACTAGTAAGAATAAACATTCATTCAAATAATAAACATTCATCCAAACATGCATAATGTAAAGCTTATAAATAAAAACATGCCAAAATCGCCTTAAACAATAATCGCATTTAATCGTTTCACACCGATCTCATTTTTTTAACCGATTAATCTTATATTAATCAATAATGCTTAAAACACCTTTTAAGCTTGAACTAAACTTCTAAACTGATTTTAGAACACCCAACATTAGTTTATACTAACTTATGGTGATTTTAGTTCATAAACATGGTCATTTGCTAATTAGAAGTACTTTAATCATAACCCTTTTATGAATAAAGCTTTATAAAATCAAAATAAAATAAAATAAAATTATTTTTATTTTGAAAAAATTTTGTATATTCTGGAACACTTCCAAAATATCAGAAAAGAAGAGTTTGGCCAGAAAAAATTTACGAATTATTTTATATAAAATAACATACGATTTCATCGATTTTAGCTCATAAAATCAAGAAAACGTCTAAAACAGTGAGGTAAAATCCCAAATTTATACGAGAGCATCCTCATAATGTGTAAAAATATTGGTATAAATTTCATGTCCAGAAAACAACATTTACTATATTTTTGGACATAAAATGCAAACCATACCGATTTTAAACAAAAATATGAATAAATATTCAAAACTCAAAATCTGACTTTGAAAATTTACATGCAGAATGTATAAATATGAAATATCACTGTGTAAAAATTTCGTGACCAGATTCGAACTATAACTATTTATAGTAATTATTTTAGCCAAAAACACACTTTTTGACTCGGTTTTGTATAAAAATCATTTAAATTAGCAAACAAATTCCAAGAATTACGAAATTTGACCAGAAACTTCATGAGACCAGAAAATTTGCATGCTATAAAAATCTCGTGTTAAAACCATTTTTAACACTATTTTCGGATTTTATGTTATTTATTCTCAATAAATACATAAAACTCCAAAAACAACAAAATAAATTTGTAACTACAAGCCTTGGCTTTGATACCACTTGTAGGGATCGGATCCCATTCACTAATCAAGTATTAGTGTAAATCAAATTACTCTAATTTGATTTAGCAAGATCTATGTAGTACAAATTTACATTGTTAACAAGTTTAGAAATTTATACCTTTCTCTTAAAGGATATTAGGGCACTAAACTAGAACTCCTTTCTAGTTTAGTTTCTTGAGTATGAGCTTAGGATGATCCTCCTTAATAACCCAAGTTTTCAATGTAGAAAACCTCCTTTAGTTAGCACCCAAGAACACTCCAAAATATACTAGTGATTTTGATCTAGAAATCACTAAGTATAAACTTGATATTATGTGATAATAGTATTACTAACTCTTAGTAAAAGTATTATCTTGAGAGGTTTTATTTAGAGAGAATATTAGAGAGATAAAGGGAAGAATGCTTGAATGATCCTCATTCACCCATGGCCTTGTATTTTATAACAAAAATAAAAGCAATGGAAGTGTATTTGGTACTCAAGGGGGCCACCACTTTTGGCATGCAAGAGGGAAGAGTTTTTCACATTGTAAAGAACAATAGCTAGTATTGTAATCATTGTGTTGGAGCATGCATGTGATATACAATAGCTAAAGACAAAAGAGAATCTTATTCTCCTCTTCCCTCTCTTTGCACTGCTTTAGGCCCTTAATATGGGTCCAATTTGTTTTCAATATTTGTCCCACAAATACTTATAATTTATCACTTAATCATCCAATATGATAAAGTACAAATTATCAAATTGAACTCACAACTCTTCTTTAACATATACGTACTCTACGCATATATTTAAGAATTGTACTTTTACTAATCTCATTAGTAAAATATATATGATTAGTGAATTAACAGTTAATCACTAATTCCCATCTCTTCAAATAATTTTATCGATATAAAATTAAAGCACTTGAGTTCACAACTCGATTTCTCTCTAAATTAATACATTGACTAACCGTTAGTCGAATTATCAAGTCACTAATATAATCGTATCTCATACAATTAATTAGCTTAAATATTTGGAGTATGTTCCTATAGGTGTGACTTAAAGGGATCAATTGATTACCGCCGTTCTCACGACAATAACGTCAAACTCTAGTCAGCCAACCGTTATTGATTTACGTTAATCAATTGACAATAATCTAGGATTATCCCCACGTATTCCTTAATTGAGATTTATTAAGTAATCGCACTATTGTGGAGGACACATACTCCAACATATTTTCTCAAATAATCACATCTCTCAAACACATCCTTTAGGTGTGACTCTTAGGGACCAGTTGATCACCGCCATCTGTATGACAATAACGTCAAACTTATCTAGCAAGCCAACCGTTATCGATAAACGTTAATCAACTGATTAAATACAAAATGTACCCTGTGTACCTTTAGAGATTTATTCATGTTATTGCACTAACTGTGGAAGACACTAACTCCAACAATCTCCCACTTGTCCGTACAAGTGTATGTGCGATAACCGATTCTCATATCCATAATAAATTTCTCCCACTCAATGTAAACCAATTTGCAAAGTCCGTACTTTCAAAGGTCGTAGTTCACAAGCGATCAGTATCAAGAGTGGTTTCCCCGACTAGAGAGTAACTTAACTGATAAACGAATCAATATTCGAGCATGGCCATGCATTTTCAGTTACAGCTCCTCGAGTGGCCCTGAGAAAAGTATTATAACTCGATAGAAGTTTGGATATTTCCCTCAACTCGAATCCTGCAGATGTAAGCGCAGCATGAAATGACCCAGTGAAAATCTACTTGGCCTCCTGTTACTGGCCGAATCGTGAGAAAGAAACCAAAGTCACCCAAAATCTGCCTTAATCTCAAGAGACAGTCGATGGTCAAAAGAATCGACTCTAGGAACACTATGGATGTCCTATCCACGACCAGGCACCGAATGTTCTGAAACATTTAGGACTCCATGTTGTCGTCACAAAAATTGTCCTGCGCGATTTCAGTAAACCCGCATCTGTGATCGATCAGTCAACAGTTTGACTTATGGCTCGTTGAACCCACCATCAATCGACGTCACAAAATAATTGCCTGAGTTATCAGCTCGTGTAGGCGATCACGGACCAAAACAAAATATAAAGTAATTCAGTTCACTTTGAGGTGTTCAAAGTTGTCTGCACAACCCTCATGAAAAACAATATATAAAACAAAAACGATGATTTTATTAGCAGTTTTATGGAAAAATATACGTGTCTAATCCATACAAACAACTAATACAACTCAGGAACACGCTTAATTCCCATGGAAATAACGTGCCCTTCATGCTTATCATATCTCAACGGTTTAGTGAGAGGATCTGCTACGTTATCATCCGTAGCAATCTTGTCAATCACTATCTCCTTCTGCTCCACGTAATCTCGAATCATGTGAGCCTTTCTTTGCACGTGCCGAGACTTGTTGCTGGATTTCGGCTCCTTTGCTTGGAAGATGGCACCACTATTGTCGCAATAGATGGTGATCGGGTCATTCGAACTAGGAACTACAGTTAGTCCTTGTAAGAACTGACGCATCCAAATAGCTTCCTTTGCAGCCTCTGAAGCAGCATAGTACTCGGACTCAGTCGTTGAATCTGCTATAACAGTTTGTTTGGAGCTTTTCCAGCTGACCGCAGCGCCATTAAGAGTAAAAACGAATCCAGATTGAGACTTCGAGTCATCTCGATCCGTTTGGAAACTAGCATGTGCAGAATCGATCACAAGATAGCGGTGTTTCCTCCATAAGTCAATACCCAATCTTTAGTCCTCCGTAGGTACTTAAGAATGTTCTTAACAGCTATCCAGTGTGTTTCACCTGGATTGCCTTGGTATCGGCTCGTCATACTCAATGCATATGCCACGTCCGGACGTGTGCATATCATGGCATACATGATCGATCTTATAGCCGAAGCATAAGGAATCCGACTCATGCGCTCGACCTCTTCCGATGTCTTTGGTGCATGAGCTTTACTCATTTGCACCCCAGAGATCATTGGAAGGTTCCCCTTCTTGGAGTTGGTCATGCTGAACCTCTCAAGAATCTTATCTATATAAGACTCCTGACTGAGGGATAACATCCGTCATGATCTATCTCTATAGATACGGATCCCCAAAATTCGTTGTGCCTCACCCAGATCTTTCATCTGGAAATGGTTCTTTAACCATACTTTTACCGAAGTTAAGAGAGGTATGTCATTCCCAATCAAAAGTATGTCATCGACATATAGTATTAGGAAGACAATCTTGCTCCCACTCGACTTGATATATAGACATGGTTCCTCGACCGATCGAGTGAATCCATTCTCTTTTATCACTTGGTCGAAGCGATGATTCCAACTCCGTGAAGCTTGCTTAAGTCCATAAATGGAACGCTTAAGCTTGCAAACCTTCTTAGGATTGTTAGGATCCGTGAAACCTTCGGGTTGTACCATGTACAACTCCTCCTCCAAATAACCGTTTAAGAAGGCGGTTTTCACGTCCATTTGCCAAATTTCATAGTCATGAAAGGCGGCAATCGCTAAGACAATCCGAATGGAACGAAGCATGACTACGGGTGCAAAGATCTCATCATAGTGCAACCCTTGCACTTGAGTGAAACCCTTTGCCACTAGTCGTGCCTTGTATATATCTGGTTGTCCTTCTACAGATCGCTTTATCTTGTAAAGCCATTTGCATCAAGAGGCCTAACCTCATCAGGTAAGTCAACCAGATCCCATACATCGTTCTCATACATAGAGTCCATCTCGGATTGCATGGCTTCTTGCCATAGCTTTGAGTCAGAACATGTCATGGCACCTTTATAGGTTACGGGTTCGTTACTCTCAAGGAGTAAGACGTCGTCTCTCCCATTCTCCTCGACCATACCGATGTATCTGTCTGGAGGAATGGAGAGTCTACCCGACCTCCTGGGTTCCAAGGGAATATTAACCGCAGCAGACGAAGAAGGAACAGTTTCCTCCATTGGTTGCTCGGTTGTTGGTTCAGGAATCTCCGACAGATCGAAGGTTCTATTACTTCTCTTGTCTTCGAGAAACTCTTTCTCTAAGAACGTCGCACTAGCCGCAACAAAAACTCGGTGTTCGGTAGGCGAATAGAAGTAATGACCAAACATTCCTTTTGGATAACCAATAAAGTATGTTTTGACCGATCGCGGGCCGAGCTTATCCTCATGTCTCCACTTGACATAAGCCTCGCACCCCCAAACCCGAATAAAGGACAACTTAGGGACCGTTCCCTTCCATAACTCGTATGGAGTCTTGTCTACAGCTTTAGACGGACTTCGGTTAAGTATAAGAGCAGCTGACAAAAGAGCATAGCCCCACAATGAGTCAGGTACAACCGTGTGACTCATCATGGATCGAACCATATCAAGTAATGTTCGATTTCTGCGTTCAGACACACCATTCAGTTGTGGTGTTCCGGGTGGAGTTAATTGTAGTACTATCCCGCGGTCTTTCAGGTGTCGATCAAACTCATTTGAAAGATATTCGCCACCACGATCTGAACCTAGTGCTTTTATCTTTCTATCCAGTTGGTTTTCAACCTTATTCTGGAATTCCTTGAACTTGTCAAAGGACTCACTTTTATGTTTCATTAAGTAGACATGTCCATATCTACTCAAATCATCCGTGAAAGTGATAAAATACCTATAGCCATCTCTAGCGTTGATTGACATAGGTCCGCACACATCAGTATGTATGAGTCCTAATAGGTCAGCAGCGCGCATTCCAACACCTTTGAAGGAAATTCGAGACATTTTGCCTATGAGACATGATTCACACGTGCCAAAAGTTTCATAGTCAAATGGGGCGATTGTCCCATTATCAATGAGCTTTTTCACGCGTTTCTCATTTATGTGTCCCATTCGGCAATGCCATAGATAGGTTTGATCTTTGTCACCAACCTTTGCTTTCTTGTTACACACATGCATAATATCTGTGGTTTGATCTAAAACATAAATTCCGTTCATGGAAACTGCTTTACCATAAATCATTTCGTTTAAAGAGAAAATACAGCTATTATCCTTTATTAAAAACGAAAATCCGTCTTTATCAAGTACGGATACAGAAATAATGTTTTTAGATAAACTAGGTACATAGTAACAGTTATTCAGTAATAACTCAAATCCGCTCGGGAGTTGGATTACATATGTTCCTACTGAAACGGCAGCAACTCTTGCTCCATTCCCCACTCGCAGGTCCACATCAGCTCTTGCTAGAGTTTTGATGTTTCTTAGGCCCTGCAAATGATTGCACAGATGAGATCCACAACCAGTATCAAGTACCCAAGTTCCAAAACTTGCATGGTTAATCTCAATCATGTGAATAAAATAAGACATACCAACAGGAGCGACGCGGCCTGTTTTTATGTCCTCAGCATACACGGGACAGTTACGCCTCCAATGCCCAGACTTGTGGCAATGGTGGCACTCCATGCTTTGCTTTGCTTTTGCCTTGCCTTGTGAGCTACCGCTAGACTCACCAGGCCCACTCTTTGCAATCACTGGCTTTTTAAACTTTGGCTTTCCTACAGTTAGGTTAGCCGGAGCCTTACCCTTACCCTTGTGCTTGTTGCCTATCATGAGAACATCTTGTTTCATGCTCCCACTCAACTTCAGATCACTCTCCGTCTGTACGAGGAGTGAGTGAAGCTCATGCAGACTTTTCTGCATGTCATTCATGTAATAGTTTGCCCTAAAGAGGGCATACCCATCATGAAGGGAGTGGAGCACTCGATCAATGATGATCTTCTCATCGATCTTGCAACCAAGCTCCTCCAGTTTCTCGACATTCTCGATCATTTCGAGAAAGTGTGGACCAACCGGTTGGCCTTTCTGGAGTTTCGCTTCAAAGAAACGAGTGGTATACTCATAACTCTTGATTCTCGGTGCTTTCGAGAACTCTTTAGTTAGAGTGGTGAAAATCTTGTTTGCACCTTGGGTAATGAATCGTCTTTGCAAATTTGATTCCATTGAATAGATGAGTACGTTCTGTATCGCACCCGCCTCCATCATGAAATCACTATAAGCAATGACTTCATTTGTTCCTCAGATCGGAGTCGGGTTTAGCTCAAGCAGCGATGGCTCGCCAAGTACTTGAGCTTACCGTCAGCGATGGCGGCATTCCGTAATGCGGCCTCCCAATCAGAAAAATTGGACCCATCATTCTTCAGTCGAGTTGACTGATTCATGGTGCCCATAAAAATTCTAAGCCATGATTCGCGGTCTAGTGTGGCACTTGGCATTGGGTCGTCAGTACGTCCAGCCATTTGTTTATAGCAGTTATATCTGTATATAACGTATTCGAAACTGTGAAAAGAAAGAGGAAGAAGAGAAAAGATAAGAAAACATCGTTTTTAAAGGTTTAAGTCGTAAAGCAATAACGTTTTAATGCAATGACTCGTGCACTCATATAATCGACCTCCCTCGAGAATTACATAAGTGATCCCAAGACTCAATTTCTTTAAATTGATAAGCTAACTGTTTAGCTAATTCTACTTTTAGAATTCTTGGTCGATGAATTTCTGTAAATTCCATCTTTTAGTCCATCATACCACAAGAGTTTCTCGTGTATATGATGTTGAGATAAACTAAGTCGACAACCACTACTTACCCAACGTAGAAGGGGTCATAGTATGCCTACCGACGAAGAAGGGATTCATAGCGGTGCGACTCATAAAGACTAAATCTCAATTTCAGTTATAGAGGAAGGTCCCATCATCTCATTTTTAATTCATTTTAAGTGAACAAATATCTAGCATTTCGTGAATGATCAAATTGAGGTGATAGCCCTAAACGAGTGACATCCGTATGTCCATGATATAAGATGCAACTACATGATCCATATTCAGGCAATTTAGGTGGTTGGGTTTAGTTTAGGCGGAATATGATGCTACTAACTAACGCGTGAAAGCAATGAAAACGGTAAAAGAAAACGCAAAAATAAAAAGCACCTAGTGTGGCCTATCCCTATGAAAATAAAGACAAAATACAAATTGGAATCCATCCATGGACCCTAAAGCTTGTCTTCATTCTTCATCTTGGGCTTTAAGTGGGAGTTGGGCATCTCCATCTTGAATCTTCATCTTGAATCTCATCAAATTACATTTTGAATTACAAAATAAACCTATTTACATTCTAATTCAAAATACCAAAAATAATAAAATTACAAGATGGGAGATTCGAGATCTCAAAATTACAATCAACGATTATGTTTCCTTTCATTACGAAAACATAATCTTCTAAGGCCACACTAGTAAATTACAACCTTTTGTACAAAATTAATGCGTAAAATAAACCATTCAAACATTCATTCACAAATATAGCATCAACTAAACAAAATATATAACCAATGCATGCAAATTGATTAAATATCCAAACCCCCCTTATAAATGATTATCATTATGCAACAATTCCTTAATTGTTCATAATATCTTAATCAAAACATAATCCATGATAATTTATATTATCAGTATAACATAAATTAGATCACAAAAATATTTTAAACCTCTTTAAAATATTTGGTATCAAAAATTATGAACTTCTTCACAATATCTTAATATTTGTTATCTTTATAACAAATATAACAAAATTATTATAATATCAAAAAAAAATTGTATTTTCGGCCAAAATCAAAACAAAACCGAAAAAAAAATTTTTTTATTAAAAAATTTCGGCCAATCCAAAATTACAACAAAATTATAATCCGGCCAATTAAAATTGAATTAAACTGTTTTAATTCGATTATGCTAATAATTAGATCAATACTAACTCAACTTTAATCCGTATTAAACATTGACTTAAGAGATTCAAAATAACTTTTAAATTAAACATCTTAAACTTATAGATCTAATGATTAGCACACTAATATGTTCATTAACATACCAAAATTTGGTCCTTTTAGGTTTTTCATTCAATCGGTATTAAATCAAAACCTATAGAAAATCATATGTTATAGTTTTAACATCTTAAAACATTTATAAATATGAATCAAACGGACCAAAACAAGCCAAGAATTTGACAAACCACACGGCACAACAACAAAACAATTCGGCCAACATAAAAAAAATGTGCCGTGGCCTTTTCAATTTGATTTAAAATTATACAAAATCGATTTTTATGAAAACCATATAAAAATTCATAAGCCCTAAGTCTCTGATACCACTTGTAGGATTATATCTGTATATAGTCCTTTAAAATCACAGGATTATAATGAAAACTTCATATGATTTATAGTCATAAATTGAAATTGCATAACATAATAAATAGATTAAGAATTAACCTTTTAATCCTTGTGAATTGGCCTAAGATCAATACCAAAAATATGGTATCTCCTAATTATTACACCCAAGATGAGATGAGATATGCCCTTAAGATCGCTAGAAAATTTTAGGGTAGAAAACTGTTTTTCTCTCAAATTTGTGTTGTAATTGTTGTGTTGTAAATGAATCATTTCCCACCCTTTATATAGGAGAGAGGGAGTAAAATGGCACATGGTTTTCTTAAGAAAACCATGTACTCCACCCATGGTTTTACAAAACCATGTGCTCCACCCATGGTTTTGGTAAACCATGTGCTTTGCATGTGGTTTTTGTCAAAACCATGTGCCCTTATCAATTAAATATAACCTTTTATATTTAATTTCACTTAATTACATTTAATTCGTCTCAGCTAATATTATTTAATCATTATTAAATAACCGTATCATCATCACACTGACTAACATTTTAGTCAAACAACACTGACTAACCTTTTAGTCATTTAATAAGGCATCGATATGATTATTTTCTCAAATAATCACATCTCTCAAACACATCCTTTAGGTGTGACTCTTAGGGACCAGTTGATCACCGCCATCTGTATGACAATAACGTCAAACTTATCTAGCAAGCCAACCGTTATCGATAAACGTTAATCAACTGATTAAATACAAAATGTACCCTGTGTACCTTTAGAGATTTATTCATGTTATTGCACTAACTGTGGAGGACACTAACTCCAACAGTTAAACCTCTCATGAATCTTATCTATATAAGACTCCTGACTGAGGGATAACATCCGTCGTGATCTATCTCTATAGATACGGATCCCCAAAATTCGTTGTGCCTCGCCCAGATCTTTCATCTGGAAATGGTTCTTTAACCAAACTTTTACCGAAGTTAAGAGAGGTATGTCATTCCCAATCAAAAGTATATCATCGACATATAGTATTAGGAAGACAATCTTGCTCCCACTCGACTTGATATATAGACATGGTTCCTCGACCGATCGAGTGAATCCATTTTCTTTTATCACTTGGTCAAAGCGATGATTCCAACTCCGTGAAGCTTGCTTAAGTCCATAGATGGAACGCTTAAGCTTGCAAACCTTCTTAGGATTTTTAGGATCCGTGAAACCTTCGGGTTGTACCATGTACAACTCCTCCTCCAAATAACTGTTTAAGAAGGGGGTTTTCACGTCCATTTGCCAAATTTCATAGTCATGAAAGACGGCAGTCGCTAAGACAATCCGAATGGAACGAAGCATGACTACTGGTGCAAGGATCTCATCATAGTGTAACCCTTGCACTTGAGTGAAACCCTTTGCCACTAGTCGTGCCTTGTATATATCTGGTTGTCCTTCTACAGATCGCTTTATCTCCGACTGCAAATAACTGTTTCCTCCATTGGTTGCTCGGTTGTTGGTTCAGGAATCTCCGACAGATCGAAGGTTCTATTACATCAATTGTCTTCGAGAAACTCTTTCACTAAGAACTTCGCACTAGCCGCAACAAAAACTCGGTGTTCGGCAGGTGAATAGAAGTAATGACCAAACATTCCTTTTGGATAACCAATAAAGTATGTCTTGACCGATCGCGGGCCGAGCTCATCCTCGTGTCTCCACTTGACATAAGCCTCGCACCCCCAAACCCGAATAAAGGACAAGTTAGGGACCGTTGCCTTCCATAACTCGTATGGAGTCTTGTCAACAGCTTTAGACGGACTTCGGTTAAGTATAAGAGCAGCTGACAAAAGAGCATAGCCTCATAATGAGTCAGGTACAACTGTGTGACTCATCATGGATCGAACTATATCAAGTAATGTTCGATTCCTGCGTTCGGACACACCATTCAGTTGTGGTGTTCCGGGTGGAGTTAACTGTAGTACTATCCCGCGGTCTTTTAGGTGTCGATCAAACTCAGTTGAAAGATATTCGCCACTACGATCTAAACGTAGTGCTTTTATCTTTCTATCCAGTTGGTTCTCAACCTTATTCTGGAATTCCTTGAACTTGTCGAAGGACTCACTTTTATGCTTAATTAAGTTGACATATCCATATCTACTCAAATCGTCCGTGAAAGTGATAAAATACCTATAGCCATCTCTAGCGTTGATTGACATAGGTCCACACACATCAGTATGTATGAGTCCTAATAGGTCAGCAGCGCGCATTCCAACACCTTTGATGGAAATTCGAGACATTTTGCCTATGAGACATGATTCACATGTGCCAAAAATCTCATATTCAAATGGGGCGATTGTCCCATTATCAATGAGCTTTTTCACGCGTTTCTCATTTATGTGTCCTATACGGCAATGCCATAGATAGGTTTGATCTTTGTCACCAACCTTTGCTTTCTTGTTACTCACATGCGTTATATCTGTGGTTTGATCTAAAACATAAATTTCGTTCGTGGAAACTGCTTTACCATAAATCATATCGTTTAAAGAGAAAATACAGCTATTATTCTTTATTAAAAACAAAAATCCGTCTTTATCAAGTACGGATACAGAAATAATGTTTTTGGACAAACTAGGTACATAGTAACAGTTATTCAGAAATAACTCAATTCCGCTCGGGAGTTGGATTACATATGTCCGCACTGAAACGGCAGCAACTCTTGCTCCATTCCCCACTCGTAGGTCCACATCACCTCTTGCCAGAGTTTTGATGTTTCTTAGGCCCTGCAAATGATTACACAGATGAGAACCACAACCAGTATCAAGTACCCAAGTTCCGAAACTTGCATGGTTAATCTCAATCGCTTTTATGTCCTCAGCATACACGGGATAGTTCCGCCTCCAATGCCCAGACTAGTGGCAATGGTGGCACTCCATGCTTTGCTTCGCTTTCGCCTTGCCTTGTGAGCTACCGCTAGACTCACCAGGCCCACTCTTTGCAACCACTGGCTTCTTAAATTTTGGCTTTCCTACAATTAGGTTAGCCGGAGCTTTACCCTTACCCTTGCTTTTGTTGCCAATCATGAGAACATCTTGTTTCATGCTCCCACTCAACTTCAGATCACTCTCCGTCTGCACGAGGAGTGAGTGAAGCTCATGCAGACTTTTCTGCATGTCATTCATGTAATAGTTCGCCCTAAAGAGGGCATACCCATCATGAAGGGAGTGGAGCACACGATCAATGACGATCTTCTCATCGATCTTGCAACCAAGCTCATCCAGTTTCTCGACATTCTCGATCATGTCGAGAAGGTGTGGACCAACCGGTTGGCCTTTCTAGAGTTTCGCTTCAAAGAAGCGAGTGGTATACTCATAACTCACGATTCTCGGTGCTTTCGAGAATTCTTTAGTCAGAGTG
Organism: Dianthus caryophyllus; assembly: GCA_023091065.1. NCBI lineage: Eukaryota > Viridiplantae > Streptophyta > Magnoliopsida > Caryophyllales > Caryophyllaceae > Dianthus > Dianthus caryophyllus. The sequence goes on from CM041521.1 coordinate 19,206,728, forward strand.
GTGAAAATCTTGTTTCCTTCCTGGGCTATGAACCGTCTTTGCAAATTTGATTCCATTGAATAGATGAGTACGTTCTTTATCGCACCCGCCTCCGTCACGACTTCATTTGCTCCTGCATCGGGAGCTGGTTCAGTCGGTATTGGCTCAGTCAAGTACTTGGGCTTACCGTCAACGATGGCGGCATTCCGTAATGCGGCCTCCCAATCAGTAAAGTTGGACCCATCATTCTTCAGTCGAGTTGACTGATTCATGGTGCCCATAAATATTCTCAGCCATGATTCGCGGTCTAGTGAGGCACTTGGCATTGGCGTCCAATACGCCCGACCATTTGTTTTAGCAGTTATATCTGTATATAACGAATTCGAAACTGTGAAAAGAAAAGAGAAGAGAGAAGATAAGAAAACATCGTTTTTAAAGGTTTAAGTCGAAAAGAAATAAAGATTTAATTCAGTGACTCGTGCACTCATATAATCGACCTCGCTCGAGAATTATATAAGTGATCCCAAGACTCAATTTCTTTAAATTGATAAGCCCTCTTCTTGGCTAATTCTACTGTTAGAATTCTTGGTTGATAAATTTCAGTAAATCCTATCTATTAGTCCATTATAACTACAAGATATTACTCGAACTATAATGTTGAGGTATGTTATGACCAGATTTTGCACTACCCAGACCTGGCAGTTCTGGGTAGACGTCAAGAATATGGTACAGGGCAGGATAGAAGAACAAATGGCAATTATGGCCCAGAACAGGTCAGAAGAGGCATGGCAGTTACGGCCAGAGGACGTCAACTATAGCGGTTGCAAATATCATGGGATAATGGAAGTAATCAGCTGAGCAGAAGTGGAGTCAATGGAGGTTATTTAACCGCCAAAGATAATGGAAGTCATGGAAACGTGCCCTAGAAAATAGGAACTAATTCTCAGCTAGCTTTGCCTATATAAAGAGGCTCATTTGTACATTTTCATTCATCTTTTTACTCTCATTAGCATACTTAAGCACTAGATAATCACAATACGATAATTAAACTCAGTTCTGCATTTAATTACTACAGTGATCATTCACACGCTTGTCCTCTCAGAACCCCAACTCTGATATTAATAAAAGTACTCCTGGCTTGGTAGCCCGCAGTTTTCCCCATCTTCTTCTCGGGGCTTCTGCGTCATCAAATCCCTGTGTCCATAGTTCTGTCCCATATAGCTCAGTTCTGTTCTGTTCCGCAAATAGTACTAGTTGATCCACTTTTCACCATTTTCTTACTTGTAAAGTTTTTACCAAAACAAATTGGCGCCCACCGTGGGGCAACTAGTTTATTAATTTGCGTAACTTTTCTCACAAAAATCTCACAAAAATCACCTTTTCCATATCCAAATGGCTGATAGAACTTTGGAGCAATTGTCCAAGGAGTTACAAGATGCGCAATCCAAGATTCAGCAAATCTCAGAAGAGAATGCAAAACTGAAGGAAACAGAGTCTGTTCTGAAGACTAAGTTGGATTCTGCAAAGGGCAGTACATCAAAGATCAGACCTGGAGCATCCTTGAGTTCTATAACTAAGAGAATAGATTTCTCTAATCTGGACGAAGATGAGGATCTCGAAGACCAGCTCTTGGGTGGTGAAGAAGAGGAGGAAACATCCGAGAACGCCGACAAGAGGAAGGGCAAGAAGAAGTTCAACTTCACACTCATGATGATGCAAGAACTCCAGAAGTTACATGACAAGGTTGCAAAGATCCCAGGAGTTCCAAAGACAAATCGAGGAGGCTTCCCAGGAGTGTTATGCTGATTCACCCTTCAATGAGGCTATAACCATGCAGACATCCCAAAGAAGTTGGTTCCAGGGATGAATTTGTATGATGGTACAGAGATCCACAGACCACGCTGCTCAAGACAAGCAGAGAGGATGTACACAGCCCAGCCCAAAGGAGTGCAGAGAAGCTCGCATGTGCAAAGGCTTTGGTTCTACTGGGCCGGGCCTCTGCAATGGTTTGTCAATATTCCTAATGGTACTATTAAATCGTTTGCTAATCTTGTGAATGTTTTGTTGCCCGCTTTTCTAGCGGCAGGAAGTTAGAGAAGAAACAAGTGATCTGCATGCACTGTACGTAAGAAAGATGAATCCCTACGAGACTATCTCCAGAGATTTAACAAGGAGAAGATCTCTATCCCCAATCGTGACGCTGCAAATGCCTATCCAGGCTTATAGCAAGGTTTGGTGGTCAATTTCGAGCTTTATCGTGAACCAACCAAGTATCCTGTGTTACTTTTGAAGATGTGCGTGCAAAGACCTTCGCCCAGATTAGACTTGAAGAGGATGCTTTTAGCTCAGACGCGATTCGGGTATGAGATGGTGAACAGGAAGTCCGATAGTGGACGCACTCCAGCAAAGCCAAAGACCATACAAAGAGCCACCCAGAACACAAGTGCATGCCGCCGCTTCGAGACAGTCAACTCGATGACTCCCTTGATATCGCTAGCCTCTCGGTGTGGAGGTTCCACAGTTGATAGCAAAGTTGGAGAGCTTTGGGAATGGTGCAAGATGGCCCAAGAGGAATGATAATCCAAATCCGAACAGAAATCCAAACAAGTATTGTGAGTACCATGGAGACATTGGCCACAGCACAGAAGACTGCTATGCCTTCAAGAAGGAGATATCTTACCAGCTCAGAACTGGACGTCTGAAGGACATCATCAGACCAGTCCAGAGGAATCAGGCCAGAATTGACAGCGCCAGGTCCCAGGATTCCAGGGGACAAGAGTCAGAAAAGCCGCCAAATCCACCACCCTATACACATGAGGTAAAATTTATTAATGGTGGTTCTGATATCTGTGGTTTGACCTAATCTGTAGCCAAGAGGATAGCAAAGCAAGAGAAGATGCAGCCTCCAACCAGAGTAGAGAAGAATTGGGAAGTTGTCACTTTTGATCATGAAGATTGTGAAGGCATCCCAAAGATCGCATCATGACCGCCAGTGATCAAGTTGCGCATTGGAAGCACCCTCAGACGCCGAGTTATGATTGATGGGGCGCTTGTGAACCTCGATCATGATGGATGCGTTAAAGGAGATGGGTATAGGCCAGGATGTCGACCAAGAACTCCAATGTTCTAAGAGATTGATGGCGAGACCAAGCACACCTGGGAGAGATCTCACTTCCCACCTATGCCCAGTGAGTCTCTTCTTTCGAGAAGTTTAATGTTATTGATTCTATGACTTCGTATAATGTTTTGTTAGCGTGCCTTGGATCCATAATCTTAAGGTGTGGCGCCTACTTACCATCAATGTGTGAAGGTCCCAACTCAATGGGGAGTTACGGTGATCAAGGGAGAAAGGCAGATCGCCAGAGTGCTACAGAGCGACCTTGAAGCCCCCAAATACCAACAAATCGCCGCATAGCAATTACGTAAACCACCAAGTTAGTTGTGGAGCCAGAGAAGTCGGGATTGGAGATGGACCAGATCAGTGTAGACCAGTCTTGCCCAGAAAAGAAAGTATTGGTGGGCGTGATGTGCCTTCGAGTATCGATCCGATCGATCGATTTCAAGTCTAAGAAATCAAGTTTTGCATGGAGCCACTTTGACATGACTGGAATCAGTCTTGACGTGATCACGCACAAGCTCAACATTGATCCTAAGTATAGACCAGTGCACCAGAAATGCAGGAAGTTTGCGCCAGAGAGAAATGTTATCATCAATGAAGAAGTCCAGAAGTTGCTGGACATGAATATGGTAAGAGAGGCAATGTATCCTGACTGGTTAGCTAATGTGGTTGTTGTGCAGAAGAAGAATGGAAAGTGGAGAGTCTGTGTTGACTATACAGATCTGAACAAAGCATGTCCCAAGGATCCTTTCCCTCTTCCTCACATTGATGCCATGGTGGACAAGACTGCTGGCCATGAAGTTCTGACTTTCATGGATGCCACGAGTGGTTTTAATCAGATCAAGATGTATCCTCCAGACCAGGAGGCTCCTTCATGACAGACCGTGGTATCTATTGCTACACCGCCATACCCTTTGGACTCAGAAATGCTAGTGCTACCTACCAAAGGCTAGTCAACATGATGTTCAAAGATCTAATTGGGGACACAATGGAGGTTTATATCGATGATATGGTGGTAAAGTCTAAAGATGCCAAAGATCATGTGAAGCACCTAGAGCAAGCTTTTGCAATTCTGGACAAGTTCAATATGAAGCTGAATCCCACAAAGTGCAATTTTGGGGGATCTTCTGGCAAGTTCTTGGGTTACTTGGTCACCAGAAGAGGAATTGAAGCAAGTCGAGAACAGATAAAGGCAATCCTGGATCTGGAGCCCCCCAGATCTGTCAAAGACATCCAGAAGTTGACAGGGAGAGTAGCAGCTCTGAACAGATTCATTTCTAGATCCTCAGAAAGGTGCAAACCCTTCTATGATATGCTCAAGAAGAACAAAGAGTTCCAATGGGGTGAAAAGCACGAGGAAGCGTTCCAGGATCTGAAGAGTTACTTGTCAACTCCACCGTTGCTGTCCAGACCAGAAGAGGGAGAACCGTTAAGTCTGTACCTGTCAGTCACGGAGCATTCAGTAAGTGCAGTTCTGGTCAGGGAAGAAGATGGTTTGCAGTATCCAATATACTATGTGAGCAAGAGCTTGCTAGATGCTGAAACCGAGTATTCTCTTCTGGAAAGGTATGTTCTCGCTTTAATTATGTCAACTACTAAGCTTAGACCTTATTTTGAGAGTCATCATACCTGTGTTAGAACTAACCTTCCAGTTAAGTCAGTCTTGAGAAAGCCTGAACTGTCTGGGAGAATGGCTAAGTGGTCTGTGCACCAAGACGCACGACATCGCTTATGAACCCGCAGCGATAAAATCACAAGCCTTGGCAAATTTTGTGGTCGATTTCACCCACCGAAGAAAGTGGTGCTATGGAAGTGTTGAAGCTCACACAGGCGTAAAAGGAGAAACATGGGTGTCAGATAATCGATGAAGCAGCTAATGTTAGAGGTTCTGGTCTGGGCATTGTCCTAAAATCGCCACAAGGGGACATACTAGCCCAGGCTGTCAGTTGTGAACTTCGTACCACCAACAATGAGGCAGAGTACGAGGCATTAATCGCAGGTTTGATGGTCTGTATTGGTCTTGGTGTCAAGAATCTGGAGGTAAAAAGCGACTCTTTACTTATTGTCAATCAGATTAATGGTTCTTTTGCGGCCAAAGATTCTAAGATGTTGCTCTACCATGAGAAGGTTAGAACCTGTTTTGGTAAAAACTTAACAAGTATGAAAATGGAGAAAAGTGGATCAACTAGTACTATTTGCGGAACAGAACAGAACTGAGCTATACAGGACAGAACTAAGGACGCAGAGATTTGATGACGCAGAAGCCCCGAGAAGAAGATGGGGAAAACTGCGGGCTACCAAGCCATGAGTACTTTTATTAATATCTGAGTTGGGGTTACAGAATACAACTGTGAGAATGATCACTTCTGTAGCAATTGCACAGTAATCGATCGTAATTATCGTATTGTGATTATCTAGTGCTTAAGTATGCTAATGAATGTAAAAAATCCTCAAAATGTACAAATGAGCCTCTATATATAGGCAAATCAATTGCAAAATCAGTTCCTATTTTCTAGGGCACTTCTCCCATGATCTCCACTATCTTTGGCGGTTAAATAACTTCCATCGACTCCATACCTTTCGGTGAATTATCTTCCATTACTCCATGATCTTTGTAACCGTCATAGTTGACCTCTGCTGACCATAACTGCCATGCCTCTTCTAACTTGTTCTGGGCTATAACTGCTATTGCTCTTCTTTCCTGCTCTGTACCGTATTTACAGTGTCTATCCAGAACTGCCAATTCAGGGTAGCGTAAAATCTGGTCATAACAAATGCCCCTTGTTTTCTCAAGTGTAGTGTTCAGCAATCTTGAGGAAACAATCCTGTACAAACACTTCTATACAGAACAGACTAGAGTAGAGACAACGGCTATAAATTTAAACAACAACTATGTACCTGGCCAGACTTGTGCACAACATTCAAAGAGATAACGTTTAAATCAGAGGTGGGTGAGAATTAAAACCTGATTTGTCTTTCCAAAGACCAACGGCTTTTTCTGGGGTTGTTTCGAATTTTACCAACGGTAAAATCCTAATCCCACTTGAACTCTTTTACCCTCGAGTATAAATAGGAGGCTCCAGTAATTTCTCGAGAACTTACCTTGCCAACTTTTGTTTTTACCTTCTACTGTTCATCATCTTCCTCTTTTGCTATTTTAATCATCAAATCAAATCAAAATCATCTGAAAAACATGGCTGATCAAGTGATAGATCTTGATAAACCTGAGATCACTGAGATCATGTTTGGCGACCACAAGTTCATCAAAGGTGATTCCTTTGATGACGAAACCAAGAACACACTTTCTCAATCAATCATCAAACACTTGAAGGATCATCAGATCGTGCCTGAGTCCGCTATAATCTTTGTTCCCTGTGATGACTATGTCACGGCTTCCTGGACTTGTCCAAGATGGGTCTCTATTTATGAATTTCCTTTTAGGGCTGGACTGAGAATTCCTTGTAATTCTTGGATCAGTGGAGTTCTCTCCTCGATGAAGCTTGCTCCCTGCCAATTAATGCCTAGCATGTGGAAAATTATCTGCTTGGTTGACAAGCTCTGCACAAAGTTCGATCGCGAATCGACGGCAAGATCTCAAAATTGTTTACTCTGTGAGGGCCAGGTACGAGGAAGATTTATCTTGAGAATCGGGGAAAGGCGAGCAATGCAGTTGAGCACCACGATCTGGGGATGATAAAGACTGGAAGACAGGTTTCCTTTTTACGAAAAGTGATACTCTTGGGAGCGGCTTGTTTGGACTATCCCATCGAGAGAGAGGTTAGTCACTTGACTCAAATCACATTGTTCCTAGCTTTTCTATTCGCTTTGAGTCCGAGGGTTTCTTATGTTTTGTGTTTCTAGCGATTCTTGGCGACTGTGCCAAGTGAGGATTCCAAGGCTAGGATTGCTATATTCATGGCTTTGCCCCTCAAGGAGAGGACCTGGTCTGAAGAGGATAACAAGACGGCTTTCCCACATTCTGTAGGCCAAAGAAAGAAAATCCGGTGAAGGTTCATGTGCACATGGTTTTACGCCATCAAGGGTGAGTCTCTTAATTTTTCTTTTTGGTCAAGTCTGGTCAAGTCTGATCTGGATCTGTAGTTCTAACACGAGTATGGTCTATGCTAGGTGAATCTTCTAGGCCAATTACTAGAGGTAGACTCAATCCTACTCTTCTTCAAGAGAAGATGGACGCCATTCTGGCTGGGGGTCTAGATATAAAACCTCAGTTCGTTCCTACTGGTATCCCTACTCCAGGTTTCAGGGCGCTGAAGGTTGAGGAGCCCAAGGGGAAGGTCCAGGTTGAAACAGAGAAGAGTACACCAGACAAGAAAACAAAGAAAAGGAAAATAGAGGAAGTTGAAGGTTTGTCATTACCCGGAACATTTCTGTCCAGCACGCCATCAACAGGCGTGGAGAACATCATCCAACATGCAGCAAAAAGGTTCGACCCAGATCTGATTGGGATCGATTCTCTGAATCGGCTCGTTGAGCCACTCACTCGCCTTCGGTAGTAACCTGACTTACTTCTAGTACAAATGCTCATGATAATGTTGGGGTTAGTGTCCTCCAGAGTGAGTGCAATAACATAAATAAATCTCTAAAGGTACACAGGGTACATTTTGTATTTAATCAGTTGATTAACGTTTATCAATAACGGTTGGCTTGCTAGATAAGTTTGACGTTATTGTCATACAGATGGCGGTGATCAACTGGTCCCTAAGAGTCACACCTAAAGGATGTGTTTGAGAAATATGATTATTTGAGAAAATGATAATATTGATGCCTTACTTTATGACTAAACAGTTAGTTAGTGTTGTTGACTAAAAGGTTAGTCAAATGTTACTAAAATGTTAGTCAAGTGTGATGATATTACTGACTAAAATGTTGGTCAGTGTAATGTTGGTACGGCAATTTAATACTAATTAAATATTTTTAGCTGAGGCAAATTAAATGTAATTCGTGAATTGAATATAAAATGTTATATTTAATTATTGTTTACAATGCAAGCTAATTAAATATAAACCGTTATAATTAATTAGTAAATTATAAATATAAGGATATTTATAATATATTATAGTCGGTCCATACAGATGACACTAGTAATAAAATGCATTATATAAAAAGCTAAAATGACCAAGAGAAAAGTGTCCAGGTACATCGTATCCCGATACACTCTTTCTTGATCATTAAGTTTGTGTATTTGAGGAGAATAATATCTCCCCAAATATACAAAAAGTGGCCGGCCATCTAGGGCTTTTGGAGGAGTATATTTGTTTCCTAATTGCTCTCTAATTTCCTAATCTATTCATTCCTAATTATTCATCACAACTAAAACACAAAAACTTTGAGAGAAAAATCAGTTTTTCTTCTCTATTTCTTCTAGCAAATTCAAGGGCATATTTCAACACATCTTGGGTGAGATTATTTGGAGATACCATACTTTTGGTATTGATCTTAGGCCAATTTCATTAGGATTAAAGGTTAATTCTAAATCTTATTGTCTTATTATGCAATTTCAATTTATGACTTTAAATCTTATAAAAGTTTTCATTATAATCCTGTGATTTTAATGGTCTATATACGGATATAAACCTACAAGTGGTATCAGAGACTTAGGGCACATGAAATTTTTATAAGGTTTTCATAAAATCGATTTTGTATAATTTTTAACCAAAAATTTGTTAATTGGCCGTGTTTTTGTATGTATAGGCCGTGAGTTTTTTGGTTCTTTTTGGCTTGATTTTGGTCTTTTGATTCATAATTATCGATGTTTTAAGATGTTAAAATTATCTCATATGAATTTGTATAAGTTTTGTTTCAATACTGATTGATTTAAAACATAAAAGGATCAAAAATTTTATATGTTGATGAACATATTGTGTGCTAATCATTAGATCTATCAGTTTTAAGTTGTTTAATTTAAAAAGTTAAATTGAATCTCTTAAATCAATGTTTAATACGGATTAAAATTGAGTTTGTATCGATCTAATTATTAGCATAATCGAATTAAATCAGTTTAATTCATCAATTTCTAGTTGGCCGAATCAAAATTTGTTGTTTTTGGTATTTTTTTAGTTTTGGCCGATTCAAATTAAATTAAATTATTTTTTGGTAATTTTGTGTTAATTTGGCCAGTTTTGTAAGTTTTAAAAAAAAAAAAAAATTATTTCGGCATTTTTTAAAAATTGGCCGAAAATTGTATTTTGTAAATTTTTTTTGGAAATTATATCTTTTGATATTTTGTTATATTATAAAGATAATATGTTTTGTTTTATTGTGAAGTAGTTCATAATAAATATGATACCTAATATTTTAAAGCAGTTTAAAATATCTTGAGATCAAATTTATGTTATACCGATAATATAAATTGATTTGGATTATTATTTTGATTAAGATATTATGAACAATTAAGGAATTGTTGCATAATGATAATCATTTAAAAAGGGTGGTTTGGATATAATCAATTTGTATGCATTGATTTTATTATGTTTAGTTGATGCTATATATGTTTGTGAATGAATGTATGAATGAATGGTTTTATTTTTCGCATTAATTATGTACAAACGGTTGTAATTTACTAGTGTGGCCTTAGGAAGTTGTGTTTTCGTAATGAAGGAAACACAATTTTGGTTGTATTTTGAGATCTCGAATCTCCAATTTTGTAATATTTTAATTTTGACATATTTTGAATTAGAATGTAAATAGGTTTATTTTTGTAATTCAAAATTGTAATTTTGAGAAAGTTCAAGTTGAAGATTCAAGATGGACTCCCACTTAAAGCCCAAGATGAAGAATGAAGACAGCTTAGGGTCCATAGATGGATTCCACTTTGTAATTGTCTTTATTTTCATACGGATAGGCCACACTAGGTGTTTTTCATTTTTGCGTTTTACTTTACCGGTTTTATTGCATTCACGTTAGTTAGTAGCATCATATTCCGCCTAAACTAAACCAAACCACCTAATATGCATGAAAATGGATCATATAGTTGCATCCTAGATCATAGACATACGGATGTCATTTGTTTAGAGCTATCACCTCAATTTAATCATTCACGATAATGCTAGATATTAGTTCACTTAAAATGAATTAAAATGAGTTGATGGGATCTTCCTCTGAAACTGAAATTGAGAATTAGTCTTTATGAGTCGTACCACTATGAATCCCTTCTTCGTCGGTAGGCATAATATATATGACCCCTTCTACGTTGGGTAAATAGTGGCTGTCGACTTAGTTTATCTCAACATTATGGTTCGAGTAATATCTCGAAGGTATGGTGGACTAATAGATAGGATTTACTGAAATCTATCGACCAAGAATTCTAACAGTAGAATTAGCTAAGCAGTTAGCTTATCAATTTAAAGAAATTGAGTCTTGGGATCGCTTATATAATTCTCGAGGGAGGTCAATTATATGAGTGCATAAGTCATTGCATTAAAATGTTATTGTTTTGACTTAAATTTTTAAACAATGATTTCTAATCTTCTCTCTTCTTCTTCTTTCTTTTCACAGTTTCGAATACGTTATATACAGATATAACTACTATAACAAATGGCTGTTCGTATTGAAGGACCAATGCCGAGTGTCACACTTGAACGTGAATCATGGCTGAGAATTTTTATGGACAGCATGAATCAGTCCACTCGACTGAAGAATGATGGGTCCAATTTTGCTGATTGGGAGGCCGCATTACGGAATGCCGCCATAGCTGACGGCAAGCTCAAGTACTTGACTGAGCCACTGCCGGCCGAACCGACTCCGTCTGCGGGGAGCAGATGAAGTCGTAGCTTATAGTGATTTCATGATGGAGGCGGGTGCGTTACGGAACGTGCTCATCTATGCAATGGAATCCAATTTGCAAAGACGATTCATTACCCAGGGTGCAAACAAGATTTTCACCACCCTTACTAAGGAATTCTCGAAAGCTCCGAGAATTAAGAGTTACGAGTATACTACTCGTTTCTTTGAAGCTAGACTCCAAAAGGGCCAACCGGTTGGTCCACACCTTCTCGCCATGATCGAGAACGTTGAGAAATTGGAGGAGCTTGGTTGCACGATCGATGAGAAGATCATCATTGATCGAGTGCTTCACTCTCTTCATGATGGGTATGCCCTCTTTAGGACAAACTATTACATGAATGACATGCAGAAAAAGTGCATGAATCGCATTCACTCCTCGCATGCACGAGAGTGATCTGAAGTTGAGTGGGAGCACGAAGCAAGATGTTCTCATGATTAGGAACAAGAAGGGTAAGGGTAAGGCTCCGGCTAACCTAGCTGTAGGTAAGCCAAAATTCAAGAGGCCAGTGGTTGCTAAGAGTGGGCCTGGTGAGTCTAGCGGTAGCTCACAAGGCAAGGCGAAAGCAAAGCAGACCATGGAGTGCCACCATTGCCACAAACCTGGGCAGTGGAGGCGAATCGCCCATCGATGTATCTTGAGGACATTAAAGCAGGCCGCGTCGCTCCTGTTGGTATGTCTTCTTTTATTCATATGATTGAGATTAACCATGCAAGTTTCGGAACTTGGGTACTTGATATCTTGGTTGTGGTTCTCATCTACGTGCAATCATTTGCAGGGCCTAAGAAGCATCAGAACTCTGGCAAGAGGTGATGTAGACCTGCGAGTGGGGAATGGAGCAAGAGTTGCTGCCGTTTCAGTAGGGACATATGTAATCCAACTCCCAAGTGGATTTGAGTTATTTCTGAATAACTGTTACTATGTACCTAGTTTATCTAAAAACATTATTTCTGTATCCGTTCTTGATAAAGAAGGATTTTCATTTTCAATTAAGAATAATAGCTGTATTTTCTCATTGAACGATATGATTTATGGTAAAGCTGTTTCCATGAACGGAATTTATGTTTTAGATCAAACCACAGAAATCATGCATGTGAGTAACAAGAAAGCAAAGGTTGGTGACAAAGATCAAACGTATTTATGGCATTGCCGAATGGGACACATAAATGAGAAACGCGTGAAAAAGCTCATTGATAATGGGACAATAGCCCCATTTGACTATGAAACTTTTGGCACGTGCAAATCATGTCTTATAGGCAAAATGTCTCGAATTTCCTTCAAAGGTGTTGGAATGCGCGCTGCTGACCTATTAGGACTCATACATACTGATGTGTGCGGACCTATGTCAATCAACGCTAGAGACGGCTATAGGTATTTTATCACTTTCACGGACGATTTGAGTAGATATGGACATGTCTACTTAATGAAGCATAAAAGTGAGTCCTTTGACAAGTTCAAGGAATTCCAGAATAAGGTTGAGAACCAACTGGATAGAAAGATAAGAGCACTACGTTCAGATCGTGGTGGCGAATATCTTTCAACTGAGTTTGATCGACACCTGAAAGACCGCGGAATAGTATTACGATTAACTCCACCTAGAACACCACAATCGAATGGTGTGTCGAACGCAGAATCGAACATTACTTGATATGGTTCGATCCATGATGAGTCACCTGCGGTAGTACTGACTCATTGTGGGGCTATGCTCTTTGTCACCGCTCTTATACTTAATCAAGTCCGACTAAAGGCTGTAGACAAGACTCCATACGAGTTATGGAAGGAACGGTCCCTAACTTGTCCTTTATTCGGGTTTGGGGTGCGAGGCTTATGTCAAGTGGAGACACGAGGATAAGCTCGACCGCGATCGGTCAAGACATACTTTATTGGTTATCCAAAAGAAATGTTTGGTCATTACTTCTATTCACCAACCGAACAACGCGTTTTTGTTGCGGCTAGTGCGACGTTCTTAGAGAAAGAGTTTCTCGAAGACAATAGAGGTAATAGAACCTTCGATCCGCTTTGAGATTCTGAACCAACAACCGAGCAACCTATGGAGGAAACTGCTCCTTCTTCGTCTGGCCGGTTAATATTCCCTTGGAACCCAGAAGGTCGGGTAGACTCTCCATTCCTCCAGATCGATATATCGGAATAGTCGAGGAGAATGGGAGAGACGACGTTTTACTCCTTGAGAGTAACGAACCCGTAACCTATAAAGGTGCCATGACGTGTTCTGACTCAAAGCTTTGGCAAGAAGCCATGCAATCCGAGATGGACTCTATGTACGAGAACAATGTATGGGATCTGGTTGACTTACCTGATAAGGCTAGGCCTCTTCAGTGCAAATGGCTTTACAAGATAAAGCGATCTGTAGAAGGACAACCAGATATATACAAGGCACGACTAGTGGCAAAGGGTTTCACTCAAGTGCAAGGGTTGCACTATGATGAGATCTTTGCACCCGTAGTCATGCTTCGTTCCATTCGGATTCTCTTAGCGATTGCCGCATTTCATGACTATGAAATTTGGCAAATGGATGTAAAAACCGCCTTCTTAAACGGTTATTTGGAGGAAGAGTTGTACATGGTATAACCCGAAGGTTACATTGATCCTGAAAATCCTAAGAAAGTTTGCAAGCTTAAGCGTTCCATCTATGGACTTAAGCAAGCTTCACGGAGTTGGAATCATCGCTTCGACCAAGTGATAAAGGAGAATGGATTCACTCGATCAGTCGAGGAACCATGCCTATATATCAAGTCGAGTGGGAGCAAGATTGTTTTCCTAATACTGTACGTCGATGACATACTCTTGATTGGGAATGACATACCTCTCTTAACTTCGGTAAAAGTACGGTTAAAGAACCATTTCCGGATGAAAGATCTGGGTGAGGCACAGCGTATTTTGGGGCTCCGTATCTATAGAGATAGATCACGACGGATGTTATCCCTCAGTCAGGAGTCTTATATAGATAAGATTCTTGAGAGGTTCAGCATGACCAACTCCAAGAAGGGGAACCTTCCCATGATCTCAGGGGTGCACTTGAGTAAAGCTCAAGCACCAAAGACATCGGAAGAGGTCGAGCGCATGAGTCGGATTCCATATGCTTCGGCAATAGGATCGATCATGTATGCCATGATATGCACACGTCCAGACGTGGCATATGCATTGAGTATGACGAGTCGCTACCAAGGCAATCCAGGTGAAGCACACTGGATGGACGTAAAGAACATTCTTAAGTACCTACGGAGGACTAAAGATTGGGTATTGACTTATGGTGGAGACAATCGAGCTACGCGCTTGTCGATTCTGCAGATGCTAGTTTCCAAACGGATCGAGATGACTCGAAGTCTCAATCAGGATTCGTTTTTACTCTTAATGGCGCTGCGGTCAGCTGGAAAAGCTCCAAACAAACAGTTATAGCAGATTCAACGACTGAGTCCGAGTACTATGCTGCTTCAGAGGCTGCGAAGGAAGCTATATGGATGCGTCAGTTCTTACAAGGACTAACTGTAGTTCCAAGTTCGAATGACCCGATCACCATCTATTGCGACAATAGTGGTGCCATCTTCCAGGCAAAGGAGCCGAAGTCCAGCAACAAGTCTCGGCACGTGCAAAGGAAGGCTCACATGATCCGAGATTACGTGGAGCAGAAGGAGATAGTGATTGACAAGATTGCTACGGATGATAACATAGCAGATCCTCTCACTAAGCCGTTGAGACAAGATAAGCATGAAGGGCACGTTAAATCCATGGGAATTAAGCGTGTTCCTGAGTTGTATTAGTTGTTTGTATGGATTTGACACTTGTATTTCCTAAAACATCTAATAAAATCATCGTTTTGTTATATATATTGTTTTTCATGAGGGTTGTGCAGACAACGTTGAACACCTCAAAGTGAACTGAATTGCTTTATATTGTGTTTTGGTCCGTGATCGCCTACACGAGCTGATAACTCTGGCGATTATTTTGTGACGTCGATTGATGGTGGGTTCAACGAACCATAAGTCAAACTGTTGACTGATCGATCACAGATGCGGGTTTACTGAAATCGCTACAGACAATTTTGTAGCGACTACATGGAGTCCTAAATGTTTCGTAACATTAGGTCTTGGTCGTGGATAGGCCATCCATAGGGCTCCTAGAGTCGACTCTTTTGACTATCGTCTGTCTCTTGAGATTATGGCAGATTTTGGGTGACTTTGGTTTCTTTCTCACGGTCGGCCGTAACAGGAGGCCGCTGCATTTTCACTGGGTCATTTCATGCTGCGCTTACATCTGCAGGATTCGAGTTGAGGGAAATATCCACACTTCTATCGAGTTATAATATTTATTCTCAGGGCCACTCGAGGAGCTGTAACTGAAAATGGATGGCCATGCTCGAATATTGATTCGTTTATCAGTTAAGTTACTCTCTAGTCGGGGAAACCACTCTTGATTCTGATCGCTTGTGAACTACGACCTTTGAAAGTACGGACTTTGCAAATTGGTTTACATTGAGTGGGAGAAATTTATTATGGATATGAGAATCGGTTATCGCACCTACACTTGTTCGGACAAGTGGGAGATTGTTGGGGTTAGTGTCCTCCACAGTGAGTGCAATAACATAAATAAATCTCTAAAGGTACACAGGGTACATTTTGTATTTAATCAGTTGATTAACGTTTATCAATAACGGTTGGCTTGCTAGATAAGTTTGACGTTATTGTCATACAGATGGCGGTGATCAACTGGTCCCTAAGAGTCACACCTAAAGGATGTGTTTGAGAAATATGATTATTTGAGAAAATGATCATATTGATGCCTTACTTTATGACTAAACAGTTAGTTAGTGTTGTTGACTAAAAGGTTAGTCAAATGTGACTAAAATGTTAGTCAAGTGTGATGATATTACTGACTAAAATGTTGGTCAGTGTAATGTTGGTACGGCAATTTAATACTGATTAAATATTTTTTAGCTGAGGCGAATTAAATGTAATTCGTGAATTGAATATAAAATGTTATATTTAATTATTGTTTATAATGCAAGCTAATTAAATATAAACCGTTATAATTAATTAGTAAATTATAAATATAAGGATATTTATAATATATTATAGTCGGTCCATACAGATGACACTAGTAATAAAATGCATTATATAAAAAGCTAAAATGACCAAGAGAAAAGTGTCCAGGTACATCGTATCCCGATACACTCTTTCTTGATCATTAAGTTAGTGTATTTGAGGAGAATAATATCTCCCCAAATATACAAAAAGTGGCCGGCCATCTAGGGCTTTTGGAGGAGTATATTTGCTTCCTAATTGCTCTCTAATTTCCTAATCAATTCAATCCTAATTATTCATCACAACTAAAACACAAAAACTTTGAGAGAAAAATCAGTTTTTCTTCTCTATTTCTTCTAGCAAATTCAAGGGCATATTTCAAAACATCTTGGGTGAAATTATTAGGATATACCATACTTTTGGTATTGATCTTAGGCCAATTTCATTAGGATTAAAGGTTAATTCTAAATCTTATTGTCTTATTATGCAATTTTAATTTATGACTTTAAATCTTATAAAAGTTTTCATTATAATCCTGTGATTTTAATGGTCTATAAACGGATATAAACCTACAGATAATTCTACCACTATTGTACCTTACACCATAAAATTCGCAGACTCTTGATTGTATATCAAGCTTGGGGCACATTTTATCCACTTCTGGAAACCGTGTAATCATATTTGGAGGACAAGCTTGCTCACGAAAGAGCGGGCTTGCATGAGACTTGGAGAAAGCTCGACGGGCGGCATGAAGGAGGTGGTGAAAAAGCCAAAGCCATCGCCGCTAAGTCCGAGGAGAGTCCGGCCTCACGAGGTCGAGAATGAGAATCTCCAGCGCTGCGTGTTCGGGAGCTTGAGGTCAACTCGAACCAGGAGATCGATCTGGCGCTGTTTTACACAGCCCAGACCAGAATTCAAATGATGCGTGCTCCAGTCCGAGCGTGAGGAGTGGAACTTAGATCTTTCTTTGTGGAGAAATTTAAACAGCTCTTCCCAGGTGTGCCAGTTCCAGGAGAGGAGACTGCTGGCACTGATCAGGAAGAACCCTCTGCGTCTGGTGATGGTGGTGCTGGCGAAGATGCCCAAGCTGATGACAACCCTTCTGAAGAGGAAGAAGAAGAATGAAAAACAGTTGTTAACTTTCTGTGTAATTATTGAACAATTTGCTCTATCTGTGGTCTGGCCTGGACTTAGTATGTCCAGGTCTGTAAATATTCTGTGAACTTCTGTCTGTTGCTATTGTGGAACTTTTGTTTAGTCTGCAGAGCAAGACATTTTTCTAGTCTGCTCTGACAGATTCGGTTATTTAGTCAGCCTTGGTGGTCCAATGACTTAACTACTATCGTTTCTGTTGCTTCTTTTGCTTCTATTATTCTGTGAATGTACTAACCTCGCCGGTGTACACCCCAGACTTATGTACGCATGATCATGGCTCACCTTAAGGGATATTAAAGGACTCTCTTACTTGGCGGTCAAGCCACAGTCCGTCAATCAGGGCGCGCATCCTCACAAAGCAGGGGCCGCTCTGTAGTAGGCTGTATTTGTGTGGAGGAAGATCTCCAATGCAGGACTGGCTGCTCAAGGCTGAGGACTAAGCTCAAGTCTGGAAGACAAGTTCCAAGAGACTGGGGACTAGGCCCAGAACTGGAGGTTGAACTCCCTGAGTAGAACTGGAGGATAGACTCCTTTATTTGTAATATGTAGCGTATTATTTTTACTTTGATTTTATTTGTGATAGATATTTACTTTTGAACCAAAGTTGTAATCTGCAAAACTTGGAAATAAAGTTAAACTACACCATTGGAGTTCAATGGTTTTTATTGGATGAGAATTGCAATATTTACAAAAAACAATTAAAGAGTGCAGAATTGAAATTACAGAATTGAAAGTACAGAATTGAAAATACCGTATTAACAAAGATAGAGTTTGAGGTTGGTTGCGTTTCATGCTCTAGGAATCAACTCTCCCTCCAGAGTTACCAATCTATAGGCTCCTTGGCCTACAACTGAGTCAATCAAGTATGGTCCTTCCCAGACTGGGGCTAGCTTTCCTGCAGACTTTTCCTTTGTGTTTTCAAATACTTTCCTCAGAACTAAATCTCCTTCTGTGGATACCCATATCCGTACCCTCCCAAACAAAACCCTGTGATGTAACACGGACTTTTATTACGCATGTTTAACGCTGACTTAAACGGTTCTAACTAATGTCGAATTCACTTTGAGTCGTTTTGAAATGTTAAAATGATTTAGGTCGCATCACATCACATTTAAATAACGTTCATTTTGTCCATTTGGAGTCTAGCTTGGTCCTCGTCCTGCTTCATTTGGCATGAGCTTCGCATTTGCACTACAATTGGCCCTTTTACATTAACAAGGTCTAATTCAGCATTCCTAAATTCCTAAATTTAGGCCCGGTAGCTAAAACCGCTATTTAGCATCCTCTTACACAAAATACAACCTCACGTCTTAGCTTATTTCACAAATCTATGCAAATACACCTCTTTTTATTTTTCCGGGTCTCGGGCCCAAAACCGAGCCCAAACCCAAGCCTTTGGCCCGCACTCCAAGGCCCTGCACATCATAAAATATCTCAGAAATATCTCAGCTCTTTTCTTGGCACACACGCACGAAATTATACTGTATCTTTCAAAGATTTTATGCAACCGAAACCTTGAAAGCAGCCTTAAAACCACACCCACAAACCGCATGACCTTATGCGGTTTGGGGTGGCAACCACATAGGCCTATGCGGTTTGCCCTGTCAACCGCATAAGGCTATGCGGTTTCTCGGCCTGTTTTTATACCCCGGTTTCCTAATTTCTCCGAGGTTTTTAGTATATATACACTACTACAAATATGAGCATCCTCAACGGCAAATAAACAACACCAATTATGGTTTTGCGTTGTTTATAATATTAAAAACAACGAACAATAAATATCCGTTGTTAGAAGTAAGGGGCGCCAAATCAATCTCCTCATAAAAAACAACGCAATTTTTAAAAAATAACGGTTTTGACAAATATAACGGTTTTTAAACAAAAACCGTTACTTTACATTTAATAAAAACAACGGTTTCTGGGTAATAACCGTTATATATATATCATATATACAACGGTTTTCTTATAATTTTTTTTAACGGTTTGTAAAATAAACCGTTATATAAAAGTTTTTTTAAACGGTATTTTAAAAAACCGTTGTTTATCACTATATACAACAGCTTTTTGAAAAAAAGGCTTATGAAAACAATTATTTAAAACACTTTTTGTTGAAACCGTTGTTTAAAGCTTTATATATAACGGTTTTGTATAAAAACCGTTATTTGAGGTTTGTGTATTTAAAACCCTGAAATTACTTTGCAAGAGTTCATTCTAGCTTTTTATTTTTTTTCTCAAATTAAACTTCATCTCTTTCGTTGGTGTATTTGCAGTTCTAGCGTTTTATTATTACAAATTTTACTCAAATTTTTCGTATTATTAAACTTCATCTCTTTCGTTGGTGGCTTAAATTTTCGATCAAACTTCATCTTTCAATTCAGAAAAGGTACGTAGTTGTTGGCTTTGCATTGAACGTTGTTGTTGTTTTTGTGGTTGCATTGAACTTGGATGATCGAATCGTATGTGTGTATGTGGTATATATTATTATGGCTCTAACTTGGATGATCGAATCAAGTAAGGGTGATCCAAAGGTATAATGCCTGGTTTATTTGAATTTTACGATTTCGTTGCGATCCATATGAAAGGTAATTTAAATAATATTAGTGTCCTTGTGAGAGGTGTGTTAATTTTGTGTATATGAGTTTCCCTGAGGTTCAAATTCACTTAGAGAAGTATAAATTTAGTAGTATTTACAGAGAATCATTATTAGAGGGAGACGAGGGTGGTAATAATGAGACTAATCGACTACGATCAAGATGATGAATTTGTTGATGGTGATGATGTGGAAGTATCATATGGTAATACACCTAATGATATTGAGGTTGACATAAATGATGACGCTATTAATTCACCTGATGATGATGCATTATTTGAGGACTTTGAAGATATATTAATAGGTGATGCAACAACTAATTCAGATGCTCAGAATGAACTAGTCAGAAAGTTGCTTGATTCTGAAACGCCTTTGTATCCTGGTTGCAAAAAGTATTCAAAGTTGTCGGCGGGTGTAAAGTTGTACAATTTGAAGGGGGCGAATAGCTGGAGCGATAAGGGATTTGGTGATCTACTCGAATTGCTTACTGACATGTTTCCTGAAGGTAATGTCTTACCTAGTAGGACATATGACGCCAAAAAACTAATTAGAGAGACGGGAATGAAATACGAGAAAATACATGCATGTTGTAATGACTGCATATTGTATCGAAAACAATACGAGCACTTAACGTATTGTCCGAAATGTAATGAATGGCGTTATAAAGGCAAA
The DNA here is from genome assembly GCA_023091065.1 of Dianthus caryophyllus. NCBI lineage: Eukaryota > Viridiplantae > Streptophyta > Magnoliopsida > Caryophyllales > Caryophyllaceae > Dianthus > Dianthus caryophyllus. The sequence continues at coordinate 19,227,082 of CM041521.1, forward strand.
GAAGGGATTCCCGCGAAGCTTATGTGGTATTTTTCAGTACTTCCAAGATTTACTCGAATCTATGCGAATGAAGAAGATGCTAAGATGATGTTGTGGCATATCGTTGGTAGAATCAACGATGGAAAGTTAAGACATCCGGCTGACGGTATGCAATGGAAGTCTTTCGACGAGATGTATCCAGATTTTGCCAAAGAACCTAGGAACTTACGTCTTGCTCTTTCAACAGATGGAATGAACCCTCATGGAAATATGAGTAGCCAACACAGCACTTGGCCAGTAGTGTTAGCTATTTATAATTTACCCCCGTCTGTTTGCATGAAGCGTAAATATCTGTTGTTGGCATCTATAATTTCTGGTCCTAAACAACCTGGAACAGATATAGATGTTTACTTGGAACCCCCTCTCGATGATTTGAAGCTTTGTGGGATAAGGGGATACGGTGTTTGATGCTTTTAGGAAAGAAACGTTCAATTTGAGGGCAATGTTGTTGTGTACTATTACTGATTTCCCTGCTTATGGTGATCTATCTGGACATACTGTGCATGGGGCAGAGGCTTGCCCGTTATGTGGTGAGGACCTACAATCAGAGTATTTGAAATGTTCTCGTAAGCATGCTTACCAAGGGTATCGCAGGTTCCTACCCCCTGACCATCGTTATCGTAGGCAACAAAAGGCGTCTAATGGAAAATCAGAAACCAGTCAACCTCCTAAGATTTTGAGTGGTCATGAAGTTCTTGAGAAAGTTAGTAAAATCGAGATGACATTCGGAAAGAAGGCGGGTTCTAAGTTGGCAACTCGTGGGTATAAGAAAAAGTCAATATGTTTCGCCAAACTTCCGTATTGGTGCGACCTTCCGGTGAGGCATTGTCTAGATTTCATGCACATTGAGAAGAATGTTTGTGATAACATCACGAATACTCTTTTAAATGTTCCTGTAAGTCGAAAGACAACAAAGCAAATAGGGATGATATGGTTGAGATGGGTATTAGACTTGAGTTAGCCCCAAAAAGAAGGGAGCACGCATTTACTTGCCTCTCCAGCACTCATACACTTTCAAAACAAGAGAAAATTCAGTTTTTAGAGTGCTTATGGGAATTAAGGTGCGAGAGGGATATTCCTCAAACATCAGCAGCCTTGTATCGATGCAGGACTTCAAGTTGACTGGGTTGAAGTCACATGATTGTCACACTTTGATGCAACAATTACTCCCCGTTGCTATCCGTTCTATTTTGCCTAAGAAAGTTCGATATGCAATTACTAGATTTTGCTTCTTCTTCCAATCCATATGTGACAAAGTCATTGACCCTAGTGACACTGAATCTCTACAAAACCTTATTGTCACAACTCTTTGTCAATTTGAAATGTATTTTCCACCCTCTTTTTTCACTATCATGGTCCATCTAACCGTTCACCTAGTTAGAGAGGTTTCGTATCTTGGCCCTGTATATTTGAGATATCAGTATCCGTTTGAGAGATTGATGAAAGTTTATAAGGGTTACACCTCTGTCGTTATCGCCCAGAAGGTTCTATCGCCGAGCGTGCTATAATCGATGAAGCTCTATCATATTGTTATGCCCACCTATCAAGAAATGAGTTAATTGGTGTTCCTAAACATCGTCATAGTGACTGGATGACGGGAAAGGGGATCAGAGGTCGTGTCCGTAAGGATATGAGCCGTGAAATGTTGCATAAAGCTCACACATACGTTCTCCATAATGATGATGAAGTGCATCCATACATTTTTCAACACAAATCTGATCTTAAAGCCGCCACCCAACAAAAAGTGAGATGTGGATCGCGAATGAGCACAATCGGACTTTTAGTGAATGGTTTAAGGATTTTGTGTTAAATGATGATGTGCCTAAAGAAGAGGATGAAATAACTCCTCGAATGTTGAAGTTGGCCCTAGGTCCAAACAATCTTGCTACTTTTTACTCTGGTTATGCTATTAATGGTTATACATTTTATACTCGGCAACAAGATGAGGGAAGTACTACGCAGAACAGTGGTGTATGTGTAGAAGCCGAGGCAATGCACTTTGCGATTCGAAAGACAAACGACCGTTAAGGGTGAAATGTATTATTATGGAGTCATTGAAGACATTATGGTGTTAGACTACATTGATTTTCATATTCCTTTATTTCGATGCAAGTGGGTTGACAACAACAACGGCGTGCGAATAAAGGGCGATTTAGGCTTTACGTTGGTGAACTTTGAAAAGGTAGGCGATAAACAAGATCCTTACATTATGGCGCCACAACCTGCGAGGTCTTTTATGTCGCTGATCCTTGCGACAGGATATGGTCAAATCTTTTGTCCGCACCTAGTAGATGTCCATAGTCCGGTGCTGATGATTCTTATTTTCAAGAAGTCGTTTTGAGGGAGTGGATCGTCGTATTACATTATCAAACATTGATGATGATGTACATAATGATAATGATACAATGACTCGGAGCCCTTATGTACGTGACGATCATGATGAAGTAATATGGATAAATGAAGACACTGCTCCATCTAAAAAACGTCTTCGATCTTGAGTAAGATTGTTATTTATATATATCGATCATTGATGTATGCATGTATATGCATTATCTTTAAATAAATTTCAGCATTTTCTTCTTTAATTATATATTACCTGTAAAAATTATTAATACAAATTAATTATAAAATCTTTTGTTTAATTATATAGGTACTTTCAGGTTGTTAAGCATATCATGGACTCGAAAGATAAACGCAAGAGATGGACGAAATTATTATCGATCACAGGAAGAATTATTATGATCACAGGAAAATTATTGAGTTTGCATTGTATTTAGTTTGTACTTGATCGATGATGAATGTATTAAGTTTGTATGATCACAGGAAAAAAGAATGCATATTCGTAAAGGATATGTGGCAATCTATTTCTTTAATTATTATTTAAAAAAAAAAAAAACAAAATTAACGGTTTTTAAAGAAAAACCGTTTTAAAAACACTTTAAATAACGGTTTTTATACAAAACCGTTTCTTATAATAGTTAAAAACAACGGTTTAATATAATATGTTTTAAATATAATATGTTTTTACAACGGTTTTTTTTTCAAAAACCGTTGTTTATAAGGAAATTGTAATAAATTTTATCAACCAAATGTAATAAATTTCATCAACCAACACTATATTTAAAACAACGGTTTCATACTAAAACCGTTGTTTATAATAAAGTTTTAAAACGGTTCTTTTTAGAACCGTTGTTTTTCAGCCAACTATAATAATTTTCATCAATCAATTGTAATAAATTTTTTCAACCAATTGTAATAAATTTCTTCAACTACACTATATTTGCTTATAAATATATTCAAACGTAAACTCTTGTAAACATAAAAACATTAAAAAAAATTTATCTTTTACAAATTTAAAAAAAAAAATTACAAATAAAAATGGCTCCAATTGAATATATTGTACCATGGACATGCATTTTATCAAATCTTCCAAGCCATATAGAAAATGGCATAGTTGTCTGTAGAAGTTACAAAAGAGTTAGAGATTGTTTAACTAATATGGGGTTTCTAGTTAAAAAAATTGAACCTGTTTGGAAGGGAGGTCAGTTTCAAGGGAAATTATTAATCGAGTTTGGAATGTCTGAGAATCATAAAAAATCAGCTTGGAAATTAGAGTGGAAATTTTACTACAATTCACGGGGTCATAATGGAGGAATTTATATTAGAGATGGACCCAAAGATGGTCCAATTTGTTGGGTTGCAAGAAAAGAAGACTTGCATCTATTTAACCGTCCCAAAGATTGTGTCTTTCTATCGACTGCTGAAAGACATGCAATGATACCACGTGATGAGGAAGATGTTTATTCTCTTTGCTTTTGATGCTATTAAAAGTGTTTATCCAGAGATGTTTGTGAATTAGAACAGGTAATAATGTAATAAAGTATTGAGTTTGTTGTATTGAGTTTGTAGTTTGTACGTAGTTGAGTTTATGTAGTTGTGTTTGTATTGAGTTTGTAGTTTGTAGTTGTGTTTGTATTAAGTTTTTAGTTGAGTTTGTATTATTGAGTTTAATTTGTACTACGTTTGTATTAAGTTTGAATAATGTAATGAATAATAATGTAGTATAATGTAGTATTAATAATATAATGTATTTGTATATGAATAATGTAATAATGTTTATACTTTGTTTATACTTTTTTTAAAACAGGTAAACCTTATATTAAATCCAAAACCGCCAACGCCGAATGACGCCGGAAAATTGTCGTGTACACCACATCAGCAGACAAGGTCGAAAGCACAACCTAGCTTTGATGCGCAAATCAGTATTACTGCTCTTTTAACATGATCGAGACCACACACACGATTTAAAAACAAGATAATGAAAGACACAATATCACGAATACATAAGCCAAAAGGTGTTCGAAACCACTTCTTGTCATTCACAGCCTCCACGATAATCTGCCATTACAACCATAAGCCAAAACGTTGGATGGGGGAGTATAAACGTTGATTACAACCATTACAACAACAACTTAAACAACTTAAACAACTTAAACAACTTCAATTCAACCATTACACAACTAACCTAACTTGGAATAGACAACAAAGAACACCACAAATGCAATGACAATAATAAGGTTGGTCTTTTTATTTTTGGCCTTCAAGATATGCATTTCATTCTTCAATTCATTGCACTCGCCTTCAAGTGTGCTAACCAACACATCCATGGCTTCATCATCAATGAAATCCCTACCATGTTGACCCAATTGTTGTTTGAGATGACGATTCTCATTCAATAATTCATTGATTACCTGTTTTTGCCACTCCGTCATGTCTTGGTCAATCCAACGAAAGTATTTACAACCACGTTTATTCAGATAGGTCCAGAAAATTTGCAACAAACAAATTTTCTCCGGGATTCATTGTTGTCCATGACGCCTTGTATGCGACATTGATCCCACAATTGCAAACCATATTTGCACTCAATTATTTGACGACAAAGAGCTACTAGACATCGTAAAATATGTTGATTAATTGATTTTAATTTAGCCAAAAGAGGGATTTTTGGTTGAGTTAGAAAAATTAGGGTTAAAATGGGGATTTTAATTTAGGAGAGTTTTTGGTGGGGAGGGTTTATAACAAAGCTGGTTTATGTTTGTGAAATATTTATAGTTTTGCAAACGGGTTTATTGTAAAACCCGTTGTTTATAACTTGTAATTACAGTAACGGTATTTAATAAAAACCGTTTTAAAAACATATATCTAAAACTAAGAGAACAATAACCGCTGTTTTAAAACTATATAAAACAACGGTTTTGAACGAAATATAAACTTTCAGTACTATTTTATTGATTTTATGTATACTAGAAATTTAGATTTCAAAAACATTTAAATAACGGTTTTTATTCAAGAAACGTTTTAAAAAACCTACTTCTAAAACGGTTTTTATTAAAAACCGTTATGTAAAATACTTTAAAACAACGGTGTTTATTGAAAACCGTTTCTTAAATAGATATAAAAAACGGTTTTATTTTAAAACCGTTGTTTATATATAGTTTTTAAAACGGCTTTTTAAAAACCCGTTGTTTATATTTTGTTTTTTAAAAAAAAAGACGCTCATATATTTTCATTTTTGGCAGTTTAAAAGTTTATTCTTCGTCTCAGTTTAAAAGTTCATTTTTCGCACCAATTTTCTCCTCTACTCTCAGATTAAAAGTTTCTTTCATTTTTCGCACCAATTTTATTCAAACTTAGTTTCTCCGTTGCTTTTTCGTTTTCAAAGTTCGTACTCTGTTCGAAGTTGGGCTTAAACCCTAATTTAGTTGATTTAAACAGGTTATTTCTTTCCCTTTTATTCCGTTTTTTAAACCCTAATTTGTTATTGAATTAATGTTGTTGTTGTTGAATTACTGTCGTTAGTGTTGAGGGTTTAGTGTTGTTGTTAATTTAGGGTTAGTGCATGTTGTTAATTTAGGGTTAGTGTTGTTAATTTAGGGTTAGTGTTGTTAATTTTACCTGAGGGTGACAATGGGTGGGTAGGGTATGGGGGTTTAGGGTGGGTATGAGGGTAGGTTTACGGTGGGTATGAGGGTTTAGGGTGGGGCAGGGGATGTGAGGGTTTAGGGTTAGTGTTGTTCTTTGTTCTTTGTTGTCGCTTTATTCTTTGTTGTTGTCGTTCTTTGTTGTTCGGTAGATCTCAGCCGTTGTTGCAATCGGTATTCTTCGTTATTATTCTTTATTATTCTTCTTCTTTATTGTTTATACGGAGTAATAATGTCGAGATCATATGTTCTGCTTTTTGAAGGCTTGCTATGGACAATAACGAAGGCCAAAATGATAGTACAATCAAACGCCGAGGTAGAGGACGTGCCAAAGCACCAGAGGCAATGAAGGCCATTTCCGATGGTATACCGCTTCCTCTTACTTGGAACGATGAACTTGGATTGCCAAATGGACCATTGAGAAAGAAGTTTGCTTCTTTCATTGGGATTGTCACAAAACAATATGTTCCTTTCGATCTACCAAATATAAAGCAATTGAATCCCGCGTTGAGGGGTGAAATTTTAGCTACGTTGAAGGTATACATATTATTCATTATTTAATTAATTCTAAAACTTTTGTCATGGTTATTTTTTAATGAAACTAAATATTTAATTATGTAAATTATTTTATCTGCAGAAAGCTTACAATGTGCCCGATAAATACAATAAATATTGTATGACCAAGGTAGCAAATTCTTTTCGATCGTGGAAGTCTCGAGTGGCTAAAAGGCACTTGAACAAAAAGGAGAAAGGGAAGGTGACAGATCCAAAGATGCCACCAGAAACATATCCCGGGATCACACCCCAAGCTTGGAAGAACTTTAAAACACGACTTGAAACACCTGAATTTAAGGTATATACTACGTTTGAAAATACATAATTGAGTTGATTTAAATTAACTAATTTATATATATATGTGTCTTTAATTTATTGATTTCATTTGAAGGTTGTAAGTCAAAGAAACAAGGAAAACATTGCAAAGAAAGAGTATCATCAATGCACCGGTCGAGACGGTTTTCTGCCTCTTGTGGAGAAAGTTGTAAGTCTTATAAATGTTTGTTATTGTTTGCTGTTATTGTTGTTGCTGTTTGCTGCTGCTGTTTGCTGTTATTGCTGCTGATGTTATTGTTGTCGTTTGCTGTTAGTGTCGTTGTCGTTGTTGTCAATGCTGCTGTTATTGTTGTCTATTGTACGTATTATTATATTCTCTCTTGTACGTATTATTATATTATTTTTTGTGAATGTTTAGGTCAAAAAGGATGAATCAGGTGTGATAGTAAACCGGCACGATGTATGGGTCCTAGGCCACACTCCGAAATCCGGCAAATTATCAGGACCGAGTGAAAAGGCAAAAGCGGCAATTGTACGTACTACTCTTTATATTTGATTATTCATTAACTATTTTTGCAATTTATCACCATATTATAATACTTGCATGAATTAATTTTTTCAATGAATTAGAATGTAGTAGTTGAAAAGGTGAAAGAAGGGACCTTCACTCCTGGACCCGAAAAGGACATACTTGCTGAGGCAATTGGTCGACCTGAGCACAAGGGTCGTTTGAGAGGTATGCCAGGTGGAGTCAGCGTGACTAAGGCTTTTGGAAGGACCGCCAAAAAACAACGAACGGCTATATCTACCGATGATCCATTAGTACGTATATAGTAATAAACTAAATGTTCCTTTTTTTTGTTGATAAATATAGAATAATTACATTCGCATATATATATATATATATATATATATATATATATATATATATATATATATATATATATATATATATCGATCCGTTATTGCATTGCAGGTAAAAATGATGGCTCAGATGCTCGTAAAAATGGCCAAGGGTGGTAAGTTAACTCCGATCAATTTCAAATGATTGATCAATTGGTCGGGAACGATAACACGATCGGAAGATGAGGTGATGAATTATATATTAAATTCTTTTTATAATTAGGAATCATAGAATTATATTTTCAAAGTACATATATATACGTTACTGATCTCACCTTTGTACTTTCATGTGAACGAAAACATATTTTTTTAGGGTGGTAAGGGCAACAGCGAAGATGAATCGCAAAAACAATTAGACGTCGGGGTCGTTGATGATGAATCGCAAAAACAATTAGACGTCGGGGTCGTTGATGAGGCTATCGAATTGTCGAATGATGCTTTAAAAACGCCACCGCCCGGGGCTAAGGCTATAATACCGAGCTTTGGCATTGAGGTACCGTTGCAATGTTTATTTACTAGATATATAATTTAAATTTTAGTAGTAATTTTCCTAATTGTAAATCATTAATAAATTTAGTAATAATTTTTGTAATTATATATATATAGGGTGACAAGTACGGGTGTGTACTACTTCACCAAGTCCCAGGACTAATAGGTCTCCATCAAGTTGGAGCTGGATTTGCGTTCAAACAAGGCACGCCCGAGAGTCTAACTATTCATGGCAAAGTTCTCCCGGAGAATCATGCAAAAGTGACGATCACGAGGATAAAGCCAGGATGCGAAGAAATTCTACTACCCTTCCCAGTGCACGTGGCGGAGCTAGTGACGTTAAAGAGTGCCATGCACGCCTTTGCCGAGTGGCCTGCGGATAATATTATTCCTATTGCGTTAACCGGCAAAAATCAGAAGGTAATCATTTATTTTATGGACTACAATTTTTTATATCTAAATAATTAAACCGTATTTTGTTAATGATAATTTTATGTTTTATATATATATATATTGTAGGAAGCCAAAGAAGCGGTTCTGAATGTGTTAACGAAGGACCACCAGCAAGTCATCAATAAACAACCTGAACCTCAACCTGAACCTGAACCTCAACAACAACAACAACCTGAACCTCAACAACAACAACCTGAACCTGATGATGAACCTACTATTACTTATTCCCGCAAACATTCGGAAACGGTATATTACTAATAATTAATTATATATATATATATATTATTATCAACTTAAATGTGTGAATAAATAGCTTAGTTACGAAGTAATTTATTAATTAATTTTATTTTTTAGGAGGGACCATCATCTTCAAAGAATCTCGCAAAGGCGCTATTTGACGACGAGGTAATTTATTAATTAGCTAGTTACCGGCCACTTAATTAGTTATAAATTTAATTAATTTACTTCTTTGGTTTTGACTTCATTAATTATTTATTAATTATGTTAATGATGATTATATTGTTTTTCGTAGAAACTTGCGAGTATATCTGACGATGTGGTGCCCAAACCGACGCCTAAGAATAAGAGGGCGTTACCTGACCATTACACCACAATCGAGTTTAAGCAAAAGGTGAGAACCGAGACAATGAAAAAACTGCATACCGAGGGGTTAGCTCGCTTTAACGATGAGAGTCTTATTCAAATTAGTCTCGAAGCGGAAATAACGGGAAGAGCGGAAGTTGCATTTTTGTCTTACGACTTTTTACTCGATTGGTGTGGGTTACGCAAAATTGATGCTCATCATATGTTCGTATGGATCAAGTAAGTCACATGATTATTAATTAGTTTTATGTCAAAAATTATATTTATATATGTACTAATGCTTTATTATTTTACTGAACGTGTAGGTTCTTAACTGTATTCATCAATAACATGCGACATAACTTATGACAGCTACGGATTTATGTGCCCGTACGCATTGTCAATGCATATCAAACAATTCACATGGCCAGAACGAATCCAACACGTAGCTGACCGTTTGACTAAAGGCAAAAAAATTATTTTCGCTCCTTATAATGAAACCGGGTACGTATATGATTAAATATTATACGTATACGCTTGTGTGTGTGATTGTGTGCTGTTAATTGTTGTCGTGCGCTTGTTGGGTATTGTTGTGTTAATTCATTTTAATTATATCTTAACTAAATATTGTAAATTAAATGTATAGGAATCATTGGGTATTGACGGCGTTTGAGCTGTCGACGAAAAAAGTGTTTTGGTTAGACTCATGTGGTGGTCGGCCATCAAACATATTTACAGATTTGGTGAATGGGTAAGTTAATTTAAATCACATGCATATATATATGCGTTGAATTATAAATAGCTATATATAATCGATTTGATTTAAGCGATATATTTCTAATTTTTTGTAGTGCTTAGTCGCTAACTAGGGACCGTGATCCATTGTTGCAAATGATGGAAACAAATACTAGCCCTACATTTATTGCGATGACAATGGTATGTTATATATACTCCGTATATGATTTAAATCATAAATAATATATATCGTGTCAACTATATTTTAATTTATATATTTATAATAAGCATTGACTGTTTGTTTCTATGCCATGTTATTATTTTAGTGTCCTCGACAAACCGATTCGCACTCATGCGGCTATTTTGTTTGTCGCTATATGTATGAATTGATATGCTGTGGACGTAGTACTTTGTAAAATTCGGTAAGTGTTAAGTTGCTTTTTATAAGAATTTGTGATATGTTTTGTTTATTATTTTACGTCACGCATAATTTGTGATATGTTTTCTAATATTTTTGTAGTATCAACCAATAAGGCGACAAGCTAAAACATTTACAAACCAGAAGTCGACGAGATACGCGATATATGGGCAAAGTATGTGTTTAACCATCCAAAAGAGGAAGATTTTTTGTAAGTGATTAGCGGTCTTGTAAATCATTTATGCGTTTCTATGTATATAATATATGTACAAACCGTTGTTTGATCATGTGTATATGGAATGATGTTGAATACATTGGTTTGATTTTGTGCGTAAATATTATTTTGGAACGTCAGATTGACGTGATATTAAAATTATTAGCAAATTTCTAAAAAAAAAACCCAAACAATAACGGTTCTACACTTAAAACCGCTTGTAATTTAATTAGACAAATAAAATCAGAAAAGAATTAATAACAACAAAAACAACGATTTATAAATAAATAAATCGCTTTTAATTATTATATTAAATACAACGGGTTTTAGAAAAACCGTTGTTTTTAATATAATATAAATAACGGTTATTTAGTAAAACCGTTGTTGTAAGTTTATCAAATAAAAGATAAAAACGATTTAAATAACACAAAAAACAACGGTTATATAAAAAAAACCGTTATCTTTGTTATATTATAAAAAACGGTTCATTATTAAAACCGTTGTTTTTGTATTTTAAAACAACGGTTTTTCTATATAACCGTTGTGTATAATATAATAAAGATAACGGTTTTTTCTTTATAACCGTTGTTTTTAATCAATTATAACGGTTTTTTTTGAGCGTTGTATTTGAGTTTATCAACGGGGTTTCCATTTTTTTTGGCGTTGTTTATCTTTTTTGCAACGGTCGATTATAAAACGGTGCTTATTTTTATTTAAAACGGTTTACACCCGTTTTTAAAAGCTGTTTTTGTAGTAGTGATAGCCCTATACCTCGACCTCAAATCATACTTTCACATCACAATTTCACACACAATTCACAACCATAATACGTCTCTTACACCACAAATTCTCATCTTACATCCTTTCACATCCACAAAAGCCTCAAGCACTCAAAACCTTGAGTTCAACACACCATCCCGTGTTGAATTCATCCTCCTTTCAAGTTCAAGAAGCGAAGCTCTGCCCAGATCTGAAGCGTCAGGACAAGGTAGGTACCGATCCACTTGGATCAAAGCTTTTTCTTATTTTTTATGGACTAACAAAGGGGTCTACACTCTAGCGCCCCCCCGGCTTTGGCACCCGAGCGCGCTTGCCTTCCAAGTGTTCTTATTACTTCGGGTACACTCCATATCCGATGACACGCCAAAGTCGCATAAGCAACCGACCTTATAAAATAAACCAATGGACAATTGAACTTTATTTTATTTGCATGCATCTTGCACCCTTTCTGTCTTGCATTTAAATCAACTTAAACAATGAATTCGACCTTTAACTGAACCGTATTCGTTAACAAGTTAAACATGCTAAACTGAGGGTTTTAATCAATCTTTTTGCATCTCAGATCTCAGATTCTTTTACAAACTTATCGCACTTGTACGTAGCGATAACATTGGCTCAAATATCATCTTACAAGAATTGTTCTAGGTCAGTAGAGGCTATTTTTACATAGGCTTTTCTAAAAGGTTTTCATAAATCATTATTTGAATTAACTCTTTTTCTAAAGTACCCTCACCCCGAATCCAATCTGGTTTCACAAGCCTTAGATCTAGGGGTGTCGGCGTGCTCCAAAATCTAGGACATGTTTTTAACTTAGAACATGGTAGCAGGTTCCTATTTTCCGCGATAAATAGGTGGCGACTCCATAACAGTTCTTAAAGGTTTTTCTAACTTAATCTTTTTTAACTTTAAAATCCGCCCTTAAGCAAGACGCCGAGTTGGGTCCGATCCCGGGTTCCACAGTTTGGCGACTCCGCTGGGGAGATCTTATTTTTAAAAATTAAAAACTAGCTTTTTCTTTTTAAAAATAAAGAGGTGAAACTTGAAAGCCTTGAACAATCCAAGTATACATATTTGAGCTATGCACATTCGTTTAGAGTCCATTCCTTTTGGAATCTGGGCACCCTTTGCACCCTCGAGAGGTGGTTCCCACACGCAGGCTTGTCCACTCGTTAAAGCACATGCCGGCCCAGCTTTCCTCTCTCCTCCACGGCTTGTCAGAACGACTATCTCGACCGCCAAGGTTCTCTAGAAAACCTATCGCCCTACAGAAGGAAATAGAGGGGTTAAGTATCTGCCAAAGCGTACTCGAGGTAGTTGGAGGTGTACCCGACTGACTCATTTTTCACCCTTTTTGAGTCATACGTACAAGTTCGAGGCCATGCACTCCATGGTCCCTTTTCAAAATGAGCATATGCATTCATATCTTCGAAAACTCGCCTAAACGTTTCAAAGATAAACAAACCTAACATCTAACAAACTAACACTTTTCAAACAAAACTATCGCGAATTTTTGAAACAAGCTTTTTCAAAACTTCCCTTTTTCACTAACAAGCAAACACCCGAGCAAGGATTAAAACCCGAGCTCGTGGATTTCAATCCCCTAGGTCATACGGCCTAGACTCCACATTTAACATCCTCGGTTCGACTTGCTAACCGCTCTCGAGCCGAATCCTTCCTCTTTTACACATCCGACTCGAGCTCACCTCGGTAAATCACCGACATCAGTTCGACGGGTGCAAAGCAAAATATTTTAACATCGAGACGAGATGTGCGCCCGCATCCTCGCCTCAAAAGCTTCCTTTAGCTAAACTTTTTCAAAAACCTCCTTTTTCAAGCTTAAAAGGTCTCCCTAAACAAAGAAATGAGCTAATCATGAACGCTTAAAATGAACGTTGAATCTAATAGGACTAACTAGATACACGTCACACAAACCAATCCTTTCTCAACATCCTCGACTCGACTAGCCAACCGTTCACGAGTCGAATCCTTTCCATGCATCTAGGCTCGAGCCCTTAACGATGAACCGTTAACATGGGCTCGACGAATGCAAATCAAACACATTTCAACGTCGAGACAAGATCCGCACACGCTGCTTCGCCTCAAAGACTTCTTAGGCACAACATTGCTCCTAAAGCAATACACTCTCATTTTTGAAAAAAGCTCTCTTCAAAAATCTCCTCACTTCTACAAAACAAACAACACACTCTCATTTTTGAAAAAAGCTCTCTTCAAAAATCTCCTCACTTCTACAAAACAAACAACACACTCTCATTTTTGAAATAAACTCTTTTCAAAATCCTCTCATTTTTACGAAGCAAACAACACACTATCATTTTTGGAAATAAACTCTTTTCAAAAATCTTCACACTTTTACAAGACAATCAATGACATTCTCATCTTTGAAACAAACTCTTTTCGAAAATACCCGTGTTTTCTGCAAAACAAGCAAACCCTTTCATTTTGAAATAATCACAACAAACACCTTTCGAGGTTCTGGGTCGAACCAAATAGTCCTCCACTATTTCGATTCAACCCACTAAGCATTCTTCACAAATCACTCGAGAATAATCATTACATTCCCGAATCCTCTCTAGGCACGAGTGGAATACATGGCCTCTACCATCGCAAGCCATTTATCTCAAAGCATTTTCATAAAGCAAATCCCAAGAATCTCATCGCATTCTTGGAGACCTTTTCATTCTGAGCGGCTCGCGGCCCTTCATGTTTTTGACATAACTTCTTACAAAATTTACGAGTCAAATCGGCTAGTCTATACCTAGTTTGATTCGACCCAATCGCAAATCTCTTCAACTGCAAGGGAATAGTCACTACATTCCCTAGACCTTTCAAAACGTCAATGGCTACATGACTCACGGTCATCGTACGCCAATTCCTAGCAAAAAAATTTTTCAAATAAAGCACTTTACAAATCTCTTTGGGCCAAACGACCCAAAATCGAATTCGATTCAAAGAAAAATCATCTTTTACAAGCAAACAAAACCCGAGAATAGCCAAGCCCAATCTCGTGGACTTTTCATCGGACCAAATGATCTTGGCCCAATTCCTCTTAAGCAAAACATGTGGACGCGTAAACCCGTCCATATCCCACCTCAACATCTTTAACCCAACTAGCTTATCCCTATCATAGGTTCACTCTAAGCAATTCTATCGCAATCTACAACCGGCCCACAACGATATACCGTTAACTTGGGCCAATCGCACTCTTCAAGGTCAAGCCAGAAACGTGTCAACACGTCTCTAGTTCAAACACTTTCCAAACCTTTTGTCAAAGCACGACAAACTACTTTCACAAAATCCTCATCACGTTTTTGAAATAACCTTTTTTTAAAAATCCTTCCTTCGAACCGAATGGCCCATAGTCAGGACGGTTTGATCTAGACAAACAGTCTCCCCAAAACACCCGAGAATAATCACTTTATTCTCGTGACATTCCAAAACATAAATGAACTACGTGACTCACGGTCATTGTAAACCATTTATTACCAAGCACGTTCAAATCCGAGAATGGTGACCCATTCTCGTGGACCTATTCTCAAAAACAAATCTAACGGCTCACGGCCGCTAAACAAATCTAGCAAAATAAACATTTTCGAAATCCATGATCCAAAATGGCCTACCGCCATTTTAATCCAAACATCTCTTTTCACAAGACAACAAGACCTAGGAATGAACTAGCATCATCCCGCAAATCCTTCACGGTTAGACCAAGTGGCTCATAGTCGCTTTAATCTAACCCTCTTTCAAACCGAATGTATGAAAACGAGTATAACCGTATTCATCACATTTTCAAACACCCTTGATTCGGATAGCCTATCGCCACTCCGAATCGATTCACACTTTCACCGACAAGCCACCAACACGAGCTTATCGGATTTGATTTCAAAACGCCTTTTACATCGAGCCAAAATGTGACAACACATTTTGCTCAACAAAACATCCTGCTTTTCGCCGAAAACAAAACTTTTGCAAAATCAAAGACAAATCTAAGTATGCATGAGCCAAGTCCCGACGCGAGCATCAACCCCATCCGAGACATGTGCGTCTCGAGCACCCAGCGACGAATCCATCAAGGCGCCACCGACGATCTCACGGATCTCCTCAAGAAATTCGAGTCTTTTCAATACGGGTCGAGTTTTTAAACATAGAGTCAATCTCTGTCAGTCTAGGGCAATCGAGTCTGCGACGTATGACATTTTTAACAAATCGATAAAGGAATAAGTTTGCCTACAACCCAACTTCCTTCTTACACACTTTTCCCATAAAAAACACAATTCTACACCAGCATACATTGCATCCCAGGAACAACTATCCTAGGGAGATCTAGGCCGGGTACGAAGGTCCAAGTCAACAACTAAATCAAAGACACGAAGACAAGAAAGCTTCCGACGACTAAACACCTAAGGTTCACTAGTCTGCTCATGATCTACTACTCCACTGCTTTTGGAGGAGGGTCCATTAATTTGGAGCTCCACAGTGGTCATGAATTTGACCGCGACCAAAAATACGAGTATTCCTGGATCGTCCTCCGCGTACTCGATCGCGTGCCTAATAAGCAAACGAACTTGTCAGAGGAGCCCGCGTGATAGACACACGATCACGAGTGACCACCGAGTCAAGAAGTTTAGCAAGGTCCGAGCTCAAGCCCAAGCCATACAGGGCGTGGGATATTCTCAAACCAAACGGGAATATAAGGTACAAAGGTCAAAAACCAAAGTCACCAAAAAGCAAAAGTCTCAAAAGCTCCGGAACAAGGGGCAAAACAACTAAGCAAAAGCTTAAGAAGTCAAAAGCTTAAGAAGTCAAAAAGCTTAAGAAGTCAACAAGCTTAGAAATCAATAAGCGAGGGGCCGAAACCCCAAAAGCAAGAAGTACCAAAGCCCAGAAACGAGTGGCCAGGACCTTGAAATTCCAAACTGAAGACACAACAGAAGTAGCAAGCAACCAGCCTAGATCAACTAAGGAGAGCCCACCCTTAGGATGCAATGTATCAAGGTCAAACACATAAACACCCCTTGGACCGGCGGGTCCTTAAACACGCACCTTTCCACAAAAACAAACCCACCTCCTGGACCGGCGAGTCCTTAAACACGCACCTTTCCACATAAACACCTAATGCACACCCTTAAACGCGCTCTTCGGAACTACGCTAGGTTTGATTCCGTACCCACGAATACGTAGGCCGCTCTCCCGAGCTCAACCAACCTTTTACAAAAACCCACAAAATATTCCCCGTCCAAAGTTTCCATGCTAAGGATGTGTCCACAAAAATTCACAAAGTTCAAAGGCAAACTATTTCTTTATCGAGGCGACTAAAACGAATTCGTCAAGGCAAAGTTGTCATAGACTTAGGAGTAGTACTCTGCTTTTTGGTCTAACACCGCTTTGCAGAACAACAAAGATCCCACAAAGAACAAGCAAGCAACATTGGGGCTCCACCAACGACGTGCTCCGAATATGGCATCCATGCAACCGTCGAGTCTCAAATTACGATACGATTCGCTCTATTTTGCAAACTTTTCGGCATTTTAAGCATCGAGTCACACGCCGAGTCAATCCTCTTCCAATCAAACAATTTAGCGACATTTAAACCGCTCCTTTCAAAAACTCTCCGCCTTCAAAACGCCTCCCTGAACGACGCGCTTTTTCAAACTTACACGAGGCAACGCACCCTCACATCAGCTAATCACCTTTCAAAATTAACTCAATACTCGAGTTGATATGAAAACACTTTGCAATTCACTTTTTGCAAACACACCCTTTCGCAAACAAAATGTACCTTTCGAAAATGCATCTCAAATCCTTGAAATGCATCTCGAATCTTCGAAGTCTAAACTTTTCCAAAAATTTAACTCGGCACTCAAGTTAATACATTTTGAGAAACAAAGATTCTTCAATTTAACTCACCCGAGTTAACACATTTTAAGCAAAAGCTCTTTCGAACTACGCCGGTTTGATTCCACGTTCGTGGATACGTAGGCAGCTTACGCAAAGCACAACCGAATTTAGCACTACATCCCACTCCGTGTTGTCATGAGATTCCACCGACAACTGGGGGCTTTTCAACCTTTGCACTCAAATGACCCTCCACGGTCTTCACAACTCTAGCTTAAGCTCACAACGTCTAACACCCCTTCATCTTGCATGAAGCCTTACAACCGACATTTCTAGCATTCATTTTTAAAGCTCATTTCGACAACTAAAGCGAATCTTTTACAAAAATGATTTTTCAACAAAAAGCTTTTTAATCCAAACATCCCAATCGGGAATCATTTCACTTTCAAATCCAAGCCTACTAACTACGCAGGTACACGGAAGCACAACACAGCACGGAAGCGAAAGACGACGAAAGCAACTACAAAGTTCAAGCCAAGCTACAACAAACAGTCATGTAAACAAGGGTTCACACAATCCTTTTCACACAATCCTTATTACACAAGCATACTAATACAACTAATGGTGAAGACGACGGTACTCGTCAAAGTCTACTGAACCCGAGCCACCCCAAAGACGACTCGACACAAATTGAATCGCCTGCTCCACCCACGCTACATTATTCTCCATTTTGCCTTAATTTCAATCAAATTAAGCCAAACTACGGGGGAAAATTCAAAACCAAACACCATACTCTTCATTTTGACTCAGTTTTCATACAAAACTTAGTCAAACTTGAGGGGGTAATCCAAAAACTCCTCCTGATACACGCCCTATACTTTGACTCAGTTTTCATACAAAACTTAGTCAAACTCGAGGGGGTAATCCGAAAACACCCTTTATCCTACTGCAACCCATAGCCTTTTACATAGTTTGACTATCGTTATACACCATAACTCAGTCAAACTGGGGGCTCATATACACCGACACCATAACTCAGTCAAACTGGGGGCTGACGCTTCCTATCAAGAATTAAACCTTTACAACGAAAAATGGGATAATTTTTCGCGTTTTCGAAGACACCCTTGCTATAAATACCCACATCAACATAAGCATCTACGGTTGAGCGACACCTCCAGAACCGCTACAAACATGAACATGCACACTAAAAGCATAACACTTTCATGTGTGCATCAGACAAGCAACACCCAAGAAACATCCCAAGCACCATACATTCCAAGCCCAAGAGACATGTATCATACGAATCCAAACGAATCACCAGATACCACGTTTCATGGTCGAAGCAAGCGAAATTGAAGATTTCGGAAGGAAAATCGCGAGTTTGAATTTTTCCGGGTTCGAAACCGCGACATGTGCGAATGAGTTCACGTTTGAAGTCGTCAATTGATAAGAGATTCCCCGGAAGAATCACTAGTCAACAAGGCAATTTCTGAGGCGTGTTTTGTTCCACGTTGTCTCTCCATATTAGGCTCGTCAAGCCTAAGTATTTTTCTTCATGCACGCAAGCTTTCATGGTTAAGGCGTCACCTAAAGTCCGCCACATGCGCTAGCATATCCCGCTATGCCTTGGTTAAGGCGTCACCTACAGTCCGCCATACGCGTGTACTAAGCATTTAATACACGGTACAGAAGCAGAAACACGAACACTCTTCACGAGTCCTTACACCCTCTTACACGTCCCTGTGGAGTATCGCTTCCTCCCCACAGAGTCCACACACCTATACAGACATTTCCTACGGAGTCCATGACATACCCTTCGACTTCCCCAGCAAATCACTAACATAAACACCAAGCGTCTGTATCAGCACATTCAGCACATCCAAGCAATTACACGAAGCCATACACTTGAGCACATACACCTTCCTCGGACCATAATCCCGGCGAATATACACCTGCACCCCTAACAAGACGAAACACCATCACTCTCCCAAACAACCACAACTACACCTACGCCTCGGCGAGACCATACATATACACCCTTCCTAGCAAACTAGTACTTCTCCAAAGAATACTACACTAAGCACTCGCGCTTCCTACGAGACCCGTTCAACATCAACAATGGCCTCAAGAACGACAAGACTACACTACAACGAGCATTTACATCACCTTCTCCTCAACCAAAGGCAATCAAGCTGCAGAATAACTACACAGACACTCCTCTACGAGCCCAAGCACAAGCACTACGCAATATACACCTAACTCCAAGCATTTCACTCTACATAGACACTCCTCGGCGAGTTCAAGCATTACACCTGACGCTCTTTCACGAGACCTGCACCTACACCCACATAAGCACCCCTACTCAAACATCTTACAAGCACCTGCACCCCTGCACTTTAGGCCCTTATACACATGCAATACGAAGACATTACAAGCACCAACAACATCCGACGATACCAAGCATATACAAAGGCACCATCAACGACAGTACAACAAGCACGACGAAGACATCCAAAGAGGGCTACAGTTCTTATAGCATGCATGGACCGCCAAGTCCTTAAATGCGCACGCCTCCCCGCTTAGCCCTGCTCAAGTCCTCGTCTCACCCTGGACACATGCTTCGCTCACCGATCAGACGAGATCAGAATGGTCCTGGATATGAGTCGTAGGAGTTTGACTAGCGCTCTAGTCCGAGCTCTACCAAACTGGGGGCTCTGTGGATACCCATATCCGCATTCCTCCCAAACAAAACCCCGTGATGTAACACGGACTTTTATTACGCATGTTTAACGCCGACTTAAACGGTTCTAACTAATGTCGAATTCCACTTTGAGTCGCTTTGAAATGTTAAAATGATTTAGGTCGCATCACATCACATTTAAATAACGTTCATTTTGTCCATTTGAGTCTAGCTTGGTCCTCGCCCCGCTTCATTTGGCATGAGCTTAGCATTTGCACTACAATTGGCCCTTTTACATTAACAAGGTCTAATTCAAAGATTCCTAAATTCCTAAATTTAGGCCCGGTAGCTAAAACCGCTATTTAGCATCCTCTTACACAAAATACAACCTCACGTCTTAGCTTATTTCACAAATCTATGCAAATACACCCCTTTTTATTTTTCCGGGTCTCGGGCCCAAAACCGAGCCCAAACCCAAGCCTTTGGCCCGCACTCCAAGGCCCTGCACATCATAAAATATCTCAGAAATATCTCAGCTCTTTTCTTGGCACACACGCACGAAATTAAACTGTATCTTTCAAAGATTTTATGCAACCGAAACTTGAAAGCTTTTTAAACCACACCCACAAACCGCATGACCTTGTGCGGTTTGGGGTGGCAACCGCATAGGCCTATGCGGTTTGCCCTGTCAACCGCATAAGGCTATGCGGTTTCTCGGCCAGTTTTTATACCCCGGTTTCCTAATTTCTCCGAGGTTTTTAGTATATATAGCCCTATACCTCGACCTCAAATCATACTTTCACATCACAATTTCACACACAATTCACAACCATAATACGTCTCTTACACCACAAATTCTCATCTTACATCCTTTCACATCCACAAAAGCCTCAAGCACTCAAAACCTTGAGTTCAACACACCATCCCGTGTTGAATTCATCCTCCTTTCAAGTTCAAGAAGCGAAGCTCGCGGATCCAAGCGTCAGGACAAGGTAGGTACCGATCCACTTGGATCAAAGCTTTTTCTTATTTTTTATGGACTAACAAAGGGGTCTACACTCTAGCGCCCCCCCCGGCTTTGGCACCCGAGCGCGCTTGCCTTCCAAGTGTTCTTATTACTTCGGGTACACTCCATATCCGATGACACGCCAAAGTCGCATAAGCAACCGACCTTATAAAATAAACCAATGGACAATTGAACTTTATTTTATTTGCATGCATCTTGCACCCTTTCTGTCTTGCATTTAAATCAACTTAAACAATGAATTCGACCTTTAACTGAACCGTATTCGTTAACAAGTTAAACATGCTAAACTGAGGGTTTTAATCAATCTTTTTGCATCTCAGATCTGCATTCTTTTACAAACTTATCGCACTTGTACGTAGCGATAACATTGGCTCAAATATCATCTTACAAGAATTGTTCTAGGTCAGTAGAGGCTATTTTTACATAGGCTTTTCTAAAAGGTTTTCATAAATCATTATTTGAATTAACTCTTTTTCTAAAGTACCCTCACCCCGAATCCAATCTGGTTTCACAAGCCTTAGATCTAGGGGTGTCGGCGTGCTCCAAAATCTAGGACATGTTTTTAACTTAGAACATGGTAAAGAGTTCCTATTTTCCGCGATAAATAGGTGGCGACTCCATAACAGTTCTTAAAGGTTTTTCTAACTTAATCTTTTTTAACTTTAAAATCCGCCCTTAAGCAAGACGCCGAGTTGGGTCCGATCCCGGGTTCCACACCTTCTCTGAAGACTCTGGCCTTGACATGTTTGTTGAAAGTCCTGGCCACATTCTGCTGATAAGCTGCTAACCTTATCTTGGCTGCATCCCTTAACTCTTCTGCAAAATCAAGACTGGAAGATAACAAATCTGGGTTAGTTTCTAAACTGCTCGCACCATACCTTCTTTGTTGGAGCAGGACACTTCGCTGAATCACCGCTTCACAACCATACACCAAAGAGAATGGAGTCCGTCTGTGGAATTCTTTGGTGTAGTTTTGTCACCCACGTAACTAAAGGTAGCTCTTCCGCCCATCTCCTCGCTGCCTCTTCAGCTTCTTCTTCAAGGTTTTGATGACAATCTTATTGCTAGATTCCGCCTGACCATTACACTGGGGATATCTTGGTGCAGAAGTGAGCAGTTCAATATTCCAAGTTGCACAGAACTCCCTAGTCTTGTTCCCTACGAACTGTGTACCATTGTCACATACAATCTGGCTTGGAATTCCAAATCTGCAAATGACGTTCCTTTTGATAAATGAGATGACTTCCTTTCGCTACACTTCAATGCTTCGCTTCAATCCATTTTGAAAAGTAGTGCGTCATTGCCAACATAAAGACCTTACGTCTCCGGAGCCATTGGAAGCTTTACAACTATGTCCATGCCCCATTTCATGAAAGGCCACGGTGCGTAAATGGGATGTAGAATCTCGGTGGTTGATGAATCATTGGAGAATGCTTCGACATGCTTCACATTTGCTTGCGTATTCCATGCCTTCCTTTCTCATAGTTGGCTGAAGTAACCAAATCTCGAGCTCTGGCGGCGGACTTCTCCCAAAGACTGTGGTTGCCACAATCTCCTTCATGTAACTCTTCCGAGCAGGTTAAGCCTGCCGGTTCTAGACAACGCAAATATGGACTGACATAGACTTCTTGTACGTAACATCATTAATCAAGACATACCTCGAGGCTTTAAGCCAAAAAGCTCTAGCCTCAAGTCCGTCTGGGGTAAAACACCATCTCTAAGAAAAGAATAAAAAGGTGCGCCAAGAGAGGAGTGGAAGTAGACGAGGTTGAGCAGGATCGGACTTCTCTATAGAAGGTCCGAGGAGGTGTACTATGGGAATCTGCCCAAGTCTGCAGGTTCAAACTAGAGCCAAGACTAGCTGTAGAGTCCGCTGTGAGTTCTGGTCTCTGGGATCCGGTCAATCCTAAATCGTCAAACTTGAAACCAGGGTTCTAGCCTTCTCAAGGTAGAGCAACATCTTAGAATCTTTGGCCGCAAAGGAACCGATTAACTGATTAACAATAAGTAAAGAGTCGCTTTTTACCTCCAAATTCTTGACACCAAGACCAATACTGACCATCAAACCTCGCAATTAATGCCTCGTATTACGCCTCATTGTTGGTGGTACGAAATTCACAAATGACACTGGGCTAGTATGTCCCCTTGTGGCGATTTCAGGACAATGCCTGCACTAAAACCTCGACATTACCGCTCCATCAAGATACAACACCCAGGTCTCTCCTTTTACGCCTGTGTAAGCTTCAACACCTCCATAGCACTACTTTCTTCCAGGGTCGGGTGAAATCGCCCACAAAATCCGCCAAGGCTTGTGGACTTTATCGGCTGCTCGGGTTCATAATCGATGTCGTATGTACCGAGCCGCATTGCACCATTTAGCCATTCTCCCAGACAGTTCAGGCTTTCTCAAGACTGACTTTACTGGAAGGTTAGTTCTAACACAAATATGATGACTCTCAAAATAAGGTCTAAGCTTAGTGGTTGACATAATCAAGGCGAGAACATACCTCTCCAGAAGAGAATACCTGGTTTCAAAGATCTAGCAAGCTCTTACTCACGTAGTATATTGATAATCGCAAACCATCTTCTTCCCGACCAAGATCGCACTTCACCGAATGCTCCGTGATCGATGTGCAGACTTAGCGGTTCTTTCTCTTCTGGTCTGGATAGCAGTGGTGGGGTTGACAGGTAACTCTTCAGATCCTGGAATGCTTCCTCGTGCTTCTCGCTCCATTCGAACTCTTTATTCTTCTTCAGCATATCATAGAAGGGCTTGCACCTTTCTGAGGACCTGGAAATGAACCCGCTCGTAGTCGCTACTCTCCCCGTTAACTTCGGATATCTTTCACAGATCCGGGGCTCCAGATCTAAGATTGCCTTTATCTATTCTCGACTTGCTTCAATTCCTCTTACGGTGACCAAGTAGCCTAGGAACTTTCCAAAGACACTCCAAAGTTGCACTTTGTTGGATTGACTTCATATTGAACTTGTCCGCACTGCAAACGCTTGTTCTGTGTGCTTCACATGATCTTTGGCATCTTTAGACTTTACCACCATATCATCGATATAAACTTCCATTGTCTCCCCAATTAGATCTTTGAACATCATATTGACTAGCCTTTGCAGGTGGCCCCAAAGATTCCCGAGTCCAAAGGGCATGGCGGTGTAACAAGAGATTCCACGGCCTCGTCATGAATGACGTTCCTTCCTGGTCCGGAGGATACATCTTGATCCGGTTAAAACCACTTGAGGCGCCCATGAAGGTCGAACCTCATGGCCGCCAGCCTTGTCCACCATGGCATCAATGTGAGGAAGAGGGAAAGGATCTTTGGGGCATGCCTTGTTCGGATCTGTGTAATCTCACGAGACTCTCCACTTTCCATTCTTCTTCCGCACAACAACCACATTAGCTAACCAATCGGGATACATTACCTCCCTTACCATGTTCATGTCCAGCAATTTTCCGGACTTCTTCGTTGATGATAGCATTTCTCTCCTGGTGCGAACTTCCCGCGTTTACGGTGCAATCGTCCTGCATTTGGGATCAATGTTGAGCTTGTGCGTGATAACGCCAGGATCGATTCGATCATGTCAAAGTGGCTCCATGCAAAACTTGATTTCTTAGACTTCAGAAACCGATCGGATCGGATTCGACATCGATGGTACATCACCGCCTACCAACACTTTCTTTTCTGGGCAGCTCTGGTCTACACTGATCTGGTCCATCTCCAATCTCGACTTTTACGGTTCCACTATCGACTTGACTGGTTTACGTAATTGCTATGCGAGAGTTTTGTTGGTGGTCGGAGGTTTCAAGGTCGCTCTGTAGCATTCTCTTGCTGATCTGCCTTTCTCCCTTTATCAGCAGAACTCCCCATTGAGTTGGGACCTTCACACATTGATGGTAAGTAGATGCCACAGCCTTGAGATTGTGGATCCAAGGCCTGCCTAACAAAACATTATACGAGGTCATAGAATCAATAACATTAAACTTCTCAAAAGAAGAAACTCCCTGGGCATAGGTGGGAAGTGAGATCTCTCCTAAGGTGTGCTTGGTCTCGCCACTAAATCCAACCAGAACATTGGAGTTCTTGGTCAACTTATCCTGGCCTATACCCATTTCCTTCAATGCATCCAACATGATCAGGTTCACGTAATCGCCCCATCAACCGTAACTCCCTGCATAAGGGTGCTTCCAATCTGCAACTTGATCACCAGGCTATCATGGTGCAGAACTGGGATGCCTTCACAATCTTCATGATCAAAAGTGACAACTTCCCAATTCTTCTCCACTCTGGTTGGAGGTTGCATCTTCTCTTGCTTTGCTATCCTTTTAGCTGCAGAATAGGTTAGTCCACAGATATCAGAACCACCATTAATAAATTTTACCTCGTGTGTATAGGGTGGAGGATTTGGCGGATTTTATGACTCCTTTCCCCTAGAATCCTGGGATCTGGCGCTTTCAGTTCTGGCCTGATTCCTCTGGACTGGTCTGATGATGTCCTTCAGGCGTCCAGTTCTGAGCTGGTAAGATATCTCTTGTTTGAAGGCATAGCAGTCTTCTGTGCTGTGACCAATGTCTCCATGGTACTCACAATACTTGTTTGGATTCCTGTTTGGATTTGGATTATCATTCCTCTTGGGCCATCTTGCAGCATTCCCAAAGCTCTCCAACTTTGCTATTAACTGTGGAACCTCCACACCGAGACTGCTGATATCAAGGGAGTCATCAGAATTGACTGTTAATCGACGGCATGTACTTATGTTCTGGGTGGCTCTTTGTATGGTCTTGGCCTCGTTCTAGGTGCGCCCACTATCGACTTCTGCTCACCTTCTCATACCTAATCTGTCCGCCGATCAAAGCATCCTCTTCAAGTCTAATCTGGGCCAAGGTCTTTGCTCGCACATCTTCAAAAGTAACACAAGGATACTTGGTTAGTTCACGATAAAGCTCGTAATTGACCACCAAACCTTGCCTATAAGCCTGGATAGCGGTTGTAACGTCACGATTGGGGATAGAGATCTTCTCCTTGTTAAACCTCCGGAGATAGTCTCGTAGGGATTCATCTTTCTTACGCATACAGTGCATGCGGATCACTTGTTCGCTTCTCTAACTTCCTGCCGCTAAAGAACCGGGCAACAAAGACATTCACAAGATTAGCAAACGATTTAATAGTACCGCTTTGGAATATTGACAAACCATTGCAGTTTGGTCCAGCCAGAGTAGAACCAAAGCCTTTGCACATGCAAAGGCTTCTGTACTCTTTTGGGGTGGGACGTGTACATTCTTTGCTTGTACCGGGCAACGTGGTCCCGTGGATCTCTGTACCATCATACGCTTTCATCCTCAAACATCAACTTCTTTGGGATGTCCTGCATGGTTATAGCCTTGCTGAATGGTGAATCTGCATAACACTCTTGGGAAGCCTCCTCTATTGGTGCTGCAACTCCTGGAATTTTTGCAACCTTGTCATGTAACTTCTGGAGTTCTTGCATCATCATGAGGGTAAAGTTGATCTTCTTCTTGCCCTTCCTTTTGTCAGCATTCTCGGATGATTCTTCCTCATCTTCACCACCCAGGAGTTGGTCTTCGAGATCCTCATCCTCGTCCAGATTAGAGAAATCTATTCTCTTGATTATAGAACTCAAGGATGCCCCAGGTTTGATCTTTGAAGTACTGTCCTTAGCAGAATCCAACTTTGTCTTTAGAACAGACTCTGTCTCCTTCAGTCTTGCATTCTCTTCTGAGATTTGCTGAATCTTGGACTGCGCATCTTGTAACTCCTTGGACAATTGTTCCAAAGTCTGATCAGCCATTAGAGTATGGAAAAGGTGATTTTTGTGAGATTTTTGTGAAAAAAGTTACGCAAATTAATAAACTGGTTGCCCCACGGTGGGCGCCAATTTGTTTTGGTAAAAACTTAACAAGTATGAAAATGGAGAAAAGTGGATCAACTAGTACTATTTGCGGAACAGAACAGAACTGAGCTATACAGGACAGAACTAAGGACGCAGAGATTTGATGACGCAGAAGCCCCGAGAAGAAGATGGGGAAAACTGCGGGCTACCAAGCCAGGAGTACTTTTATTAATATCAGAGTTGGGATTACAGAATACAACTGTGAGAATGATCACTTCTGTAGCAATTCGTACAGAACTGACTGTAATTATCGTATTGTGATTATCTAGTGCTTAAGTATGCTAATGAATGTAAAAAAAATCCTCAAAAATGTACAAATGAGCCTCTATATATAGGCAAATCAAGCTGCAAAATCAGTTCCTATTTTCTAGGGCACTTCTCCCATGATCTCCACTATCTTTGGCGGTTAAATAACTTCCATTGACTCCACTTCTGCTCAGCTGAATTATCTTCCATTACTCCATGATCTTTGTAACCGTCATAGTTGACCTCTGCTGACCATAACTGCCATGCCTCTTCTGACCTGTTCTGGGCTATAACTGCTATTGCTCTTCTTTCCTGCTCTGTACCGTATTTACAGTGTCTATCCAGAACTGCCAATTCTGGGTAGCATAAAATCTGGTCATAACAGAACCCTGGTTTTGAAGTTTGACCAGTTTAGGATTGACCAGATCCCAGAGACCAGAACTCACAGGCAGACTCTCTAGCTAGTCTTGGCTCTAGTTTCAAACCTGCAGACCTGGACAGGATTCCCATAGTACACCTCCTCAGACCTTCTATAGAGAAGTCTGATCCTGCTCAACCTCGTCTACCCCCACTCTTAGCTCTTGGAATGCACCTTTTATGCTTTTCTTAGAGATGGTGTTTTACCCTGCACGGACTTGAGGCTAGAGCTTTTCGGCTAAAGCCTCGAGGTATGTCTTGATTAATGATGTTGCATACAAGAAGTCTATGTCGTGTCCATATTTGCGTTGTTCAGAACTGCCAGGTTTAACTGCTCGAAGAGTTACACGAAGGAGATTGTGGCAACCACAGTGCTGGAAGAAGTTTGGCCAGCAAAGCTCTCAGATTTGGTTACTTCTGGCCAACTATGAGAAAGGAGGCTGTGGAGTACGCAAGCAAATGTGAAGCATGTCAAAAGCATTCTCCAATGATTCACCAACCAGCTGAAGTCCTACACCCTATTTCTGCACCATGGCCTTTCATGAAGTGGGGCATGGACATAGTTGGAAAGCTTCCAATGGCTCCAGGACAGAAGGTGTTTATGTTGGCAATGACAGACTACTTTTCGAAGTGGATTGAGGCTGAAGCGTTCAGAAGTGTAACAGAAAAGGAAGTCATTTCGTTTATCAAGAGGAACATCATTTGCAGATTTGGAATTCCAAGCCAGATTGTATGTGACAATGGTACACAGTTCGTAGGGAACAAGACTAGAGAATTCTGTGCAACTTGGGGTATAGAACTGCTCACTTCTGCACCAAGATATCCTCAGTGTAATGGTCAGGCAGAATCTAGCAACAAGATTGTCATAAAGGTCCTAAAGAAGAAGCTGAAAAAGAGGCGAGGGAGATGGGCAGAAGAGCTACCATTAGTTCTGTGGGCTGACAGAACTACACCAAAGACTTCTACAGACGGAGACTCAGTTCTCTTTGGTGTATGGTTGTGAAGCGGTGATTCCAGAAGTCTCTGCTCCAACAACAAGGTATGGTGCGAGCAGTTTAGAAGCTAACCTGAGTTGTTGTCTTCTGTCTTGATTTTGCAGAGGAACTAAGAGATGCGGCCAGGATAAGGTTAGCGACTTACGGCGAGAATGTGGCCAGGACTTTCAACAAGCATGTCAAGGCCAGAGTTTTCAGAGAAGGAGATTTAGTTCTGAGGAAAGTATTTGTAAACACAAAGGAAAAGTCTGCAGGAAAGCTAGCCCAGTCTGGGAAGGACCATACTTGATTGATTCTGTTGTAGGCCAAGGAGCCTATAGATTGGTAACTCTGGAGGGGGAGTTGATTCCTAGAGCATGGAATGCAACCAACCTCAAACTTTATCTTTGTTAATACGGTATTTTCAATTCTGACCTTTCAATTCTGTAATTTCAATTCTGCACTCCTTAATTGTTTTTTGTAAATATTTCTTTTCCATTCAACAAAAACCATTGAACTCCAATGGTGTAGTTTAACTTTATTTCTAGTTTTGCAGATTACATCTTTGGTTCAAAAGTAAATATTTTCTATCACAAATAAAAACAAAGTAAATATAGTACGCTACATATTACAAATAAAGGAGTTAATCCTCCAGACTTGTTAAGGAGTCTATCCTCCAGTTCTACTCAGGGAGTTCAACCTCCAGCCTGGGCCTAGTCCCGGACCTTAGGAACTTGTCTTCCAGACTTGAGCTTAGTCCTCGGCCTTATGCGGCCAAATCTGCGGTGGAGATCTTCCTCCCGTCCACAGTGCGCCTGGCCTCGCAGAGCAAATCACCCTGGCCAGAGGATGCGTCCTCGGATTGACGGACCAGGGCTTAGCCGCCGTTAAGAGATGTCCTATAATATCCCTTAAGGTAAGCCATGATCATGCGTACATAAGTCTGGGGTGTACACCTGCGAGGTTAGTACATTCACAGAACAATAGAAGCAATAGAAGCAATAGCGACAATAGTGATTAAGTCCTTGGACCACCAAGGCTAATTACTTAGCAACCGAATCTGTCAGAGCAGACTAGAAAAATGTCTTGCTCTGCAGACTAAGCAAAAGTACCACAGTAGCAACAGATAGAAGTCCACAGAAATAATTACAGACCTGGACATACCAGTCCAGGCCAGACCACAGATAGAGCAAATTGTTCAATAATTACACAGAAAGTTCATAATTGTTTTTCATTCTTCTTCTTCTTCAGAAGGATTGTCATCAGCCTGGGCATCTTCGCCAGCACCACCGTCACCAGCCGCAGAGCTCTCTTCCTGATCAGTGCCAGCTGTTTCCTCTCCTGGAACTGGTACGCCTGGGAAGAGCTGTTTAAACTTCTCCACAGCAGCATCAATATCCCACTCCTCACGCTCGGACTCTGAGGCACGCATCATCTGAATTCTGGTCTGGGCTGTGTAAAACATCGCCAGATCAGTCTCTTGGTTCTGGAGCTGTCCCTCAAGCTCTTGAACACGCGCCTGGAGGCTCTCGTTTTCTGACCTCAATGAGGCCAGTTTCTCCTCAGACTTGGCAGCAGCAGCCTTGGCTTTTTCCGCCGCCGCCTTCATACCGTCCCGAGCTTTCTCCAAGTGCAGACAGGCTTGCTCTTTCGTGAGCAACCTGGTCCTCCAAATGATCCACACGATCCCCAGAAGTGGAAATTATGTGCCCCAAACTCGAGATACAGTCAAGAGTCTGCAAATGTAATGGTGTAAGGTACAATAGTGGTAGAATTATCATGAGAATTTGTACTAGAAGTATATCAGGTTATTACCTGCAGAGCAGAGTGAGTGGCTCTAAACGCCAGTTCTGTGGTGCCAACCCTGATCAGGTCTGGGTTGACCCTCTTAGCTGCTTGTTGGATTATTTTTCTACGCTTTGTTGATGGCGTCTTTGGGCCGAGAAATGTCCCTGGTAGTGACAACCCTTCAACCTCCTCAACCTTTCTCTTCTTTGATTTTTTGTCTGGTGTGTCCTTCACTGTTTCAGCTTGAGCCTTTCCCTTGCTAGGCTCCTCAATCTTCAACTCCTTAAATCCTGGAGTAGGAATAGCAACACCGGTAGGAATGAATTCGGGTTTTACATCTGGACCCCCAACCAGAATAGCATCCATCTTCTCCTGAAGGAGGGCAGGATTCAGCCTACCCCTAGTAATTGGCCTAGAAGATTCACCTAACATAAGACCACATTCGACTTAGAACTACATATCCAGATTAGACTTAATCAGACTTGACCAAAGGAATAATTAAGAAACTTACCTTTAATAGCAGAAATCATAGGCACATGAACCTTCACCGTTTTCTTTGATGGCCTACAGAATGTGGGGAACGCCGTTTTGTTGTCCTCTTCAGACCAAGTCCTCTCCTTGAGGGGCAAAGCCATGAATGTAGCAATCCTAACCTTGGAATCCTCACTCGGCACAGGCTGCCAAGAATCCGCTAGAAACACAAAACATAAAGCCTCAGACCTAAACAGAATAGAAAAGCTAGAAACAGCAGATTTGGGACAGAAGTGACTAACCTCTCTCTCCAATAGGGTAGTCCAAACAGCCGCTACCCCCAAGAGTATCACTTTTTAGAAAAAGGAAACCTGTCTTCCAGTCTTTATCATCCCCAGTATCAGGGTGCTCAACCAGATTGCTCTGGCCTTTCATGATTCTAAAGATAAATCTTCCTCGGCCCTGGGCCCTTACAGAGTAAACGTTTTTAAGGTCTTGCACCGTCAGTTGCAGTCTGAACTTTGTGCAGAGCTTGTCAACCAAGCAGATAATTTTCCACATGCTAGGCATTAATTGGCAAGGGGCAAGCTTCATTGAAGAAAGCACCCCGCTGATCCAAGAATTACAAGGAATTCTCAGTCCAGCCCTAAAAGGAAATTCATAAATAGAGATCCATCCTGGACAAGTCCAGGAAGCCGTGACATAGTCATCACAGGGAACAAAGATTATAGCAGACTCAGGCACGATCTGATGATCTTTCAGATGTTTGATGATTGATTGAGAAAGTGTGTTCTTGGTTTCGTCATCAAAGGAATCACCTTTGATGAACTTTTGGTCGCCAAACATGATCTCAGTGATCTCAGGTTTCTCAAGATCTATCACTTGTTCCGCCATGATTTTCAGATGGTTTTGATTTGATTTGATGATTAAAATAACAAAAGAGGAAGATGATGAACAGTAGAAGGTAAAAACGAAAGTTGGCAAGGTAAGTTCTCGAGAAATTACTGGAGGCTCCTATTTATATTCAAGGGTAAAAGAGTACAAGTGGGATTAGGATTTTACCGTTGGTAAAATTCAAAACAGCCCAGAGTTAGCCAGTTGCTCTTTGTTGAAGTCAAATCTGGTTTAAATGCTCACCTACTTCTAATTTAAACGTTATCCCTTTGAATGTGGTACACAAGTCTGGCTAAATGCGTAGTTGATTCGAATTTTATAGCTGTTGTCTCCATTCTAGTCTGTTCTGTATTGAAGTGTTTGTACAGGATTGTTTCCTCAAGTTTGCTGAACACAGCACTTGAGAAAACAAAGGGCATTTGTTATGACCAGATTTTGCACTACCCAGACCTGGCAGTTCTGGGTAGACGTCAAGAATATGGTACAGAGCAGGATAGAAGAACAAATGGCAATTATGGCCCAGAACAGGTCAGAAGAGGCATGGCAGTTATGGTCAGAGGAGGTCAACTATAGCGGTTACAAAGATCATGGGATAATGGAAGTAATCACCGAGCGTAGTGGAGTCAATGGAGGTTATTTAACCGCCAAAGATAATGGAAGTCATGGAAACGTGCCCTAGAAAATAGGAACTAATTCTCAGCTAGCTTTGCCTATATAAAGAGGCTCATTTGTACATTTTCATTCATCTTTTTACTCTCATTAGCATACTTAAGCACTAGATAATCACAATACGATAATTAAACTCAGTTCTGTACGAATTACTACAGAAGTGATCATTCACACAGTTGTACTCTGCAACCCCAACTCTGATATTAATAAAAGTACTCCTGGCTTGGTAGCCCGCAGTTTTCCCCATCTTCTTCTCGGGGCTTCTGCGTCATCAAATCCCTGTGTCCATAGTTCTGTCCCATATAGCTCAGTTATGTTCTGTTCCGCAAATAGTACTAGTTGATCCACTTTTCACCATTTTCTTACTTGTAAAGTTTTTACCAAAACAAGGTAGATAGGTCAACACCTACTACTTACCCAACGTAGAAGGGGTCATGTGGAGAGTAAGGTCCTACATGCCTACCGACGAAGAAGGGGCTCATAGCAGTTTTTCCTATGAAGACTAATCTCAATTTTAGAATAGAGGAAGGTCCCATCATCTCATTTTTAATTCATTTTAAGTGAACAAAGTCTAGCATTACGTGAATGATTAAATTGAGGTGATAGCCCTAGAACGAGTGACATCCGTATGTCTATGAAATATGATGCAACTACATGGTCCATATTCATGCATATTAGGTGGTTTGGTTTAGTTTAGGCGGAATAAGATGCTACTATCTAACGTGTGAATGCAATAAAAAACGGTAAAAAAACACAAGAATAAAACACCTAGTGTGGCCTATCCCTATGAAAATAAAGACAAAGTACAAATTGGAATCCATCCATGGACCCTAAAGCTTGTCTTCATTTTTCATCTTGGGCTTTAAGTGGGAGTTGGACATCTCCATCTTGAATCTTCATCTTGAAACTTATCAAATTACATTTTGAATTACAAGATAAACCTATTTACATTCTAATCCAAAAATACCAAAAATAATAAAATTACAAGAGGGGAGATTCGAGATCTCAAAAATACAACCAACGATTATGTTTCCTTCATTACGAAAATACAATCTTCTAAGGCCACGCTAGTAAACTACAACCTTTTGTACAAAATTAATGCGTAAAATTAAACCATTCAAAACATTCATTCACAAAATAAAGCATCAACTAAAACAATATATATAACCAATGCATATAAAAGATTAAATATCCAAACCACCTTTTTAAATGATTATAATTATGCAACAATTCCTTAATTGTTCATAAAACCTAATCAAAACATAATCTAAAAATTCATATTATCAGTATAACATAAATTAGGTCACAAAAATATTTTAAACTTCTTTAAAATATTTGGTATCAAATATTATGAACTTTTTCGTAATAACATAATATTCATTATCTTTATAACAAATATAACAAAATAGAATATCCCAAAATAAAACAAAAAAAATAAAAATTTCGGCCAAAGTGAAAAAACCAAACCGAAAAATTATTATTATTAATTTTTTTTTTTTAAATTTAATATTTCGGCCAAAAATAAAAAAAATTACCAAAAGTAAAAAAAATAATTCGGCCAACATTAAAAAATGAATTAAACAGTTTTAATTCGATTATGCTAATAATTAGATCGATACTAACTCAATTTTAATCCGTATTAAACATTGATTTATAAGAGATTCAAAATAACCTTTTAAATTAAACATCTTAAACTTATAGATCTAAAGATTAGCAAACTAATATGTTCATTAACATACAAATTTGGTCCTGTTATGTTTTAATTCAATCGGTATTAAATCAAAACTTATACAAATTCATATGTGATAGATTTAACATCTTAAAACATCGATAATTATGAATCAAATGGACCAAAACAAGCCAAAACTTGATCAAAATCACACGGCACACGAACCAAAAATAATCGGCCAAATTAAAACTTGAGCCGTGGCCTTTTCAAAATCATTTAAAATTATACAAAATCGATTTTTATGAAAATCGTATAAAAAAATTCATAAGCCCTAAGGCTCTGATACCACTTGTAGGATTATATCGGTATATAGTCCATTAAAAACACAGGATTATAAAGAATACTTTATATGATTTATAGTCATAAATTGAAATTGCATAACATAGTATATAGATTTAAGAATTAACCTTTTAATCCTTGAGATTTGGCCTAAGAACAATACCAAAAGGATGGTATCTCCTAATTATAACACTCAAAATGAGATGAAATATGCCCTTTGAGATTGCTAGAAGAATTAGAGAAGAACACTATTTTTCTCTCAAGTTTTAGTGTAAATTATGATGAGTTCATTAGGATGAAAGATGAGAGAATTAACTTAAATAAAACTCTTCTACTCTCCCCTATTTTTGGACGGCACATATCATTTATTTGGGGAGAATATTTTCTCCTCAAATCAATCACTTGTTGACCAAGAAACAAAGTGTATCTGGACAGAATGAATCTAGACACTTTTCTCTTGGTCATTTTAGCTTTTAATATAATGCAATATATTACTAGTGTCATCTATATGGAAAAACATAATATATCATATAAATATCCTTATATTTATAATTTGCTAATTAATTATAACAGTTTATGTTTAATTAGCTTACATTATATTCAATAATTATATATAACATTTTATATTCAATTCACGAATTACTTTTAATTCGTCTCAGCTAATATTATTTAATCCTTATTAAATAGCCGTATCATCATTACACTGACCAACATTTTAGTCAGTATCATCATCACACTGACTAACATTTTAGTCAACAACACTGACTAACCTTTTAGTCATTAAATAAGGCATCGATATGATTATTTTCTCAAATAATCACATCTCTCAAACACATCCTTTAGGTGTGACTCTTAGGGACCAGTTGATCACCGCCATCTGTATGACAATAACGTCAAACTTATCTAGCAAGCCAACCGTTATCGATAAACGTTAATCAACTGATTAAATACAAAATGTACTCTGTGTACCTTTAGAGATTTATTTATGTTATTGCACTAACTGTGGAGGACACTAGCTCCAACAGGTTCGTCACGTCTTTCAACAATGATGGGTAGCGTCTTCATGTTGGGAGGCATGTTGAGGAGGGATGACAGCTTTGACAGTGCGTCGGCAAACTGGTTTTCTTCTCTCGGGAGGTGATAGAATTCGACGCAGTCGAACATGGTTAGGAGTTTTTGTACTTTTGCTTGGTATTTTGTGAGGGTCTTACTCATGATTTTCCATTCACCCGTCACTTGATTTATGATGAGAAAGGAATCTCCATGTACACGAAGGTTCTTTATGTTGAGAGCAATAGCCGCTTGCAGGCCATAAATACACGCTTCGTATTTTGCGGCGTTGTTCGTGACGCTGAAGTCGAGCTTGATTGAGAGTGGCATATGGTCGCCGCTTGGGGATATTAGTAGTATTCCTACTCCATAACCGCGGTAGTTTGATGCTCCGTCAAAGTATAATTGCCAGTATTCTTTTTCTACGGCAAAGATTCCGTCGTCAAGAAATGACATTGTATCAATCATGGGTTGCTCGATGATAGCATTTTCTGCTAGAAAGTCTGAAACCGCTCTTCGCTTAATGACTTTCAATGGGAGGTACTTGAGTTTGTACTCGGCGAGAAGCAGAGTCCATCTGGCCATGCATCCGTTTAGGACTGGTTTTTCGAATACGTATTTGAGAGGGTCCATTAAGGAGTATACTCTCGTTGTATGCGCGAGTAGGTAATCCCTGAGCTTTTTGGTTGCCCAGACCAGTGAGAGACAGCTTTTCTCGACTGGTTCGTACCTAGTTTCGTAGTCGTGGAACTATTTGCTAATGTAGTAGATTGCTCGTTCTTCGTTGTTGACTTCCTAGGCGAGCATGGCGCCCATAGCATTTGGCGTAGTTGTTAAGTACAATGATAGTGGTAGATCCTTTTGTGGAGGTACCCGAACGGGTGGATTTGTGAGCAGGCTTTTGACTTTTGACTTTTGACTTTGTTGTGTCTTCAATGATGGGATCCTGTTCGGGTTTTGAGACAATGCTTGCAATGTATCTGTATAATGCAATGTTATTTTGTTTAAAATTATCGCAATCATTAGAATATGCAGAATTTAAAGGAAAACGAGGCAAAGAGTAACTGAAAACTTTCATGTTATCAAAAGCGGTTACATTTGAAGATAACTCAGACGAAGGAGCTTTGGACAACATTACTAACTCTAATTTCTTAAATAGGTCTACTACTTTAGGAATGTAATTACGTGACTTTGTCGGTTTAGAAGACTTGGCGTCATGATGACGCGGGACCTAGACTCTAGGCGTAGATGCTCGAGTCAAAACGACCCATGTCATTGGTAGATTCGGTGGCGTTTTCTTCAAACTTTGGCTGCCAGAGAGTGGCTCGAAAGTTCGAGGCATCTATGGTGATGATTTCGTCGCAGAGGGGTAGTTTAACCTTCTAGTGCAAAGTTGATGTAATGGCCCGGTAGCATGGTGTAGATACCCGTATCCGTACCCCCCAAAAACAAACCCGATGATGAAAAGGACTTTCATACATGCTTTTAAAAGAGTCGAAACGGTACAAAAGTGTCTAAAACGTATTAGTCATTTTTAGCGTATTAATTTGGACTTGCATAATCATGAAAGTAAATGTCAATTTTAGTCATCATGAGCGTAACACGAGCACAATATAGGAACGTCTTATTAAGCCAAGCCACAAAAACAGCCCAACTAGCTACAAAACGGCCCAAACTTACAAAAACGACCCAAAAACGCACACCAACACAACACATAAAACGGGCCAAAGTGCGTCCCGTGTCACATTTTCACAAAATCAAACTTTACAAAACCGTAAAATAATATACCTTAATATTATTTTATTTCGAGCCAAAACCGAAAAACACGACAAAAACCGAAACACGAAAACCGAAATTCGGACCAAAACTGAACAAATACTTAGCCCATAAGTAAACAACAAAACACAATCATTACTTAATCAAACATCCAAAACCAAATGGCGGCATAAACAAATTTCACCAAAACAAAAATGAAATCGCTGGTTGACGAGCGATTAAAAATACAATCGCTCAACAGGCGATTTACTTTGTTTTGTACCAAATTACTTTTTAATTTTTCTTTAAAAATATCTAACTCAAGCAAACTTAAACGCTCAGATCTCAGATACAAAGCGATTAAGTTTTGCTATCCCACGTAAACCACCAAACTCTATAAATACCAACCCACTTCATTCATTTTCAATACCCGCTTTTAGCACTCATACACTATTCACAAAATCCACTCAAAAATACCGTCTTTACATTTTGAAAGGTAAACATTTTACCTACTGGGCTAGCGTTTGAGACTTCGGACAATGGGGTTACATTAACCCCAAACCCGATATTGGCACTAGCGGCCGTATTAAATACTGATTGTAGCAATTCTGATTCATAATCCGTCTAAACCCCGCCAATATCGCATAAATAAACGACTCATTATCACTAAAGCAAACCGACGTCACTTTTATAAATATGGAAGTCTTCATTCATGCATTAAATAACCAATAGAATCACGGATCCAACACTAAATTGTACCGCTTCATGTAGTCTTTTAGCATGTCAAAACTGAGGGTTTTTCACAAATTCTAATACGAGGTCGGAAAATAACGTCTATAGTAATAATTTAGTCAATAAATTATTACTTAACGTACATTTCCTATAGCAATATGTCATTATTTTGACAAATTACATTATTTATGCATTTTAATCGAGTCATACTTATTCGCACTTGTACGTAGCGTGACTTTTAGCCCAAATATCGAAATTAAGCAAATGTTTTCAAATTAGTAGAGACTACTCTTATGTTGGCTTTTTGATTACTGTTTTCAAAACTCATTTTGTCAAAACTTTCGAAAAGTAACCTCACTCCGAACCCCTTCTCTGGTTTCAAACCTCAGATTGATAGGTATCGACGCACCTTGAAATCTGAGACACTCGTGTCTTGTATTTCAAGACGCGTTGAATAGGTTCCAAATTCCTTTAATATTTGGTGGCGACTCCGAAAATATATTTTCAAAAAGGATTTTCTACTTTTCTTTTTTGGTCACAAATTCATGTAATGATCTCCCCCATTTTTCTCAAAACTTCGCACCCCTCTTTCCTGCGAGGTGCATTCCGCTTCCCGGCGCCCCCGCACGGGGCGAGGGCGGGCGCGCGCAGGGCGTCGATAGGTCTATCACCTTCCCGGTACCTTCAGCTGGCGACTCCGCTGGGGACGAGCATGATTTTTATTATTTTTGAAAAA
Source organism: Dianthus caryophyllus (assembly GCA_023091065.1). Lineage (NCBI taxonomy): Eukaryota > Viridiplantae > Streptophyta > Magnoliopsida > Caryophyllales > Caryophyllaceae > Dianthus > Dianthus caryophyllus. The sequence goes on from CM041521.1 coordinate 19,265,726, forward strand.
CTAGTTTTTCTTTTATTTTAAAATCATAAAGAAGTGAAGCTTGAAACTTTGAAAACATTTACGCTTTCGATATTTGGGCAAAAATACGTTGAGTCGAATCCTCCTGATTCAAACCACACCCTTTGAGGAACGGCCCCCAGTAACTCTCGCTTCATAAGCGAGGTAACTCGACACACCGTTCTCTCACCCTCCACGATTACAAGTACGGCATCCGCACAAACGATCGTAACTACCAAACTCGAACGCCTAGGGTCTGTCTTGAATTCACACCTAAGACGTGTGTAGTCTCATGCGTGCCCCTACCTAAACGTCATGGGAATGACCAGGAGGGAACCTTACCCTATAAACCAAAAACCTGTGTTTATATGTACAAGTGTGAAGCTATAGTACCCTCACTATAGTAGTCTTTCAAAAACTTTCTGCATGTGAAAACTTTTCCTAGGCATTATACTTTTAAAATACGTCCATCTTTGAAATTGCTTTTTCAAACTTTTTTCAAAAAAGGTCATACTTTTAAAAACACGCCGTTAGGCTCTTTGACCCATAGTCATTTGAGTTTGATGAATAAAATGCCAGTGCATTTAAAACCGATCCAGGATAATCACTAGATCCCCGATCTTTTTCAAAACGTAAATGAATTATGCGACTGACGTATCGTCATAATAAATTTATTGCTAAAGGTCTTTCACAAAGCAAAAACCCGAGTATGTCAATTCATCTCGGAGATTTTAAATGAAATTAACTTTTAGAACGTTAGAATTAGCTCTAAATCGAGTGACTCTTTAGTCATCCCGATTTTAATCCTTTTCTCTCAAAAACGAAAAACGCGGGCTCGTTCAGATGCGGACTCGTTGATTTACTCTTTGAATCAAGTGACTTATCGTCATTTTTGATTTAAAACCCTGAGTCACACGTAGAAGGCGAACAATTGATCGCCTTTTACCCAATTTTAACATCCTCAGGTCGGTTAGCCTATCGCTACTTCGGTCTGATCCTTTTTTATCATAATCCAATGTTAAACCCCTGACAACATACCGCCAAACTGGGTCAATCAGATTATGATCATACAATTTTTCCTACCTCGAGAATAGGGACGTGTCAACATGCCTCTACCTCAAAAGCTTCCCGTGTCCTTTTAAAAGCTAAAAACACGAGTCAAGTCGAGTCACCCACTTTTTACGCTTTTGTGTCTTCCTTTGGTCGTGAATGTGATTTTTCATTTGAGTCTTTTCCTTCTCTTTTAGAATCACTAAAGGTTTGAAAACTTTGTCAGGTCCACTCATTGAAAAACCCCGAACACCCGGCTCGCAAGCACAAGATGAATTTCCGTTTCAACCTCGCGAATGATGAAACTGCCTTTCCACCACCTCCTCCACTAATGACGATCACCGAACACGTAAGGCTGCTCGACCACAAGGTAGCCAATCTCACCGCTTTATTCGAACATCTGGCCGCCATGCAAAAGATCGAAACCGAGAAAAACGCAAGACTATTCGCCGAAGAGTCTGCTCGACACATCAAAAGAATCCGATCCCTGGAGGATGAAATTCACAAATACAAGCCGCCAAAACTTGAGATCATGGCCGCCAGGCAAATGCTTCTCCCATCTGCAAAGAATGATCGGACCGCTTAACGCTCTAAACTCAAAGGCACTAGAAGACGACCAAGATTCCTAGCACGACCACTCCCGCCTCACCCAGGTCATCATCGGGCTGACTATTTCCGTTGCAACAACGGCGAAGGTTCGATCCCCTCTTTATGTCTTACTCAAAGGCATTAGAAAACTCGTAAAGAAGAACATTCTCCATCTTCCCAAACCCACCACTGTACCACCCGAGGATAAGAAGCCGTTATCATGGCACGAGGACTCGTGATCGCGAATTCCACAGGGAAAGGGACATGACACGGAGAAGTTTCGCCAAGAACGTGATCCAAGACATGATCGACAACGAAACAATCGATAAGCCAAGCATAGCTCCTAAATCATCAAAGCCAAAGATGACACCTCCCTTGCTCGCCCCATTTTCGTAGAGGAGCTCATCCCATCCTCAATCATCCCCTCTCGACTCCGCGAGCGATCACGAGGTCAACGCCCTTTCGACAAAGATCAACAACAACGAGTAACGCCGATCACATTCGCCGAGCTAGGACAAGAACGAAACCAAGGCACGAAGGCGAAAGGAAATTCTAACCAGATCCCCCATCAACGTCCCCTCAGACAGTCCGACGGCCACAATAGAGCTCCACATCCCCAACGTCCGCGTCAGTCTCCTTTAGATCTGCAAATACCGCCGGGATTCCCTCCTAAACGCACGAGCGAAAGCAAGAACGAGGACATAATCGAAAATATAACTACCCCACCCATAACGAACAGTCCTTCATATAACACAACATGGCGAGATGCCAAGGATATCCTCCCAGCACAACTCATTGACCGCATTGTCCGGGATTGGCTACCAGGTGCCATAACTTTCTCCCACGCAGATCTACCACCCTTTCAAGATCCACACAACCCAGCACTCTACATAACCGTAGAGTGCCGCAACATGATATTACCCGTTACCCTCATCGACAATGGCTCCGCGATCAACATCCTGCCCCTAACAACTGCCCTCAAGCTAGGACTAAAGGAAAGTGATGTCACCCCTTGCTCCAACAACATAAGAGCGTACGACGGTACCTCGCGCAGCATAGAAGGTGTCATATCACTACCCATCATGACAGGATTCATCAAGACAAAAACCGAATTCCAACTCATGGACATCCCCCCGGCGTACAATATGTTACTAGGAAGGACATGGATTCACGCTACCGGGGCCATAACATCAACTCTCCACCAGAAGGTTAAAATCCCTTTTTACAACGAGGTTATCACCATAGAAGCCTCAGATTTCCGAGCCGCCCTCCATCAGCTGAAGCTTGAAGAAAATGCCACCCAATCTACCAGTGCCCAGGGAAGTCCCAATTCAAGCACCTGCACCTAGAGTCTAGGGTCCTGCGTCATCATGACGCCAATTTTCTAAAAATCGGCTAGGTTACTCGATCATTTTCCTAATGTAGTAAGTCTTAGTACAGAACTAGAGTCATTAAGGTTGTCCAAAGCTCCCTCGTCTGAGCTATCTTCAAATGTAACCGCTTTTGATAACATTAATAACATGAAAGTTTTTGGTTACTCTTTGCCTCATTTAAACTCTACTTTTTCTAATAATTGCGATAAATTTAAACTAAATAAAATTGCATTATATAGATACATTGCAAGTATTGTCTCAAAACCCGAACAGGACCCAATTATTGAAGACACAACAACCATCAACATAGGAACGCCCGAAGAGCCTCAAGAACTACACCGGGGCTTCCTAAGCCACGTAAGAAAGGGCCACCTATACCAAGCTCCTCGCAGAGTTTAAGGACGTCTTTGCCTGGTCATATAAGGACATGCCCGGCATAGACCGCGAGATAGCTGAACACCGCATCCCGATCAAGCAAGGTAGCAAACCGGTCAAGCAGAAGCTCCGACGCATCAAACCAGAATGGTCTCTCATGGTCAAAGAAGAGATCGAAAAGCAGCTACAAGCTGGGTTCATCCAAGTCATCGAATACTCGGTGGGTCTCCAATATGGTGCAGGTTATGAAGAAAAAGCGGCAAAATACGAGTATGTGCCGACTCCGACTCGAACAAAGCTCGCCTAAAAGATGATTTCCCACTACCCCACATGGACATCCTAATCGACAACACAAACAGACCATGCCCATCGTCATTCATGGATGGATACGCGGGATACAACCAAATCAAAATGGCGGCAGACGACATGCCAAAACCACCTTCAGAACCCCTGGGAACATCGCTACAGTCATGCCATTTGGGCTCATAAATGCCGGCTACTTACCAACGCATACGCTACCACCTTACTCCACGACATGATGCATAAGGAGGTCGAGGTATACGTTGACGACATGATTGTAAAGTCAAAAGGAAGGGACGACCACGCCACCAACCTCCGCAAGTTCTTCACGAGAATCGAGCAAGACAAAATGCGATTAAACCCACATAAATGCACCTTTGGAGTCACATCAGGCAAACTGCTAGGCCACATAGTAAGCCAGCGAGGGATCGAAGTAGACCCGACCAAAATCAGAGCAATAATGAGCATGAAGACGCCGAGCAACATCGACGAAATAAGGAGTTTCTTGGGACAAGTCCAATATATCTCCCGATTCATCAGCAAGCTTACCATGATTTGCGAGCCAATCTTCAAAAAATTGAAGAAGGAAGAGCATACGAAGTGGGACGATGACTGCCAACAAGCGTTCGACAAAGTCAAGAGCCTGCTTACGAACCCACCCGTTCTGGTACCCCCACAAAAAGACTTGCCACTATCACTGTACTTAACGACTACGCCAAACGCCATGGGTGCCATGCTCGCCCAAGAAGTCGACAACGAAGAACGGGCCATCTACTACATCAGCAAGAGGTTTCACGATTACGAAACTCGGTATGAACCAGTCGAGAAAAGCTGCCTCTCACTGGTCTGGGCAACCAAAAAGCTCAGACACTACCTACTCACCAGCACTACAAGAGTCTACTCCCTAATGGACCCCCTCAAATACCTATTTGAAAAACCGATCTGACGGACGCATGGCAGGTGGACTCGCTTCCGCCGAGTATGAACTCAAGTACCTCCCCTGAAAGTAATCAAGGGAAGAAGCGGTTTCGACTTCCTTGCGTAAAACGCCATCGTCGAACATCCCATGATCGACACAACGTCTCTACCTGGACGAAGGAATCTTTGCCGTAGAAAAGGAATCCTGGCAATTATACTTTGACGGAGCGTCAATCTACCGCGGCTATGGAGTGGGAATACTCCTAATTTCCCCAAACGGCGCTCATACTCCACTCTCAATCAAGCTCGACTTGATGTCACGAACAACGCCATGAGTACGAGGCTGCATTTATAACTGCAGCGACCATCACTCTCAAGATAAAGAACCTACGGTACATGGAGATTCATTCCTCATCATAAATCAAGTGACGGGGCATGGAAGATCATGAGCGAAACCCTCACCAAATACCAAGCAAAAGTACAAAAACTCCTAGCCAACTTCGATCGCATTGAGTTCTATCACCTCCCAAGGGAAGAAACCGGTTCTTGACGACCGCCAAAACTCTCATCCCTCCTGTACGTGCCACCAGACATGAAATTACTACCCATCATCGTCGAAAGACGGGACGAACCCGCATACATCCATGCCATCGGCCTAGCTGAAGCCGAAAGGCATGCAGCCTTGGTACCAAGCCATAATCAACTCCAAAACAGACACCACCTACCCACCCGACACCGATAAACGCGGACAGAGGGCTATCAGACTCCTAACTTCCCAATTTGTGTTAGAGATGGGACAACTACTCAAGAAGACACCACAAGGGACACTGCTCATATGTGTCGACTACAAGAAGGGGCAGGAAATCGGCACGCAAGTCCATGATGGCGAATCACGGACCCCACATGAACGCTCGAGCACTCTGCAAACAAATCCTACGGCTAGGATGGTATTGGACGACCATGGAAGCAGACTGTATCCAATACGTCAAGCATTGCCACAACTGCCAAATTTTCAGCAACGTCCAACATGTACCACCTTCACCACTATACAGCCTAACCTCACCCTGGCCCTTTTCAACCTGGGGCATCGACGTGATAGGAAAAGTCCACCCCATGGGAGCAGGAGGTCACTGTTTCGTGCTGGTGGCCATCGACTACTTCACTAAATGGGTAGAAGCAGCGTCTTTTCGGACCCTTGGCTCCAAGGAAGTCGCCAAGTTCATCCAGACGAACATCATATGCCGATATGGCATACCCCACGAGTTCATCAGCGATCAAGGTTCGCACTTTCAACGCGAGACCGAAGCCATACTCACAAAATACAACATCCAAAGATCACAAATCTCACCCTATCGACCCCAAACCAATGGAGCCGCTGGCAAAGAAACAAGGCGGTCGTCACCATACTTGAGAAGCTGATCGCCAACTGCAAAGATTGGCCTAACAAAATACCATATGCACTCTGGGGATACCGTACTACCATCCGAACCCCTACGGGCATGACCCCCTATTTCCTCACCTACGGCATGGGCGAGTCAACGATGGAAATGAGAAATACAATCTCTACGCATACTAATGGAAAGTAGCATCCCGAGAAGAAGAATGGGCCCGTGAGCAGTGCATTTAACAACTCATGCTCCTGGATGAACGCCGATTGCATTCCTCGAGCACCGCATTTAATGTACCAAGCCCGACTACAACGAGCATTCAACAAACGAGTTAAGCCACGACACATAAAAGTAGGTGATCTCAGATTAAAATCGGTCAGGGCACCACTTCCGGTCGACCCACGAGGAAAATTCAAGCCTAATCATTTGGACCCTACCTCGTCAAGGAAATCTTCACGGGCGGAGCAGTCAAACTAACCGACCTCGACGGCCAAGAGTTCAACCTCGCCACAAACCTCGATCAACTCAAGAAATACTACCCCTAAAAACCCCTTGCAATGTATCTGTAAAATACAATTTTATAAAAACAATTCATGGACCGGCAGGTCCTTAAACATGCTCATGGACCGGCAGGTCCTTAAACATGCTCATGGGCCGGCATGCCCCTAAACCTGCTCTTTCTCTCCACAAAAATCAAACACAATTCTTGGACCGGCAGGTCCTTAAACATGCTCATGGGCCGGCATGCCCTTAAACGTGCACATTCCATAAGCAAACACAATTCATGGGCCGGCATGCCCCTAAACATGCATCCACCAAACACAATTCATGGACCGGCAGGTCCTTAAACATGCTCTTGGGCCGGCATGCCCCTAAACGTGCACATTCACCACAAAAAAGCAAACACAACTCTTGGGCCGGTATGCCCTTAAACATACATTCTCGAACTACGCCGGTTTGATTCCATTTTCCATGGATACGTAGGCAGCTTTGTAAAAAGCGCAACCGATATTCAACACAAAAATGACACGTCCAAAGCTTAAAAAGGCCAAGGACATAGTCAACACAAAAATTCGTCTTCTAGACCTGAAGGGTTAAAAGGACGATATTCAACACAAAAATGACACGTCCAAAGCTTAAAAAGGCCAAGGACATAGTCAACACAAAAATTCGTCTTCTAGACCTGAAGGGTTAAAAGGACGATATTCAACACAAAAATGACGCCTCCAAAGCTTAAAAAGGCTGAGGATATAGTCAACACAAAAATTCGTTTTTTAACCTAAGGGTAAAAAGAACGACATTCAACACAAAACGACAAACCCAAAGCTTAAAAAAGTCGAGGGAATAGTCAACAAAAAAAATGCTTGCATTCTAAACCTTTGAAAAAAGATTAGAGCCAAGGAATTTCACACAAAATAACAAGCAAAATGAGGCAGAGTCGTAAATAAAAACCTGATTTTTATTAATCTTAAAAAGAACGGTTACATTTTGGATTTTTCAAACATAGGAGCATAACTACGACCTTAGAAATACACTAACAAACACTATATATTACAATACGAGTCCCGGCATGTACATCGGATTTAGGATAGGTAATATATTACATAATACAACATAATATGAACATAATACTAACAAAGCACACATAAACTAAAACCAGGTTACTCTCCGAAGCCGACTCAAAACCTTCCAGCTGAATAAGGGAGCACCAACCCTCAACCCCTACGGAGACCCCCAACATTACCATGACGATCCGGAGCACCTGGCCCTGGAATCCGGCGACGACCGAACACGCATTCAGCCGCCGAGAGAGGCACCGAGCTCGAAGCGCCACCCCTACCACTATTGCGTCCAAAGCGGATCGGGTCGTAGGCGGACGTCGGCGGAGGCTCGTTAAGCTCTATGGCACGGAGACGAGCCCTCTCCACAGCACTTTCAGCAACGGTCCATTTGGAGTAAGCCCTCGACACCCGGATCGTCCCAGGAGTACCAGCCACAAGCCACTTAGGACGCATGATCCAACCACTGACCCACTCGTCGGTCACCTGGTTATTTAACACAACCATGTCCTGTACCTTCGTGTCCTGGCCAGGAATGAACTGTGCATACCCTATCTGTCGCCTCACCCGCAGGGGATGGATGTAAACCCCCATCTCGAACCCACACAATAGGACCCCAGAGGGGCCATCACCTACTGCGCTCGCCCTCTGCGACCACTCCCCACCAGGATACCGACCAACGGATGGCACATGACCTCACAAACTCGGAAATAGTCATTAGGACGCTCGTCTGGACCCGACCATCGCATGTAACGATTGGTAACGCCTCCTGCGACATATTCGCCATCAAAGCCAAGGTCGTTCAACACACTTAGACGCTCCATCAGCCACACCTGGAGGATCAATGGACACCCTCGGTACGCATGTTCCCTATTACATGCCCGGTCGTCCAATCCAAGGATCGTCTCAGCCAGAATTAAAGCAGAAGGATTGCAACCTATTTCCATCTGCTCCACAACAGCAATTAAACGCGGATCTCCCAACAACCCCTCGGACACAGAGTCCGGGAACATATAGCAATGAACCAAGCAAAAAGCCAAAGCCCTTCTCCTAGCCACAGCAGAGATATGCCCGTTTGCATTATTCCTAAACCATTGACACAAACGATAGAGGTTGATACAGTTCCCAACAAATAACTCTTCCACCTCATCACGGGTCATCTGGAGATAATTCTGAACCTGCCTCTTGTAGCCAAGTTCCTGCCTGACACATACAGGCAGGCCAATCTGCGTCCACCCGCCAATGGCCCCAAACTCCTCGACTAAGGGACAAACCTCTCCGCAAGGAAAGCGGAACACGTGAAGGCTTGGATCCCAATACTCAAGACAAGCGTCCAGGAACTCGTACTCCATTCGAACCTGCCTTAGCCCACGAAATACGCCAACTCCGCAATCTTTCAAGAGCTTCTTCTCCAGCCCCGACAAGGACGCACACCAACGACGCAAGTTTCCTTCAAAACTCTCCATAACTCGACGAATGTTCCGTAAATATTCTGAATATTTTTGGAAAATTGAGAATAGAAGACGAGAGGATGAGTGAAATGAACTAACTTAGACCTCCTTTTATAGCCGAAATTTGCAAGACGAAATACAACACAAAAACTTAAACGCTGGTGAACAAGCGATTAAAATAAATCAAACAAAAACCACAAAACAAAATTCTAATCGTCAGAACAGCGATTAAAAATCAAATCGCTTTGCTTACTGCGATTTTCTTTTTTTTTTCTCGACAAAATTATTCGATTTCTTACACTTCTACACACCTACACCCAAAATTTTTAACTTATTACCCCTACACTATTTTTACCGACCTCCTAATCTGACGTTTACGATCCCGTCGCGTCGTCTCGATTTGCGTAATTGACTCCCGTCTTTCGTATTTTTCAAAACACAATAATCACACAAAAATTTAACCCAACACAAAATATGATTTTCGCATTCACAATTTTCGTCTCAAAACGTCGTTTTAGCTCAAATTTGTGCTATGTCAAAAACGTCTTTTCCACGAGTCTAGAATATTTTCTAAACCAGCATTTTTCAAAAACTCTTCATTTCGCATTTAATTCAGTCATTAGCGAGTCAGTCTCAATCGAGACGTATATATATGCTTTCACGACTAACAATGTTTTGCAGTGCGCTCGTAAGCAAATACGCAAGGATTTCGGACGACTCTGACGCAGAATGCATTTTTCGCAACAAGACAAAATAACCAAATTATACCCATAAACACCTACAAGTCCAAAAAACCAACCAACCATAACAAATCCTGATACATAAACCGTTACAAACAGATACTAATATTCATAATACAAAATCCAAAATATACAAAGTCCAAGCCTACTACGACTGGTCACGACGCTGCAAGACAGCACGCAGGGAATCAATCTCAAAGACGTGCCTATCCGGCTCCCCGCATCGACCCTCCAGCTCTGCCGGACCTCGCCCGGCTCCTCGGCATCACGCGACCTCCATTTCGACGCGATCTCGCCTCCTCACCGACCACGACCTGGCTAACTCGAAGTCGCGCCCGGCCGTCTCGCCTGCGCCTGCGCAGCGCCAACAACCTTTCTCATTCACAACCGCGCCATCGGTTGGCGCCCGCCACGACCTCCTGTGGACCTCACCACACCGCAACAATGCGAGAAATCAATTTAGCTTTACGGGGCTATAATCAAAAACTGCTTAACAGAGTTTGACTAATGATTTTACACTAAAATCTTACTCAAACTGGGGCTATAATCAAAACCTGCTTAACAGAGTTTGACTAATGATTTTACACTAAAATCTTACTCAAACTGGGCTATAATCAAAACTGCTTATCAGAGTTTGAGTAATGATTTTACACTAAAATCTTACTCAAACTGGGGCTATAATCAAAAACTGCTTAACAGAGTTTGAATAATGATTTTACACTAAAATCTTACTCAAACTGGGGCTATAATCAAAACCTACTTAACGAGTTTGAATAATGATTTTACAATAAAATCTTATTCAAACTGGGGCTATATACTACATAATACTCATCTTTGTAAAGAGGAGGTTAATACCTTTCTCACGCGGATCCCACCTCTCAAGACCCGCATCGGTGACTACGCACAGGAAAGGCGCAAAGACGATCGAATGAGGCGACCCTCGTGAACAACCAGCAGGTCCTCAACGAACGGAGGAGGCTGGAACTCAAGGTCAGGGTCACGTCGCTACAAAACAAAAATAGGATAAATTTTTGCTTCCTGGAACCAAAACAGATACAAGCGAAAAGGATAATCAAGCATACCTCGATCACAGCGTCAGCAAGGGCATGCTGTGCCCAAGTCACGTAATCCTCATCCCGCCGCAGCAAGGAGTCGGACTCGCCCTCGTGATACACGTCACGGCGGCCATTAGCGTCGGCGTCTCTACGAACAAAACCGAGGCGGAGGAGCAGTGCGATGAAGCCGCGCGACCGTCTGCGCAGACAGACGCTCACCCAAGTACCAGTACGATCCGTACTGGGTCTCAATGTACAGCCGCCCGATCAAGGGGACCAAAGCGGCCGCAATCGTCTGAGGAACGCCAGAAATTCCTCAAGGGTCGCGAACAAACTACAAAACAAAACCAAATTATAAACCACAAAACCCAAAAACAAGCTACAAAAAGACCAAAGTTCAAAACACGATCACCCTTACCTTATCCATCGTCATCCCGTTGCAGCGTACACGAGCCGCGTCATAGTTCAGGCCAATACCCCTCCGATCCATTGCCGTGATACGCATGGAAAGCGGGTATGTAGCCGCCACTGAACGTGGTCCCGGAGCGAGAGGGAAGTGAGCATAGCACCAAGCCTGCAAGCAAACAAAACACACGTTACAGAAGAAAAGCAGAAACAAAACAACAAAAACTACAAAAATCAAACCTTACCTCCATCAGAAGACCAGGGCCCACAAGCGACACATCCGAATCCTCGTCAATCCGATCAGGGCGCACTGCGTCCCTCAGGTAACGGATCAATGACCTGCAGTAGAGTCACCCACCAAAGTCACCTAGGCGTGACATGTCCGACAGCGCCATCAACCACGGTAGTCGGCGCTTCGGCTCCCCCTTGTCGCCAAAGTGGGTGGTGTCGGGAACCACCACTGACCACGGTAAGACCCTGCTCGGTAGCTCGCTCGAGTAGACCACTTTCTTCTTCCTCCTCCTCGAAGAAGTCAAGAAACCATATCGCACGAGGTCAAACGTGTGCTCCTCGCCCTTCCCGCACTTAACCTCGCCGCCAATCAGCGCACGACTCGTGGGCTATCAATAGGAGGTCGCTCACGCCCCCAGTCAAGTACACCCTCGCCATGAGGCAGCCCCGTAACAGCTGCCCACGAAGAAAGAGTCACGCCAACCTCGTAACCAGGCATGTGGAAGGTGTTGGTCGTATCCCAAAACCTATCCAACAACGCCCTAAGTACAGTGAGGCGCGAGTTCACCCGCTTGCCCCGCACCTCCCTCCACTTCTGCACCAAGGGACCGAAAGCTGCCCCAAGCACTATGTCCCGCTCCTCCTGGGTAAGCCTACCCTCAAAAACGTCAAACACTGTCCGGAACCCAGAGAAGGTCCTCATCGAGCCTAACGGGAAGCCGACCTTCACTCGGATCGACAAATGCTCCAAGGGACTCCAAACCAAAGTCACGCCATCCCAGTCCAAGGCCACCTGTGACCACAAGCGCGGACCGTGAGGATAGTCAGGCCTCGCGCCCAACTCGTCAACCATCCCCATGAAAACCTCGGTCGCGGCCTCAAGACTTGCCGCACCTGCATCCTGGGCCTCACCTCGGCCGCCTCACCTCAGGCTCATCCCGAACTCGCTTCCCGAGCATGGCCTGAAATCGACCCGGCTAAAGGCGGCCGCGGCAGCCGACAAAGATCAAAGCGAAGTCGGCAAGAGCATGGCGCAGCCTCGGCGATCTCAGCCTCAACCTCGACCTCACCACGCCTCACAAGAACCCTCCTCGTCACTCGAAGACTCCTCCGACTCGGAAGTGTCTCGTGAACGGCTCCGGACCGAACACGACCACGCCTCCGCGGACTCTCCACGGAGCTCCTCGCCCAACCTCCTCAAAACACCGGCGACCTCGGCCTCGTCCGGCCACCACCCTCGGCAGAAGAACACGAAGCTCGACGCCTCGGCTGCCGCCGCCTCACCACATCCACCTTGCGCGCCGGCCTCGGTTCCTCACCGCGACCACGGCCTCTAACTCGACCCCTCCAGAGCCGCAGGCTCCCACTGGCAACGCTGTACACGTCCTGCGGCCCTGCGGCGAAGCACCACGACCTCTGCCTCGGCCCCCTCTCGGAGCCACAGGCGTCCTCCAAAGACGGCCCACGCCCTGCAGAGACCTGCAGCCTACGCCCGACCTCCGCCACGGCCTCCCGGAGCCTCAGGCGTCTCACGCCAGCGGCCACGTCGCGCCCTGCAAAGACTCTGGGACGACACCCTGGGTCTGACCTTGGCCACCAACAGGAGACCTCGACGACCCGGCAGCAGCTCCACTACCGCTAGCGTCACCAGAAGACCGCGTCCGCCAACGACGGTCTCTCACGCATCATTGGCCGGCGGCGACTTCGGCGAACGCCACGACCCACACCACTAATCGGCGGCTCGGGACCACCGGAACAAAGACCACGCCCCAGGCCACTAGCGTAAAGCCCAGGCGACGCACCAACAAAGACTAGCACCACTAGCGAAAAAGGCGGAGACTCGCAATGGCACTGGAACTCACTCCCTGGCGTCGTAGAAGCTCCAGGCGCCTGAGGAAGAGCTCTCAGCAAGTCCGACTGAGACGGACCATCGGAAACCTCCAAGCGCGCAGGCACCCCAGGAGTGTGCTCGCCGAACGATAAAGTCAACGCCGGCCAACCCGATCCATGTCACTTTGGAAGTAGGCTGGAGGCCTAGGATCACTGCACAAGATTCAAAGACATACTCAAAACTAAGAACAAAGAAATCATTCTAGAAAGATCAAGACAAAGCGAAAGCAAGCCATAGGCCCATTTTTGACAGATAAGGCCAAACAGAGCGAACACAGAAACCAAAATCCATGAGACGATATCGATATATACGCCCTACTCGATCAAGTTAAGAGCAAGCACGCACAAAAGCAGAGAATTGGCCAAACAAAGAAAAGGTGCCTTTTAAACCAAAAATAGCAGAAGAGGGAAAAACGCTACAGAAAGCCAGAAACCCATATTTGCTGACACAAACCCAACCCATAAATCACAATAAGCTCATGCAAAAAATTTCATGCGAAAACGATGTCCCGAACACCTCGACTGAATAGCTTTTACAAAACACCTCCAAACTACAAAAACGGCCTTTTCTTGACCATAACTCAACCCAAAAAGCCCCACTTCCCACAAAACAACCCCCTAGCCAACACAGACGACATACATTACCATACATTCCATGAACGGGGCACGAAAAGCGAGGAAAAGCGACTTTTGGAAACCTAACCTAAACTACAAAAAACGCTCCAAAACACCCCAAGCAACACATTTCCTACAAAACAAGACCAAAAGTGTACCATACTAGCCATGAAAACACAATACAGAGAATTCGGGCAAGTTTCGGAACCGAAAAATTTCGACCAAAATCGGCCCCTATACCAAAACGCACGAAAATGACGTTTTTTCGAGCCGTTCTTCGCATACAAGCCACCCAAACCTTCACACTAGCATACTACAACATTTTCAAAATAACCAAGCCACTCGGGATCGCCTTACGCTACAAAAACAGAGCACAAGCCCCGACTTAACCCCCTTTCATACGGTTTCACCCCAAACGAACCGTTTTTCGCATGAATTTCAACAAACCGAGCTCACCAACGCGTTATACTGCTAATGGGTAAGCTACACTGAAGTTTTGAGCCATTTTCGAGACGTTTTCAAAAATGACCAAAATACCCCCCGAGTCAAAACGCACGAAAATCGAGGCCACAAGTCGGTTTTTCACGCAACGACAGCAAGACAAGTGAGGCAAGCACTATAATAACCATGGCGAGCATTTTCAAGCAAAGACGAGGGCTAAAATCCAACCAAACCGATAAATTCGACCTAAACCCTAGAAAACGGTTTTTCAAGCTAAAACCGACTCAAACCAAATTCAAAACACGAAAAACCAAGTGAGTTGAGTACGTACCTTGGTCCATGACGAATTGTAGGAGTCGAAAAATCGATTTTTGATCAAGAAAATCGCCAAGACGAGTTTTAGAGGGTTTCGATTTTGTTTTTATTTTTCGGATGAAATGAACCAACCTCTCTCCTTTCCCGTGTTTTAAACAAAAAACACCAAACAAATTTCTAATCGCCTGTTTACAGGCGATTATATTTTTGTTCTATGGGTTTCGACTTTGTTTTGACATTTGTTTTCCTACCCATTACGCTTTCAACCCGTTTCAAACACAATTTCAACCCAATACGAAAAACACGTAGCCTCCTCACGAGACGTTCATAAAAACCTAACCCTTTTTATGAGAAACCAAAAACACGTAGCCTCCTCACGAGACGTTCATAAAAACCTAACCCTTTTTATGAGAAATACAAAAACACGTAACCTCCTCACGAGACGTTAAAACACAAAAACACGTAGCCTCCTCACGAGACGTTCATAAAAACCTAGCCCTTTTTATGAGAACCACAAAAAACACGTAGCCTCCTCACGAGACGTTCATAAAAACCTAGCCCTTTTTATGAGAAATACAAAAACACGTAGCCTCCTCGCGAGACGTTCATAAAAACCTAACCTTTTATGAGAAAAACACGTAGCCTCCTCACGAGACATTCATAAAAACCTAACTTTTTATGAGAAAAACACGTAGCCTCCTCACGAGACGTTCATAAAAACCTAGCCCTTTTTATGAGAACCACAAAAAACACGTAGCCTCCTCACGAGACGTTCATAAAAACCTATCCCTTTTTATGAGAAATACAAAAACACGTAACCTCCTCACGAGACGTTCATAAAAACCTAGCCCTTTTTATGAGAACCACAAAAAACACGTAACCTCCTCACGAGACGTTAAAATACAAAAACACGTAACCTCCTCACGAGACGTTCATAAAAAAACCTAACCTTTTATGAGAAAAACGCGTAACCTCTTCTACGAGACGACCAGCAAGGAAAGCAAAGCAAAGGAGCGCAAGCCAGAAGCGCAAGCAAAGCAAGGAGCGCAAGCCAGAAGCGCAAGCAAAGCAAAGGAGCGCAAGCCAGAAGCGCAAGCAAAGCAAGGAGCGCAAGCCAGAAGCGCAAGCAAAGCAAGGAGCACAAACGGAAACACAAGCAAGGCGCCAGCTGGGAGTACTCAGGCCACATGCAGGCTGACATGCCCTTAAACATGTAGGACCGTCATGTCCTTAAAAACATGTCGTCCCTCCCCGCATTTCCCGACGCTAAGTCCTCGTCTCTCCCATAAGACACATGCTTAGCGCCGCCAGGTAGTATCGAGACTGTAATGGTCCGGATACTATCTTTAAGTTTGACTAACGCTTTGTCCGAGCTCAGTCAAACTGGGGGCTCTGTAGATACCCGTATCCGTACCCCCCAAAAACAAACCCGATGATAAAAAGGACTTTCATACATGCTTTTAAAAGAGTCGAAACGGTACAAAAGTGTCTAAAACGTATTAGTCATTTTTAGCGTAATAATTTGGACTTGGATAATCATGAAAGTAAATGTCAATTTTAGACATCATGTGCGTAACACGAGCACAATATAAGAACGTCTGATCAAGACAAGCCACAAAAACAGAACAACTAGCTACAGATCGGCCCAAACTTACAAAAACGACCCAAAAACGCACACCAACACAACACATAAAACGGGCCAAAGTGCGTCCCGTGTCACATTTTCACAAAATCAAACTTTACAAAACCGTAAAATAATATACCTTAATATTATTTTATTTCGAGCCAAAGCCGAAAAACACGACAAAAGCGAAACACGAAAACCGACATGCGGACCAAAACTGAACAAATACTTAGCCCATAAGTAAACAACAAAACACAATCATTACTTAATCAAACATCCAAAACCAAATGGCGGCATAAACAGCCCACCAAAACAAAAATGAAATCGCAAGTTGACAGGCGATTAAATACAATCTGTCGCTTTGTCAACAGGCGATTTACTTTTTGTTTTGTACCAGCCGCCTTTTTAATATTTCTTTAAAAATATCTAACTCAAGCAAACTTAAACGCCTGTATACAAGCGATTAAGTTTTGCTATCCCACAGAAACCAGCCAAACTCTATAAATACCAACCCACTTCATTCATTTTCAATACGGTTTTAGCACTTATACACTATTCACAAAATCCACTCAAAAATACCGTCTTTACATTTTCGAAAGGTAAACATTTTACCTACGGGCTAGACGTTTGAGACTCGGACAATGGGGTTACATTAACCCCAAACCCGATATTGGCACTAGCGAAGCCGTATTCGTAATACGGTTGTAGCAATTCTGATTCATAATCCGCCTAAACCCGCCAATATCGCATAAATAAACGACTCATTATCACTAAAGCAAACCGACGTCACTTTTATAATTATGCAAGTCCTCATTCATGCATTAAATAACGACTAGAATCACGGATCCAACACTAAATTATGCCGCTTCATAGAGTCTTTTAGCATGTCAAAGCGAGGGTTTTTCACAAATTCTAATACGAGGTCGGAAAATAACGTCTATAGTAATAATTTAGTCAATAAATTATTACTTAACGTACATTTCCTATAGCAATATGTCATTATTTTGACAATTTACATTATTTATGCATTTTAATCGAGTCATACTTATTCGCACTTGTACGTAGCGTGACTTTTAGCCCAAATATCGAAATTAAGCAAATGTTTTCAAATTAGTAGAGACTACTCTTATGTAGGCTTTTTGATTACTGTTTTCAAAACTCATTTTGTCAAAACTTTCGAAAAGTAACCTCACTCGAACCCCTTCTGCGGTTTCAAACCTCAGTTGATAGGTATCGACGCACCTTGAAATGCGAGACACTCGTGTCTTGTATTTCAAGACGCGTTGAATAGGTTCCAAATTCCTTTAATATTTGGTGGCGACTCGAAAATACATTTTCAAAAGGATTTTCTACTTTTCTTTTTGGTCACAAATTCATGCAATGATCTCCCCATTTTTCTCAAAACTGCACCCTCTTTCTCGCGAGGCGCATTCCGCTTCAGCGCCGCCAAGACGGCGAGGGCGCGCGCAGGGCGTCGATAGGTCTATCACCTTCCCGGTACCTTCACATGGATCCAGGGTCTTCCTAGCAACATGTTGTATACCGGGGGAATGTCCATGAGTTGGAATTCAGTTTCTGCCTCAAAATATTCTGTCATGATGGATAGTGAGATGATGCCCTTTATGCTGCGACATGTACCGTCGTATGCTCTTATGTTGTTGGAGCAGGGAGTGAAGTCACTTTCCTTTAATCCTAGTTTGATGGCGGTTGTGAGAGGTAGAATGTTGTTGGCGGAACCGTTGTCGATGAGGGTGACGGGTAGCGTCATGCCACGGCACTCTACATTTATGTAGAGTGCTAGATTGTGTGAATCTCGTAAGGGCGGCAGGTCCGCGTCTCAAAAAGTTGTGGCACCTGGTTGCCAATCCCGGACGATGTGGCTAACGAGTTATGTTGAAGACATTGGTTTTGCAACCGGAGTGACTTGTAGGGCTTCGTACAGGGCCCTACTATGCGCTGGTGAATCTTGCAAAAGTTGCCAGATTGAAGTGCTTGGTCCTGTTTCTAGAAGTCGCCTTAGGAGCATATCCTTGATGCCATACAAGGTTGTGTTGAATGAAAGACCGCTTGTTACAGATGGGGCAGGTGGAGCAGTCTCTTCCCTGACTATGCCCTTGTCTCTGCTTTTGTTCGTGCATTTGGATGGAAACCCTGGCGGTTCTAGTAGTTCCAAAGGAGCTTGGTACGGACGTTGGAGGTGTGAAACCTTACTGTTGCTGTCGGATTGTCTGGGGGGATATTGATAAGGGATCTGCATGAAGACCCTTTTCTTGTCCTCATGCTTTGCTTTTTTTTTCGTTTTGGTTTGGTGAATGCGTCTGATACTGTCGCCGCTGTTGTCGATATCCTCGCAAATGACACTGACTTCGTGGTCGTCTGTGGGGACCAAATGAGAGCAATCGAGGATAGGATGCATTCCTACGAAGATGGTGCGGGCATAGGGTGTGTTATGCTGGTTTGACAGCTTAGGAGCTGGACTGGGTTTGTCGATCGTCTTGTTGTCGATCATGTCTTGGATTACGTTCTTTATACGGAAACAGTTTTCAGCGTCATGTCCCTTCCCACTGTGGAATTCGCAGTAGGAGTTTTGGTGCCATGACAGTGGCTTCTTGTTCTCAGGTGGTATGCTGGTATTGGAGTATGTGTCCTCCACAAATAGTGCGATTACTTAATAAATCTCGATTAAGGAATACATGGGGACGATACTGTATTATTGTCAATTGATTAACGTAAATCAATAACGGTTGGCTGACTAGAGTTTGACGTTATTGTCGTGAGACGGCGGTAATCAATTGATCCCTTTGAGTCACACCTAAAGGAACGTGCTCCAAATAAATAAACTAATTAATTGTATGAGATACAATTAGGTTAGTAACTTGATAAATCGACTAATAGTTAGTCAGTGAGTTAATTTAGAGAGAAATCGAGTTAGGAACTCGAGTGATTAATTTTATATCGATAAAATTAATTGAGGAGACGGGAATTAGTGATTAATCGTTAATTCACTAATTGTGTACTAATAGACTAGTGAGATTAGTATTAGTGCAATTTTAATATACATGTAAGTGTACATATATATTAAAGGAGAGTTAAATGTTTAATTTGATAATTTATACTTTATCATATTAGATGATTAAGTGATAAATTATAAGTATTTGTAGGACAAATATTGAAAACAAAATAGACCCATATAGGGTCCATTTAAACCGTCCAAATGCAAGCAAAGGGAGAGATTCCCTTTGTCTTATTCGTTTTGTCTTTTTTGCTTTAGACAAGCATGCTTAAACATAATGATGTCCATGCATGAAAATGTTCTAATCAAGAGACAAACTTTCTCTCCATCCCACTCATGTAGGCCGGCCATACTAGTGTAGTATAAAAACTAGTTTTTTGTTTTATTTTTGTATAAAACCACAAGGCTTAATTGGCAAGAGAAAAGTGATGCATGCATTCTTAGTTGTATCTCTCCAAAATCTCTCTAATCTCTTCTACATTATTAGTTATATTACTAAGTGTTAGTAATATTAATATTACATATTATCAAGGTACTATTACTGATTTCTAGATCAAAATCACTAGTAGTTTTGGAGTTGTTCTTGGGTGCAACAAGAAGGAGTTTTCCTATTTTGGAAACTCAGGTTTTGGAGGATCATCCTAAACTATTAGCTCAAGAAACAAATCGAGAAAGGAGTTCTCGTTTTGTGCCCATTTTAACCTCTTTGAAAGGTATAAGTTTCCACAAACTTGATCTACAAAATAAATTGTAACTACATAGATCTTGCTCATCAAATTAGAGTAATTTGATTTATACTAATAATGGGTTAGTAGAGGTTATCGGAACCTAACAAGTGGTATCAAAGCCATGGCTTGTAGTTACAAATTTATTTTGTTGTTTTTTGAGTTTTATATATTTATTGAGAATAAATATGATAAAATCCGAAAATAGTGTTAAAAATGGTTTTTAGTATGAAATTTTTATAGCATGAAAAGTCTCTAGTCTCACTAAGCTAGTGGTAAAATTTCGTAATTTTTGGAATTATTTTGCTAATTATAATGAATTTCATACAAAACCGAGTCAAAAAGTGTGTTTTTGGCTAAAATAATAAATATAAATAGTTATACTTTGAATCTGGTCTCGAAATCTTTACACAGTGAAATATGCAATTTATACTTTCTTCATGTAAATTTTCAAAATTATATTTTGAGTTTTGAATATTTATTGATTTATTTGATAAAAATCGGTATAAAACGAATTTTAATGTCAAAAATATAGTAAACTTTGTTTTCTGGATATGAAATTTATACCCACTATTTTTATATATTTGGTGGATGCTAAGGTATAAATTTGGCATTTTAACTTACTGTTTTGAAGGTTTTATTGATTTTATGATATAAAATCGATGAAATTGTATGTTTATTGTTATAAAAATCATTCATAAAAGTTTTTGAGTAAGCTTTGCATTTTTGACATCCTGAAAGTGTTCCAGAATGTACAAAATTTTTCCAAAATAAAAATGGTTTTTTTATATTATAATGTATTTTAATGCTTTATTCATAAATGGTTATGATTAAAGTTAAAGTAATTAGCAAAATGACCACTATAATGAACTAAAATCACCATGAATTAGTGAAGACTAATTTTGGGTGTTCTAAATCTGTTTAGATGTTTTATTTCATGCTTAAAAGGTGTTTTAAGCATTGTTGATTAATATGAGATTAATCGATAAAATATGAGACCAACATTTAAATTGTAAATCGATTAAAGTTTTAGGGCGATTTTGGCATGTTTTATTTATAAGCATTATGTTTGCATGTTTGGATGAATGAATGTTGTTCGAATGTTTATTCTTACTAGTATGGCCATAGTTTGTTATTTTTACCAATATTACCCGTAATGAAAGGGAATATCGTGTGGGTATGTAATTTAAGTGCGATCTCGTATCGCCGGTTTGTAATTTAATAGTTCATTTTATTTATAAATGTATAATAGGGTTGCAATGTATTCATTTGTAAATTTATACTCGTAACTATTTGTAATTCGAAGACCGGCGATGGATCGAGTTGGAGCCTTAGAAGTGTTCTAAAGCTTGCAAGGAGGAGCCTTGGATGACGTCCATGAGAAGAGGGACCAAAGGAGTTGGTTTCCAATTTGTAACTCCTTGTAATTTAAATTCCTTTTAGGTGGCCATACTAGGTTTTTGCTTGTGTTGCTTGTTTGATTGTTTATTTTTATCGTTTACAAGCCAAAACCGCCATGCATGCCAGGATGTCCCACTATGATTGTCGTTTTAGGTCACGATTCTTAAATTAGTTCACTTATAAAAGAATTTTAATTACTAAATTGACTAGATCACCCACATTATTGAAAATGAATTGAGGTTAAGCCTTTCCGATAATAGCAACTATGAACCCCATGTTCATGAGGACCTCCGCAACGTGGAACCTTGTTACCATGGGTAAGTAGTAAGAGGAAGTCTCATGCTAAATTGGTTTGAACTCAACCAAATAAGAGTTATTTGGGGCTAAAGGATGAATTTTAAAGAAAATCATCAACCGAGAGTTCTAGTGTAGAACTAGTCAAGTGTTGACTTATCGTTTTTACATAAAAGGAAACATGAGATGTCTAATTTTATCTAGAAGCGAGTCTCGGAATCATTTATATAATTTCGTGGGAGATCATTATATAAATTGGCATTTAAATAAATTTTAAATGTCATTAAATACAATGAATGCTTATATATTTCCTCTAAATCGTTGTAGAATCATTTTCAAAACGCAATGGCAACATCAACTCCCGCAGCCGTTTTGGGTTAAGACTCATGGTTGAGAACCATGATGGATAAGTGTATCCTAAAAGATGACGGTAGAAACCTTATTGAATGGGATTCGACTACAGAGGGCGCCGCCCAATCCGAAAATGTACTTAAGTACCTTACCGAACAACCTTTCGCCAAACCCGGACTTAGGGCCACGGCGGCGGCACGAGCCGCCTACGATGAGCACCTAAAGGTGGACAATGACATGAAAAATGTGTTGACTTGGTCAATGTCACCTACTCTCAAACTTCGCTTTATCACTCACAAAATTGCATATGAGATATTCACTAGAGTGACGACGATGTTCTCTAAGGCATCGTAAATTAGGCTTTATGAAGCCGCGATACGGTTTTTCAATGCTAAGCTTGAAAAGGGCCAAAAAGGTGGTCCCCATGTGCTGAAGATGATTGAGTACATAGACACTCTTGAGCGTCAAGAGTGTGCTATTCCTAAAGCGCTTGCGATTAGCCGTATTCTCCACTCACTTCCTAATAAGTTTGCTCATTTTCGAGTAAACTACAACATGAACAACATGGATAAGAGTTACCATGAACTTCATGCTCTCTTGGTGCAAGCCGAGAGGGATATGGAAGTGAATGAGATTGAGAGAAAAGATGTTCTTTCAATGAGATTGAAGAACATGAACATTGGGGTTAAGAAAGGGAAGGGAGCTTATAAAGCTTGGTTCAAGAAAGATAAGGGTAAGGGGAATGCTATTGAGAATAGCAAGCCCAAACCAGGTCATTGGAAGCGCAGTTGTCCCAAATTCTTGAAGGAAAAGAAAAATGGATGTGAGACATCCAAAGATATTGTTCCTTCTAGGCTTTATATGATTGACATATAGAGAACAAGAAGCTCAAAACAAATGAATGAAACAAATCCTACCTTTGGCATTGTCATTTTGGTCACATAAACGATAGACGCATAAAGAGACTTGTTGAGACCAAGGTTCTCAAACCATTTGATTCCGAATCATATGGTACGTGCGAGGCATGCCTATTAGGCAAGATGACTCGTGCACCCTTTAGTGGTAAAGGGACACGGGCTAGTGAGGTTTTAGGACTCATACATACCGATGTGTGTGGTCCACTAAACATCACCGCTAGAGGAGGATATCATTACTTCATTACTTTTACCGATGACTTAAGTAGATATGGTTATGTCTACTTAATAAGGCATAAAAGTGATGCTTTTGAGAAATTTAAAGAATTTCAAATGAAGTAGAAAATCAATTGGATAAGAAGATAAAAGCACTACGATCGGATCGTGGTGGCGAATATCTAAGTAATGAGTTTGATTCACATCTTAAGAATTGTGGTATAGTATCACAATGGACTCCTCCGGACACACCACAAATGAATGGTGTTGCAGAAAGGAGAAACCGAACCTTATTAGACATGGTTCAGTCTATGATGAGTCAAAGTGAGCTTCCTGGATCATTTTGGGGCTTTGCACTATTGTCTGCAGTTTTCTCACTAAATCGAAGTCCGACTAAAGCGGCCAATAAGACTCCATATGAGATATGGACGGGAAAGGTTCCCTATTTGTCATTCATGAGAATTTGGGGATGTGAGGCCTTCGTTCAAAAAAAGGCTGACGATAAAATCGCACCAAGGTCTGACAAATGTCTGTTTGTAGGTTATCATAAGGAAACTTGTGGCTATTACTTCTACAATCCTTATGAGAACAAAGTGTTTGTGGCTCGTGTTGCTGTCTTTCTAGAAAATGAATATATTTCTAAGAGACAGAGTGGGAGAAAATTTGAACTTGAAGAAATTCAAGAGCCACAAACCGAGGCGGAAAATGAGGAAACTGTTCCCTTGTCTTCTTAAACGGTTGTAGTTCCTAGGAGGTCAGGAAGAATTAGTAATCAACCTGACCGTTACCTCGGTAACATCGACGAGGAGGGTAATTTGTTGTTATTCGAAAGCAACGAACCCTCAACCTACAAGGCGGCTATTAGTAGTCCCAACTCCGAACAATGGCTTGAGGCCATGAAATCCGAAATGGATTCTATGTACGAGAACCAAGTATGGGACTTGGTGGATTTACCTGAAGGAGTGAGACCCCTTCAGTGTAAATGGATCTTTAAAATCAAAATCGGCATAGATAAACATGTAGATGTTTACAAAGCTAGATTGGTGGCCAAGGGCTTTACACAAGTCCAAGGTATTCATTATGTTGAAACCTTTGCACCGGTTGCAATGCTTCGATCCATAAGGATAATCTTAGCGGTTGCCGCATTTCATGACTATGAAATATGGCAAATGGATGTAAAAACCGCCTTCTTGAGTGTACATGACACAACCTGAAGGTTTTGTGGATACATCCATCCCTAAGAAATTATGCAAGCTTAAGAGATCCATTTATGGTCTTAAGCAAGCATCAAGGAGTTGGAATCATAGATTCGATCATGTTATTAAACAAAATGGTTTCGCTCAAAGTGCCGAGGAACCTTGTTTATACATGAAGTTTAGTGGGAGCAAGGTAACCTTTCTTGTATTGTATGTGGATGACATACTGTTAATTGGAAATGATGTTCCAAGTTTAACTTCGGTAAAGGAGAAATTGGGAAACCATTTCCAGATGAAGGACTTGGGAGAGGCACAACGCATCTTGGGTATCCGGATCTATAGAGATAGAACCAAGAGGATACTAGCATTGAAACAAGAAGCTTATATCGATAAGATTCTTGATAGGTTCAATATGAAAGACTCCAAGAGAGGCTTTCTTCCGATGAGTGTAGGAATTACATTGAGGAAATCTCAAAGTCCTACGACCCCTGAGGAGATTGAACGCATGAAGATGATCCCTTATGCTTCCGCTGTAGGATCAATCATGTATGCTATGTTGTGCACTCGTCCCGATGTCGCTTTCGCCTTGAGCATGACGAGTCGGTATCCAGCCAACCCCGGCGAGAGTTACTGGATAGCCGTAAAGAACATCCTTAAGTACTTGAGAAGAACTAAGGATTCGTTTCTAGTGTTTGAAGGAGAACTTGAGCTGCGTGTAAAGGGTTACAAGGATGAAAGTTTTCAAACCGATGGGGATGATTTGAAATCTCAATCCGGCTATGTCTTTATGGTGAATGAGGGTCTTTGTTCTTTGGAAAAGCTTGCCGAAGTGTCACTGCGATTCTACAATGGTGAATATTTGGCGCCGGATATTTCTGCTAAAGAAGTTGTATGGATTCGGCAGTTCTTGGATGGACTAAGAGTAGTCCCTAGTGCCGTAGATCTAATCACTATTTATTGCGATAATAGTGGGGCCATTTTTCAAGCAAAAGAGCCCAAGTCTAGTAATAAGTGTAGACACGTTTTGAGGAAATACCATGTTATTAGAGACAATGTGGAAAGAAAGGAAATAGATATTTGTAAGGTTGGGACAGACGATAATATCGGTAATCCTCTAACCAAGCCTCTTTCGAGGGCTAAGCATGACGCTCATACCGCCTCTATGGGGTTGAGGTGTATGCCTGATTTCCTTTAACTTTTGAGATATGTAATGAATAATGTATTTTATTACATATATGAAAATTACATTCATTGTTTAGAGTTTATTTACTCTTTTAAGTCATTTTGAATGAATACTCTGTTTATCCGAATAGTTGTGTGACAACATTGAACATATTCAAGTGAACGGTATAAACTAAGTATTTGGTCCCTAGTCTCTAAAGAGGTGACGTCTCAAGAAGACTAGATTGCAAGTTGATCGATGGTGGGTTCAATACCATAGAGTCATAGAGATGACTGGTCATTTGCATAGACAGACCGTGAGACACTCAGTCGGACTGTGACGCTTATAGAATTCCTTTTCAATGAGATTGAAGCCTGGTCGTGGTGGGAATTTCTATAGTATTCCTATGAGTCGATTCTTTTGACTGGAAACTGATTATCTGAGTCGGTGCAGTTTCCGAGTGACTTTCATTTTTGTCCTAAGCGATGCCATGAAAGGGGGCTATAAGGGCATCTTTGGGGTCATGGTGATCTGCATTATACAGTATAATCGAGTGAAAGCGAATTGTCCACCCTCGTCAGGGTAAAACATCTTTGGGCCACTCGAGGAGTAGTCGCTGAAAATGCGTGGTCACGCTCGGAAAGGATCTATGGTAGATCTACCAGTCAGACAGCAACTCTCCATATCGAGGAAACCACTCATGATATTACTTGAATGCAAGTACGACCTGTAAGACACCTTACATTGAGTGGGACATGTGAAACGGACAAGAGAATTGGTAACGCACAACTTGTCACGGACAAGTGGGAGATTGTTGGAGTATGTGTCCTCCACAAATAGTGCGATTACTTAATAAATCTCGATTAAGGAATGCAAGGGGATAATCCTGTATTATTGTCAATTAATTAACGTAAATCAATAACGGTTGGCTGACTAGAGTTTAACGTTATTGTCGTTAGACGACGGTAATCAATTGATCCCTTTGAGTCACACCTAAAGGAACGTGCTCCAAATAAATAATCTAATTAATTGTATGAGATACAATTAGGTTAGTAACTTGATAAATCGACTAATAGTTTGTCAGTGAGTTAATTTAGAGAGAAATCGAGTTAGGAACTCGAGTGATTAATTTTATATCGATAAAATTAATTGAGGTGACGGGAATTAGTGATTAATCATTAATTCACTAATTGTGTACTAATTGACTAGTGAGATTAGTATTAGTGCAATTTTATTATACATGTAAGTGTACATATATATTAAAGGAGAGTTAATAGTTTAATTTGATAATGTATATTTTATCATATTAGATGATTAAGTGATAAATTATAAGTATTTGTGGGACAAATATTTAAAACAAAATAGACCCATATAGGGTCCATTTGGACCGTCCAAATGCAAGCAAAGGGAGAGATCCCCTTTGTCTTATTTGTTTTGTCTTTTTTGCTTTAGACAAGCATGCTTAAACATAATGATGTCCATGCATGAAAATGTTCTAATCAAGAGACAAACTTTCTCTCCTTCCCACTCATGTAGGCCGGCCATACTAGTGTAGTATACACACTAGTTTTTTGTTTTATTTTTGTATAAAACCACAAGGCTTGGCTACAGAAAAGTGATGCATGCATTCTTAGTTGTATCTCTCCAAAATCTCTCTAAACTCTTCTACAATATTAGTTATATTACTAAGTGTTAGTAATATTAATATTACATATTATCAAGCTACTATTACTAATTTCTAGATCAAAATCACTAGTAGTTTTGGAGTTGTTCTTGGGTGCAACAAGAAGGAGGTTTCCTATTTTGGAAACTCGGGTTTTGGAGGTCATCCTAAACTATTAGCTCAAGAAACAAATCGAGAAAGGAGTTCTCGTTTTGTGCCCATTTTAACCTCTTTGAAAGGTATAAGTTTCTACAAACTTGATTTACAAAATAAATTGTAACTACATAGATCTTGCTCATCAAATTAGAGTAATTTGATTTATACTAATAATGGATTAGTAGAGGTTATCGGAACCTAACAGCTGGCGGGTTGGGAAGCTGTAGGATGTTTTTCTTCAGAAGCTTTCTCAATGCTTCAGAATAGGAGATAAAGAGGGGGTCAAAGTTTCGTCGTTGTTTTGACGATGATGGCCCAGCGGATGATGACTTGGGGGTAGCGGGTGTGGGTCGTGTTAGAAACACTGGTGATGCCGCTAGTGCACTTGAGTTGACAAGTAAGGTTAAAAGGTTCAGTTGCTGTCGCGGTTCAAGACGAGTTGCCTTGGCGACCGTGGTCTGTAGTCCTGGCCAGTTTGCATTTTTGAATTTCGTCTTCGAGGGATCGGATTCTCTTAATGTGTCGAGCAGATTCCTTGGCGAATATTCTAGTGCTTTTCTCGGTTTTGATTTTCTGCATAGCGGCCAGACGTTCGAACATGGCGGTGAGATTGGTGATCTTAGTGTTGAGTAGTTGCATATGTTCAGCGATCGTCATTAGTGGCGGAGGTTGTGGAAGGACAACTCCATCGTTTGCTAGGTTGAAGTGGAGATTCATTTTGCGTCTGTGAGCTTTTTGGGTTCAGGGTTTTTCAATGAGTAGAACTGACAATGTTTCAAACCATTAGTGATTTTAAAAGGGAAGAAAAAGACTCAAAGGAAAATTGCATTCGTAACTAAAGAAGAGCAAAAAAAAAAATTGTGAAAAGTGGGTGCATGACTCTACTCGTGTTTTTAGCTAAAAAGACACGGGAAGCTTTTTGAGGCAGAGGCGCGTTGACACGTCCCTAATCTCGATGTTAAAAAGTTTGTATGATCATAGTCAGATTAACCCAAGGTTAGCGGTATGTTGCTAAGGGTTTATCGTTGGACTATGATATAAAAATGGGTCAAAACGGAGTAGCGATAGGCTAGCCGATCTGAAGATGTTAAACTGGGTGAAAAGCGATTGTTTGTTCGCTCTTTATGAGAGACACTGGATGTCAAGTCAAAATGATGATAAGTCATTTGACCTGACGTATAAAATGACGGGTTCGTGTTTGAACGAGCCCGTGTTTTGTTTAATTTTGAGAGAAAAGGTTCGTTTAAGTCGGGGTGACTAGCGAGTCACTTGGCTTAGAGTTATTTCTAATGTAAAGGTGTTTGATTTGTTTAAAATATCCGAAATGAATTGACATTTTCGGTTTTTGCCTTGCAAAAAGTTTTGCAATAAATGTATTATGACGATACGTCAGTCGTATAATCCATTTACGTTTTTAAAAAGATCTGGGATGTAGTGATTATCCCTGATCGATTTTGAATGCAGTGGTTGTAGGGATCTCATACCCTTCACTAATCAAATATTAGTGTAAATCAAATTACTCTAATTTGATGAGCAAGATCTATGTAGTTACAAACATACTTTGTTATACAAGTTTATAGAAATTTATACCTTTCTTTAAAGGAAATGGGCACAAAATAAGAACTCCTTTCTTATTTTGTTTCTTGAGCTAACAATATGGGATGATCCTCCAAAAACCCGAGTTTCCAAAATAGGAAACCTCCTTCTAGTTGCACCCAAGAACAACTCCAAAACTACTAGTGATTTTGATCTAGAGATCACTAATAGTAGCTTGATAATATGTGAAATTAATATTACTAACACTTAGTAATACATATAAAAATAAGTACTTGTTACTTATTAATTAGAGAGAGTATTTGAGAGAGATATGTGAAAATGCATGTATGTTTCTCTTTTTAAGGCCTTGTTATTATATAAAAGAACAAGAGCAATAGTGAAGTGTGTTACACACTCACTAGGCCGGCCCCCATAGAGAGGAGAGAAGAGTGGTGAGTTGCTTTTTCTTGTTTAGAACAATGCATGTCATTGTAATCATGTTGTTTGCATGCATGCTCAAGAAAAGGCTAGAAAACAAAACACAAAAGACAAAAAGGAATCTTATCCCTTCTTCCCTTATTATGGACGGTCCAAATAGGGCCTTTTGTTTCTGCCAAATTTTGTCGCGTTGACTATTTGACTCGTAAAGTGGGGTATAGCGATCTACTCGGTTTAACACTCGGATTTACGTTGAATATGATGCGCGCAAGGTAAAAGGAATGCAAGAAATAAAGTGCGAAAAGTAAATGACACAAGAGGTTTTGGTGACGCGGAAAACCCAATGTGGGAAACGACCGCGGGGGGATATGTGTCCCGCCTAATGTGCTCCACTAAGTAGTTGAATTACAAGCAACACGTTACAAAGTACTTGCAGAATTTAGAGAATAAGTGCTGTTTTCTGGTAGAATATGAGTAATCTAGGAGAAAGAATGTGTTTCTGGAGGAGTGGAGCGCAAGTTGTTGTAGAGTATGATGAATAATGTTGTAACCCTTCTCAGGTGCTGCTGCTTTGCCTTTTATAGGGTGGGATTTTGATGTTGGATTCTTTGTACCAGTAGAGGGTCTTCAGGAGGTTTCTGCGGGTGGTTGCCTGGATTTTAGGGGGTTGTTGTTGACTACTTCTTTGTGGCTGTTGGAGGTGTGTTTTCCTTTGTTGCCCTAGTTGCTCTTGGAT
The DNA here is from genome assembly GCA_023091065.1 of Dianthus caryophyllus. NCBI lineage: Eukaryota > Viridiplantae > Streptophyta > Magnoliopsida > Caryophyllales > Caryophyllaceae > Dianthus > Dianthus caryophyllus. Next base: position 19,295,842 of record CM041521.1, read on the forward strand.
TTACTTGCACGTTGGGCCTCAGGTCTTGATGTTGCTCTTTGTTTTCGGCCCACTTGGCTTACCTTGGTCTCAGGCCATTTTTGGCCCAAACAATAGCCCCGGGTTTTCTTGCCTCAACGTACAGGGGAGGTGAGAAAATCCCTTCAGGACTACTTCGTGCTGCTACAGGTGTCTCAGTCCCGTTGTGGGAGAAACCTTTCTTGCTGAAATAGTGGCTTGTCTTGCTGAAGAAGTGCTCCTACCTGTTGAGGAAGAACTCCTACCTGCCGAGGAGGTACTCCTACCTGCTGAGGAGGTACTCCCACCTGCTGAACTGATTACTCCCTTTGCTTGGCTGTCATTGCGCCACGTGGCACGTCCCTAGTGGCTCCTCGAGAAGAACAAACTAAATGACTGATTTGGCCTTTGTTTTTAATGCCAAGTCTTGTCAAGTTCCTTTATTGGTCCTATTAATTGTACTCCCAACTCCCCTCAACTTCTCCCATGTCTCCCTCTCTCTCCCAACCACTTCCTTATAAACTCCCACCTTCCTCACTCGCACGCCGTTCTCGAAACAGAGAAAACCAAAAGAAAAACACTTCCATCTTCCTCTGCCGCTGAGGCCCGTGGATTGTCATTACTTCCTCCAGGTAATTTCTTGCTCGAGATCTTCTTGTTTCTCCTCAATGTCGTTTTCTCCTTCCTCTCTCGAATCGGAGGCCTTCGTTCCCACCAACATTCTGAAGGGGGATGACTCAGTGGCTTGCTCCCTCTCGTCCAAATCCGAGGATGACGTCGCCAGGATCTTCAACCTGGATGAGGATGTCGAATTTTACGTACCCCGTGGTGAGGAAAGGGCTGATTTCCACCGCAAGGGGTGGGTTTGCGTGTATGCGTACCCTTTCTCCCTCGGTCTGCGTTTCCCGTTTCCCGTGTTCATCCAAGACTTCTTCCGCACCTTCAAGATGTCTCCCGCGCAGGTGCTCCCCCATGGTTGGAGGATTCTGCTGTGTATTAATGCTCTCCTTGAGGACCGTGGTTGGTCCCTGGCGGCTGGCGACATTGGGGACGACTACTGGGTGAGGCCTACTGCGTGTAAGCGCTTTACTCTGAGGGTCGTGGATGAGGCGAAGAAGCTTATCAAGCTTCCAACTAAGGCGAGGGATTCGGGCTGGGCCAAACATTATATCTTTGTGAAGATTAGTAGTCTGAATCACCTGACTGGCTACCTGCTTGACACTTGGCTCAAGCCACACGGTAAGATGCGACGTTTGCTTCGTGCTGACGCACTGTCGTGCTGAACTTTTCTCATTTGTCCCTTGTATCAGGTTCGCTGAGGTTCCCGCCTTCAAAGGGTGGAAAGAAGGTCATAGAGAAGTTGAAGCTGTTACCTTTGTCTGCCAGAACTTTTCCCGCGGCTTTGGAAGGTAGGATCCGCAACTTGGACCTGTTGCTTGAGAGTGACGAGGAGGAGATGTCTTCTGGTAGTGGTATGTCCGTTTTGCTTGTGTTGCTTGCCTACTTAGTGGAGCTGTTGCCCTTTGCATGTGAGTCTGATGTGTGTATTTTGTTGTTGTAGGGATGAAGGGGTTGTCCACGGCTGACCTGATTGCTCTGGAGAGGGAGAAGAAGAGGAGTAGGCTGGCTGGGCCTATCAACACTGGGAGACGGTGTGTGCTGCGCCCTCTGAGCCCCCTGTGCAGACTCCGGCGTCTCCGTCGCACTCGTCTCGTAGAAAAACACGCAGGCATCCCCAATCTAAGCTGACAGGTTCCTCTCAGGGAGACGATTATATTATGGTGGAGTTGCCTGGCTCCTATGATGGACGCGGTGCCTTCCCCCCTCAGATTGCGAGCGGGCTGTTGTTACCTGGTTTTAGCACGCTTCTGAGCTCCAAGAGCGTGGCTGTGAATGTGGAGGAGATGGCGCACGCTGCGTTCAGTACTACTTGTGTGTGCTACTGTCTACCTGTCATGTGTGTGAGGACCTTTCTGAAGGTTTCTGGTTGTCTCGCTGTTTGCAGGGGTTCCAGAGTAGTCTGTACCTGAGAGGTGTGTGGGCTGCAGCGGAAAAGGAGCGTCAAGAGCTTGCTGTGAAGAACAAGGCGGTTACTGCGAAGCTGGCTAGCATGGTTGAAAGGTGTGAAATTTCTTTGAGCGAGGCTTGAGGAGCTGAGCAAGGTCGAGGCTGAGCTTGCCACCTGTTATTCCGACAAGGCCCTGCTGGAGGTGAGATTGAATGACGTAAGCGAAAAGCTGAAGAAGAAGAAGGAGCAGTTGCGCAGTTCCTGTGCGTATTACTCTTGGCTGGGCAAGGTGGAATGTATGGAGGCTCACGCTCAAGGGAAGTCTTCCACCTGGGACGCTGTACAGGAGAGGACCGAGTTCGAGGAATTCTTCGAAGGGAAGCCTGCGCCTCTGGATTCAGGTGTTGAGGAGGAGCTTGCCAACCTGGAAGTTGAAGGTGCTCCTGTAGCCCCTGATGAGGGTGTGGTGGATAGTCAGGCGGCCGAGGCTGTAGAGGAAGTGGCTACTTCTGGCGATGGTGTTCCTGAAGGTGATGACAGCGTGGTCGCGGCTCCTTGATATATTTCATGTAATAGGTTAGTTGGTTTATTGTCTTAGCTTCTACGAACGATATCTTCTCATTTTGGGTAGCTCATCACAAGGGTGGTGTGGCAAGTTGTATATTCCGTACCTTGACCCTGGGGGTCTGACTTTGTTTTGCTATCTGGTTTTTGTGCTGAACTTGGACATGCTGGGGGTGTTTAGCGTGTCTAGCCCCTTGACTTTTCTGTTGAAGACCTGTCAATGTTTTCCAATCGTTAGTAAGTATGTTTATATGTTGTGTGCGTATGCGTTATTATATTGTCCGTGGCATATGTGTATCTTTGTTAAGCTATCTACCAGGCGTGTGTATGTATTTAAGCTTAACCGTAGCAAGCGTGTGCGTGTATGTACGTATGTATGTGGGTGTACATGTATGTATGCATGTGTGTATGTATGTGTGTATGTATGTGTGTATGTATGTGTGTATGTATGTATGTCGTGCATGCACATGTAGTAAGTTAAAATGCCGAACCATCTTAAAACTTACGTATGTAGGCGCCGTGTTGTGGCCAGGGCGAGCGGTGGGATCTCCGCGACGTGGCGCCACCGCCGACTCCCAGACAGACGCACGTGTGGGGCCAAACTAAATGTTGTAAACCAGCTGGGTGATCAGTCCAGCTGGGTGTGGCTGCGAGCCACTTTGTTCCGTCTTTGCGATCTGCCTGGCGGTTTGCTATGGGTGGCCGGGTTGGCGTTTTGCCAGCTGACCTCCGATGCTTAAGTCAGTAAACTTGATAGAGTGAATTGTATTTACAAAAGAAAAAAAAAAGAAGTTACCAAACAAAGAGGCTAAGTACGAAATTAAATATGGTACTTCCTGAGGTGTCTGACGTTCCAAGGACGAGGACCATCCGACCTCCGTGAGTCATCAGGCGGTAAGCCCCATTTCCTGCAATGCCTTCTACCTGGTAGGGTCCTTCCTAGATGTACGCGAATTTCCCTGCTCTGGTGTTCTGGGTGTTCTGGAACACCTTTCTGAGCACCAAGTCGCCCACCTGAAAGGCCTTTATTCGAACGTTCCTGTTGTAGTATCTGGCGACTGCCTGTTTATGTGCGGCCAACCTGATGGTGGCCCTGTCCCTGAGCTCATCAATTGTGTCCAAGCTGCTGGATAGTTCTGCTTGACTCGACTCTGCTGTTGCGCATCCGTATCGGTGTGTAGGCATCCTTACTTCTGCAGGAATGACTGCCTCTGTACCGTATACCAGGGAGAACGGGGAATGTCCTGTAGCTTCCTTTGGTGTGGTTCTGTTCGCCCAGAGTACCATTGGCAGCTCGTCTGCCCACTTGCCACCTTTTTCCTCCAGCTTCTTCTTTAAGTTGTCCATTGTGGACTTGTTGGTAGACTCTGCCTGTCCGTTAGATTGTGGGTTGTGTGGGGTGGACTGCAGAAAATCTATGTTCCATCTTGCACAGAAAGCTTCCGTTTTGTGGGATATGAACTGCGACCCATTATCACAAATGATACGTGCAGGGATTCCGAACCTAGTAAGTATATTCCTTTTTATGAACGAGATAACCTGCGTGTCCGTTACTTGACTGAACGCTTCCGCCTCGATCCACTTTGAAAAGTAATCCGTCATAGCGAGCATGCACACACGATGACCGGGTGCGCAAGGTAGTCTGCCCACAATGTCCATCCCCCAGACCATGAATGGCTAAGGCGACATTACGGGGTGAAAAAATTCAGCAGGTGCGCGCTGTACTGGTGCATGTCTCTGGCAGGCGTCGCATTTGCTGGCGTATTCAACAGCGTCTCTTCTCATTGTAGGCCAATAGTACCCCATCCTGAGTGCTTTGTTGGACAGGCTGCGACCACCAGAGTGGTTGCCACAGTCTCCACTATGTAGTTCTTCCAGCACGGCCTGAGCATGATCAGGCTCCAGGCATCTCAGGTACGGTCCCGCTGCAGACCTCCTGAGCAATACCCCGTCGATGAGGAGGAATTTCGAAGCTTTCATCCTGAACCTTTTGGCCTGGAGTTTGTCCTGGGGTATCTTTCCATCTTGTAACCATTCGATGTAGGGGTTTGTCCACCCAGGTGCTTCTTTGTTCTGTTGTGCTTCTTTGTTCTTGCTGCTCTGTTGGCCATTGTGGAGGCCTGCGAGGCCGCCGGGTCTTCTGGAGGAGAATCCTGGTTGCTGTCAGTCGTACAAACTGGATCCGGTTTCGTGATTGCCGAATGTAGAGCGTGCAGGATTGGGATTGTTGTGATAGCGGTGGAACGGAATGTCGCTCCAAGGTTCGCTAGAGCATCGGCGTGTGCGTTTTGATCCCTCGGAATCTGTTCGATCTCGACCTCGTCGAATTTCTCTATGATTGCGTTAACAAGATCAAGGTATGCCACCATTTTCGAATCTCGAGCTGCATAAGACTTGTTCACGTGGTTAACGATAAGTAAAGAATCACAAAATATTTTGATAGATTTCACCTTTAACTCGACGGCCATGTTGAGTCCCATGATAAGGGCCTCGTACTCGGCTTCATTGTTGGACGCTTTGAACTCGCACCGAACTGCCTGGACTATGTACTCCCATTGTGGCGACTTTAGTACAAGCCCCACTCCTACGCCTCGTTGGTTTGCTGCGCCATCTGTGTACAGGATCCACTGTTCAGGCTGTCCTTCCTGCTGGAGCAGCAGGACCTCGCTGTCTGCACCTCCTTGTAGGCTTGGACTGAAGTCTGCCACAAAATCTGCAAGTGCTTGTGACTTGATAGCTGTCCTGGGTTCGTACTGTATGTCATACCCACAAAGGTGGACTGACCACTTCGCCATTCGCCCTGACAACTCTGGCTTACGCATGACTGCCTTGACAGGATAATTAGTCCGCACAATAATAGTATGACTTTCAAAATAAGGACGTAACTTTTGCGATGCGATTACAAGCGAATAAACGAGTTTTTCAAGAGGAGTGTACCGTGTCTCTGCATCCAGCAGGCTTTTACTTACATAGTATCTGGCGGTGACTCCCAGCTTCTTCTCTTACGATGACGGCACTCGCAGACCTGACAGTACAGGAGGTCTTCACCTTGTGTTGGTTTCGACAACAGTGGAGGCTCAGCAAGGTAGATCTTGAGCTCTTCGAACGCCTTGTCGTGGCTGTCTGTCTAGCTGAATTCCTTGTTCTTCCTCAGGGTGTCATAGAACGGTCTGCACCTATCCGAAGATTTGGAGATTAACACATTGTTGAACGCGCCCTTGATGAGTTCTGCACGCGTCCTTGACGGTCTTTGGCGGCTGGAGGTCGAGCATGGCCCGTATTTGTTTTGGGCTGGCCTCAATCCCCCTCTTTGTGACGATGTGACCCAGAAACTCCCCGGCTGTGACACCGAAGGAACACTTTGTGGGGTTGAGCTTCATTCTGTAGGAGCGAAGTACGTCGAATGTTTCCTGGAGGTGCTGTACATGTTGACCCTCCTGTTCAGATTTCACGACCATATGATCTATGTATGCTTCCATGTTCTTTCCCAGCTGGTCTTTGAACATCAGATTCACGAGGCGTTGCACGTAGCCCAGCCGCTTTTTCAGTAGAATGGCATGGCGTCAGAGCAATAAATTCCCTCTCTGACCGGAAAGTCGCTTTTCTCCTGGTCGTCTGGGTGCATCTTGATCTGGTTGTACCCGCTCCAGGCGTCCAGGAAGGTGAGCATCTCATGTCCTGCTGTCGCATCCACCATAGCATCGATGTGGGGTAGTGGAAACGGATCCTTCGGACATGCCTTGTTTAAGTCTGTAAAGTCTATGCATACGCGCCATTTGCCGTTCTTTTTGCTGACGACCACCACATTGGACAACCACGTTGGGTACTTGACTGCTCTGATTTTTCCAGCTTTCAGCAGGTTTTCTACCTCCTCGTTTATTATTTTGTTTCTTTCAGGCGCAAATTTGCGACGTTTCTGCTTGACTGGTGGATGCTGTGGGTCTACATGGTTTATTATGGCTACTCTTGAGTTCTTATGGTTATTACTCCGTATTTAACATGTTGAATATGGTTAGTGTTGAGATTGGTTACAAAAGGGGTCAATTATGTTGTAGTTGTGTATATGATGGACATTGTGATGATTTTGAATAAAGGATGATTGATTTGTTGTTGATTGTGAGTTGATTCAGGTTATTGAATTGACTTGTTTGATTGCTTGAGTTGAGTGTGCGTCACGAGTGCTGCTCGCACGCGCGTGCGTGAGCTACGACGTCTTTTGTAGGACGGATACCGCCCATGATCCCCTCGGCTATTCTTGTTGCTTAGTTAGAGCGACTATGGGTTCTCAACCATGTTGGTTAGAGACTATGGTTTATATAATGTCGTCACCGTTCTTGTTGCTCGGTGGGATTTGGCCAAATTTAGACTTATGAGTTTGAGGAACTTACTTTTGCTGTTCCGCCATAGGGTTTGGATGATTCTTGTTGCTTCATCCGGGGTGATTCTTGTTGCTTCACCCAGTGCTCCGTGCTTACCTTGCAGGTTGTTGGTTGTTGTCTGTCATCTTGTTGTTGACAGTTTGAGCTTGTATGTCAGTGGACTAGTTATTGTCGAGTTGTATTGGTTATACATGTTTACAGGTTGCTGGGTGACAGTTGGTTGAGTTTGGTAGCTAATGAGTTGGCTTGAGGTTGCATTATGGTTACTATACCTTTGGGTTGTGTGTTGTATTGTTGTCTATTTTGGTTACGTTGAAATATGGTTGGGAGCACCTAGTTACTCCCCATCGATTGTGGGCTATTACATTCTTTGTGGCGAGGTTAGCGCGGGATCGGGTTTGTCAAGTGAGGATGCCGTGAGGATGACCTATAGCTAGCCTTAGTGATTTTTGACTAGACTTGTTAGGATGTTTAGTTTTATTATTATTATTTTACTTTCATTTTTGGAAATTTGGATTTGTAAGGGGTATTTACTCCCACTTCTAGGCCCTCAAGCGCCTATCTTTTATCGTTGTTTAGTTGGTTAGTGAGTAATGATCAGGATTCCACGGTGTTTCCGCCACCGTGGCTCGCTTTTATTTTCTTTTATTTTATAAATCCTTTTTATTTCTTTATTTTATTTTGTTGGAAAATCAGGGTTATTCTGATTGGTATCAGAGCGAATACGCTCCCAACTCTCATAGGTGAGTGAGTAGGATTTGACTTAGAGCACCGAGTGAGAGTGTTGGGGTAGACACATTAGGGGGTGTACGTTATTTGTGCATATGTATGAGTTACGTAGTGGTAAAAATGGTGGACTTAGATTCTCTACCATTAGACCACACGTTTTCTTTGGATGCAGGTACAATTATAATGGTGACATGGGAGATTGTGTACCGACTCGATATGTCTTTAAATATTCCTTGTTTATCTCCAAAATAAATAGTTAAGTCTTTTTATTCGATTTAATCATTCACTTTAAACCTATTCCTTTACTGGAACATGTTTCACTCTGAAAATTACATTCTTAGTTATTATCTGACATCTTTGATTTCCTCAAAACTCATCTTTTAAGATTAAATACCCTATACTTCTATTTTCTTATCAAATGATAATACTCCTATTTTCCTTTCAAATGTATTTTTGCATTTCCCTTTATTATTAATGACGCTTGCTTTTAACAATATTTGTTTGACAGCTCAATTCCTTTGAGAATTTTAATCTATCTATTTCTTGATGATTTATTGTCTTAATTTCTTTTTTTGATTTATTGGTTTATACGAATTTAATCATTTGCTTATTCTAATTTTAAATCTCCATCTTTCATTTGACCTTTCGAAATATCTAGAAAATTAACTCTTAAAGTCTTTGATTCGTACTGATTGATCAGCTGGAGCAAGAAACTTGAAGCCGAATTGCGAATGTAGGGTCCTACCATCAGAGCACGCAGCGGAAGCTCCTAATCTATGTCACCTACCGTATTCGTAGGGATGTCTTTCAGCTTGTTAGCTACGCTTGCCCTTAGTATATCCTTCTAGTTCTTGATCTTATTATACAGTTGTTTTAAAACTATCATTTCGTGATTCTGGTTTGAGTTTCTTTTTCCCCAATAAAATTTCTTAATATGTTCATCCTCATTTTTTCAATAGATCGTCTTTGAAATAATTTCTAAACTCTTTTATTTCAAGAATGTTTTCAACAAGATCTTATTAACAAAACCTATTTTTGTATATATGTGCTATAATGGTTTGTTTATCCTTCTTGTACTTTCTTATTTTGTAACTATGTTAAGGAAAATTTTAATCAGTATTGTTTTGCTTTTCCATTCATTTTTTTAAACGCGTCAATACATTTTGATGGCTTTTTACTCAATCAAATTTGAAATGACTGACACTTATCTATTGCATCCACTTTTGATCAAAACCTCTTTGTTATCCTAAACCTTCTTTTATTAAGTTTTCTAATTTGAGCATTTGGTTCATTTGAATATTATTTATTCTACTTGGTATTTTAGTAGCTTCATCTAATATACTTAAAATCTGAATAGTTGACCTTGTAAATTGACTTCTATTGTTTAACCAAATTCCTCTCCTACTCAATCTGCATGCCACGTCTGCCAAAATCCCCAAAATGACTGCCACCTCATCCAATCCTATCAATTTGCACATCTAACATCACTTAATCACACTTTTCCCCTTCAAACGCATATAATTTGTGTAGAAGTCGAATCACCTGCTGGCTGCTGCCCAACTCTCCCCTTCAAGCGGCTCATTACTGATCCTTGGGTTGCACATCTAACATCGACGTGACCTCGAAGTCGGTACACGCTCGCCATCATCATTCACTTTCCATTCGTCTTTTATCGTACAATGTATAGGTAATTTTTGTTTATTATGATCTTCAATTGAACCATTTTTTTTGATCGATTTGGGGATTTTTGTGAACTTTCATGGGATTTTTCGATTCTTATGGTGTGATTGAAACTGACGTGATTTTGATCATGGGTTTCAGTTTGATTATCATAATTTTTGAGAATGTTTTGATTTTCTTGGGTTAGTAGTGGAGATGATAAAGTGTTTTCATGGCGATTTTGGTCTGCCATTGATGAGAGCTAAAAACTTTTGAGGAATAATTTGAAGATTGTTTAAATTATGAGCAAAAAATGAGTGATTTACAGATGATCAAAATTTCAGAATTCGAGTATGCCGAACGACGAAGGATGCGTGTGTGGTATGGGGAGCTGCGTGCTGCTCACGGCGAGTACGGAGCGTTATCATGACTGAAAGTTCTTCAATTGTCCTTTCGACAGGTTTGTTGGATTGATTACTTATACATTCTATTATGCTTTCATTTTTCACTTAACTGTGTGTAATCGTTTGGATCGATTGAGTTGACTGTACTGATTTTGTCGACATAGTTTATGTTGTAAGAGATTACCCCTAAAGCGGAAGCTACATAGCAGAAACTTGAAGGCCACTGAGGAAATATATACCTCCGGGGTAAATTTTTGAATTTTTGTTTTCAGGGAATCTTTGGCTGTATTTGGTAAACATTTGATGGATTCTCGTCCAATGGTTGATCTTTTTGTAGCCCTATAAAATCTTTTTGTTGCACAAAAGTATTATAAGAAGGTTTTATGTGGTTAATTTGTGCTTATTAGATATGTGTGATCATGCTCATGCGATGTGAATCATGGGATAAGGGGTTAAGCTTAATATTTTTTTTTTTTTGGTTTTTAATTTCACTTTTGTGTGTTATTTAGATTTGAATTCATTCATATAGGTGTTGACCATTTTTCCATGGTAGATTGTGCAACAATTTTATATAGCTTATCTACGTGTACAAAAGTATTGTAAGACGGTCGTATATAATTGTTATGTCCTCATTAAATGTGTCATCTGCATATTATTTTGTATTTGTTTACATAAGTGATGTGTGCGATCATGCTCAAGAAATGTGATTGGGTTGTGAGCTTTACTTCTTGAATTCTACTTTTTAATTTTTATGTGTTTCTTGGAATATCAAATATGGGTGTCTATTTTATGAATAAATGAAGGAAAGATTCATGTTTTGGAGCTGATTTTTTAATGCAATTTACGACGGATTAAAGGTTTTATAATAGTTTTCAATCTCATTTGATGTTGACAATTGATCTTATCGTGCAAATGGATGGAAACAGAATTAGAGCAGGTTATTATTCATCTGATTGTTTCGTCTTTTTTTTTTTTTAGTTGATTTTTTCTTTTTGTCGCCTGCCTTTCTAACCTCTTCGCGCACAACCTCTCCAAATTGGTCTCCTCTCGTCGTTTACAAGCCGAGAAATTACATTCTTCCGGTGTGCGCACTGAGTTCCACTAGCTTGTAAAGTAATACTCCGTAGTATGTGTTGTGTTGATTTTTGGCCAATTTGATTATCATGTTGCACATCATATGTTACTTTGTGACTTGACATTGTGATGATGTTATGCATATTTTGGAAGGCCATAGGATCCGTTAGTTTGTATAGTTAGTCGTATCGTATCAGTCATTACTCATTCGTAGTATGCTTCATGGTTGAGTTGAGAACGAGATAATTTGTATCTCGAGTTAGCTCTTTTTGAGCTAAGAATGCGATAATTTGCATCCAAATTATTGATTAGATGAGGAAGGTTAACAATCGAATGAAAAGAGAGACCATGAGCTCACACTGATAAATCCTTTTTAAAGTGCTTTTCAAGCTGACACTTTAGTAAATCCTTAGGGGTAAGCAAACCTACATAAAGCTATCGTTTTGGTTTTGATGTTGTTCTATCTGTCCACATGAATTTATGATTTTTAATTGTCATTCTCATAGATGTTGTTCATTGGTTATCACAAACAATTTCTTGACATTTTGTCTTGTGCTAAGTACATGATTAAACCTGATAGATAGCACAAAATAGATCACTTGCATTTGTGACTGAATTTACATATTTTCCTCTTCTTTTTTTTGGGACATTTTGTCCTTTTTTTTGGTACATTGTGTCCTTTTCGTGGAAATATTATGGTATAACAGTAAAATTGGATTACCATGCTACAGTACTACACGGAGTTGTAGGCCAGGATTATCATGTTAATAGCCTGATACGTGTAATGTAATTTGTGATGATGTTGTGTAAATGAGTATCTTTCAAGTTCTAACATCTCCAGCTACTTAAAACATTTTGGTAATTTCTTGTAGGTGGCTGGACCAATCTCCTACTGACTCAAAAACTGTGCTTAAGATGAGCCATACTTCTTACGGGGATTCATTAGTAGGTTGGTAATCTATGTCACCTTAACTTATCATTGCTATTGTTTTCTCCTACGATCTAAGTGTTAAACCTAATGCTCTTAGTATCTACGTTAGAGCTGGCGTTTTTTAATCAACCAGTTACAACGACCATTTCTTAGTGGGTAAGCGTTGTTGGGATGCTCTCTCAATTTTTATTTTAAAATTGGTGCTGAAAAGTGTGAATAATTTACTAAAACGTTATTCCCGGTAAATTCAACAACTGAAATGGTTTCCATTCTTTAAACATGTACTCCGTACTTTGTAATTTGTAGTGTATGGCTACGCTTGTGTGTGAGCCGTCAGCCATGTTAAACCTGGCACTTTATCAAACTTTGGTTGAACACTATTTAGTCTTAACTCTGTAATTGTGTAGTTATGCTCCAAAATCATTGGTAAAATGGATATTAGTGAGATAGGGGAGAACTCAAGGTACTTCAATATGATTGAAAATTCACCAGGAGTGTGCTTTTTAGGAAAAATAACCTTGGTTTTTAAAACGAGGATTACTCAATACTTTTTTAAATATCTCTGTAATAGAGTTCCCATTTGTGCTAGACCAAAGTGACGATGTGAACGGAATAACCAAGTGGGCGTCAAAACAGGCTACAACTTTGTTGGATTCTAGCCCAGAGACGGCAGCAAGGAAAGTTTTTACGGTGCCAAAATCGACTACTCGCTTTTTACACACTTAACTTTTCATTCATTTTACGGCATATCCATGCAAAGTGATCCGTATCAAACCCATATAAGCAAGCTGAGAAGACACATAACAAGGTGCATTCTTATCTCTAAAAGAACTTCATACAATAGCGTTACCTGGCGCAAAACCTCAATCACAAAGACACGAAGACAAACTATTGCAGCCTCTCAACGTACTCGAAAGGAGGCGTGCCCCAGTACCTCAGAGACAGGTAATTCGTTGTTGTTTTGAGTCTCCATATGATTGCTATAGGTATGTACCCTCCTAATTAGGGCTGTTTATTTGCAGTTACAGTACCAGCAGTAAGACAGAGACAAAACAAAACTGAAGATTTTATTGGCGGCGACAAGTGGGGCACAGGTCGAACCAGATTGTTCACTGATGTGGAAGGCAATGTCACCAACTTCAAATCTCATTTGTTTTATATCTTAACATATGTGCAATTGAATATTGTGTTTTAAATAATGTCAGTTCACCCCGCAGAGAATAGAATCCCGACTGCTTCACAACATCACACAAAACCTCGCCTGTGCCATGTATCAAAATATCATCAAAATCCTATTTGGTCAACTCAAACGTCTTCGTTCAATTTTACGAAGTTCTTCCCCAATTTCACACATATCTCTCAATCAACTAATCTATTCTCATACTCAATTCACATGCTTAACTAAATCTCCGACTCAATTTCAAATCAACATTTCATGAAGTTCAAATCAACTCATTATTTAGGTTTTTATTTTTGTAACATGTGTGTTTGTGATGATATTCATGTAATGTGATTAGGTTGTGAGCTTGAATTTTTCGATTTTATAATGTTTGTTCTTTGATGTTTATTTTTTTGTGCTTTGTGATGATACTTCTTTTGACTTTTTGGTAGGTGTTTTGTGATGCTTTGTTATTGATATATGTGTTGATCCTAATCCGATGCTTAGGAACAGTGACACTAGGATTGGGTTGGAACTTTTAAGGATGATAAAGGAGTAGTTTAGAGTTGCTTCTAAGACACAAATGCTTTCAAATCTATATGCCCTTATTAGTTGGTCTTTTATCCGCAATTACTCTATTATCCTTACCTTATACTGATTTCAGTGATCTGTCGGTCGTAGCATTTTATAAATCTTCTCCGTAGTACGTTTGTGTTTCTTCATTTATTGTTTGCTATTCTTTATTATTGAAGTTCAATACTGGTTATCTTTTTTTGATTTTTGGTGTCTTTAGGTCATCGCCAAATTAATAAAGATACAATTCCCTGCTAATGAAAGCGGCATCATCAATATCATAAACAAGCGCACAATCGTTCCTGGTATTTGACGACAGGGCATATCTCTGTGTTGGCTTTGGCTCATGAACACTTGAAGTGATCCTTCTTCACTTGAAATTTCCAAAGCGCTCAAGACACACTAATGATAAATGTCTGCTTTTCTGGAAAATTAAGGCTATTTTTCGGGAATGTGGTGGTCTTAGGTTTTCCTTAATGAATTTCGGATTATTATTTGTAAGAATGAGATATCGCCGTTGACACGTTTTACTAGGCTATCAACATTGACTGACTGAATATAATTGGTCTCGTGGTATTCGTATCATTGGTCCGTGTTCATGTAGTTTCATTATTGCATATGTCATGAACCGGCTATGTTGATACGTTTCACTAGGCTCTGGTACACTGCAGCTGTCGATGCGCGCTGTTTCTATTGCTGCGTGTTGTCGGTGCTTATCTCGCTTAGTTACTGTTTGCTGCCATTGCGTAAGCGGCTGTCCGTGTTGCCGTTATGCATTGGTGTAGCAGTTACTCTGTCTTGGTGCTGATGTCACTTTTTTGATGTCAATGATGTCGTGTCTACCTTTGTTGTTGGTGCACCATGAATAAATGGAGAAAAACAAAGCCTTAAAATTCAAAATAAATGGAGAAATTGGACAACTTGACATATACATCTCTTGGTGCTGATCAAAACAAAAAGGTAAGAGCCATATTAGATATGCATTGTTCCATAATATTCTGTACAAGCCAAAAAAAAATGTTGGGGACCGAGCAAAACGGATGTTGTAGTTATACATGAACACCGTAAATCCAAACTACAATTTCAACAGGACTTCGAGATGCCCCGTGAATACCACGGGCCGCATCACTAGTTTTTTCTAAAATCGCTGTCATTTTGAAACTCAACTTTAAGACTTCTCCTTTCAATCGTATCTTCTGATCATATTCTATATCTGTCAAACTTTTCGGGAATCACCTTTTCGTCTCTCCTTCATAACGAAACCAATTTGAGTTCTTTGTTGGAAACGAGTCTTATGCCTTCATGTGGGAACTCTTAAAGAATATTTCTATCTTCCCTCATCGTTTCATTTTAAAAATTTCTTTTGTCAAATTGGTGGTTGTTGAGCAGTTTCTTACAAAAGATTTATTATGTCACATTTTTACTTCATTCGTTTCATTCCTTCTTTCCTTTCTTATTCCTCATAACTCATCACTTTTACACCATGACCCTATCGATCACCTTTTAGACTTGTCATTCGGGTCTTATGTCACTTTATTCCTAGGTTTCCCTCTAGTGGCTACTTCAGTTCTATTGCCTTTGAGCCGACTTTTGAGACGTCGATCTTCTATTATTTTCCACTCCTTCCCGTAGTTATTCACGTTCTCGATTTTGTAAAAGTTCTTGATATATATTAACATCAATCTTGTCCTTGATAAATTTCTCTAATCATATTCCTTGGCATCTAGCCGTAAGGTGCTTCACCCTTATCTAGCTCGGGATTTGATCCTTAGGTCGTCGCTATTGTTGGAGTTGTAGAGTGGTTCGTAAGTAGATATCGTCATGGATGGTCTATTTGACGAGGTACTTTGTGGATCGTTGTAGCCTTCGAGGATTCTTAGTTTCGTGGTTTCTTGTTGGAGCGGTACGAGTTGGCTTAATTATTAAGAGTTCATGTTGTATGAGAGCTATAGCCCTCGAGATTGAAAGCTAATTATGCATCATTTGAGGTGTGACTACATTGGATTAGTGTGAGTCGAGAAGTGATAGTGAGGCAAGTGTTAATTGGTTTGGAGTAAGGCTAAAAGGTTATTGTGAGCGCAATGGACTTTTGGGATTATACTTTAAAGAATAATGTAGGAATGACCAGTGTGCATCTTTGTGGTTTTGTGTATGTGTTAAGTACAAGGAAGCTCATTGATGGGAGGAGAGAATTCGAGGTCAGTAAGGAAGTGACATTCGAGAAAGGTGTGGATAGACTTGGGTATGGTAATAATGGGTGGAGAGAGTAGTAAGCTTTTAACGATACATTTTGATTGCTACGTGTTAGTATACGTGTGACTTGAGAATGAGATGGTATGGTATGACATATTTATGGTTATTTCGTTGTGGAAAATGTGGAACTATATGGGAGCGACATTGACTTGAGCTTAGATCACGTTATGATTAAGGTTATCAGGTTTGTCATTAGCATTGATTTGGGGATTAGCTTACGCGTTAGTTGTCTTGGTAACATAGGTAATGGTGCCTTTTGGGTTAAAAGCGTCCGAGGTTTTGGTTAGACTTGGTGAGTAAGATGCTTGGTTGAACGATATGGTCTTGTGAGGCTAATATGCCTAATTTGAGGATTGTCGAGCATAAGATGCACCAATAGTATTAAAGGGTTATATGAGTGAGTTGAGCATCATTCGGGTGATATGTGATGTCGGGTTATCTTAAGTGTCGTTAAGCGTGTCTATGCCCTTGTTATCGAGGTGAGTAGAGTTAGCGATTCTTGTCTTGAGGACCATAGGAGTAGGTAGTTTTCTTAATCCTTTGGGGGTATTCTTTCGTTCTCAAGTTTCGAGGACGAAACTACTTTTTAGGTGGTGAGATTGTAACACCCCGACTTTTCCTAATATTAATTATTCGTCTCAATCATATTCGTAATTTATTTCTCTTGATTTTCTCATTTCTTTTAGCTCGAGAAAATCAGTTCTCTTGTCGCGTGGATAAGCTACTCTGTAGTCGGAACTTAAATACGGAGTAATTAACTTAAAAACGGTGTAATTTCGTCATACGAACTCCGATTCAGGTGATTCAAAAGGCTAAGCTGCGTATTTTTATGACGCCGTCGCAACTGCCAAATTTTCAGGAGTCAGTTTGGACCGGTCCACCCTGGACCGAGCCGAAACCCCTAGCTCGGGTAGGGTTTAGGGTTTTTGGATAGCTTTTTGATCAAGGCATTATATATCCTATGATCTCCTAAACTTAGCAACACTATAATCTGATTTCTCCCTTCCTAATCCCATCCCTAATCCCATCCTCATTCATCCTCTTAATCTCTCACAATAAACTCTCTCAAATTCTCATCCAAACTCCATTGTTTTCATCCAAGCTTTCATCCCTTGTGCTCTAACTCTTTCCTAGTCTTTTCCTTGGTATATGATCTTCTTTTTGTCTCTTTTATTTTTCTGATCTTGTATTATTTTATGTGTTATGATGTTATGTATTCATTGCTTGTGTGTTTTGGCTTGGATCATCAAAGGAGAAGGTGAATTTGAAGAAGGAGATTCCATCTTGGTAGAAGAGGAGGAAGAATAGCAAGGAGTTGATCTTGAAAAGGTAACTAGGTGTAGCCTTAGTGATATTTTGACTTGTGTGAGACCATATAATTGATTGAGGATGTCTTGATTGTTGATATGAATGAAAAGGTGTTACCTTTGGGATGTTTGAGATGTAAAGTTGCGGTCTTTGGTCTTGTTTGAGTTGGTCTCATACTCTTATGTCCAATAATGCGATTTGGGATGTTTGTTTACTTTGAATTTGGGTTATATTGTTATTAAGTTGATGAAAGATGATAACTTTGGGAATTATAATGGTTTATTATGGCTACTCTTGAGTTCTTATGGTTATTACTCCGTATTTAACATGTTGAATATGGTTAGTGTTGAGATTGGTTACAAAAGGGGTCAATTATGTTGTAGTTGTGTATATGATGGACATTGTGATGATTTTGAATAAAGGATGATTGATTTGTTGTTGATTGTGAGTTGATTCAGGTTATTGAATTGACTTGTTTGATTGCTTGAGTTGAGTGTGCGTACGGGTACTGTTCTGGCACGTACGTGAGGAGCTACGACGTCTTTTGTAGGACGGATACCGCCCATGATCCCCTCGGCTATTCTTGTTGCTTAGTTAGAGCGACTATGGGTTCTCAACCATGTTGGTTAGAGACTATGGTTTATATAATGTCGTCACCGTTCTTGTTGCTCGGTGGGATTTGGCCAAATTTAGACTTATGAGTTTGAGGAACTTACTTTTGCTGTTCCGCCATAGGGTTTGGATGATTCTTGTTGCTTCATCCGGGGTGATTCTTGTTGCTTCACCCAGTGCTCCGTGCTTACCTTGCAGGTTGTTGGTTGTTGTCTGTCATCTTGTTGTTGACAGAGCTTGTATGTCAGTGGACTAGTTATTGTCGAGTTGTATTGGTTATACATGTTTACAGGTTGTTGGGTGACAGTTGGTTGAGTTTGGTAGCTAATGAGTTGGCTTGAGGTTGCATTATGGTTACTATACCTTTGGGTTGTGTGTTGTATTGTTGTCTATTTTGGTTACGTTGAAATATGACTGGGGAGCACCTAGTTACTCCCCACTGATTGTGGCTGTTACATTCTTTGTGGCAGGTTAGCGCGGGATCGGGTTTGTCAAGTGAGGATCTTAGTGAGGATGACCTATAGCTAGCCTTGAAGTGATTTTTGACTAGACTTGTTAGGATGTTTAGTTTTATTATTATTATTTTACTTTCATTTTTGGAGCTGGATTTGTAAGGGGTATTTACTCCCCACTTCTAGGCCTCAAGGCCTATCTTTTTATCGTTGTTTAGTTGGTTAGTGAGTAATGATCCGGATTCCACGGTGTTTCCGCCACCGTGGCTCGCTTTTATTTTCTTTTATTTTATAAATCCTTTTTATGTCTTTATTTTATTTTGTTGGAAAATCCGGGTTGTTACAGAGAATGCTCGTGGGTATATGCCGGTTCAAGATAAGCTACCAACTAATTTCGTGCTTACTGACATCCCCAAGTTTAAGGGAACTGAAGACCCGTTGCAACATATTCGATCTTACAAAGAATACCTCGCCTTGAAAGGGGTACCCGCTGAAATGTTGTCTCACGTTTTTGCTCAATCTTTGGGGGAGCATCCACGGAAATGGTTTTATGGTCTCGAGGTCAAAAATTTTCCGACATTTGAAGATATCACAGTGGAATTCTGTAAGCATTTTGCTGATAATGCTGAAATTCAGACTACTATGAGAACGTTGGAAGTAATGACACAAAAAGAGAAAGAGGGATTCACGGAATTCCTTAATCGATGGCGCGCAGAGAGTGTGAAATTGCCCAAACGACCCGAGGAGGTTGAAATGGTAGATAAGTTCGTTAAGAATCTTCGTCCCGTCTACCGAGATGCTATCAAATACCAAAACTTCAGCACGTTCAAAGATCTTGGCCGAGTAGGGAGGAAAATTGAGGACGACGTCCGAAGTGCAGAGGCTGAAAAACCTAAGGGGTATCAAGGGCCCTCTTCCTCTAAGTCAAGGGTATCTAATTCGGCAAATCACGTGCAAGCAATCAGTTTTGGGGGCCCTCGAGAGCAACAACGTCGAGCTCCAAGGGCGTTTACTGATATTGGGTGTACATATGCCTCTGTTCTTCAAAGGCTCTCGGCACAGGGGAAACTGAGCCCAATTGGCCCGACTCCGGACCCACCTGCTGATCGACAGGGTAAATGGTACAAGCCTAACGCATACTGTGCATTCCATCAAGGGAGAGGACACGATACTGAAAATTGTTTTCGCCTTAAGCACGAGATCCAAGACATGATCGAAAATGGATCTTTGCCAATCCCTACGGTTAAGCCAAATAATGTGACTAATCCTTTCGGCAACCACTCCAACGCCGTGTTCATTGGAGGCAATGATGATATGTCTCACTTAATCCGACCCGTTAATTATCTCACCGGGTTTTTCGTGGGAAAGGTCTACATAGATTGTACCGACCTCTTTCCCAAGGCAAGAAATGATATACGCATTGGAGATTTCAACATTGATTGTACACCATACCTTGCTCAAAGCGGAAATGAAATTAATGGTGTTTGGGCCGACGACGAGGATGATATTTATCTCACCGAAGGTACGATCATCCCACGTACCCAAGCGGAAATCATGCAGTTACGAAAAGATGTCCTTGAATCTGATCACCTAACTCGGTCCGGACGTCCTTATCGAGTAGAAAAGTCGAGGAACACTTCTACTTTCGAGGATACTCAAAGCAAAACGCAAGCAAGTACACCTACTACTGTAACAAAGACACTCGAAGAAGTGTCGACCGCAGGGGATCCTCTTATCAAGCAATTACAGAAAACCAAGGCGGATGTCTCTATATGGGAGCTTATTCTAAGCTCGTTCGACCATCGTCAAGCTCTGCTACAATCCTTGATGAACATGACTGTGTCTCCCACCACCACGCCTGACGATATGATCTCGTTGGTCTCATCAAATCAACCACGGCTTACAAATGTCGTGACCTTTTCGGATGAGGACTTGCCTTCCTTCGGACCTCAACATTGCTTAGCCATGTATATCACGGTAGAATGCCGTCACAAGAGGCTTCCAATGACGCTAGTGGATGATGGGTCCGCTGTTAATGTGCTCCCATTGAAAACCGCGTATATTCTGGGCTTATTAAAGAATGATCTTATTCCAACTACGCAAACGGTCCGAGCTTTCGATGGTACAATACGTCGTGTGGCTGGGCTCGTCACTTTAAGCGTGAGTACTGGTGCAGTAGAAAAGACGGTCAGTTTCCAGGTTATCGACCTTGTTTCGTCCTTCAATATGTTGCTCGGAAGACCTTGGATCCACGCCGTAAAAGCTGTGTCTTCAACCCTTCACCGAAAGATTAAAATTTCGTTCAATGGAGGAGTGGTAACCATTAACGCTACTCCAATGGTCGTGACGGGTGGAGATGTGACTTTCGAGGTCCAAAATGATGTCGCCATTGAAACAGGTGGCTTTGAGGTCGTCAATGCGATCGAATCCCAAGTCAACGAGTCAAACATGGAGTTATACACCGGAAGCCGTGCGTGTGAAACAGTGCTAAGGACCGAAAAATACTTTGGTTTGTCTTTATATCCGAGGAAGGGGAATGCCTTCACTCCACCTCCAACGATCCCGAAAGGAATCACGTTTGGCCTTGGGTACGACCCAACAATGGATGAAGATTGTCTAAGCAAGGGTAAGGGTCAAGATGCGAAGCTGAAACCGTACCCACTGACGCTTAATGGGCAATTCGTGAGAGCCGGAGAAGACACACCATGTTTGGACTTTCCCGAGCCTATCTATGACCATAAAGTACACCGTCGGGTCCCAGGAATTGAAATATTCC
The DNA here is from genome assembly GCA_023091065.1 of Dianthus caryophyllus. Lineage (NCBI taxonomy): Eukaryota > Viridiplantae > Streptophyta > Magnoliopsida > Caryophyllales > Caryophyllaceae > Dianthus > Dianthus caryophyllus. The sequence goes on from CM041521.1 coordinate 19,316,720, forward strand.
AGGATTGTTACTATATTCCGGACGACATCATGGCAACAATTACGACAAGCAAGGAGCGCAGCCCAGTTGAAGACGGGAAAGCCATGGGCCTTCTTTTTGGGGAAGAAAGGAAAATAGAAGCATCGAGCGAAGCCTTGGTGAGTATGATCCTCAAGAGTGACCGCTTCGATCCATTCACCCTCATTACAAATGTTAATCCGCAAGGGGCTATGTCCGGATGGAGAAAAACCATCAAATGGACCGACAACAAGGGATTGCTATTCAAGATGACCGTAGGAGAAGGAGAAGTGTCCGAGCCAGAAGAAAATTCCGAGTCTGATTCTGAGTCTGAACCTGATGATGATAGGAGTCTTAGTGCTAAGTCTAAGGAGTTAGGTGTCGAAGATACCCCCTCCCCAGTCTTTCCTTTTCATGTACTTTCATCTAGTTCCGGTATTCCGAGGCCTGTCTTGGATGCCACATCTATCGACCATCGACCTGATCAGTTGGCCCAAATGTTAGCACAATTCGCACAATTTCAAATCAATAATAATAAAATGAACCAGTTTGCTTATGACTTGTCTCTTTTACATTGCAATTCAATTTTTGAAAATGATTGTTTTAATAATGACATTGAGAATGAGGACCAAGGTGAACAGGTATAAAGTGAGGAGTTAGAACCATCTCCTCAGTTGTTAAAAGGAATACAGGAATATGATGAAAAAAGCTCGGTAGTCGAAGACACCGAAACAATTAACGTGGGAACCACTCTCGAGCCACAAGAGCTGAAAATAGGGGCAACTCTCGACCCTGCTGAAAAACAAGGGTTTATTGAGTTGCTAAATGAGTTCAAAGACGTATTTGCGTGGTCTTACAAAGACATGCCAGGGATTGACAGGGAAATTGCAGAACACAGGATCCCGATCAAACCAGGGTTCAAACCAATAAAACAGAAACTCCGCCGAATGCGACCCGAATGGTCTCTGAAAGTCAAAGAAGAAATTGACAAGCAATTCAAAGCCGGGTTCATCAAAGTTTCAGAATACTCAGATTGGGTAGCTAACGTGGTACCTGTACCAAAGAAAGATGGGAAGGTGCGGGTCTGCGTCGATTTTCGAGATTTAAATAGAGCCAGCCCGAAGGACGATTTCCCGTTACCTCACATCGATATCTTGGTTGACAACACCGCCAAGCACGCATTATTGTCCTTCATGGACGGTTACGCGGGTTACAATCAGATAAAGATGGCCGAGGAGGATATGCACAAAACCGCGTTCACAACGCAATGAGGAACTTAATGTTATACGGTAATGCCGTTTGGACTGATTAACGCTGGGGCCACATATCAACGAACTGCAACGACGTTGCTGCATGATATGATGCATAGAGAAGTAGAGGTTTATGTCGATGACATGATTGTGAAATCCAAGGAACGCAGTGGTCATTTAAGTGCATTAAAGAAATTCTTCGAAAGATTAAGAAAGTACAACATGAGGCTAAATCCGCAGAAATGCGCATTCGGAGTCACTTCAGGTAAGCTACTCGGCCACATTGTTAGCCACCGTGGCATCGAAGTCGATCCGTCAAAGATCAAAGCCATATTGGAGATGCCTCACCCAAAGACCGAGAAAGAAATTCGAGGTTTTTTTGGGTCGAGTACAATATATTAGCCGTTTCGTCGCTAAGTTAACCATGATCTGTGAACCTATATTCAAAAAGCTCAAAGTAGGAGAACACGTTACATGAGATCATCAATGTCAAGCTGCGTTCGACAAAATAAAAGAGGTTTTGTCTTCCCCACCTGTTTTAAGCCCACCAGTGGCTGGGCTACCGTTGTCGTTATACCTAACAGTGACGGACACCGCAATGGGTGCAATGTTAGCTCAAACTGTCGACAAAGAAGAAAGGGCGATTTACTATATTAGTAAGAAATTCTTGGAGTACGAAGTGAAGTACACGATGCTAGAAAAAACCTGCCTCGCTTTGGTTTGGGCCACCAAGAAGTTAAGACACTACATGCTTAGCTACAGTGTAAGCATCTACTCCAAAATGGACCCGATCAAGTACTTGTTTAAAAAACCGGTACTAAATGGCAGAATGTCAAGATGGACTCTCATGCTAGCAGAATTTGACCTTAAATATAAGCCGCTGAAGGTAATAAAAGGTAGAGCTGTCGCCGATTTCCTTACCGATAATCCAATTGACGAAACTGAAACCACGGATACATGGTCATTTCCAGATGAAAATGTCGCGAGCGTCGAAGACGATACGTGGGATTTGTACTTTGATGGAGCATCGAATTACATGGGTTACGGGATTGGTATCCTCCTTATTTCACCAAAAGGAGAACATATACCCGTATCCATTAAATTGGACTTTCTTTGCCACTACCAACGCCATAGCAGTCTGAAGCATGCTCGCTGGGTCTGCATAAATGCCAATATAGCCGTAAAAAGGCTACTAGTGCACGATGATTCATCCTTGGTAATCAATCAAGTGAGTGGAGCATGGAAAATTAAGAGTAGCAGTTTGGCACCTTACCAAACCAAGATAGAAGAGCTTGAGAAATTATTCGACGAAATACGATCGCCCACCTCAGGGAGGAAAACGGTCACGATGCTCTGTCAAAATTAGCAGCCCTAATTAACATTCCCGACAGCATAGATAGTATGCCCTTATGCGTTCAACGCAGATCATCGCCCGCATATGTTAATGTGATTGACAATGCTGAGGAAAGCGAGACAGAACCCTGGTACGCATCAATCTTGAAATACAAAAACGCAGGGGAATATCCCACAGACCTAGACGCACGTGGGAAACGAGCATTGTGACTGCTGTCGGCCCAGTTTGTTACAACGGACGACGGTCAATTATATAAACGGACGGCACAGGGCGTGCTTCTGCGGTGTGTAGACAAGGCCACGGCAGAAAAAGTCATGGAAGAAGTCCATGACGGAGAATGTGGGCCACACATGAATGCTCACATGCTAGTCCGTAAGATAATGAGGCTTGGTTATTATTGGACGACAATGGAGATGGATTGTCGAAGATATGTCCGTCACTGTCACAATTGTCAAATATTCGCGAACGTCCAACATGTTCCACCTTCTATGCTATACACCATGACATCCCCTTGGCCTTTCTCAACGTGGGGCATCGATATCATTGGGAAGGTTAACCCCTCAGGAACTGGAGGGCACTGTTTCATTCTGGTGGCAATCGACTACTTCACGAAGTGGGTAGAAGCCAAGTCCTACAAAGTGTTAAATGCGAAGCAAGTAGCGAAATTCATTCAAAACGACATCATCTGTCGATACGGAGTGCCTCACGAAATGATCAGCGACCATGGCACCCATTTCCAAGCCGAGACAGCTCAGCTACTCGATAAATATAAGATAAAGCTTCACAAGTCGTCACCCTACCGTCCTCAGACAAATGGCGCAGTAGAGGCGGCTAATAAGACAGTTACAGTCATTCTTAAGAAAATGACAGACAACTACCGTGAATGGCCCGATAAAATACCCTTCGCGTTATGGGGGTATAGAACGTCGATCAGAACTGCGACTGGAGCAACACCATATTACTTAACTTACGGGATGGAGGCAGTCCAACCCGTTGAATTAGAAATACCGTCTCTGCGTATCCTGCTAGAAAGCAAGGTCCCAGAAGCGGACTGGGTTCAGGCTCGGTATGATTCGCTTGTAATGCTAGATGAACGACGATTGAATGCACTATACAATGTCCAACTCTATCAGAAAAGGATAGAGCGCTCGTTTAATAAAAAGGTGAAGCCTCGGGGAATTACAGAGGGCGATCTCGTGTTGAATTCGGTACGCGCATTACTACCGGTAGATCCGAGAGGAAAATTTAAGCCAAATTGGGCGGGTCCTTACCTGGTAAAGAAAATCTTGACAGGAGGTGCAGTTAAACTAACTGATCTAGATGGCAATGATTTTTCGAATCCAACGAACTTGGATCAACTGAAGCGATATTATCCTTAGTCCTCATTCTCAAATGTTATGAAATAATGTTTGAATTGCGATGTATTAGAATAAGTTTAAAGCTTGGCATTTGCCACCACACGAAATGTTTAACATACGAACTACGAATTCGGTTTGATTCTGTGTAAAAAGCAGATACGTAGGCAACTCCTTACAAGAGTACAATCGAAATAATGTTAACTTGATGAATGTGGAAACGGGAATTTTTCTAATAAATAGTAAATCTTTTTTATTATTTTTTTATTCATCACGGGCGAAGCCCATCACACAAAACTAGAAGAGGAAGGCACACATAATAATAATTCTAACTAATATGTAGTTGTAAACAATAATAATAAATCCTAATACTACCATTATAATAATTAATCCTAATATCCCCGCCATGATAATAAATCCTAATGATATCAATATCCTAATGTTTTATTAAATAATAGTAATAACATCATCACGCAGCCCTACTCCTTAGACAAACCACGAACATTACGGCGACGAGACGACGTTTGACTCATAATCATTCTAGCCCGCTTTTTGGGAGGAACTTGGCTTTCTTCTCGCGGCCCCAAGTGGTCCTTCACGTTTAGACGCGGACCCAATCGATCGCCAATGCTCGGACAAACTTCTCCACCTGCATCAAACCTTTGCCAAACATTCGAACGTCTCGCACTAGCTCCCTGCATCACATCAGGCCTGTTCAGTCTCGCGTATACTCTTCGGTTCCTTAACGCTTCGCCACGCGCCTTCCAATCAGCTGCGTCGTCTTCAAGTAATGTTCGTCGCACCTCGACAGAAGTTTCCTTAGTCCATTTCAAATACGAGGGGGATACCCATGTCGACGCGCACGGCTCGTGGAGATGCCAAACAGTCCTACAATTCCAAGTATGAAGCCAAGATTGACATATAGCTCGAGTAATGTCGAATTCGGGACCTTGACTAGCCTCCGTCATGGCCACGGTTTGCTGGAGACCAAACTGACGACGCACACGATCCGGGTAAATGTATACGGGTTGCTCTAAACCCAAAAGCATAACATATCGTGAACGATCACCATCGGCTAGCCCCGTAAACGAGGATAAGTGTAACCACGGCAAAGACCAACGAATATGCGATCCGACTCCCGTAGTTAGCATACGGTGCCAGTAGCTAGCCCCTTTTCCCAAGCTATACCGAGGTATCCGACCGCCAAAACTCCTCGCTCGATAGTCATGAGGGTTCTTTGGCGGATCCACTAGTCCAAGCCTCTCCATAAGCCACACCTAAAAGGAAAAACCGAGAAACCGAGTCACAAAAAAAACAGAATTTCTGGAAAAGAAAAAAAAACAGAAAAAACGAGTCACAAAAGCAAAACAGAAAAACGAGTGAAAAACAGAGTGAAAAACCGAGTTCCCCTACTTTTTCAACAGAAAACCGAGTGAAAGAAAAAATCAGAAAAACGAGTCTACAAAAAAACAAACACAGAAAACCGGTCTACAAAGAAGAAACATGAGCCTATGAGAAATCAGAAAAGAAGCAAAAACACAGAACCCCGGAAGAAGAGACTTGTACGGAAAAATCAAAAAAGAGCAGCGAAAAAAAGCCAAGTCGTGTCACCTGTAGAATGCGGGTTGAGCCTCGGAAGGGACCATCCGGGTTGGTTTTGAACACATCCAAACCACGAATGGTCTCGGCTAAGATAATTGAAGCCGGATTGCGATTCCCCTCCATCTGCTCTACGATACGGATGAATTTAGCTTGACCATAGCAAGACGGTATCTCCATATATCCTTCGAAGCAATAAAGATGCAGCATGATGAGGCCAAACACTCGCCGACGATAAACGACAGCCCTCGTAGGGTCGTGTGCATGCCGAAAAAGGTGAGCCAAACCACATAAGTCTACCTTTTCTCCTTCAATTATGTTGTGAGCCTCCTCGTTCGACAAACCCAAGAAGTCATGGTATTTGTCGACCCACCCAGGACAGAAATCGGGAACGACAGGCTGCTGCGTCAATTTCCAACCGCAGAGAGCAGCGAATTCTTCAGGCCAAGGGCATATCTCTCCCTCCGGAAAGGCAAACACGTGATGAACAGGGTCCCAAAACTTCACGCATTCAGTCAGAAAACTCCTTTGGGGAATGACTTGCACAAACGGAAGTATTTGCTGAAGCCCTGCGTCGATCAGGCTTTGAGTTTCTCCGCCCCTAAAATCCTTGGACCAAGATTTCATGGCCCCTACTAGAACGTTCATGGTTCCAAGACGATATCTCGACCGCGACAAGCCTTTACAGTAAAAAAAATCGGCTGAAGCTTATGTTGTACCACATGGGGGCTCGGCTCTCCTTTATATAGGGACATACGAGGAAACGATATAGAAAACTTGCCAAAACTCAGATTAAGGAAGCTACACCTCAATTTAAGTTGCCAAGTTCGGATTAAGGAAACTACAATTTCTCATGGAAATTTGCCGAGCACGATATGGAAAGTGTATTTGGAAATCTAAGATTCACCCTTGCACACTTATGGTTTACCTTTTCTTTTTCTTTTGTGGGCATTGGGTCGATAACCCATGTTTAATTTGAGTCAAACACGAAGTCGTGCTGAAGCACACGTTCAATTGGGGGTCACACAATGTTTTCTTTCTTTTTTTTGTTTTGTTTTGTTTAGGGCACATGTCTAAGTACAGTAACACATGTCTACTTATATTATAATCGTTTGTTGCGTCTAATTACGGGTCAGAGTCGAAGACACAGAAATTTTTGAAGTACGAATCAAGGACGCAAATGTTGATTTTAGCTCGGGTCGACGATCCATTTCCAAAATAGAATTTTCAGTTCGGATCAATGATCCATCGATTTGATTAAAATAGCAGGTCGAAGACCCAGTTTTTCAAATTTTAAAAAATAGCAAGTCAAAGACCCATTTTCAAGCTTAAGAATTCTCAGCTCGGTTCGATGATCCATCCCACTCGTGTAAAACGCAGATCGATGACCCATTTTCAAGAAAATTTTTTCACAGCTCGGATCGATGATCCATTCTCTTTGTCTCAAAAGTTACATATTCGCTATGTGCGTCATGTGTTAGGACTTGTTGTTAAAATCGAGCAGGAACGCTCCAACCGGGGGCTCTAAAGTCATCCACCTTAGACCCCGACGACAGGATGGCACTCTCAAAATGAAGAAATATTAGCAGAAGCTAAAAGAAGTGGTACTTCCTAAAAGAATGCAGATTTTGGCTTTACGTAATCAAGTAAACAAATATCATTTTGTGTTGGGCCGAAGCAGCAGAAAGCTACAGGCCAGCGAGCTCGAACTACGATAAGGGTTTGATTCTGTCACAACGGATACGTAGGCGCCAAAGGATAGGGCTCAACCCACACTCTCACGAAAATAAAGGCTTCCATAACCAAGTTTCAGGTATGATTTCTTCTCATGGCTGGTGAGCTTATATACACAGGTCTAAGGGACCATAAACGACCCGTGAGGCTCTCAAGTTGTGACCTACGATCAACTCGAGAGTCTACTTTGACTTTCGCCTGTCCAAGCCTTAGTCAAAGTGGGGGCTCTGTAGATACCCGTATCTGTCGATATGGAGATTTATAGAAAACCCGACAAATACCCGATGATGATAGGACAACGTGTATTTCGTGTCATTTATTTGAGTTCGTATTACGATGTAAGCAGGGCGCTGTTAACACAATGTTTGTTAATTCAAAGGATATTTGATTTAATAAGCTCTGTCAAATTTTATTTTGTCGCAAGTAGTGTTTTATTGAAAATAAAACATTTCGATTTGAAAAATCATTTTAAGTATTTCGATTTGAAAAGTCGCTGTTACAAATTCTTTTTTTGACTTGAAAAGTCGTTTCTCGTACTTTTTAAAACAGTTTATTAAATCGTATTCGACGAATTCGTTTTCTTGACAGTAAGTTTTTAAGCTCGTTTTAAGGCCAATTTTAAGAACGTTTTTGAGCCTGTTTCCACACGAATTTCAAGGCCTTTTCTACCCATTCCCCCCTTCGACTGATCAGACCAGAAAACAGCCTTAAAGCCACACCCTTAGCCCACCTTAAATAGCCGAAACGTAGCTCAGAACAGAGCTGATACGCAGCAGCTCGTACACCCAAAATCAGCCCTTATTTGACCCAAACCCGACTCCTATTCGCCTACCCATGGCCCATACCCGTATCCTAACTATCCTACCCTTACTACCCTTCCTCTCCTTCGAATAATCAGACCGAGCTCGCTTAACGGCCCGGACCCAGTTCCCGTGCTCTGTTTTGAGCAGCCCAAAACCCGACTTTTTGGCCATCAAACTCATGCCCACAAACAAAAACCCGGACCTGATCCTCATGACTCGTTTACCTTTGCTTAACCCTCAAAAAAACCCCCTCCAAAACCCTAACAATATCCACAAAGAGAGCCGTGGACAGCAACCCTCGAAAGAGGGAAGAGCTGCTCTTTTCCCTTCTTGAAACCCTACCTTTCGACCCTATATATATACACTAACCACAAGCATTCGAGGGACACAAAAAATACAGCTCACATACACCATACCAAGTCACAAGAAAGCCCTAAAGAAAACTCAAAAAGAAGTCGAGATAGTCGTATGAAAACAGAGCACAACCCTTCTGATTTTCGTGCAACTATCACTCCTTCTGCTTCGTTTTCGTGTTGAAAACATCATAGCCTTTCTGATTTCTTTACAAAATCTTGAAGTTCACATTGCCACGATTCTAAAACATCTTTTGGTTCGAAATTTCGTTGAGAAACGAATAAGTTACAAGCTTTTGAAAATCGCTGTCAGTTTTACTCAAAGTTACGGATTTGCAATTGGTTTTCGTCGACGACGGCCCCTCGGGATAAAATCTTACAATCGATTACGACTCGGATATTTGGTCAACGATACATGTAAGTTGAGGGTGCAAAATATTCACTTTACCTTTGTTTAAATTATTATTTTTATCGCTTTTCATTACTTCTGTCGCTTTTTTATCGCCTTCTGTCGCTCTGTTGTTTTCTCTTTGTAGTCATTATTTCTATCGTTTGTCTTCGAACTATGTTTTAGCCTGATTTTGATGTGAATGTATGAGTATGTCGTGCCCTTTATTTACTCAGTATACATGTTCGTTCATCCCTGCGTAGTATGATTTGAAAATTCCTCGTCAGTTTTTGTTTGCTCGTTAGTTTATTATACAACTAGGTTCTATTCATGTTTAGTTATGACTAATTGTCCAGAATTAATCCATCATGCTTTGTCAGATTTGGTGATACACGTTTGTATGTCAGTTTAAGTTTCGTAATCTTGTTTCATTGTTTAGCATTCATATGGTAATTGGTTTCGTTGATAATGTCTAAGCCGTGTTTTGTGTGGTTGCTGATTTCGCTTCATCTGTTGAATTTTGGGTCGTACAGTTTCGAATAGTTTAGGTTTTCATACCTTCGAGGTTTTCATACTTTGTGTTTTAGTGTCCCTGTTGCCTGCTCTTTGTGTGTATTTGTTAGCTTTGACCATTTAAGTCCTTGTCTGCGTAGTTATTAGTTGACCTTTAGTGGTAGCTGTTGGAGTAAGTGTCCTCCACAATAGTGCGATTACTTAATAAATCTCAATTAAGGAATACATGGGGATAATCCTGTATTATTGTCAATTGATTAACGTAAATCAATAACGGTTGGCTGACTAGAGTTTGACGTTATTGTCGTGAGAACGGCGGTGATCAATTGATCCCTTTAAGTCACACCTATAGGAACGTACTCCAAATATTTGAGCTAATTAATTGTATGAGATACGATTAGATTAGTGACTTGATAATTTGACTAACGGTTAGTCAGTGTATTGATTTAGAGAGAAATCGAGTTGTGAACTCGAGTGATTTAATTTTATATCGATAAAATTATTAGAGGAGATGAGAATTAGTGATTAAGTGTTAATTCACTAATTGTGTATATTTTGCTAATGAGATTAGTAAAAGTACATTTTTAATATATGTGTAAAGTACATGTATATTAAGGAAGAGTTTAATTAATTTGCACTATATTATATGAGATAATTAAGTGATAAATTATAAGTATTTGTGGGACAAATATTGAAAACAAATAAGACCCATTTGAGGCCCTCTTGGACCGTCCAAATGAGAAAGGAAGGAGATTCCTTTTTGTTTTATTTTGCTTTGTTGGCTAGTGAGTTGTTCATGCATGTAAAACACAATGATTCTTATGCATGTCATTTTTCTACCCAAGACAAAAACTTTTCTCTCCTCTCTTGACCACATGGGCGGCCAAAATGAGTAGTGTAGAGTACACTTCATTTTGTTGCTTGTTCTCATATATATTATGTGATGATAAAGTGATTCATTCATTCATGCAATCTCTTATCATCTCTTATACATATTCTCTCTAAAACTCTAATATTCTCCTTAATATTATTACTAAGAGTTAGTATTAATATTTCACATATTATCAAGTAATACTAAGTTATTTCTAGATCAAAATACTTAGTGTTGTTTGGAGAGTTCTTGGGTGCTAACTAAAGGAGGTTTTCTACATTGAAAACTTGGGTTATTAAGGAGGATCATCCTAAGCTTACTCTCAAGAAACTAAACTAGAAAGGAGTTCTAGTTTAGTGCCCTAATATCCTTTAAGAGAAAGGTATAAATTTCTAAACTTGTTAACAATGTAAATTTGTACTACATAGATCTTGCTAAATCAAATTAGAGTAATTTGATTTACACTAATACTTGATTAGTGAATGGGATCCGATCCCTTCAAGTGGTATCAGAGCCAAGGCTTGTAGTTACAAATTTATTTTGTTGTTTTTGGAGTTTTATGTATTTATTGAGAATAAATAACATAAAATCCGAAAATAGTGTTAAAAATGGTTTTAACACGAGATTTTTATTGCATGCAAATTTTCTGGTCTCATGAAATTTCTGGTCAAATTTCGTAATTTTTGGATTTTGTTTGCTAATTTAAATGATTTTTATACAAAACCGAGTCAAAAAGTGTGTTTTTGGCTAAAATAATTACTATAAATAGTTATAGTTCGAATCTGGTCACGAAATTTTTACACAGTGATATTTCATATTTATACATTCTGCATGTAATTTTTCAAAGTCAGATTTTGAGTTTTGAATATTTATTCATATTTTTGTTTAAAATCGGTATGGTTTGCATTTTATGTCCAAAAATATAGTAAATGTTGTTTTCTGGACATGAAATTTATACCAATATTTTTACACATTATGAGGACGCTCTCGTATAAATTTGGGATTTTACCTCACTGTTTTAGACGTTTTCTTGATTTTATGAGTTAAAATCGATGAAATCGTATGTTATTTTATATAAAATAATTCGTAAATTTTTTCTGGCCAAACTTTTCTTTTCTGATATTTTGGAAGTGTTCCAGAATATACAAAATTTTTTCAAAATAAAAATAATTTTATTTTATTTTATTTTGATTTTATAAAGCTTTATTCATAAAAGGGTTATGATTAAAGTACTTCTAATTAGCAAATGACCATGTTTATGAACTAAAATCACCATAAGTTAGTATAAACTAATGTTGGGTGTTCTAAAATCAGTTTAGAAGTTTAGTTCAAGCTTAAAAGGTGTTTTAAGCATTATTGATTAATATAAGATTAATCGGTTAAAAAAAATGAGATCGGTTTGAAACGATTAAATGCGATTATTGTTTAAGGCGATTTTGGCATGTTTTTATTTATAAGCTTTACATCTTGCTTGTTGAATGAATGTTTATTCTTACTAGTATGGCCATAGTTTGTTATATTTTTACCGATATTACCCGTAATGAAAGGGAATATCGTGTGGTTTGTAATTAAATGCGATCTCGTATCGCCGGTTTGTAATTTTTAATAGTTTATTTCATTTATAAATGTATAATAGGATTGCTATGTATTCATTTGTAAATCATACTTGTAACTATTTGTAAATCGAAGACCGGTGATGGAGATCGACTTGGAGCCTTAGAAGAGTTCTAAAGCTTGCAAGGAGGAGCCTTGGATGAGATCCATTATGAAGAGGGACCAAAGGAGTTGGTTTCCAATTTGTAACTCCTTGTATTTTAATTACTTTAGGTGGCCATACTAGGTTTATGTTTGCTTGATGCTTGTTTGTTTGCTTTTTTTCCGCACACATGCCAAAATCGCCATGCATGCCACGATATCCCACTATGATTGTCGATTTAAGTCACGATTCCTAAATTAGTTCACTTATAAAGAATTTTATGACTAAAATTGACAAGATCACCCACATATTTTATCAAAATGAATTGAGATTAAGCCTTTCCAAATTTAGCAACTATGAACCCCATGTTCGTGAGGACCTCCATGACGTGGAACCTTGTTACCATGGGTAAGTAGTGGGAGGAAGTCCCATGCTAATTTGGTTTGGACTCAACCGAATAAGAGTTATTTGGGGCTAAAAGATGCATTTTAAAGAAAATCATCAACCAAGCATTCTAGTGTAGAATTAGTCAAGTGTTGACTTATCGCTTTTATATAAAAGGAAACATGAGATGTCTTATATGATATGGAAAACGAGTCTTGGAATCATTTATATAATTTAGTGGAGATCATTATATAAATGGACATTTGTTTTAAAAATGAGTTTTAGCAAATGTTATAAATGAACAATGTATGCTTATATATTTCCTCATATTTATTGTAGAATCGTTTATCGCAATGGCATCATCATCATCAACTCCCGCCCATTTTGGGCAAAGATTCATGGTTGCGAACCGTGATGGATAAGTGTATCCTCAAGGATGACGGTAGCATCTTCGTCGAATGGGATTCGACAATGAAGGGCGCCGCTACATCCGACAATGTGCTCAAGCACCTTACCGATCAACCACCCGCCGAACCCACTTCTCGATCCGGCGGCTCGCCGCCTATGATGAGTATGTGAAAGTGGACAATGGCGTGAAAGCGTCTTGATTTGGTCCATGTCACCCGCTCTCAAACTCCGAATGGTTACTCAAAGAGTGCATATGCGATATTCACTGAGTGACAACCATGTTCTCCAAAGCACCGCAAATAAGGCTTTATGAAGCCGCGGTTGATTTCGACATAAAGCTTGAGAGGAACCAAAAGTTGGTCCTCATGTGCTCAAGATGATTGAGCAAATAGACACTCTTGAGCGTCAAGAGTGTGCTATACCCAAGGCTCTTGCGATCAACCGCATCCTCCATTCTCTTCCTAACAAGTTTGCTCACTTTAGAGTAAACTATAACATGAACAACATGGATAAGAGTTACCATGAACTTCATGCACTCTTGGTCCAAGCCGAGAGGGATATGGAAGTGAATGAGGTGGAGAAGAAAGATGTTCTCTCCATGAAAATGAAGAACATGAACTTGGGAGTGAAGAAGGGAAGGTGGCCAAGAAGGGGCCATCTAACATTGGCAAGGGTAAGGAAAGGCTATTGTGGAAGGTGTTCCACATAAGCCTAAGCCCAAGATCAACAAGGAAGACCCCTCAAAGACACTTGCAAATATTGTAATGAGGTGGGTCATTGGATGCATGATTGTCTCAAGTATAAGAAGGATCTCAAGAATGGATGTGAGACATCCAAAGGTATTCCTTCTAATCTCTATATGATTGACATCAATCATGCTTGCATTTCTACATGGGTATTGGATCTGGGATGTGGATCTCACCTTTGTAATCATTTGCGGGGGATGAGAAAGCGTGCGGGCCCTAGCCAAGGGTGATGTAGATCTCGCATGGGCAATGGAGCTAGAGTAGCGGCCGTTTGGTGGGAACTTTTGTACTCTCTCTTGCTAGTGGTTTAGAGTTGCATTTAAATAACTGTTATTTTGTACCAACTCTAACTAAAAACATTATCTCCGTCTCCGTACTTGATGCGGAAGGCTTTTGGTTTGAGATTAAGAACAACCGTTGGACTTTTTCTTTTAATGAAATGGTTTATGGTGAAGCTTATTTCAATTGGAGGTATTTATGTTTTAAATGATGTTAATGATGTCTATCATGTTGAGAACAAGAGGCTCAAAACGAATGAATCAAACAAATCCTACCTTTGGCATTGTCGTTTAGGTCACATAAGCGAAAGGCATAAAGAGACTTGTTGAGACCAAGGTTCTTAAACCATTTGATTGCGAATCATATGGTACATGCGAAGCTTGCCTTTTAGGCAAGATGACTCGTCAACCCTTTAGCGGTAAAGGGACACGAGCAAGTGAGGTTTTAGGACTCATACATACCGATGTGTGTGGTCCATTAAACATCACCGCTAGAGGAGGATATCATTACTTCATTACTTTTACCGATGATTTAAGTAGATATGGTTATGTCTACTTAATAAGGCATAAAAGTGATGCTTTTGAGAAATTTAAAGAATTTCAAAATGAGGTTGAGAACCAATTAAACAAAGGATAAAAGCACTACGATCGGATCGTGGTGGCGAATATCTAAGTAATGAGTTTGATTCACATCTTAAGAATTGTGGTATAATATCACAATGGACTCCTCGGGCACACCACAATTAAATGGTGTTGCAGAAAGAGAAACCGAACTTTGCTTGACATGGTTAGGTCTATGATGAGTCAAACTGAGCTTCTGGATCATTTTGGGGCTTTCTATTATTATCTGCTTTGTATTTTCACTAAATCGAAGTCCGACTAAAGCGGCCAATAAGACTCCATATGAGATATGGATGGGAACGGTTCCCTATTTGTCATTCATGAGAATTTGGGGATGTGAGGCATTCGTCAAGAATAAAACTGACGATAAACTCGCTCCAAGGTCTGACAAATGTCTATTTGTAGGTTACCCTAAGGAAACCTGTGGCTATTACTTCTACAACCCTCACGAGAACAAAGTGTTTGTGGCTCGTGATGCTGTTTTCCTAGAAAATGAATTTATTTCTAAGAAACAGAGTGGGAGAAAATTTGAACTTGATGAAGTTCAAGAGCCACAAACCGAGACAGAAAATGAGGAAACCGTTCCCTCGTCGTCTGACACGGTCATAATCCCTAGGAGGTCAGGAAGAGTTAGTCAACAACCTGACCGTTACCTCGGTAACATCGAGGAGGAGGGTGATTTGTTGTTATTTGAAAGCAACGAACCCTCAACCTACAAGGCGGCTATTAGTAGCTGACTCAGAAAAATGGCTTGAGGCCATGAAATCCGAAATGGATTCTATGTACGAGAACCAAGTTTGGGACTTGGTAGATTTACCTGAAGGAGTGCGACCCTTCTTGTAAATGGATATTCAAAATCAAACTCGGCATAGATAAACATATTGATGTTTACAAAGCTAGATTGGTGGCAAAGGGCTTTTCACAAGTCCAAGGTATTCATTATGATGAAACCTTTGCACCAGTTGCTATGCTTCGATCCATAAGGATAATTTTAGCGGTTGCCGCATTTCATGACTATGAAATATGGCAAATGGATGTAAAAACCGCCTTCTTGAATGGGATTCTAGAAGAGGAAGTGTTTATGACACAACCTGAAGGTTTTATAGACACATCCAACCCTAAGAAAGTATGCAAGCTTAAGAGATCCATTTATGGTCTTAAGCAAGCATCGAGGAGTTGGAATCACAGATTCGATCATGTTATCAAACAACATGGATTCGCTCGTAGTGCCGAGGAACCTTGTTTGTACATGAAGTTTAGTGGGAGTAAAGTAACCTTCCTTGTTTTGTATGTGGATGACATACTACTGATTGGAAATGATATTCCAAGTCTGAACTCGGTAAAGGTGGAATTGGGAAACCATTTCCAAATGAAGGACTTAGGAGAGGCACAACGCATATTGGGTATCCGGATCTATAGAGATAGATCCAAAAGGATACTAGCATTAAGTCAAGAAACTTATATTGATAAGATTCTTGATAGGTTCAATATGAAAGACTCCAAGAGAGGCTTTCTTAGATGAGTGTGGGAATAACATTGAAGAAATCTCAATGTCCTACGACTCCTGCGAAATTGAACGCATGAAATTGATCCCTTATGCTTCATTGTTGGATCAATCATGTATGCTATGATGTGCACTCGTCCCGATGTCGCTTTTGCCTTGAGCATGACGAGCAGATCAAGCTAATCCGGTGAGAGTCCTGGATATTGTGAAGAACATCCTTAAGTACTTGAGAAGAACTAAGGATTCGTTTCTTGAGTTTGGAGGAGAACTTGAGCTACGTGAAAAGGGTTACACGGATGCAAGTTTCCACACCGATGGGGATGGTCTGAAGTCCCAATCCGGCTATGTCTTTATGATGAATGGAGGAATTTGTTTGTTGGAAGAGCTTCAAGCAGTGTCATCTGATTCTACAACCGGCGAGAATATTTGGCGGCATCTGAAGCTGCTAAAGAAGCTGTGTGGATTCGGCAATTCTTGGATGGACTAAGAGTAGTCCCTAGTGCCGTGGATCCTGTGACTGTTTATTGTGATAACAGTGGGGCTATTTTCCAAGCGAAGGAGCCCAAGTCTAGCAACAAGTCTAGACACGTTTTGAGGAAATACGCACGTTATTAGAGATAATGTGGAGAGGAAGGAAATAGACATTTGTAAGGTTGGGACAGACGATAACATCGCTGATCCTTTAACCAAGCCTCTTTCGAGGGCTAAGCATGACGCGCACACCGCCTCCATGGGGTTGCGGCGTATGCCAGATTTCCTTTAGTTTCGTAATATGTAATTGAACGATGTATCTTTTTACATATATGAAAATAACATTCATTGTTTTTATCTTAAAGTCATTATGAATGCATACTTTGTTTATCCGAATATTTGTGTGACAATTTTGAACGTATTCAAGTGAACGGTATAAACTAAGTATTTGGTCCCTAGTCTCTCATATGAGGTGACGTCTCCGAGAGACTAGATTGCAAGTCGATCGATGGTGAGGTTCAACACCATAGGGTCATATGTGATGGTGATCGTTTGCATAGGCGGCATTGTGAAGAACACTCTGTCAGGCGGTGGCGCTCACGAATTCTTTTTCAATGAGATTGAAACCTGGTCGTGGTGGGAATTCTATAGTATTCCTTTTAGTCGATTCTTTGTGGAGTGATTATGCAGTCGGTGCGGTTTAGAGTGACTTTCATTTTTGTCCTAAGCCATGTAGTGAAAGGGGTTATAAGGGCATCTTTGGGGTCATGGTGATCTGCATTATCTGATAATCGAGTGGAAGGAAATGTCCACCCTCGTCAGGGTAAAACATCTTTGGGCCACTCGAGGAGTAGTCATTTGAAAATGCGTGGCCACGCTCGGTAAGAATCTACGGTAGATTCGGTCAGGCACCTACTCTCCTTATCGAGAAAACCACTCACGATATATATCTCGGGATGCAAATGCGACACTGTAAGACACCTTGCATCGAGTGGGAGATGTGAAAGCGGACATGAGAATTGGTAATGCACAACTTGTCTCGGACAAGTGGGAGATTGTTGGAGTAAGTGTCCTCCACAATAGTGCGATTACTTAATAAATCTCAATTAAGGAATACATGGGGATAATCCTGTATTATTGTCAATTGATTAACGTAAATCAATAACGGTGGTGACTAGAGTTTGGCGTTATTGTCGTGAGAACTTGCGGTGATCAATTGATCCCTTTAAGTCACACCTATAGGAGCATTACTAAATATTTGAGCTAATTAATTGTATGAGATACGATTAGATTAGTGACTTGATAATTTGACTAACGGTTAGTCAGTGTATTGATTTAGAGAGAAATCGAGTTGTGAACTCGAGTGATTTAATTTTATATCGATAAAATTATTAGAGGAGATGAGAATTAGTGATTAAGTGTTAATTCACTAATTGTGTATATTTTGCTAATGAGATTAGTAAAAGTACATTTTTAATATATGTGTAAAGTACATGTATATTAAGGAAGAGTTTAATTAATTTGCACTATATTATATGAGATAATTAAGTGATAAATTATAAGTATTTGTGGGACAAATATTGAAAACAAATAAGACCCATTTGAGGCCCTCTTGGACCGTCCAAATGAGAAAGGAAGGAGATTCCTTTTTGTTTTATTTTGCTTTGTTGGCTAGTGAGTTGTTCATGCATGTAAAACACAATGATTACTATGCATGTCATTTTTCTACCCAAGACAAAAACTTTTCTCTCCTCTCTTGACCACATGGGCCGGCCAAAATGAGTAGTGTAGAGTACACTTCATTTTGTTGCTTGTTCTCATATATATTATGTGATGATAAAGTGATTCATTCATTCATGCAATCTCTTATCATCTCTTATACATATTCTCTCTAAAACTCTAATATTCTCCTTAATATTATTACTAAGAGTTAGTATTAATATTTCACATATTATCAAGTAATACTAAGTTATTTCTAGATCAAAATACTTAGTGTTGTTTGGAGAGTTCTTGGGTGCTAACTAAAGGAGGTTTTCTACATTGAAAACTTGGGTTATTAAGGAGGATCATCCTAAGCTTACTCTCAAGAAACTAAACTAGAAAGGAGTTCTAGTTTAGTGCCCTAATATCCTTTAAGAGAAAGGTATAAATTTCTAAACTTGTTAACAATGTAAATTTGTACTACAAAGATCTTGCTAAATCAAATTAGAGTAATTTGATTTACACTAATACTTGATTAGTGAATGGGATCCGATCCCTTCAGTAGCTAGTTGATTTAGTGGTCTGCGCATTTATTTGTGTTTGTTATGTCGTAGATGTTTTGATGATAGTACTGCTTGATTTATCTTTTGTTTTCGATTTGTGTTTATTTAGTCGTAGTTGATCATTAACTCGTGTGTTTGTTTGTGTCTGTTACGATTTGTGTGTATCTGCAAGTTTATATAGTGGTATTTGATTGATGATTTGTACGCTCGTTTGTGCTTATTTGCTACAGTTTGCGTATGCTTGCATGATTATTTAGCTGCGTTTTAGTTTGCGCGTTTGGGTATGTTTGTCGGTCATTCCTCTATATTCGTGTGTAGTATTTAATTATCTATGTTAGTCTATCATGCTTGTTCACGTTTTAGTCATGTTGATTAATCGTCTGCCGCTAACGTTTGTTAATCTATCTTATGCTGTCGGTAAGTATTTCTGTTCCTTTTCTTTGTTTGCTAGAATAGTAAATGAACCCATGTTGAATTACTTTGACGAAGTCATATGTGCATTAAATGACATAGAATGGATATAATATGTTTAGGATTAAAACGCTGTTTGCATATCCACATGTGTACTCATAATAACCATGGTTTTACTTAGTAGAGACCGTTACTATAACGGGCGGGGTTAGGCGTTAAATTAATGAAATTCTTTTCAACTTCCTAACACGTAAATTCACACGAGCTCATTTTCTCTAA
Source organism: Dianthus caryophyllus (assembly GCA_023091065.1). Classification (NCBI taxonomy): domain Eukaryota; kingdom Viridiplantae; phylum Streptophyta; class Magnoliopsida; order Caryophyllales; family Caryophyllaceae; genus Dianthus; species Dianthus caryophyllus. The sequence goes on from CM041521.1 coordinate 19,335,999, forward strand.
AATTGGTTTCTAAATTCCATATAAAATTTAGTGGCGACTCTTTTTTAAATGAAAAATGTTTTTGAAATAAAACATCGCGTGGATCAAATCCCTTGTCCACACAAAGGTTGGTGACAAAGATCAAACCTATCTATGGCATTGCCGTATGAGACACATAAATGAGAAACGCGTGAAAAAGCTCATTGATAATGGGACTATTGCCCCGTTTGACTATGAAACTTTTGGCACGTGTGAATCATGTCTTATAGGCAAAATGTCTCGAATTTCCTTCAAAGGTGTTGGAATCTTGTGGCTGCTGACCTATTAGGACTCATACATACTGATGTGTGCGGACCTATGTCAATCAACACTATAGATGGCTATAGGTATTTTATCACTTTCACGGACGATTTGAGTAGATATGGTTATGTCTACTTAATGAAGCATAAAAGTGAGTCCTTCGACAAGTTCAAGGAATTCCAGAATAAGGTTGAGAACCAACTGGATAGAAAGATAAAAGTACTACGTTCAGATCGTCGTGGCGAATATCTTTCAACTGAGTTTGATCAACACCTGAAAGACCGCGGGATAGTACTACAGTTAACTCCACCCGGAACACCACAACTGAATGGTGTGTCCGAACGCAGGAATCGAACATTACTTGATATGGTTCGATCCATGATGAGTCACACGGTTGTACCTGACTCGTTATGGGGCTATGCTATTTTGTCAGCTGCTCTTATACTAAACTGAAGTCCGACTAAAGCTGTTGACAAGACTCCATACGAGCTATGGAAGGGAACGGTCCCTAACTTGTCCTTTATTCGGGTTTGGGGGTGCGAGGCTTATGTCAAGTGGAGACACGAGGATAAGCTCGGCCCGCGATCGGTCAAGACAAACTTTATTGGTTATCCAAAAGGGATGTTTGGTCATTACTTCTATTCGCCTACCGAACACCGAGTTTTTGTTGCCGCTAGTGGGAAGTTCTTAGAGAAACAGTTTCTCGAAGACAAGAGAAGTAATAGAACCTTCGATCTGTCGGAGATTCCTGAACCAACAACCGAGCAACCAATGGAGGAAACTGTTCCTTCTTCGTCTGCTGCAGTTAATATTCCCTTGGAACCCCGAAGGTCGGGTAGACTCTCCATTCCTCCAGATAGATACATCGGTATGGTTGACGAGAATGGGAGAGACGACGTTTTACTCCTTGAGAGTAACGAACCCGTAACCTATAAAGGTGCCATGACATGTTCCGACTCAAAGCTATGGCAAGAAGCCATGCAATCCGAGATGGACTCTATGTACGAGAACGATGTATGGGATCTGGTTGACTTACCTGATAAGGCTAGGCCTCTTCAGTGCAAATGGCTTTACAAGATAAAGCGATCTGTAGAAGGACAACTTGATATATACATGGCACGACTAGTGGCAAAGGGTTTCACTCAAGTGCAAGGGTTGCACTATGATGAGATCTTTGTACCCGTAGTCATGCTTCGTTCCATTCGGATTCTCTTAGCGATTGCCGCATTTCATGACTATGAAATTTGGCAAATGGATGTGAAAACCGCCTTCTTAAACGGTTATTTGGAGGAGGAGTTGTACATGGTACAACCCGAAGGTTACACAGATCCTGAAAATCCTAAGAAGGTTTGCAAGCTTAAGCGTTCCATCTATGGACTTAAGCAAGCTTCACGGAGTTGGAATCATCGCTTCGACCAAGTGATAAAGGAGAATGGATTTACTCGATCGGTCGAGGAACCATGTCTATATATCAAGTCGAGTGGGAGCAAGATTGTCTTCCTAATACTGTATGTCGATGACATACTCTTGATTGGGAATGACATACCTCTCTTAACTTCGGTAAAAGTATGGTTAAAGAACCATTTCCAGATGAAAGATCTGGGTGAGGCAAAGCGTATTTTGGGGCTCCGTATCTATAGAGATAGATGACGACAGATGTTATCCCTCAGTCAGGAGTCTTATATAGATAAGATTCTTGAGAGGTTCAGCATGACCAACTCCAAGAAGGGGAACCTTCCAATGATTTCTGGAGTGCACTTGAGTAAAGCTCAAGCACCAAAGACATCGGAAGAGGTCGAGCGCATGAGTCGGATTCCATATGCATCAGCTATAGGATCGATCATGTATGCCATGATATGCACACGTCCAGACGAGGCATATGCATTGAGTATGACTAGCCGATACCAAGGCAATCCAGGTGAAGCACACTGGATGGCCGTAAAGAACATTCCTAAGTACCTACGGAGGACTAAAGATTGGGTATTGACTTATGGAGGAGACACTGAGCTATGCTTGATAAACTACGCAGACGCTAGTTTCCAAACGGATCGAGATGACTCAAAGTCTCAATCAGGATTCGTTTTTACTCTTAATGGCGCTGCGGTCAGCTGGAAAAGCTCCAAACAAACAGTTATAGCAGATTCCACAACTGAGTCCGAGTACTATGCTGCTTCAGAGGCTGCGAAGGAAGCTATATGGATGCGTCAGTTCTTACAAGGACTAACTGTAGTTCCCAGTTCGAATGACCCGATCACCATCTATTGCGACAATAGTGGTGCCATCTTCCAGGCAAAGGAGTCGAAGTCCAGCAACAAGTCTCGGCACGTGCAAAGGAAGGCTCACATGATCCGGGATTACGTGGAGCAGAAGGAGATAGTGATTGACAAGATTGCTACGGATGATAACATAGCAGATCCCCTCACTAAGCCGTTGAGACAAGATAAGCATGAAGGGCACGTTATTTCCATGGGAATTAAGCGTGTTCCTGAGTTGTATTAGTTGTTTGTATGGATTAAACACTTGTAATTTTCATAAACCTTCTAATAAAATCATCGTTTTGTTTTATATATTGTTTTTTCATGAGGGTTGTACAGACAACGTTGAACACCTCAAAGTGAACTGAATTGCTTTATATATTGTTTTGGTCCGTAATCGCCTACATGAGCTGATAACTCCGGCAATTATTTTGTGACGTCGATTGATGGTGGGTTCAACGAGCCATAAGTCAAACTGTTGACTGATCGATCACAGATGCGGGTTTACTGAAATCGCGCAGGACAATTTTTGTGACGACTACATGGAGTCCTAAATGTTTCAGAACATTAGGTGTCGGGTCGTGGATAGGACATCGATAGTGTTCCTAGAGTCGATTCTTTTGACTATCGACTGTCTCTTGAGATTAAGGCAGATTTTGGGTGAATTTGGTTTCTTTCTCACGGTCGACCGTTACTGGAGGCTAAGTAGATTTTCACTGGGTCATTTCATGCTGCGCTTACATCTGCAGGATTCGAGTTGAGGAAAATATCCAACTTCTATCGAGTTATAATACTTTTTCTCAGGGCCACTCGAGGAGCTGTAACTGAAAATGCATGGCCATGCTCGAATATTGATTCGTTTATCAGTTAAGTTACTCTCTAGTCGGGGAAATCACTCTTGATTCTGATCACTTGTGAACTACGACCTTTGAAAGTACGGACTTTGCAAATTGGTTTACATTGAGTGGGAGAAATTTATTATGGATATGAGAATCGGTTATCGAACCTACACTTGTACGGACAAGTGGGAGATTGTTGGAGTTAGTGTCCTCCACAATTAGTGCAATAACATAAATAATCCTCTCAAGGTACACAGGGTACATTTTGTATGCAATCAGTTGATTAACGTTTATCAATAACGGTTGGCTTGCTAGATAAGTTTGACGTTATTGTCATACAGATGGCGGTGATCAACTGGTCCCTAAAAAGTCACACCTAAAGGATGTGTTTAAGAAATGTGATTATTTGAGAAATTAATCATATTGATGCCTTACAAAAAGACTAAAAGGTTAGTCGGTGTTTTTGACTAAAATGTTAGTCAAGTGTGTGATAAATGATACGGCCATTTAATAAGGATTAAATGATATTCGCTAAGACGAATTAAATGTAATTCGTAAATTGAATATAAAATGTTATATTTAATTATTGAATATTATATAGGCTAATTAATCATAAACTGTTATAATTAATTAGAAAATTATAAATATGAGGATATTAATAATTTAATCATATACTATAGTGGATCATATTTATGACACTAGTAATATTACATTATATTATAAAGCTAAAGGAAACCTTTAGGAAAGAGCCTTATTGCTCTTTGACTCCTTGGTCAACAAGGAATTGGTTTTTGTAAAGTGATTTTTGGGAAGCAAAAATTACTCCCCAAAAGCTTCATGGAGGCCGAAATTTATAGTGTATATAAGGGGAGTTTTGGCTCATCTTAATTGACTAATTCATTGATCTTAATTCACACACAAAATTTAGAAAATCAGTTTTCTTCTCTCTAAAGTTTTCTAGCAAGAACTAAGGGCATATCTTAAGCAATCTTGGGTGCAACTTTTAGGAGATATCAAGCTTCTTGATATTCAATCTTAGGCCATTAAGTAAGGACTAAAGGTTGTTTTCTTAATCTTATGTTTATTTATGCAATTTCTTTTATGACTATTAATCATATAGAATAAGTTTCATTATAATCCTGTGTTTTTAAAGGTCTATATACCGATATAAACCTTCAAAATGGATCTCTTACGCTTACATACTTTCTTAGGGTTGGATGTATCTACAAAACCTTCAGGTTGTGTCATATGCACTTCCTCTTCTAGAATCTCATTCAAGAAGACGGTTTTTACATCCATTTGCCATATTTCATAGTCATGAAATGCGGCAACCGCTCAGATTATCTTTATAGAAAGACAGCATTACGAGCCACAAACACTTTGTTCTCGTGACGGTTGTAGAAGTAATAACCACACGTTTCCTTAGGATAACCTACAAAAAGACATTTGTCAGACTTTGGTGCGAGTTTATCGTCAGATTTATTCTTAACGAATGCCTCACAACCCTAAATTCTCATGAATGACAAATAGGGAACCTTTCCCATCCATATCGCATATGGAGTGTTATTGGTCGCTTTAGTCGGACTTCGATTAAGTGAGAATGCGGCAGACAATAGCGCAAAGCCCCAAAACGATCCAGGAAGCTCACTTTGACTCATCATAGACCGAACCATATCTAGTAAAGTTCGGTTTCTCCTTTCTGCAACACCATTCAACTGTGGTGTGCCCGGAGGAGTCCATTACAATTCTTAAGATATGAATCAAACTCATTACTTAGATATTCGCCACCACGATCCGATCGTAGTGCTTTTATCATTTTTCTTTAATTGGTTCTCAACCTCATTTTGAAATTCTTTAAATTTCTCAAAAGCATCACTTTTATGCCTTATTAAGTAGATATAACCATATCTACTTAAGTCATCGGTAAAAGTAATGAAGTAATGATATCCTCCTCTAGCGGTGATGTTTAATGGACCACACACATCGGTATGCATGAGTCCTAAAACCTCACTTGCTCGTGTCCCTTTACCACTAAAGGGTGCACGAGTCATCTTGCCTAAAAGGCAAGCTTCGCATGTACCATAGGATTCGCAATCAAATGGTTTGAGAACCTTGGTCTCAACAAGTCTCTTTATGCGTCTATCGTTTATATGACTTAAACGACAATGCCAAAGGTAGGATTTGTTTGATTCATTCGTTTTGAGCTTCTTGTTCTCTATATGATAAACATCATTGACATCATTTAAAACATAATTACCTCCAATTGAAATGGCTTCACCATAAACCATTTCGTTAGATGAAAAAGTACACCGACTGTACTTAATCATAAAACAAAAGCTTTCCGCATCTAACACGGAGACGAAGATAATGTTTTTGGTTAGAGTTGGTACAAAATAACAGTTATTCAAGTACAACTCTAAACCACTAGCTAGAGTGAGTACAAAAGTTCCCACGGAAACGGCCGCTACTCTAGCTTCATTGCCCATGCGGAGATCTACATCACCCTTGGCTAGTGCTCGCACGTTTCTCATCCCCTGCAAGTGATTGCAAAGGTGAGATCCTGTGGATACCCATATCCGTACCCTCCCACGCAAAACCCTGTGATGTAACACGAACTTTTATTACGCATGTTTTAACGTTGACTTAGACGGTTCTAATAATGTCGAATTCATTTTTGAGTCGTTTGAAATGTTAAAATGATTTAGGTCGCTTCACATCGCATTTAAATAAACGTTCGTTTTGTCCATTTGGAGTCTAGCTTGGTCCACGTACTGCTTCATTTGGCATGACCTTCGCATTTGCATTACAATTAGCCCTTTTATATTAACAAGGTCTAATTCAGCACTCTTAAATTCTTAAATTTAGGCCCGGTAGCTAATTCCTCCCTTTGCCTCCTCTTACACAAAATATAGCCTCACGTCTTACCTTATTTCACAAAATGCAACAAAATACACCTTTTTCATATTTTCGGGTCTCGGGCCCAAACCCAGCCTTTGGCCCTCACTCCAAAGCCCTCAACCTCCTAGAAGATCATACTAGGTCTACTTGGAGCACAAGCAAAGGATAATAGCCGAATATTTCCGAGATTTAGCAAATCGGATTAAGGAAATACGAAATCACGAAGTTAAAACCACATTAACAAACCGCATAAGCCTATGCGGCTCATGGAGCAAACCGCATAAGCCTATGCGGTTGCCCCACCAAACCGCATAGAGCTATGCGGTTTCCCAGGGTGGCTTTTTCCCCTGTCTTTCCTAATTTCTCTCGGCTATTCTCCTATATATACCCCCCTATGCACGACCTATTCTCATAAGTTTTTCACACAACAAAACCCCTCTTCTTACAACCTCTCTTCCTAGGTTTTAGCACACACAATTTACAACCAGCATTCACAGCATACACACCTCAAAACTCTCTCAAAGCCTCACGCACTCAAATCCTTGAGTTCAACACACCATCCCGTGTTGAATTCATCCTCCTTTTAAGTTCAAGAAGCGAAGCTCTGCCCAGATCTGAAGCGTCAGGACAAGGTAGGTACCGATCCACTTGGATCAAAGCTTTTTCTTCGGGTACACTCCATATCCGATGACACGCCAAAGTCGCATAAGCAACCGACCCTTATAAAATAAACCAATGGACAATTGAACTTTATTTTATTTGCGTGCATCTTGCACCCTTCTTATTTTGCATTAAAATCAACTTAAACAACGAATTCGACCTTTAACTGAACCGTCTTCGTTAACAAGTTAAACATGCTAAACTGGGGGTTTTAATCAATCTTTTTGCATCTGCATCTGCATTCTTTTACAAACTTTTTCGCACTTGAACGTAGCGATAACATTAGCTCAAATATCATCTTACGCTGATTGTTCTAGGTCAGTAGAGGCTATTTTTACATAGGCTTTTCTAAAAGGTTTTCATAAATCATTAATTGAACTCTTTTTCTAAAGTACCCTCACCCTGAATCCATTCTGGCTTCTCAACCTTAGATCTAGGGGTGTCGGCGTGCTCCAAAATCTAGGACATGTCTTTAGGCTTAGGACATGATAGCAGGTTTCTAATTTCCGCGATAATTAGGTGGCGACTCCAAAACAGTTTTTAAAGGTTTTTCTAACTTAATCTTTTTAACTTAAATGCGCCCTTACGCAAGACGCCGAGTTGGGTCCCTCGTCTCGATCCCGGGTTCCACAGTTTGGCGACTCCGCTGGGGAGATTTTATTTTTAAAAATAAATTATTTTTTTTTTGGGAAAATGTAAGTATATTAATAATCAAAAACCCTTATACAATCAAGTATGCATATACACACAGATACTCAAGTTATGATACTTTGTATCCACAAACAATCACGACTAGACAAAATTGACTTGTTACGAGACTTGAATCTCATGAGAACGTCGTCCACAATCTGCTTCACTATCCATTTGGGAGCTGCTACCACATGATCAATACGTGCCTTGTTTGTCGTAATCCAAATTGCATAAATAAGTCCAACAACACAGGCAGAGACTACATTGCGCACTAACTTTGAACGGCCTGCTCCTCGATGAATCCATCCTTCAGCATTACTCGACAAAAAGCGAACCTTGAGCACAAGACATAAAACATACCAGCAACGTTGAGCAAAAACACACCCGTGAAACAGATGCAGGCTCGTCTCTTGCGCATTATGATAGGCTCAGTCGCACTCGCCTAGTCAAAGATAAACCTGACAAACCTATGGGTAGATAGGGTAAGTCGGGGTCGAAATCCACAGGGAGAAGGTCGCTTATGTAGGTTACTTATGGAGTGATTCTAGTCTTGGTCGGTTCGAGTGTTGATCGGTTCTATAGCTAGCGCGTAAAAGAAGGGTTTAACTTAAAAGGAGAAAGTCTAGGAAGTCGGGTTAGGCAATGGGTAAGGTTAGGTCCAGGAATGATGATCGGGTTGAGTAGGTAATCGCACTTGCTAAGGATATAGCTCGTCCTCTCGGTCTTAAGCTTCCTCTAGGTCTCAAAAGCGGGCTCTCGCAACTTACAATTGAGGGTCCTAATGATTGTCTCGCGCCTCTCCTCGAACTAGGCTTTCGATCTTAAGTTCAAGGGTGCTAAAAGTTTGCTAAAACGTGATCAAGGATTCAACAAACACAATCAAGCAAAGACAATCAAAACAAGCGCAAAAACCTAACTCAAATGATCACAAACATCGACCCAAACAATCACCCATGCTTCACCCTTCTCCCTAGATGATAAAACTACTCAAACATGACAAAAACGATAATCAAAGCAAGGAGGAAGGATGGAAACATGATCAACAACAATAAGAAATGAAATTGCAATGAAATAGGGAGAAGAAATTTCAATACCAAATCAGAAAATTCAAGGAGGAAAAGGATGATCAAAGACAACAATTACCAAATAAACCAACGTAATAGCGAATTCGAGTCGGGAATTGAAAAGTACAAATTATGAAAAGTATGAGAACCTAAGGTTTTGAGAGAACAAAGTTTAGAGAGTCCTAAAACTAGTGTAAAAAGCATAACCCCAAATTATGATCCAAAGCCTCTTAAAATAGACGAAGAAATTAAGCACACGAGGAGTCGGGAGGTGGTCCCGTCCGGGACAAGGGTGGTCCCGTCCGGGACAATGGTGGTCCCGTCCGGCATGGATGTGTCCCGTGAGTTTCAGCCAATTTCAGCTTGTGTTCCTTGCTTGGTCTTCGCTTGTTCTTGCTCCTAACTTCTCGTATGTTGTCCCAAGGCCTCGGGACAAGGCATGGGTCGACCCAAAGGGTAAGGACGAGGTCTAAAGTGATCACATGAGCTCCATACTTGGTCCCAAGGTCTCGGGACACCTTCAAACGTCAAAACGTGGCTCGTACGCAAGCGAAATGGCACGAAACCAAATCGAAACATCACGAAACCTCTCGACCAGCATCCTAACCTCCAAATATGCGTGTTTCCCTACAAAATAGACACAAAAACGCAGCAGAGCCAAAATGGAGAGAAAAAGGAGCTGAAACGCATATAAAAGCACAAGAATCGCAAAGTAAAGCTCGTGAACAAGGGGCTATATACACGTAAATATATGACACATCAAACTCCCCCAAACCGAACCGTTGTTTGTCGTCAAGCAACCAGGCATGACAGAAAATAGAGGACAAAGCGAGCATAAGAAAACTTCCCCGAACAAGTAGCATGAGCAAATGGCAATCAATCCCGAAGCAGCATGGGACGCGTGGAATTAGCAAGCTAACGGATGAGAATTACAAGACGGCACAGAATGAATGGCATGGCTTAAAGATAGGCTCTCTAGCAATCAAATCACGGACCTCTCGCGGTTTCCACTCTAGCACAAATGATGAACAAGGTGATATATGTGATGACACTCACCTACTCGACTAGTGGAAGCACGCCCGCAATCTAATGTGGACCAAATCTCGCATTCCCGTACACAATAATGTCACAAAAACGAAGCAAACATGAGGGCTTACATAGGAAATGAGGGTGTAAAGGCCAAAGAGAGGATAAGGGTGATAAGGTGGATCAAATAGTTATGGATTCGTGGAGCTAAGCCGCTAGAAACCACAAATACTACTCAAGTGCTCATCCAACCAAAACGGAACCCAACTCTCAATATAAACGGATCGAAAACAGCATATCGGTCTCCTTTACACATCAACGCAACATAACAATCCAATACGAGTGCTCACTCATGTAACAACAACAACAACTTATCACTTTGCACACATTTTCTTTTCTTTTTGTATTTTGTGCGTTGTGTTTGTATATTCTGATTTTTGTTTGATTTTTTCCTTGAGCAAAAGAGCACACTCACAAGTTGCGGAAATACCTCATCAAAGGTCGGGGAAAACAGCAACCCCGACTCATATTCACCAACACTCTCCAAGCAAACGACATCAGCAAGTCGCAGCAACAATCACAACCCATAGGACAAGCACAAGAGTAAGCAAAAGCGGTAGCTAGCATGGCTAGGGTAGGCTATATGGCAATGTAGCTAGCAAACTCATACGGTTAAGGGTAATATAGGATCAAAAATGAGAGGATAAATCAAAGTAAGACAAGGTGAATCATAAGAAATCAACTAAAGCCTCATATGCATAAACAAGTGACAAAATCGTGGGAAACACGGGATAGGGGCCACACTTATGCGTGTTGATATTACGCACCCCACGAGGAGAACTACTCTCAAAATAAGCACGGGGACCGGGATAGATGAACCGGCCGCAAGAGGCTAAAAACCTCGCAATAAAAGTAGCTAAAGTCCGTGAATGATAAAGCCAAACAGTAAAAGCACATGCCATCATCTACAAGCGCGTCAAAACATCCCCGGAGCGCTAATCCAAAACAAATAAATCATGCCAAAGCTCAAGCATACAAGGGAAGGGATGTCGGGAAGGAATAAGATAAAAACAAGCTCGCAAACAACGAAACGGGACAAGTATTTTTGGTATTTTTGAGAATTTTCTGATTTTTTTGTATTTTTCCGAAATTTTTTTGATTGTTTTTGGATTTTGAATTTTTTGGAAAATGAAAAACGAAAAGAAAAATGCAAAAAGAAAAGCAAAATGAAAAACGGAAAGAAAAATGCAAAAAGAAAAGCAGAGCGAAAAGCAAAGCGTTCCTCCCCCCAAACCAAACAACACATTGTCCCCAATGTGTTCTAAAGCACATCAACACGGGGACCTGAAAACATGGGGAGAAAAACGAGCAAAGTGAAAGGAAAACGTACTTACAATATTTACAAGAGAGGCACCCCCCCAAACCAGCTTCAAAATGGGGGCGCAGCACGGGCCGCTGCAGACGCGAACCTGCTACCATCACCAACGTCATCCAATCGGCGATCATCAATCGATTGGCTTGCAGCAAAGCCAACCATTATTGCGACCAAAGCTCGTAGTAGCCGATCAAAAACCTGCTCATGTGCTAAACAAAGGCAAATGTAGCACAAAAATGAAACACATTTATCGAAAATCACAGCTAATAATCGACTCAACAAGTGAATGAGTCTATTAAAATTGTTGTGGAGCACTTTGGTAACAATTACAATACATCCCCTCGCAACAAAGGCACTCAAAAACTCATCGATGCCGTTAGATTGGGACAACGGCATGACTTCAAAAATGTGAACCCCGGGAGCATGTGAGTTTTTCGCTTGACTCATCGCTTGACTTGTTGCGTCCGTGGGGATGAAAGCCTCTTCTTCGTCTGCGTATAGGAGCGCTTCCAACTCATCCACTTCTGCGCTCCACGACTTTGAGTCACCTGCGTCATTCTCAATACACGGTAAGACCGCCAAAGGATCCTCGGACAAGGATCCAATGGAAACAGACTCAATAGACGCATCAATCAACGGACAAATCGGTTCAGGTTCAGGAGCGTCATTCACAACTACTTCAAGCGGATTAGGTGATTCACAATCATAAGCACGCTCATAACCATCGTCATCAAACAAATCATCATCACACAAGGACGCATATGGGCTAGTTAAAGCACAAGTTTGAGACGAATAGGCATAATCACAAGGAGCGGGGGAACATTCATAAGGCTCACAATCATCTTTCATTTCCTCGACTAATTTCATGTACGTAACAAGAACCTCGTGAAAGTCAGCTTTAATCTCGGAAATAAGAGCTTGACGCGTGATATCCCAAAAGAGGTCCCAAATCTCATATTCAGGCATATAGGAAATTCTACCATTAGTCACGAGTGAATGAAGTTGTGAGACTCATAGTTCATACAGTGCTAATAATATAAACTTTCTCCCAATCGAGCAATAAAGACCAAGCGAACCAATATAACTGTTAAACCGAACAATGTACTTATGAAATGGTTCATCATGGTATTGCGGAAAATTAAAAACTGTCATGTCGTGGGGAAGAAAGAAAGTGACATATGGAAAAACAAAGACTAGAAACAAGTAACAAACAAAAACAAAGCGTCTCCCGACAGCGGCGCCAAAATTTGATAGGCTCGATCAGACTTTTCGCCTAGTCAAAGATAAACACGACAAACCTATGGGTAGATAGGGTAAGTCGGGAATCGAAATCCACAGGGGAGAAGGTAAACATGTAGGTTACTTATGGAGTGATTCTAGTCTTGGTGGGTTCGAGTGTTGATCGGTTCTATAGCTAGCGCGTAAAGAAGGGTTTAACTTAAAAGGAGAAAGTCTAGGAAGCTCGGGTTAGGCAATGGGTAAGGTTAGGTCCAGGAATGATGATCGGGTTGAGTAGGTAATCGCACTTGCTAAGGATATAGCTCGTCCTCTCGGTCTTAAGCTTCCTCTAGGTCTCAAAAGCGGGCTCATAACTTACAATTGAGGGTCCTAATGATTGTCTCGCCTCTCCTCGAACTAGGCTTTCGATCTTAAGTTCAAGGGTGCTAAAAGTTTGCTAAAACGTGATCAAGGATTCAACAAACACAATCAAGCAAAGACAATCAAAACAAGCGCAAAAACCTAACTCAAATGATCACAAACATCGACCCAAACAATCACCCATGCTTCACCCTTCTCCCTAGATGATAAAACTACTCAAACATGACAAAAACGATAATCAAAGCAAGGAGGAAGGATGGAAACATGATCAACAACAATAAGAAATGAAATTGCAATGAAATAGGGAAAAGAAATTTCAATACCAAATCAGAAAATTCAAGGAGGAAAAGGATGATCAAAGACAACAATTACCAAATAAACCAACGTAATAGCGAATTCGAGTCGGGAAATGAAAAGTACAAATTATGAAAAGTATGAGAACCTAAGGTTTTGAGAGAACAAAGTTTAGAGAGTCCTAAAACTAGTGTAAAAAGCATAGCCCCAAATTATGATCCAAAGCCTCTTAAAATAGACGAAGAAATTAAGCACACGAGGAGTCGGGAGGTGGTCCCGTCCGGGACAAGGGTGGTCCCGTCCGGGACAATGGTGGTCCCGTCCGGCATGGATGTGTCCCGTGAGTTTCAGCCAATTTAAGCTTGTGTTCCTTGCTTGGTCTTCGCTTGTTCTTGCTCCTAACTTCTCGTATGTTGTCCCAAGGCCTCGGGACAAGGCATGGGTCGACCCAAAGGGTAGGGACGAGGTCTAAAGTGATCACATGAGCTCCATACTCGGTCCCAAGGTCTCGGGACACCTTCAAACGTCAAAACGTGGCTCGTACGCAAGCGAAATGGCACGAAACCAACTCGAAACATCACGAAACTTTATGAAACTTCACGAAACCTCTCGACCAGCATCCTAAGCTCCAAATATGCGCGTTTCCCTACAAAATAGACACAAAAACGCAGCAGAGCCAAAATGGAGAGAAAAAGGAGCTGAAACGCATATAAAAGCACAAGAATCGCAAAGTAAAGCTCGTGAACAAGGGGCTATATACACGTAAATATATGACACATCACATTACAACACAACAAACACCTTCCATCAGCACTATATCCCATCCTACGCAATCTATCATACGTCATAAGCCTCCCAAGCTTATATTCCCAATAAATAAAAGCACTACGGGGAACATTCATGGAATTCCAACATACAAACCTCCATGGCACTTTCTCCTTCACACCCCTCAACCAAATATAAGCTTCACTAACAGCATATGAATCCTGAAAAACAGGGGCTGATCGACTTTGAACACATCCATACAATGCACAATTTTTTTTCCAAGACCAAGCACAGTCGACAGGTGGAGAGTAATCAGTCCAGGCCATACCTTTCATATACACATGATTAATCCACTTCACCCAAAGATGATCCTGCTTTTTCTCAATCCACCAAATATATTTTCCTAGCAGAGCCTAATTCCACGCTTTAGAGAACCGAATCCCCAGACCTCCTTCCGCCTTAGAAAAGCAACAATCCTCCCATTTGACATTAGGGGCATGCTTAAAAACATCAGAACCATTCCAAAGATAATTACGACAAATACTATCGATCTTGTTGATAATACCATTAGGAATGAGAAAAACTGTCATCCAATATGTATGTAAACTGGTTAGAATAGCTTGCATAAGAATCAGCCTACCAGAATACGAGAGGTGACCTGCTCCCCAACTCCTTATCCTCGCTGTGATTTTATCAATGAGTTTCATACCGTCTTTCATGGTCAATTTCTTTGCAGAAATGGGAACACCAAGGTACCGAAAAGGGAGCTGACCTCTTCTGAATCGTGAAACCAGTAGGATGTCCGCGATATCCACATCAGTCATGCCATTAAAATAAATATCAGTCTTGTCCTTGTTCACATTCAAACCAGACGCAGCAGAAAAGGAAGCAAAGGGCCGTAACAACAGCATAATGGATCTCACATCGCCTTTGCAGAAAAGGAGAAGATCATCCGCAAATAACAAGTGATTCAACTTCAATGGTTTGCACAAAGGATGAAACTTGAATTCATGAAGATCACCAACAACCCCAAGTATCCTGGACAAGTACTCCATACAAATTGTGAACAAAAGAGGAGACAATGGATCCCCTTGTCTTAAGCCCCGCTTTCCTTGAAAGAAACCAAAGGAGCTACCATTAACCGACAAAGTATAGGCTGGACTTGTAACACATGCTCGTATCCATACCATGAATTGTTGAGGGAAACCCAAGGCTGCCATCATTTGAAAGAGAAAAGACCATTCGACAGAGTCATACGCCTTCCTTAAATCCATCTTAATAAGAAATCGAGGAGAAGTAACCTTCCTGGAGTACATTCTCACTAAATCCTGACAAATCAGAATATTTTCAGCAATGTGTCTATCTCTTATGAAAGCTCCCTGATTTTTGCTAATAATATCAGGTAGCACATCCCTTAATCTTGAGCACAACAACTTAGCTATACCCTTATAGACAGTGTTACAGCAAGCAATAGGACGAAAATCCATCACAGTAGCAGGGCATTTAACTTTGGGAATCAAGCATATACTAGTGGTGTTAACTTGCTTCAACAGCTGACCCGTGAGAAAGAAATCCGTAACAGCAGCACAGACATCGTCTCCTACAACACGCCAGGCATCTTTGAAAAATTGAGAATTATAGCCATCAGGCCCAGGCGCCTTATTTGGAGGGATAGTAAAGAAACAGTCCTTAATTTCCTCTGTAGAAACTGGCCTCAACAAGAGCTGAATATGATCAGGGGTGATACAACTCCCAGTCTGCACAATGGGCACATGAACATCACGAACGGCAGTACTACTTCCCAACAAAGATTTATAGTACTCCACAAATGCATCTTCAATTGCAGAAGGCTCATCACTGGTAGCTCCATGCATATCCGCAATTTGCAGCTCTTTATTTCGAATCTGTTTTTCCTTAATATTCCTATGAAAAAATGAAGTATTCTTATCACCCTCCTTAAGCCAATCTACTTTCGATTTCTGTACAAGATATCTCCATCTAGCTTGCTTGAGCAAACACGACTGAATCGCAGCCTCCCTCTCAGCCTCCAAAAGAGCAATATTGTGAGGATCAGATTGCAAAAGACCTTGAATGTTCAGCAAGGAGCTGTCAGCTACGTCACTGGCCTTCTCTATATCAGCATACTTGGTTCGATTTAAAGATTTCAGAACCCCCTTAAGATGTTTCAGCTTATTCACAACTATATACATTTTTGTGCCCTGGACAGAGATATTCCACCCTGTAGTCATCAGACCGAGAAAGGAAGGGTCAGCCCCCCACATATTGTAATACCTGAAGGGCAGTTTGCACACTTGAGCTTGAGGCCGTCTATAACAGACCATAGGAGAATGATCAAAAACACCTTCATTAAGAAAATAAGCGAAAGCACCAGGATACTTACAAACCCAATCATAAGAAACGAGACATCTATCCAATCTTGAATAGACTCTATCGGCCCCCAATTGCTTATTATTCCATGTATAAAAAGCACCCTTTGAGGGAATATCCACAACAGAACAATAAGCAACACAGTCTCGGAAGTCCTTCACCTCATTCAAAGTAACTCTACTGCCCAATCTTTCATTCAAATGCAAGAGCGCATTAAAGTCACCACAAAGCAACCAAAGACCACTCCTACTATCCTTCACAACCCGAAGATCATTCCACAACATCTTCCTGTCATCCATAGAATTAAAACCATAAACGACACTGAGAAGAAATTGATCCCCAGTACTCACTTCCTGCACCAATCAAGTAATCAATTGCGAAGAAATAGTATGAACTTGTACGTGAAACACTTGTGGAACCCATATAAACCAAATTCTACCACCGTCATGATAGGCATTGTTATTAATACCCTTCCATTGTTTCCCAATTTTATTTAAGATAATAGCAAATTCCGGTGCCTTGACCTTTGTCTCAACCAAACCACATAAACCTATCTTATTGTTATGTAAAAACGACCTAATATCAGCATGCTTAGACGCTTTATTCATACCCCTAACATTCCAGCATCCGATATTATCCATTGGCACCAACTCTTGTAGACGAAGACGCCCCAGCACCAAACACCTTATCATTAAGAGCAAATAAATGAGCATAATCAGGTGGAACTGGTGAAACAAATTCCTGCCGTGTGAGCTGCATAATGGGACTGATAGGAGTCTCAGTACCACCACACACAACTGGAACCACTGACTCCTTACCCTTTGACACAGTAGGCACAACCTGCTCACCCATCGTCGCAACCACTTCCTTCTCAGCAGACTTCTCTCGCAGAGCCACAGGCACCACTGTTTTCGCTGCAACCTGTGGCGGCATCTTAGGTTGCCATACACGCGTGGGCTGAGTCTTATCACCTGCCTTTCTACAATTTGTAACCACATGACCAACAGCCTTACATCCGGAGCAAATATCAGGTTTCCAATCGTATTCAACCATAACTGTTTCCATTTTCCCCTTTTCATCCAAGAAAGAAATAGAGGATGGAAATTGCTGGCCCACCTTAACCTCGATCAACAACCTAGCATACCCCAATCTGGATTTCTCAATTGTTGCCAAATCAGCCTTTATGAACTTGCCAAGCAAAGAAGCAATTTTCCCCAGAGATTTTTCACCCCAAAATTTCAATCCCAGACCACAAAGACGGACCCAAATAGGAACATCGGTAACAGCCTCTTTAGTGAGAGTAGTAGAAGAATCCCATGGCTTGACAACCACCGGTTTCTTGTCAAAGAGAGGAAAACCCAGAGAAATGACTTTGTCCCTGACAGCGATCGACAGGAACCGAACAAGAAAAACCCCATTAGGAAGAAACGAGACTTTAGAGTACTCATATTGCTCCCAAATACGTTTAACAAAACCTGAAATCAATTCCCATGGTGGATTTCCACCCAAGACATAACAAACAACAGCTGACTCCCAGTAAGCAATCTCACCTTGCACATCCTCCTCCGTCAATTGCAAGGGTGAAGAAGTAGGAGTAGCAGCCTTCTTACCAACTGAAGTCCAACCTTCATCAGGGGAATCCACAGCAGAATCAATTGAAGCATCACTTACCAAATCATCCAGATCCAATGGCGTAACCCCGACCACCTCATTGATACTAGCCTTCTTAGCTTTGCTTGACGACGGCTTCAACATCCCACTCTTGACCACCGGAGAAACATCCAAACGCAAATCCGAAGCATTCGCATAGGAAAGACGATGTTTTGAACGAGATTTCTGTCGATTTTTGAGATTTTTGGAGTTACGAGCCATGACGCAGGAAACCCTAAAAAGTCGCCCAAAATCGCCTTCTAATTTCTAATATCTCAACCGAAGATTATAAAAATGATTTTTAAAAAAAAAAAAAATAAAAAATAAAAAATAAACCTTAAAACTAGCTTTTTCTTTTAAAAATAAAGAGGTGAAACTTGAAAGCCTTGAACAATCCATGTATACATATTTGAGCTATGCACATCCGTTTAGAGTCCATTCCTTTTGGAATCTAGGCACCCTTTCACCCTCGAGAGGCGGTTCCCACATGCAGGCTTGTCCACTCGATAAAGCACATGCCGGACTAGCTTTCCTCTCGCCCCTCCACGGCTTGCCGTAAACGGCTATCTCGACCGCCCGGTGCTCCGCCGGAAAACCTATCGCCCTGGAGTAAGGAAATGGAGGGTTAAGTATCTGCCAAAGCGTACTCGAGGTAGTTGGAGGTGTACCCGACTGACTCATTTTTCACCCCTTTTGAGTCATACGTACAAGTTCGAGGCCATGCACCCCATGGTCCCTTTCAAAACGAGCATCTGCATTCATATCTTCGAAAACTCGCTTAAACGTTTCAAAGATAAATGAACCTAACATATAACAAACTAACACTTTTCAAACAAAACTTTCGCGAATTTTTGAAACAAGCTTTCTCAAAATTCCCTTTTTCACTAACAAGCAAAAACCCGAGCAAGGATTGAAACCCAAGCTCGTGGATTTAGTCCTCTAGGTCATACGACCTAGACTCCACTTTTAACATCCTCGACACGACTTGTTAACCACTCTCGAGTCGAATCCTTTCTCTTTTACACATCTGAACTCGAGCTCACCTCGGCAAATTAACGATATCAGCTCGACGGGTGCAAAGCAAAACCTTTTAACATCGAGACGAGACGCGCGCACGCATCCTCGCCTCAAAAGCTTCCTTTAGCTAAAGCCTTTTCGAAAACCTCCTCTTTTCAAAACATAAATGGTCTTTCTAAACAAAGAAATGAGCTAAAAATGAATGTTTAGAATGTTGGTAAGTCTAGTGGGTCGAGTCGTGTCACTAATATCGAAGTGAAATGCAGGCCTCAGCTGGATACTCGTCGTACTAAGAACCGCATAGTAATCCCTTACAAAAAACGAACCGACACCCGCAAAATGGCCGGCAATGACGAAGTTAACGCACTCCGTGACCAAGTCACAAGGCTGACCGATGACCTCGAACGCCTCTTGAACCACCATAAGACCGAGATAAAGCGTTTGGAACAACGTATCAAGGACAAGACCGACAAACAGGCCTCTATCCACACTCTCGAGGCCCTTAACCAACAGGACAACGAAGGCTTCACCGAGTATCTCTCTCGATGGGAAAAGCTAAGCGCACAAATTCTAGATCGTCCGCATGAGGACGAACTTGTGCCTAAATTCATAAATAACCTGCGACCCATGTATCAATTATAAATGCGGTACAGCAACATCCAAGACTTCAAACAACTCGTCAGGGTCGGCGCTCAAATCGAGAACGACTTCAGGACTAACGCCATAGCCAGATATACCAGCGATACCCACCAAGATAACCCACCAAAGTCTCCTTACGTGACCAAGAGTGAGGAAAACTGCACTGTGGATAGCTTTGACGCATTTGCAACCAAAAGCTATAGGAACTTCATACCTTACACTAAGGCATTCCATAGGTTGGTTGAAAACAACTACCTACAACCAATCGGGCCTAGCAACGAGCCACCCGAACACAAAAAGCCAAAACTTTGGAATCCGAAAGCTTACTGTGCATACCACAGAGGCAAAGGCCACGACACTGAAGACTGCTTCAAACTGAAGCACGCCATCCAAGATCTCATCGACCAAGGAAAGCTCGACAAACCGTCTCAACCGTCCAAGCCGCCCAACGACGACAACCCTTTCGCCGACCACACAATCTTCGTGGGATCACCTCCCATTATGAACTGCTCCAACAATATCAAACCATGCGACAATCAAATCATTGGCGCTTCGTTCAACGATAAAGGGGACGAATGGCCTATGTCCAACCAAGCCACGATCCAAGGTGACGAAAGGATTAACTCTTTTACCATGCAACCCAAACCATCCAACAAAGATCACCCTCCAGACAACCACACCATCTTCACAGGATCACTTTCTCCCAAAGATCACTCAGACTTTGTCATGCCCGAAAACAACCCAACCCCTAACGCAGGCATTGAGAATAAACTAACAAGCGGAGGTGCACCCATAAAATGCAAACCATCATGACTTAAAAGGAAGATGGCGAGAACGGAGGCGTCGGCAAACGCAAAGAAGAATAAATCCTCGTAGGATCTAATCCTTTAGGTGTCGGGTCATCTGTCGACCCACCTTCTAGGTTTAGCTTAGAGTTTTTATTTTCGGAGGCTAGCTCCAGCTCTTCTCCTGATTTGTCAAACAATTCTTCTTTAATGAATAATACGAATAAGTTTGCTTACTTCTAGTCTCAAGCTAAAAACAAACAAATAAACAATGAACAACAAACAAAAATTAAACAAATCAATCAAACAACACAACATAAAAATCCGTGCAACAAAAATGAACTAACGAATGAACAATCGTTAATTAAATACATTGCAAACATCGTGAGCAACCCAACACAAAACTCACTTTCCCTAAGGCTTTGAAAACATAAATGGATTAAATAACCCACGGTTGTCCTAACCCATTTATCGCGTGCTTTTTCACGAAGCATAACCCAAGAATTAGAACGCATTCTTGGTGAGTCTTTCAAAGCGAACTCATGGCCCTTGGCCTTTTCGAACCTTTCTAAACAAAATCTTTTCAAACGACTCATTGTCGAACCAGCCCAGTAAATAGCGTCCCTCGCCACACCCAAGAGTGGCCAAGCCCAATCTTGTGGGTCCTAGCATCGGATCGAATGGCTCAAACCACCTCTATCCATTCCTCCTTTCACAAAATCCATGTGGACGAGCAAGCTCGTCCTCATCGCACTTTGACACCTTCGACTCAAATAGCTTAAACGCCATTTCGAGCATCCACCAATAGGATCTTAGCAACACACCGTTAACATAAACTTCTAGCTTTCTATCACCAAACATCGTCGAGCATGAATCGTTTTAAAACATTTCTAACTCAAAACCGGCCGCATGACTCGCGGTCATCACAACCCTTTTTATCACAAAACTCCTTTCAAACCCGAGAATGTCAGCCATTCTCGAGGAATTTCACAAAAACAAGTCGAACGGCTCAAGGCTTTTTCTTTTTTCAACATAAGCATTTTTCGAAGGTTTTCACTAGCCCAAAACCTTCTAGGATCAGGCTTTCCTCTTTTCGCAAAAGCACAAAACCCGAGAATGTGCAAACTCAATCCCGAAGACTTTTGATGTCGGACCAAGTGGCTCTAGCCGCTTCGGTTTAACTCTTCCTTAAGTAAATGCATGAAAACGGGCACTACCGTTTCCATCGCATTTTCGGAGCACCCTCGGTTCTAGTAGCTCATCACTACCTCGAATCGCTCTTGCACAGAGTCGAAATGTGGCAACACATTTTAACTCGAAACGCCCTTTCACTTTCATCAAAACAAAATCATTTCAAAGACAAGACGAACCAAAGTATGCGTTAATCGAGTCTTGACACCAAGGGCATCAACGTGTACCCACGGCACGTACATCACGAATCAACTGACAAGGCGTCCACTCAAGCACCATCGACGATCTGGCGAATCTCCTCAAGCACTTCGAGTCTCTTAAATACGGGTCGAATTTTTAAGCATTGAGTCATTCTCTGTCAGTCTAGGGCAATCGTGTCTCCGACGTACGACATTTTTAACAAATCGATAAAGGAATAAGTTCGCCTACAACCCAGTTTCCCTTTTTACACACTTTTCCCATAAAAGACACAATTTTACACCGACATACATCGCATCCCAGGAACAACTATCCTAAGGAGGTCTAGCCGGGTACGAAGGTCCAAGTAAACAACAAAATCAAAGACAAACACAAAGACAAAGAAGGTTCCGACGACTAAACACCTAAGGTTCACTAGTCTACTCGTGATCTACTACTCCGCTGCTTTCGGAGGAGGATCCATTAATTTGGAGCTCCACAGTGGTCATGAATTTGATCGCGACCAAAAGTACGAGTATTCATGGATCGCCCTCCGCGTACTCGATCGCGTGCCTAATAAGCAAACGAACTTGTCAGAGGAGCCGGCGTGATAGAAACACGATCACGAGTGACCACCGAGCCACAGAGTTTAGCAAGGTCCGAGCTCAAGCCCAAGCCACATAGGGCGTAAGATATTCTCAAACCAAACGGGAATACAAGGAACAAAGATCAAGAACCAAAGTCACCAAAAAGAAAAATCTCAAAACTCCGAAAGCTTAAGAAGTCAAAAGCTCGAGAAGTCAAAAGCTCAAGAAGTCAAAAGCCTAAAAGCAAAGGCTTAAGAAGTCAAAAGCCTAGAAGCAAGAGCTTAAGAAGTCAAAAGTTTAGAAATCAATAAGCAAGGGGCCGAAGCCCCAAAAGCAAGAAGTACCGACGCCCAGAAACAAGTGGCCAAGTCTTTCTATGTCTAAATTGAAGACTCGACAGAAGCAACAAGCATCCTAGATCGACCGAGAAGAACCCACCCTTAGGATGCAATTATCAAGGTTAAACACATAAACACCCCTTTTGGACCGGCGGGTCCTTAATCACGTACCTTTCCACATAAACACCTCCTTACCAAAACAAACACATCCCTTTCGAACTACGCTAGGTTTGATTCCGTACCCACGGATACGTAGGCCGCTCACTTGAGCTCAACCAACCCACCCCTACGTCTAAAGCTTCCAAAGTCAAGGACATCCTCACAAAAATCCACAAAAATCCAAGGCAAACTGTTTCTTTATCGAGGCGTTAAAACGACTATGTCGAGACAAAGTTGTGCTAGACTTAGGAGTAGTACTCTGCTTTTTCGTCTAACCTTGTTCGTTTTGCAGGAATAACAGCATGCCACTGAAGCAACCATGAGTCGCCAAGCCGGGGGCTTTACCGACGCACGTGTCACAGTCACTTACATCCCTATCAATGTCGAGTCTCGAGTCACGCATACGATCCGTCTAGGTTTTTTTTTTTTTTCAAACTTTTCGGCATTTTAAGCATCCCATAAACATTGGCTCGGATATCGAGTCGATCCTCTTCCAATAAAACAATTTAGCGACATTTAAACCGCTGCTTTCAAAACTTTTCACTTTTGAAAACGCTCCCACGGGGAAACACACTTTTTTGCAAACATGCACGAAACATCCACCCTCAAAATTAGCTAATCACCTTTCAAAATTAACTCAACATTTGAGTTAATATAAAAACACTTTTGCACTTCACTTTTGCAAAAAGACACCCTTTCGCACAATCAAAATGTATCTTTCGAAAATGCATCTCAAATTCTTGAAATGCATCTCGAATCTTCGAAGTCTAAGCTTTTCCAAAAATTTAACTCGGCACTCGAGTTAATACATTTTGAGTAACATCATTCTTCGAATTTAACTCACCACTCGAGTTAACACATTTTGAGCGAAAGCACTATCGAACTACGCCGGTTTGATTCCACATTCGTGGATACGTAGGCAGCTTACGCAAAGCACAACCGAACCTAGCACTACCTCCCACTCCGTTTTGTCATGAGATTCCACTGAATTTTCATCCTCGACAACTGGGGGCTTTTCAACCTTTGCACTCAAATAACCCTCCACGGTCTTCACAACTCTTGTTTAAGCTCACAATGTCAAAACACCCTTTCATCTGGCACGAAGCCTTACAACCGACATTTCAAGCGTTCATTTTTAAAGCTCATTTCGACAACTAAAATGAATCTTTCACAAAAATGATTTCTCAACAAAAACATTTTAATCCAAACATCCCAATCGTGAATCATTTCACTTTCAAACCCAAGCCTACTAACTATGCATGAAGCAGAAGACGACAAAAAGCAACTACAAGTTCAAGCCAAGCTACAACCAACCAACAAGCCATGCAATGATGGGTTCACACAATCCTTATTACACAAAATCACCAAAACACCTAGGGACGACGACGACGGTACTCGTCAAAGTCATGCTGAACCCGCCCACGCCATCCTCCACCTGTTAAGCTTCTTGTGCACCTCCTCGGCAACCTGCAACACACAACAGAGCAACTACATTTTTCTCCATTTTGCCTTAATTTCACACAAATTAAGCCAAACTACGGGGGAAATTTCAAGACCAAACACCATACTCTTCACTTTGACTCAGTTTTCATTCAAAACTTAGTCAAGCTCGAGGGGGTAACCCAAAAACACCTTCTCCCAAACACATCTTTCCTTACATTTTGACTCAGTTTTCATACAAAACTTAGTCAAACTCGAGGGGGTAATCCGAAAACTCCTTCTCCCTAACACACTAACACCCTTATCCTAATACAACCCACAGCCTTGTTCACATAGTTTGACTATCGTTATATGTAACACCCCGACTTTTCCTAATATTTATTTATTCGTCTCAATAATATTCGTAATTCATTTCTTTTGATTTTCTCATTTTTAGCTCGAGAAAATCAGTTCTCTTGTCGCGTGGATAAGCTACTCTGTCGTCATAACTTAAATACGGAGTAATTTAGCTAAAAACGGTGTAACTTCCTCATACGAACTCCGATTCAGGTGATTCAAAAGGCTAAACTGCGTATTTTTTCGACGCGCAGTAACTGCCAAATTTTCAGAAGCTAGTTTGGACCGGCCCAACTTGGGCCGAGCTGAAACTCCTTTGCACGGATAGGGTTTAGGGTTTGGGTGGATTTTTGAGCAAGGCATCTTACTATCTTGTTATCTCCTAATCAAAGCAAGATTATAATTCTGATTTCCCTCCTCCTAATCTCTCCTCTCATCCCTCATAACACATCCACATTCATCTCTCCTTTATCTCTCAAAATCTCTCTCCAAAACACATTCAAACTCCATTGTTGCTCTTCCAAGGTTTTATTCCTTTCATCCTAAGTCTTTCCTAGCCTTTTCCTTGGTGTATGAACTTCTTTTTCTCTATTTTATTTTCTGGTTTCTTATTATTTTATGTGTTATGTTGTGTGTATTCATTATTTGCTTGTTTGGCTTGGATTATCAAAGGAGAAGAGGGTTTTGAAGAAGGAGACACCATCCTAGTTGAAGAGGAGGAGGAGTAGCACGTTTTTGAGACTCTACAAAGGTAACTACGTGTGATCTAGTTGTGTTTTAACATGTATGAGGCCTAGGTTGATTTGTATGTGTTGTTTGCATTGTTGTCATGATGTTTGGTTTATGATTGATCATGAAATCATGCTAGTATTGTTGGCCTCATACTAGGGTTTGTCTTATAATCATATGTTCATGCTTAAATCTCATGTTGTATCATTAATCATGCTAGTAGATTGATATAAAAGTCGGTTTGGTGTGTTGTTAATGATGGCCGAGATGTTTGTGTAGGGGGCCGAGCCCTTGCTTGTGATTGTCCTCTCGTTTTCTTCTTGTTTTGGCATAATCATGTTAATCTTTGAAGTTTACTTGCATCACCTAAAGGTAAACTACGAATTATGATAAGTTGATTTAGTCTAAATGTGTTTGTATGCATGTTTTAATGAATTGATCACCTAAATCGATAATTGGTCACTTGAGAATTGAGTTTGATGCATGAAACCGTGTTGGTGGTGTGATGGCCGTGTGTGGTGTGTGATGGCCGTGAGTGAGTTGTGTGGCTGGCCGTGTGGTGTGTGTGTATGTATTGGTTCATGTGTCACTTGTTTGAGTCTTGGCATGTATTAAAATGTTATCTATGCTAAATCGAGTTGAAATATACTTTGTTTGATCACTAAATAATGATTTATGAGCATGATAATTGAATTTATGGCTTGTTGAGCATGTTGATCGTATTGTACTCCGTATGCATGGTTAGTTATGATGATATTGTGACTTGTGTGAGTGTGAGTATGGATGTTGTGGTTGAATGGATGTGTTGGAGTATTGGAGACAGGTTAACAGGTTAACAGGTTTATGCTTGGGTTAAGTTTGCACATGGGTACTGTTCTGGCACATGTGGGAGGAGATACAACGTCCTAGGATGGATGGATACCGCCCATGATCCCCTCAGCTATTCTTGTTGCTTAGCTAGAGCGACTATGGGTTCTCAACCAGAAGGGTTGAGACTATGGTTATATTTATGTCGTCACCGTTCTTGTTGCTCGGTGGAATTTGGCCAAATTTAGACTTGTGATTAATGAGGAACTTCTTGTTGCTGTTCCGCCATAGGGTTTGGGTGATTCTTGTTGCTTCACCTGGGGTAATTCTTGTTGCTTCACCCAGTTCTCCGCGCTTACTCTCGCAATTGGTTGGAAGAAGGAACGTCTTGTGAGCTCAGTTGGTTTGGACACAACTTTGGTTGTGCCGTGATGTTTGTTGTTGTATTTGCATTGTTGTTCTTTCGTTGTATGTTGGTTGCTTATGTATTTATGCTTTGGTATTAGGCCGTAGGCCAGGTGAGCTTGATGCATTCTTGTTTATGTTTTGTTATGTTAAAATATGACTGGGGAGCACCTAGTTACTCCCCACTGATTGTGGTTGTTGCCTCTCTTTTATAGGTATGCGTGACACGGGATTGAGTGAGTTGGATGCGAGGATATGACCGCGTGCACCTTAGAAGAGATGTTGTTTTGAATTAGACTTTTGGACTAGTATTCCTTTGGTTTTGGTTTTAGACTTTCTTTCGGTCTTTAGACTTTTGTTTTGGGTTTTGGTTATGTAAGGGGTATTTACTCCCCACTTCTAGGCCTCAAGGCCTACCTTTTTATCGTTGTTTAGTTGGTTAGTGAGTAATGATCCGGATTCCACGGTGTTTCCGCCACCGTGACTCGCTTTTATTTTCTTTTATTTTATAAATCCTTTTTATTTCTTTATTTTATTTTGTTGGAAAATCCGGGTTGTTACATTATACATTATAACTCAGTCAAACTGGGGGCTGACATACACCCATCCTTTACAACGAAAAATGGGATAATTCTTCGCTTTTTTGAAGACACCCTTGCTATAAATACCCACATCAACATAAACATCTACGGTTGAGTGACACCTCCAGAACCGCTACAAACATGAGCATGTACGCTAAAAGCATGACACTTTCATGTGTGCATCAAACAACAACCACCCAAACATAAGTCCAAGCACCTACACCCCAAGTCCGAGAGAGATAAGTATCACGTAAATCTAAACGAATCACCAGATACCACGTCTCATGATCAAAGCAGGCGAAAATGAAGATTTCGGAAGACAATCGCAGAATTCAAATTATTCCGGATTTGAAGCCACGACATGTGTGAATGAGTTCACGCTTGAAGTCGCCAGTTGATAAGAGATTCCCCGAAAGAATCACTAGTCAACAAGGCAATTTCTGAGGCGTGTTTTGTTCCACGTTGTCTTTCCATATTTGGCTCGTTAAGCCCAAGTATTTTCCTTCGTACACGCAAGCTTTCATGGTTATGGCGTCACCTAAAGTCCGCCACAAGCGCTAGCACATACATTATGCGCTATGCCTTGGTTAAGGCGTCACCTACAGTCCGCCATACTCATGTACTAAGCATTTAATACATGGTACAGAAGCAGAAACACAAACACTCACGAGCCCTTAAACCCTCTTACACGTCCCTGTGGAGTATCACTTCCTCCCCATAGAGTCCACACACCTATACAGATTTCCCACGGAGTCCAAGACATATCTTTCGACTTCCCCAACAAATCACTAGCCTACATCCTGCGGCAAAGATTCTTCCCAAAGACGCTGAGCGAATACACCTCTACAAAGCATCCTGAACGAGTCATCCTTCAACTTCGGAGCAAACACCAAGCGTCTGCATTGCACATCCAGCAAGTCCAAGCGTTTACTACAATTACACGGAGCAGTCTACATGAGCACAAACACCTTCCTCGGACCATAATTCCCGGCGAATATACACCTGCACCCCTTACAAGACGAAACAGCATCATCCTTCCACAAGGCCAAACAACTACAACTACACCTACGCTCCTTAGCGAGACCATACATATACATCTTTCCCCGGCAGACTAGTACTTCTCCAGCAGATACCACACTAAGCACCTGCGCTCTTCGGCGAGACCCAGCACGACATCAACAACGGCATCAGCATCAACAACGACATCAGCATCAACAAACGTCAACAGCATCAACAACGGCATCAACATCAGCAACACTACACGGCAGCAAAGCATGGAAAAGGCACTCAGCAGGCCGGCAGGCCCTTACAGGTATGTACGGACCGCCACGTCCTTAAAATGCGCACTTCCCTCCCCGCATAGCCCGGTTCGAAGTCCTCGTCTCACCCATGGACACACGCTTCGTTCCGCTGACTGTATCGAGACTGTAATGGTCCGGATATGGTCGTGGAGTTTGACTAACGCTCTAGTCCGAGCTCAGTCAAACTGGGGGCTCTATGGATACCCATATCCGTACCCTCCCACGCAAAACCCTGTGATGTAACACGGACTTTTATTACGCATGTTTTAACGTTGACTTAGACGGTTCTAATAATGTCGAATTCATTTTTGAGTCGTTTGAAATGTTAAAATGATTTAGGTCGCTTCACATCGCATTTAAATAAACGTTCATTTTGTCCATTTGGAGTCTAGCTTGGTCCACGTCCTGCTTCATTTGGCATGAGCTTCGCATTTGCATTACAATTAGCCCTTTTACATTAACAAGGTCTAATTCAGCACTCCCAAATTCTTAAATTTAGGCCCGGTGGTTAATTCCTCCCTTTAGCCTCCTCTTACACAAAATATAGCCTCACGTCTTACCTTATTTCACAAAATGCAACAAAATACACCTTTTTCATATTTTCGGGTCTCGGGCCCAAAACCGAGCCCAAACCCAGCCTTTGGCCCTCACTCCGAAGCCCTCCACCTCCTAGATGATCATACTAGGTCTACTTGGAGCACAAGCAAAGGATAATAGCCGAATATTTCCGAGATTTAGCAAATCGGATTAAGGAAATACGAAATCACGAAGTTAAAACCACACCAACAAACCGCATAAGCCTATGCGGTTCATGGAGCAAACCGCATAAGCCTATGCGGTTGCCCCACCAAACCGCATAGAGCTATGCGGTTTCCCAGGGTGGCTTTTTCCCCTGTCTTTCCTAATTTCTCTCGGTTGTTCTCCTATATATACCCCCCTATGCACGACCTATTCTCATAAGTTTTTCACACAACAAAACCCCTCTTCTTACAACCTCTCTTCCTAGGTTTTAGCACACACACAATTTACAACCAGCATTCACAGCATACACACCTCAAAACTCTCTCAAAGCCTCACGCACTCAAATCCTTGAGTTCAACACACCATCCCGTGTTGAATACATCCTCCTTTTAAGTCAAGAAGCGAAGCTCTGCCCATATCTGAAGCGTCAGGACAAGGTAGGTACCGATCCACTTGGATCAAAGCTTTTTCTTATTTTCTATGGACTAACAAAGGGGACTACACTTTAGCGCCCCCTCCCCCCCCCCTGGCTTTGGCACCGAGCGCGCTTGCATTCCAAGTGTTCTTATTACTTCGGGTACACTCCATATCCGATGACATGCCAAAGTCGCATAAGCAACCGACCCTTATAAAATAAACCATTGGACAATTGAACTTTATTTTATTTGCATGCGTCTTGCACCCTTCTTATTTTGCATTAAAATCAACTTAAACAATGAATTCGACCTTTAATTAACTGAACCGTCTTCGTTAACAAGTTAAACATGCTAAACTGAGGGTTTTAATCAATCTTTTTGCATCTGCATCTGCATTCTTTTACAAACTTTTCGAACTTGTACGTAGCGATAACATTAGCTCAAATATCATCTTACGGGAATTGTTCTAGGTCAGTAGAGGCTTTTCTATAAGGTTTTCATAAATCATTAATTGAACTCTTTTTCTAAAGTACCCTCACCCCGAATCCATTCTGGTTTCACAACCTTAGATCTAGGGGTGTCGGCGTGCTCCAAAATCTAGGACATGTCTTTAGGCTTAGGACATGATAGCAGGTTCCTAATTTCCGCGATAATCAGGTGGCGACTCCAAAACAGTTTTTAAAGGTTTTTCTAACTTAATCTTTTTAACTTAAATGCGCCCTTACGCAAGACGCCGAGTTGGGTCCCTCGTCTCGATCCCGGGTTCCACAGATCCACATCCGGTATCCTATACCCATGTAGAAATGCAAGCATGAATTATGTCAATCATATAAAGACTAGAAGGAACAATATCTTTGGATGTCGCACATCCAACATTCTTTTCCTTCAAGAATTTGGGACAATTGCGCTTCCAACGACCGGATTTGGGGTTGCTATTCTCAATAGCCTTCCCCTTACCCTTATCTTCCTTGAACCAAGCTTTATTAGCTCCCTTCCCTTTCTTGACCCTAATGTTTATGTTCTTCAATCTCATTGAAAGAACATCTTTTCTCTCAATCTCATTCACTTTGATGTTCTCTAGGTTGAAGCACATCGTTGTCACTCTAGTGAATATCTCATATGCACTTTGTGAGTAACGAAGCGAAGTTTGAGATTAGGTGACATTGACCAAATCAATACATTTTTCAAGTCATTGTCCACCTTTAGGTGCTCATCGTAGGCGGCTCGTGCCGTCGCGGTGGCCCTAAGTCCGGGTTCGGCAGGAGGTTGTTCGGTAAGGTACTTAAGCACATTGTCGGATTGAGCGGCGCCCCTTATAGTCGAATCCTGACGGTCCTAAGTCGTATGCCGCAAATTAACAATTTATAACACTTAAATCCTAATACTAAACAAATAGTAAAGCGGAAGTAAGGGGTCGAACCACAGGGAATAAGGCTAATCGAATTCAACCTAAGCGCAGATGAAAGCAAATATAAAGTAACAGAGGGACAGATAAGTAATAAAGGGGGGGTTTGTTGAATTACTAAACCAATAAACTAGCATACTAAAGCAAAAGCAGAGAATAAAAAGGAATGGAATATAAGATGTTAAAAAGGATCTCGATTCAAGTTAATATCCGCGGTATAGAGTTAATCGATCACGGTTATCCGGTTCTAGTTTATACTCTTGACTACCTTATCGTGAATCATACAATTCTAATTCTCCTTATGTTAAGCTAATGAAAACGTATCCCGTTCTTAAATAACCCTAACCAAAAGAGAACCTTAACGTATCCCGTTCAAGATTTAATCAGTCGACAACTTTAATGACAAGAGAATTGATAAGGAACAAATAGCACATACAATCCAGTTGTACTTTAGATGTTATGAAAATCGCTCCTAGGAATAAAAATCAACGTATCCCGTTCAACAATTAAACATAGTTATTACTAGTGTTAGGTTAATCAACGTATCCCGTTCAATTAACAAAACTAACAATTACGCAATTAATCAGACGACTAGTTGGCCACCTATCAATCATAAATCAATCTCGCAAATAAGGATTCAAGACCGAGCAATAATCAATAATCAAAATAAAGACTAGAACTTTCAAACTCACGATTAAAAACAACCGTTTCAATTACTTGAACCGAGAAAAGGGAGATTAGTTACTTATACCGACGGTTACAAAATGCTTGGAAAGTTCAATCTTGAATCTCCAAGCTTTCCAAAACAAAAAAACCCCAAAAACTAGCTCTAAAACTAAGCTCAAAATGATAATGAAAGAGATGATAAAATGAAGGATCCCCTTAATCGGTTAAACAAAGCTAGGTTAAGTACCATAAAATCCCTCAAAGCCAACAAATAACAATCCGGAAAATAAAGCCCACGAAACATGGAAATTTGTTGTGTTCGTGGTCCTTGCAGCGGGTGGTCGCGACACAGTGGCAGGTGGAGTCGGGACGGCTCGCGGATTGCTCATGATCGAGCTTTCTGCCGTTTTACCTTGATTTTCCTTCCCCGTGACTTATATGCGAGCTATGGTCGCGAATGCTAGCTCCTCTTCAATATTTCCTCCGTAGCTTCTCCTAAAACTCGTCTCGTGCTCGTCCTCGAGTAAACTTAACGAACGCCATGAAATTTCATACCTACACTGGCTCTCAAGAAACGTGGTGGCTCCAAACAAAACAAGTCGCTCTCAAAACTCCAACTCCCTCTAATGGCTTGAGTAGTAGCCATTTACACTCAACTCACATTATAATGACAAAAATCCTCGAAATCTAGGAAACACATACCCATCGACTCAACGACAAACGTGACAATGATGACAGAAACCCAGCTACGCCCCTTATTTCTCCATCCTAGCCCGCTCGCTTGTGCTACTAATGTTCTCCTGTGACAAAAGACGTATGTCACACACACATACAACCCACACAAGCAAGCATCCTAAACGCCTCTACTCCGGAAATAAGACAAACCCAATCGCAAGAGAGGTGCCTACTACTCCGTGCACCGCGATTACTTCTCACCGTAGCCACTAACCTACCCTTCCGTCCTTCTGTGTCACCCTTCTTATGTCGCCACGCCGGTAGAATTGGAAGTATTAAAACAATTTATTTTTCCTAAATCTGTCATTTTGCCTAGAGTGTCCGCCCTTGCGGGTTTCACTCTAGCTTATTTCCTCACTTCTACGCTCGTGGCTCGCAACTCGATTCTTCATTTTACTCGGAGCACCCACCCTTGTGGGTTTCACTCCGCCCTCGGCCACATATCCCAATTTTTCCTAGGCGCCCTTTCGGGTTTTCACCTAGTCGGGATTCACTTTATTCGTATTTTTGTTCTTCTTCTTTTTTTTTTTTTTTTTTTTTTTTTCAAACTAAAACAAACACACAAGATTACAATGGAAAATTATACACATCACAAGCGTTCCTCCCCCACACTTGAATGTCACATTGTCCCCAATGTGATGAATTGGGATACAAAACGGGGCAAACTCAAAGGAACGACATATTTCTGCTGCAATATTTTTTTTTTTTTACGAGGCCAGTTTAAAAGTTCACACACTCAAGCTCAGAACAGCTAACTCCCTCCACGTAGAGGCACCGTCAACAGCAAGGACGGGATACAAGTCAAATCAACGCCACCAAAACCAAACCTTAGCACCCCGACAACCCTCTTGAAGATTTAACAGTGTGGCAGCACCACCCGATTCACAATAACAGAGAAAGTCGACAACCGTGACAAAGAAGAACCAAAGAAGAAAAATCAGCAATCACAATCGCATATATCCACTGACGAGCTAATTCCACCGTGAATGTGCACGAAACCCGTTTCAGCAGAGCAGTAAAACACAACCACGACCCAAAACAAACCAAATTCAAGAAAGGGAGTGGGGAAATTGCAGCTAAGTCGTGTATATGCCAATAATGCACCAAAACCAAAATGAAACTTACTCACCAAGCAATATCAAAGACGTAACTGGCGTCAAAAATCGTGGAGTGCATGTACACGCTGGAAATCGACCCAATATCAGCAACAAATGGGTTTAGTATCAAATAAAATGCAGCACCGCCGAGTAAAAACCGTAAAAGCACCGAGATCGAGTGAAAATTGACCCAGCAATCGAAATTGAGGGAGGAAACTAGCGTTCAGCACCTGAGGGGTGATCTTTGACCCCAAAAATGATTCCAACCCTCTCAAAACACAGCAGGAGGCCGAGTATAGGGCCGAAACACACCAAAACTGTAAAAAAAAATCGACTGACCACGCAATATTGAGGAGGAATCTGACATAAGCTCACTTGAAACACATTTAGAACCCTGAAATCGACCTTATTACACCTCAAAATCGACCCAAAATCAATGGAAATTGCAAAACCCCTAATTTGGAAAAATTAGGGTTTGAGTGGGGAGCGACCGGAGCTCCGGTGAATAGGGCACGGCGAGAGTGGACGGCGTACGGTGATGGCGCCGGTGTGAGGTTGATCTCCGGCGTGGGAGGGTGGTACGGTGGTGGTGTGTGGTTGTGCTGCTCTACGTGCTTCTCTGTCTTTTTTTTTTTTTTTTTAACTGAATGAATGCAAGAACAAAGAAAGGAGTGAATACAAGCCCGCCTCTCTCTCGCGGAAAGCTTTCTGCTTATTAACCCTTTTTTTTTTTTCGTTTTCTCGCGTGTCTCTCGCGCTGTGCTCGCCCCTTGTCCGTGGAAAATTCTCTGCCGCGTTAAGGGCTCAGGTTTTTCACTCTTAAGCTCAAATTTCCTGAAACATTCAACAAACCGTCACGAGCACCCATTTAAGAAAATAAAAATGCAATAATATAAAATAAAAAGGAAATAAAATGAAACGAAAGATCGTAAATCAAGGGTTGCCTCCCCGATAGCGCTTTTGTTTAACGTCGTTCGCTCGACGCCTTTTTCAAACTTCATTATCCGAATGTCATTTCAAGAGCAGAACAAGTCAACGCCCGTAGCAACCTGTCAAACATGCTAGCAAACAAACTGTAAAAGTGATAGTGACACATAAACACCAAGTTAGAGCATGCATGATCAAGCAAAGTATAACCACAAGTCTTATCTTTCTCCGGGCTCCTAAACGTAGGGTCTATGTCACAAAATGACTCTTCATAGGAAGAATCATGTGTAGAAGAAATGAGGCAACAAAACAAAGACCGACAAGGAACCTTAGGTATTATCTCCACAAAACCACCTAAGGGATTAGTGATTGGCACATCCGTCGGTACCATTATATCAATATACTCGATGCTCTCTTTCCTAGTCTCTTCTTCTTCCTCTTCAAACACTTCTCCCTCTCGCTCATCCTCCAAAATCACACTAAATGAATCCCCTAGAGTCGAATTATCACTCAAATCGGGAGAGGGAATACAGAGGTTCGAGTCACAACCCTCCTCATCATCATCATCCCAAAAACCATCGTCGCTATCAACATCACAAGTCATATGGGAATCACTAACCTCAGGTTCAACGGAAGGGGGAGTATCAAATTCGAGCTCATACTCACAGTCAGATTCATCAAAATTAAGCACATGATCATCTCGTACCTCAAGTCTAGCTATACCTTCCCCTAATTCTGCAGCCTACCTCTCAAGGTTATCGATACTAGCCTTAGTCTCTAGTTGGATTTGAGCCACATTAGTTTGAAAGGACAACTGGGTGCTAGCTAATGCTCTAATCATTTCTTTCGTTGACATAGATGATTCACTAGGTCTCGGTTGAGGTCTCCTTGGAGAGGAATTATGCAACTCCCATTGTTCTGTATCATGAGCCCAATAGAGGAAAAAGTCCCACTTTTCATCATAGTTCATCTCATACATGAATCTCCCTTCAGTCAAAGTATAAACATGACCTGCAGTTTCCTCATTCAAACCGTTAAAAATTGCATGACAAAGTTCCCACGTTTGATAAGGATGACGACAACGAATAACGTACTCATGGAGCCTATTAAAGTATTTATAAAATAATTCATGCTCATATTGGGGGAAATATTTACTAGCCATCTACCCTAAAATTAAACAAAAACGAAACTAAAACTAAAACTAAAATAACAAGAAAAATAAGGACTATGTACACTACGCTATAAAACACAATTAACGCCTATTCCCCGGCAACGGCGCCAAAATTTGACGGTCCTAAGTCGTATGACGCAAATTAACAATTTATAACACTTGAATCCTAATACTAAACAAATAGTAAAGCGGAAGTAAGGGGTCGAAGCACAGGGAATAAGGCTAATCGAATTCAAGCTAAGCGCAGATGAAAGCAAATATAAAGTAACAGAGTGACAGATAACTAATAAAGGGGGGGGGGGGGGGGTTTGTTGAATTACTAAACTAATAAACTAGCATACTAAAGCAAAAGCAGAGAATAAAAAGGAATGGAATATAAGATGTTAAAAAGGATCTCGATTCAAGTTAATATCCGCGGTATAGAGTTAATCGATCACGGTTATCCGGTTCTAGTTTATACTCTTGACTACCTTATCGTGAATCATACAATTCTAATTCTCCTTATGTTAAGCTAATTAAAACGTATCCCGTTCTTAACTAACCCTAACCAAAAGACAACCTTAACGTATCCCGTTCAAGATTTAATCAGTCGGCAGCTTTAATGACAAGAGAGTCGATAAGGAACAAATAGCGCATACAATCCAGTTGTAATTTAGATGTTATGAAAATCGCTCCTAGGAATAAAAAGCAACGTATCCCGTTCAACAATTAGACCTAGTTGTTACTAGTGTTAGGTTAATCAACGTATCCCGTTCAATTAACAAAACTAACAATTACGCAATTAATCAGACGACTAGTTGGCCACCTAGCAATCATAAATCAATCTCGCAAATAAGGATTCAAGACCGAGCAATAATCAATAATGAAAATAAAGACTAGAACTTTCAAACTCACGATTAAAAACAACCGTTTCAATTACTTGAACCGAGAAAAGGGAGATTAGTTACTCATACCGACGGTTACAAAATGCTTGGAAAGTTTAATCTTGAATCTCCAAGCTTTCCAAAACAAAAAAAACCCCAAAAACTAGCTCTAAAACTAAGCTCAAAATGATAATGAAAGAGATGATAAAATGAAGGATCCCCTTACTCGGTTAAACAAAGCTAGGTTAAGTACCATAAAATCCCTCAAAGCCCAACAAATAACAATCCGAAAAATAAAGCCCACGAAACATGGAGGCTGTTGTGTTCGCGGGTCCGTCACGGGGTGGTCGCGGCCTGGTCGCGGCCTGGTCGCGGGTGGGTCGCGGACGGCTCGCGGCTTGCTAGCGGTCAGAGCTTCTGCCGTTTTCTGCTTCTGTCTTCCTTCCCCGTGACTTATATGCGAGCTATGGTCGCGAATGCTAGCTCTTCTTCAATATTTCCTCCGTAGCTTCTCCTAAAACTCGTCTCGTGCTCGTGTTCTCTGTAATCACCTTCAATCACGCACTAAAACGCCATAAATCCAAGATAGTACACGATCAATCCCAAGTCAACGAAATGCCATGAAATCACATGAAAACGCCCTTTATTAAGACTAAAAATCCACTACTAGCCTATACTAAATACGACTCATCAAACTCCCCCACGCTTAAGCTTTTGCTCGTCCTCGAGTAAACTCAACGAACGCCATGAAATTTCATACCTACACTAGCTCTCAAGAAACGTGGTGGCTCCAAACAAAACAAGTCGCTCTCAAAACTCCAACTCCCTCTAATGGCTTGAGTAGTAGCCATTTACACTCAACTCACATTATAATGACAAAAATCCTCGAAATCTAGGAAACACATACCCATCGACTCAACGACAAACGTGACAATGATGACAGAAACCCAGCTACGCCCCTTATTTCTCCATCCTAGCCCGCTCGCTTGTGCTACTAACGTTCTCCTGTGACAAAAGACGTATGTCACACACACATACAACCCACACAAGCAAGCATCCTAAACGCCTCTACTCCGGAAATAAGACAAACCCAATCGCAAGAGAGGTGCCTACTACTCCGTGCACCGCGATTACTTCTCACCGTAGCCACTAACCTACCCTTCCGTCCTTCTGTGTCACCCTTCTTATGTCGCCACGCCGGTAGAATTGGAAGTATTAGAACATTTTATTTTTCCTAAATCTCTCATTTTGCCTAGAGTGTCCGCCCTTGCGGGTTTCACTCTAGCTTATTTCCTCACTTCTACGCTCGTGGCTCGCAACTCGATTCTTCATTTTACTCGGAGCGCCCACCCTTGTGGGTTTCACTCCGCCCTCGGCCACATATCCCAATTTAGCCTAGGCGCCCTTTCGGGTTTTCACCTAGCCGGGATTCACTTTATTCGTATTTTTGTTCTTTTTCTTTTTTTTTTCTTTTCTTTTTTTTTTTTTTTTTTTTTTTTTTTTTTTTTTTTTTTTTCAAACTAAAACAAACACACAAGATTACAATGGAAAATTATACACATCACAAGCGTTCCTCCCCCACACTTGAATGTCACATTGTCCCCAATGTGATGAATTGGGATACAAAACGGGGCAAACTCAAAGGAACGACATATTTCTGCTACAATTTTTTATATAAAAACGATAAGTCAACACTTGACTAATTCTACACTGGAATGCTTGGTTGATGATTTTCTTTAAAATGCATCCTTTAGCCCCAAATAACTCTTATTTGGTTGAGTTCAAACCAAATTAGCATGGGACTTCCTCCCACTACTTACCCATGGTAATGAGGTTGCACGTTGCGGAGGTCCTCATGAACATGGGTTTCATAGTTGCTACATTTGGAAAGGCTATATCTCAATTCATTTGTTAAATAATGTGGGTGATCTTGTCAATTTTAGTCATTAAAATTCTTTTATAAGTGAACTAATTTAAGAACCGCGACCTAAAACGACAATCATGGTGGGATAACTTAGCATGCATTGCGATTTTGGCATGTAAACGATAAAAATAAGCAATCAAACAAGCATCAAACAAGCATAAACCTAGTATGGCCACTTAAAAGTAATTTAAATTACAAGGAGTTACAAATTGGAAACCAACTTTTTTGGTCCCTCTTCATATGGACTTCATCCAAGGCTCCTCCTTGTAAGCTTTAGAACACTTCTAAGGCTCCATCTCGATCCATCGCCGGTCTTCGGTTTACAAATAGTTACAAGTATAAATTTACAAATGAATACATAGCAATCCTATTATACATTTATAAATGAAATTAACTATGAAAATTACAAACCGGCGATACGAGATCGCATTTAAATTACATACCCACACGATATTCCCTTTCATTACGGGTAATATCGGTAAAAATATAACAAACTATGGCCATACTAGTTAAAATAAACATTCATTCAAAAATAAACATTCATTCAAACATGCATAATGAAAAGCTTATAAATAAAAACATGCCAAAATCGCCGTAAACAATAATCGCATTATATCGTTAAAATGTGGTCTCATAATATATCGATTAATCCCATATTAATCAACAATGCTTAAAACACCTTTTAAGCTTGAACTAAAACTTCTAAACTGATTTAGAACACCCAAAATTAGTTTTCACTAATTCATGGTGATTTTAGTTCATAATAGTGGTCATTTTGCTAATTACTTTAACTTTAATCATAACACTTTAAGAATAAAGCATTAAAAATACAGTATAATATAAAATAGAGCCATTTTTATTTTGGAAAAATTTTGTACATTCTGGAACACTTCCAAGATGTCAAAAATGAAAGGCTTGCTCAAAATATTTTAAGAATTGTTTTTATAACAATAAACATGCGATTTCATCGATTTTATCTCATAAAATAAATAAAACCTTTAAAACAGTGAATTAAAAAGCCAAATTTATACCTTAGCATCCTCCAAATATATAAAAACAATGGTATAAATTTCACGTCCAAAAAACAAATTTTACTATATTTTTGACATTAAAACTCTTTATAAACCGATTTTTATCAAATAAAACGATAAATCTTCAAAACTCAAAATCTAAGTTTGAAAATTTACGTGTAGAAACTATAAATAGCTTATTTCACGGTGTAACAATTTTGAGACCAGATTCCAAATATAACTATTTATAGTTAATATTTTTGCCAAAAACACACTTTTTGACTCGGTTTTGTATAAAAAACATTTTAATTAGCAAACAAATTCCACAAATTACGAAATTTGACCAGTGACAACATGAGACCAGAAACTTTGCATCCTATAAAAATCTCGTGTTAAAAACATTTTTAACACTATTTTCGGATTTTATCATATTTATTCTCAATAAATAAATAAAACAACAAAATAAATTTGTAACTACAAACCTGGCTCTGATACCACTTGTAGGGATCTCATACCCTTCACTAATCAAATATTATTGTAAATCAAATTACTATAATTTGATGAGCAAGATCTATGTAGTTACAAACATACTTTGTTATACAAGTTTATAGAAATTTATACCTTTCTTTAAAGGAAATGGGCACAAAATAAGAACTCCTTTCTTATTTTGTTTCTTGAGCTAACAATATGGGATGATCCTCCAAAAATCCGAGTTTTCAAAATAGGAAACCTCCTTCTAGTTGCACCCAAGAACAACTCCAAAACTACTAGTGATTTTGATCTAGAAATCACTAATAGTAGCTTGATAATATGTGAAATTAATATTACTAACACTTAGTAATACATATAAAAATAAGTACTTGTTACTTATTAATTAGA
Source organism: Dianthus caryophyllus (assembly GCA_023091065.1). Lineage (NCBI taxonomy): Eukaryota > Viridiplantae > Streptophyta > Magnoliopsida > Caryophyllales > Caryophyllaceae > Dianthus > Dianthus caryophyllus. The sequence continues at coordinate 19,376,107 of CM041521.1, forward strand.
GAGAGTATTTGAGAGAGATATGTGAAAAAGCATGTATGTTTCTCTTTCTAAGGCCTTGTTATTATATAAAAGAACAAGAGCAAAAGTGAAGTGTGTTACACACTCACTAGGCCGACCCCCAGAGAGAGGAGAGAAGAGTGGTGAGTTGCTTTTTCTTGTTTAGAACAATGCATGTCATTGTAATCATGTTGTTTGCATGCATGCTCAAGAAAAGGCTAGAAAACAAAACACAAAAGACAAAAAGGAATCTTATCCCTTCTTCCCTTATTATGGACGGTCCAAATAGGGCCTTTATGGGTCTATTTTGTTTTCAATATTTGTCCCACAAATAGTTATAATTTATCACTTAATCATCCAATATGATTAAGTATAAATTATCAAATTAAACTCTTAACTCTTCTTTAACATATATGCACTAATACTAATCTCATTACTCAATTAGTACACAATTAGTGAATTAACGATTAATCACTAATTCTCGTCTCCTCTATTAATTTTATCGATATAAAATTAATCATTCGAGTTCCTAACTCGATTTCTCTCTAAATTAACTCACTGACTAACTGTTAGTCGATTTATCAAATTACTAATATAATCGTATCTCATACAATTAATTAGCTTTATCATTTGGAGTACGTTCCTATAGGTGTGACTTAAAGGGATCAATTGATTACCGCCGTCTCACGACAATAACGTCAAACTCTAGTCAGCCAACCGTTATTCATTTACGTTAATCAATTGGCAATAATACTGGATTATCCCCTTGTATTCCTTAATTGAGGTTTATTAAGTAATCGCACTATTGTGGAGGGCACTTACTCCAACAGTGGTGTATCGTTTGTCAAGTTCAAATGACTATAGGTCAATGATCCTGACAGTATGTTTAAAGAGTATGACCTTTTTGAAAAAAAGTTTGAAAATGTAATTTCAAAAATGGACGTCTTTTGAATGTGTAATGCCTAGGAAATGTTTTTGCATGCATTTGTTTAGAAGACGACTATAGTGAGGGTACTATAGCTTTGCATTTGTACGTATAAACACAGCTTTTTGGTTTATAAGGTAAGGTTCCCTCCGGTCATTCTCGCAACGTTTGGGTAGGGTTATCCGCAAGATTGCACATGTTTAAGTGTGAATTCAATACGGGTCCTAGAGCGTCCGAGTTTGACTGGCTACGTTCATTTGTACGGATGCCGTACTTGTAATCGTGGAGGGGTGAGAGATCGACGTGTCTAGAGTAATCTCACTGATGAAGCGAGCGTTACTAGGCGCCGTCCCTCGAGAGGTGTGTTTATGAATCAGGAGGATTCGACTCAACGTATTTTGCCCAAATATCGAAAGCGAAAATGTTTTCAAAGTTTCAAGTTTCACTACTTTATGTTTTTAAAATAAAAGAAAAGCTAGTTTTCAAAAATAATAAAAATCATGCTCGTCCCCAGCGGAGTCGCCAACTGGAGGTACCGGGGATCGTAGTGTAACCTCTCGACGCCCCGTGCGCGCCCGCCCTCGCCTCGTGCCACCTGAGGCGCCGGATGCGGAATGCGCGTCGCGGGAAAAAGATTGCCTTTTTGCGTGTGTCATGGAGTGAAAGGGAGCCCTGCCGGCTCGCTCGAGTGTAAATGGGGGGTGTCATTGCATGAATTTGTGACAAACAAAATGTACAAAATTCCTTTTGAATATGTACTTTTCGGAGTCGCCACCAAATATTAAAGGAATTTGGAACCTATTCAACGCGTCTTAAAATATAAGACACGGGTGTCTCAAATTTCAAGGTACGTCGATACCTATCCGTCTGAGGTTATTGTGTAACCAGAGAGCGGGTTCGGAGTGAGGTTACTTTTCGAAATTTTTGACATAATGTTTTTTGAAAATAGTAATCAAAAAGCCTACGTAAAAGTAGTCTCTACTAATTTGAAAACAAATGCTTAATTTCGATATTTGGGCTAAAATGACGCTACGTACAAGTGCAAATATGTATGACTCGGTAAAACGTGCAACTAATATATATCGCCAAAGATATGACATTTTGCGATAGGAAATGTACGTTAAATAATAATTCATTGATTGAATTATTAAAATAAACGTTATTTTCCGACTCGTATTTAATTCTAAGATTTTGTGAAAAACCCTCGGTTTTGCATGTTTAAAAGACTAGTTGAAACGGTACAATTTAATGTCGAATTCGTGTTTTAGTCGTAATTTAATGCATGAATGAGAATTTGCGTAATGTAAAAGTGACGTCGGTTTGCTTTAGTGATTTTGAGTCGTTGTTTATGCGATATTGGCGAGATTTAGATGGATTCTGAATCCGAATTGCTACAACCGTATTACGAATACGGGTTCGCTAATGCCAATATCGGGTTGGGTTAATGTAACCCTTTTGTCCGAGTCTCAAACGTCTAATCCGAAGGTAAAGTGTTTACCTTTTCTAAATGTAAAGACGGTATTTTGAGTGAATTTTTGTAAGTGTGTATTGGGTGTTGAAAGATGATGATATTTAGTAAGTGATGATGTTAATTGATATTGGATTTTTATGTCGATGAAAAGATATATTTTGAATGTAAAGGGTGGTATTTATACGGAATGCCTCGTTTTTGCTCATGACTGAAAACTAAATCGCCTGTGTACCAGCGATTTAGTTTCAGTGTGGCTGTACACTGAAAGAAATGAACCAGAGGTGTACAAACAAAAAGGAAATCGCCTGTTAACAGGCGATTTAAAATTAAACACACAAAATTAAACACACAATATTGGATTTAAAATTAAATTGCCTGTTTACAGGCGATTATGTTTTCGTTTTGGTGGGCTACTGGCCGCCTTTGGTCATGGTGATGCATGGTTATAGTGATGATTGTGTTTTTGCGTGAGGATTAAGTATTTTGGGCCAAATTGATTTTTGGTTCAATTTTCGATTTTCGTGTTTCGGTTTTTGTCGTGTTTTTCGGTTTTGGCTCGACATAAAATAATATTGAAATATATTATTTTGCGGTATTGTGGAGTCTAATTTCACGAAAATGTGACATGGGACGCATTTTGGCCCGTTTTGCGTGTAGCGTTAGTGTATGTTTTGGGCCGTTTTGTAGCTTGTTAGGTTGTTTTTGTGAGTCGTTTTTAGTAGGACGTTCTTGTATTGTGCTTGTGTTGTGTTTGTAATGACTAAAAATGACATTCATTTTTACGATATATGCAAATTCAAATTAATACGTTAAAAATGACTAAAATGTTTTAGACACTTTTGTACCGTTTCGTCTTATTTATAAACATGCATGAAAGTCCTTTTCGTCATCGGGCTTGTTTTTGGGGGGTACGGATACGGGTATCTACAAGTGGATGTCACGGCTTTAGTTGCGTGAATCCATAGCCGTCCTAGGAGTATGTTGTAGGACGGGACTATGTCGATGACTTGAAACTCGAATCTTCTTTCTATTGGGCCGGTGCGTACGTGACGTCGGGTCCCATAAAAGGCCTTCATTCAATACGCGCTAGGGGTGAAGTCCTTGTGACCTTGTCGGATAAACCAAGGCGATGCGCGGTGGATAATGGTAAAACATTTACCGCGGACCCGTTGTCGACAAGGGACACGGGTAAGGTCTTTTTCATACACTCCACGCTAATGTAGAGAGCGAGGCTGTGGTTTGATCCGAACGAGGGAAGGTCAGTATCCGAGAATGTGATAGCCCCAGATAACCAATCCCTCGTGACATGGCTGACCATTTGGTCTGGAGAGATTTTTGAATTCCCGCACGCTATTTGTAAGGCACGGATAACGGCATTCCTATGTTCCGCCGAGTCTCGTAAAAGAGCCCAGATGGAAACATCGGCTTTCGTGTGAGCGAGTTACTTTTGGAGCCCCTTGCTCGTGTTTGGTGGTGGGACCACCGAGGATGTGGATGGTGTATCTGTCGAGGGAGTTTCCTCTTGGGCCACGGCTTTGCCTTTTTCGGCCGCGGTCACATTTTGTGCGTGAGCGTCGGTGAAAATGTTTTGATAGGGATGGGCAGAACATGTGAGGTGTGAAACCTCGTCCTTGTCCTTGTTTTCGGGCTTGTTGTCCTTCTTGTTCTTCCTCCTTTTGTTTTTCTCGACCAACCTTTAAAATGCCTTAGTGTAAGACATGTAAAGAGGGTCGAAGCTTCTTTTAGCCTTGAAGGGCATCGAGATAAAGGTTGAAAATGCGTTGAGGTTGCCCACGGTACGGTTTTCCTCGCTCTTGGCTGCGCGATTAGACTTCGAAGAGCTACCTTGATAGGCATGGCCGGTGTATTTGGCCATGGTGCCGGTTCTGAGGACGTCCTCGATTTGAGTGCCAACCTTAGTGAGTTTCTTGAAATCTTGAATGTTGCTGTACCGCATGTAAAATTGATACACGGGTCGTAGGTTGTTAATGAACTTAGGTACAAGTTCGTCTTCGCGTGGGCGATTCGGAATCTGTGCGCTCAGCTTCTTCCATCGAGTAAGGTACTCGGTGAAACCTTCACTATCCTTTTGATTAAGGACCTCGAGAGTGCGGATCGAGACTTGAGTATCATTGTTGTCTCGGTATTGGCGGTCGAACTCGACTGAGATCTCCTCAAAAGTGGAGACACGTTGTGGGTCAAGTGAGTAAAACTATGTCTTCGGCATTGCTGCTAGAGAGTGCGGGAAGAGAGTAGGCCAGTGCTTGGAGTTGACTCCTTTAATGGCCATTCGAGACTTGAAGGCCCGAATGTGAATGATCGGGCTCTCATGTCTTTGAAAGATGGGTAAGTCGCTAAGGGCAAGCTTGCTAGGGAGCTCGTCCTTGATGCTTGAAGGAACATTTTTGTTCTCCTTATGTATGGAGTTAGTGCTCGAGACGTAGAGCCTCTCCTCCTTAGCTTGGAGCTTCTTAACATGCTTGTCGGCCTCGTCCTTGATGCGTTGTTCCATACGCTCAACCTCGGTTTGGTGCAAGGCCTTAAAGTTGTTGATAGTTTCAGTGAGTTGAGTGAGTTGGTTACGGAGCGCTTCCATTTCGGTAGGATTGGCCATTTTTCAGTTGTATTTGCGCTTGATGTATGGGACAACGACACGGTTCTTTGTATGACGTGTATCCAGTTGAGACTTGCATTTCACTTCATATATTAGTGACACGTAGACCCACTAGACTTAACGTTCATTTTAAGTGTTCATTTTAGCTCATTTCTTGTTTAAGAAAACTCTTTTAAGCTTGAAAAAAGGAGATTTTCGATAAGTTTTTAAGTTAAAGGAATGCTTTTGAGACGAGGATGCGTGCGCGCATCTTTCCCCGATGTTAAAATGTTTTTGTTTGCATCCGTCGAGCCGATGTCGGTAGTGTGTCGCGGTGGGCTCGAGTTGGGATGTGCAAAAGAAAAGGATTCAACTCGAGAGTGGTTAACAAGTCGAGTCGAGGATGTTAAATGTGGAGCCTAGGCCGTGTGACCTAGGGGAGTGAAATCCACAAGCTCGGGCTTTAATCCTTGCTCGGGATTTTGCTTATTTTGTAAAAAAAAAAAAAAGAAGGAAGGTTTTGAAAAACATTTATTTTAAAATCAGCGATAGTTTTGTTTTAAAAGCGTTAGGTTATTAGTTGTTAGGTCCGTTTATATCTTTGAAAAGTTGAGCGAGTTTTCGAAGATATGGATGCACATGCTTTTATGAAAAAGGCCATAGTGTGTATAGCCTCACACTTGTACGTATGACTCAAGGGATTTTGGGTCAAGGCAGGTACACCTCCAACTATTCCGAGTACGCTTTGGCAGATACATAACCCCTTTATTTCCTCACGCCTTAGCGTGCAGTTTTCTAAAGGGAACACTGGGGCGGTCGAAATAGTCGTTTACGGCAAGCCTTGGAGGGGTGAGAGGAAAGTTAGTCATGTACGTGCTTTATCGAATGGACGAGCCTGCGTATTAGAACCACCTCTCGAGGGTGTGTGTGTGTGTGTGTGTGTGTGTGTGTGTGTGTGTGTGTGTGTGCTTGGATTCCAATTAGATCCGACTCGAACAAACGAATATGCATAGCTCAAATATGTAAAATTGGATTGTTCTTAGGTTTTAAGTCTCACCTCTTTATTTAAAAAAAAAAAAGGCTAGTTTTTAGTTTTAAAAGTAAAATATCCCCAGCGGAGTCGCCAAACTGTGGAACCCGGGGTGCGGGGACCCAACTCAACGTCTTGCTTAAGGGCGCTTAAAGTTAAAAAGATTAAGTTAGAAAAACCTTTAAAACTGTTTTGGAGTCGCCACCTAATTATCGTGGTAACTAGGAACTTGCTAACATGTCCTAAGATGTAGAACACGTCCTAGATTTTGGAGCACGCCGACACCCCTAGATCTAGGTTTGTAAAACCAGATGGATTCGGGGTGAGGGTACTTTTCCTAAGATTAATTCAATTAATGTTGTATGAAAACCTTTTAGGAAAGCCTATTAAAAATAGCCTCTACTAGCCTTTGAACAATCCATGTTTAAAGATATTTGAGCTTATGTAATCGCTACATACAAGTGCGAAATAGTTTGTAAAAAAGTGCAAATGCATATGCAAAATGATTGTTTAAAACCCTCAGTTTAGCATGCTCAACTTGTTAACGAAAACGGTTCAGTTAATGTCGAATTCATTGTTAAGTTGTTTTAATGCATAAATAAGAAGGTGCTAGATGTATACAATTAAATTAAAGTTCAATTGTCGATTGGTTTATTCTAATTGGTCGGTTGCTTATGCGACTTTGGCGGTGTCATCGGATATGGTGTGTACCCGAAGTAATAAGAACACTTGGCTGCAAGCGGACTCAGTGCCAACGCCGGGGGGGAGGTGGGGGCGCTAAAGTGTAGTCCTCTTTGTTAGTCAATAAGAAAATAAGAAAAGCTTTGATCCAAGTGGATCAGTACCTACCTTGACTCGACGCTTCAAATCCGACAGAGCTTCGCTTCTTGAATGAACCAAGGGAGGAATTCAACACGGGATGGTGTGTTGAACCCAAGGATTTGAGTGCTTGAGGCTTTTGTGGGTATGCTTGAGAGATGATTGAATTATGATTGTGAATTGTGTCTTCGGAGATCGGGTATAGGGGAGTATATATACTAAAACCTCGAAGAAATTAGGAAAATCTGGGTAAAACCAGGCAGGCAAACTGCAAGAGGCAATGCGGTTTGACTAGCAAACCGCATAGAGCAATGCGGTTCGCCGCAACAGGTAATGCGGTTTGTGGGTCTGGTTTCAAACCTGTATTTCCTAATTCTGGTTTGACATATTTCGGAAAGATACATTATAATCTTGGCTTGGACGTCAAGAACACTAATTGGGACTTTCCTTGATATATTTGTGACATGCTTGTGAGGGCTTAGGGCCTTGGAGTGCGGGCCTAAAGCAGGTTTGGGCCCGGTTCTGGGCCCGAGGCCCGAAAATGTAAATGAGGTGCATTTGGTAGTGTTTTGTGAAATGAGATGACCTGTGAGGCCGTATTTTGTGTAGGAAGATGCTAAATTGCGGTTTTAGCCACGGGCCTAAATTTAGGAATTTAGGAATGTTGAATTGGGCCTTGTTAGTGTAAAAGGGTCAATTGTAATGCGACGTGGAAGCTCATGTCAGATGAAGCGAGACGCGAACCAAGCTAGACTCTAAATGGACAAATGAACATTTATTTTAGCGTGATGTTTAGCGACTCAACTCATTTTAACTTTTCAAACGACTTTAATATGAATTCGACATAATTAGAACTGTTTAAGTCAACGTTAAAACATGCATGTTAAAAGTTCGTTACATCACAGGGTTTGTTTTGGGAGGGTACGGATATGGGTATCCAAAGATATATATGGCTGTTTGAGACTAAGGTATTGTAGGCTACCAACAGTGGACCGATAAGTGGTAGCGCTGCAAGGAGGAGTATTTGTGTTGGCGGTGAGGGGAGGGTGTGAAATCATTGGAGTAGTCGTTGGTTTGCCGTCTAACATGTCATGTCGGTGAAGGAGATCATGTATATATTTTGTTTGGGATAAAAGTAGGCCTTTAGGGTTACCTCAACACCTTAGAAATAAGAGAGGGAACCTAAGTCTTTTAGAGAGAAACGTGTGGCAAATTTGATGAAGTCGTGAAGGAAGGAGTGTGAGGGACCAGTGACTATTATATCGTCAACGTAAACGAGAGCATAGAGTATTTGTCGTTTGTTGTTGTAGATGAAGAGCGAGGGATCCGCAAGTGAGGCCTTAAAACTGAATGTAATACCCCGTATTTTCGTAGTCGGTATTTCTGAGTCGTTTATATTATTTTGGAGTGGTAGGATTATTTTGAGCTTTTAGCGAGTTTTTAATTTCAAATTCGGAGATATAGCATGTGTATGCTCGTTGGATTCGTAAAAATGGTGAGATTCAGGAAAAATGATTGTTGAAGCTTGACGAGGTTTGATTGGGGCGTGAGTTTAGTTATTGTCGAGTATTGGAGTGTTGAGTGAGGTTTGACCCTCCTTTTCTTGTGTTAAATGAGCTATTTAAAAGGAATTTTCTCATCAAACCTCCCATACAACTTATAATTCATCCTACAACTCTCTCTCACTTTATAATTTGCTCTCTTCTCTCTCTAACCCTTTAAAATTGAAGGAAAAAAACAGCCCATAACCCCCATGAAAACCGTCACTTTTCCACGACACAAACCCCCTCACTAAATCAACCGTATTTCCCTCGTTCCTCGCCCGAATTCGACGATTATTTTTGCTACGCGTTCCTCTCTTCTTCCTCTATCTTTCTATACTAATTTCATTTGAAGGTGAGTGGTTTTACTAGTTCAAGTTAGTAACTTTAATAGTTAGGGTTTTACTAGTTTTATGTAATTGTTGGTTTATGTTGTTTGTTTGGGTTTTGTGATAAGATAAATAAAAGAGAAGATTTCATAAAGAGGAATTATTATTAATGATTGTTGTTGTATCGAATTACATATGATATTTAAACTATTTATACTAATAGCGCAAAATATTAGGAAAACCTAGATCTAACTAATACTAACTTATTCTCTGTTAGGCCCAAAATACCCTCATGGGTCCAAAGAGCAAAACAAAGGCCCAAGTCAAGGAGAGGAAAATGGTCAACGAAAGTCAAGGCCCAAGTCAATATGGTCAAGGGAAGTCAAGGTCAATAGTCCAAAGGGTCGAGGTCAAGCGAGGCCCAAAGGAGCGGAAGCCCAACGAAGAAGAAGCAAAGAGACGTTGTAAGCATTTGACTTGGTCCAGCAACAGCTCAGCTACAATGAAGGTAGCAGTTATTCACTCAGACGTTACAGGAGAAAAATAACGAGGGAGTTAATAGCGGGCGAGAATCAAGGGGTCAATTAATAACCAAATCATACCGTTATTTGAAGACTATATAAGAAGGAAGCAATCATAATTCAAGGGACGAATCAACAACTGAAAAACTCATACTCTACACTCTAAGTTCATTGAAATTACTCTCGATTGTATACTCGTAGTCTGGAAGTTCTGTACGTTCTGCGCGTTTTGTCCGAATCATAGTACAAATCCTCTCCTGGCTTGGTGCCCGTGGTTTTTCCCTTACTTCTAAGGGTTTTTCCCACGCAAACAATTTCGTGTATCTTGTCTTTATTTGCATTGTTTATTTCCAACATATAATCAACCTCGATAATCACAAAATACGTAAAAAGGATAACACTAATAAACCCAAAATCTAAATACGACTAGAGTGAGAAAATCACCCCGAACAGTTTGGCGCCGTCTGTGGGGATATTAGTTTATTAATCCACAAAAAACCTTCTTTATACCCTCATAACAACTCTCACACAACTCAGAAAGATCAGAGATGGCAAATCAGAGTGCTGAACTCCTACAGAAACTCCAGTGTAATTGGAGCAAAGCAAGTCGCTACTGAGGCCCACAGATCGCATTGGAAGCCCAAAGGCAATGGCGAACGCCAGCAGGTCGTGACGATCTAAGGAAGCCGAGGCAGAGCTGAAGAAGCAATTGGACACATCCTCCAAAACAAAAGCTTCACGATCTCGGATCCAACCAGGTACGCCTATCTCTGATGTGATCAAGCGAATTGACTTCTCTATTTTCTCTTCTGGTGCAGGATCATCCAAGAGTACACCTGTGAACACCGGAGAGGTTCCCCAGGAGAACACTGCTGCAGGTGGTCCCCCGCCAGAGCAGCGACTGGCCGAGCTGAAGATCCAGAGGCGACATACCGCACAGTGATGCAAAGACATGATGCACGAGATGGGGAAACTTTTAGAGTTGATGCGTAAAGTTCCAGGACTTCCACCACCGATAGAGACAGCTACGCCTGAAAGCTTTGCGGACTCTCCCTTTGATGACTGCATAGCAATGGTGGAAATGCCCAAGAAGTCACTCCACCGAATCTGAAGCTCTATGATGGGACCTCAGATCCTCAGGAGCACGTGGCTCAGTACAGACAGCGCATGTTCAATGCTGCCATACCCCTGGAGAAGCGAGAAGCGTGCATGTGCAAGAGTTTCGGTTCAACACTGATTGGTCCAGCCCTGCAGTGGTATATCAATCTACCCGTCAGAAGCATCAGAACCTTCGCAGAGTTGATCAACCTCTTCAACGTTCAGTTCGCCAGCAGTAGAATGCTGGAGAAGCAGACTAGCGATCTGTACAGGATCATTCAGGATGAGGGCGAGTCGCTCAGAGACTTCCTACACCGTTTCAACAAAGAAAAATTAAAGTGTCTATACCACGATGCGACATTGGAACGGCGATCGAGGCTTTTAGGCAAGGTTTGGTAAGAGATTCTACCCTTTATATCGAACTAACCCGTTATCCCTGTTCTACCTTTGAGGATGTGCAGGCCAAAACGTTGGCTCAGATCAGGGTAGAAGAGGACCAGCAGTTCAGGTCGCGCTACCAGGACAACGAGAGGACCTCACGCAAAGCTCCAGCTCAGCGTGGAAACAACAGGCCTGCTCCGTACTAGAGACCAGTCAGGAAAGAAACGAATGATGTGGAGGACTAAACAGAACAGCCTAGGGTACCCCCACCAATATCAGAGTACTGTTTCTCGGCAGACTCTTCAAGACTCCTTTGCAAAATGGACAAGCTAGGAACGGCGGTCAGATGGCCTAAGGCAAACGAAAAGCCAAACCCCAAGAGGGATACAACCAAGTGGTGCGAGTATCATGCGGATATTGGTCATACAACCGAGGAATGTATTGCTCTGAGGAGAGAGGTGGCACATCTGCTCAAGAATGGGTACCTCAAGGATATTCTGCCCGGAAACAGGCGGTCAAAGGAAGAACGTGAACTGCCTAAGGATCAGCCACCCCCTTTGACACATGAGGTAAAATTCATTTCTGGTGGTTCTGATATTTGTGGACTAACCTACTCTGCTGCCAAGCGTGTAGCCGTGGAGAACAGGCAACGACCCCCAGCAGGCCAGTCAGAGTCTATCCAGCCTGTCACCTTCGACGAATCAGATCTAGAAGGAGTGCATGGACCCCATCATGATGGGTTAGTGATCAAGCTTCAGATTGGAACCTGTCTGGTCAGGAGAGCCCTGGTGGATGGAGGCAGTTCTGTCAGTATCATAATGATGAGTGCGCTGGAAGGGATGGGGCTGAAAGAGTCAGATGTCACGAAGAGGTCCAGCGTCCTGGTTGGCTTCAGTGGAGAAACGAAGCATAACTTGGGAGAGATCACCTTGCCAACATTTGTCGGAGGGGTGACCTCGTTCGAGAAGTACTGTGTAATCGACTCTTTGTCTTCATACAATATTATTTTGGGTCGTCCATGGATCCACAACCTCAAGGCGGTACCTTCCACATATCATCAATGTGTCAAGATCCCAACTAAGTGGGGGACAGCAACGGTAAGGGGTGAGCAACAGACCGCCCAGGAGTGTTACAGGACAGCCCTGAAACCCTCCAGCCCAGGTAAGTCCCTTGCATAGCAATTAAAGCAGCCTGTCAGGAATGTCGAGAATCCTGTCCCCTGCATGGAGACAGAAGAAGTGGTTTTAACGCAGACGCACTGACCGAAAGTTCTGATTGGCTCTGATGCTCCAGAGATAATCAGGCCTGCCTTTATTGACTTTCTAAAGAGTAAGGAGCACTGTTTTGCCTGGTCCCATCGTGATATGACTGGGATCAGCCCTAATGTTATTTTCATAAGTTAAATATTCACCCTCGTATCAAGCCTGTCAAGCAGAAACGCAGGAAATTCGCACCAGAACGGAATGAGATTGTGAACGAAGAAGTACAGAAACTGCTAGACATGGACATGATAAAAGAAGTAATGTATCCTGAGTGGCTGGCAAACGTGGTCGTTGTGCAGAAAAAGAACGGCAAGTGGAGAGTCTGTGTGGACTACACGGATTTGAATAAAGCATGTCCGAAAGATTGTTTTCCTCTGCCCCACATAGATGCCATGGTGGATGCAACTGTAGGGCACGAGGTCCTGACCTTCATGGACGCAGCAAGCAGATTTAATCAGATCAGGATACACCCTCCAGACCAAGAGCACACAGCGTTCATGACCACCAGAGGAACCTACTGTTACAAAGCTATGCCCTTTGGTCTGAAGAATGCAGACGCCACGTACCAAAGGCTGGTAAACATGATGTTCAAGGACCAAATTGGAGATATCATGGAAGTGTACATCGACGACATGGTGGTCAAGTCGAAGAAAGCCGAAGATCACATCCGTGACCTGGCTGTGGCGTTTGAGATTCTTGAGAGGTATAATATGAAGTTACAACCTACTAAATGTACTTTTGGTGTGACCGCAGGCAAGTTCTTAGGGTACATGGTGACTAAAAGAGGGATAGAGGCCAGTCCTGAGCAGATTAAAGCAGTCATGAACTTGGCGTCCCCCCAGAACCCAAAGGACGTACAGAAATTAACGGGCAGGGTTGCAGCTCTAAACAGGTTCATATCCAGATCTTCAGAGATGTGCAGGCCATTCTATGATATGCTAAGGAAAAACAAGCAATTCGCCTGGAAGGATGAGCATGAAAAAGCATTTCAAGAATTGAAGAGTTACTTGTCATCTGCTCCATTGTTGTCGAAACCTGAACCAGGGGAGCCGCTGGTTGTGTACCTGTCTGTGACAGAATTTTCTGTAAGTGCTGTCCTGGTCAGAGAACCTGAAGGGGAGCAGCATCCTGTGTATTATGTAAGTAAAAATCTGTTGGATGTTGAAACGAGGTACAAAGTTCTGGAAAAATTTGTTTTAGCATTAACTATAGCTTGTACAAAGTTGCGACCTTATTTTGAATTTCATCATATTATTGTACGCACTAATGTTCCTGTCAAGTCTGTGTTGTGTAAACCAGAACTTTCAGGGAGGATCTCTAAGTGGTCGGTCAAGTTGAGTACGTATGATATATCTTATGAGCCCAGGACAACAATCAAGTCCCAGGCCCTAGCAGATTTTGTGGCTGATTTCACACCCACACTGAACGAGCAAGCTGCCAAGGAAGTGTTACAACTAACAGAAGACCAGGGTGTATGGGAACTCTGGACTGACGGTTCAGCCAACGTCAAGGGGACAGGACTAGGCGTGGTCCTGAAATCGCCACAGGGGGACAAGATAGTACAAGCTATGTCGTGTGAGTTCAGAACAACCAACAACGAGGCTGAGTATGAAGCCTTGATTGCAGGTCTGAACGTATGCCTAGATATGGGTGTGCGAAATGTAAAGTTAAAGATAGATTCTTTGTTGGTAACCAACCAGATCAACGGTATGTATGCGGCTAAGGATTCTAAGATGGTGGCTTACCTTGGTTTGGTAGAATCTCTTTTTGAAAAGTTTAATAATATTTCTGTTGACCAAGTGCCCAGGGATCAGAACGTACAGGCTGACGCTCTGGCCAACATCGGTTCAGCCTTTGAACCGCAAACGCTGGACAATGTTCCTATCATACATATCCTGGAACCGGCTATCCAAAAAGTGCAGCCAGTCTGCCAGAACACAATGCAAGCAGCTCAAAGCTGGACAAAGCCGTATTATGAATGGTTACTTCACGACAAACTACCTGACGACAAAATTGAAGCTAGAGCATCCAGAATCAAAGCCTCTAGATACACGATTATTCAAGGCGTATTGTTCAAAAGATCTTTCAATGGACACTATCTTCGATGCTTGGAACCTGACCAGGTCAGGACTGTCATGTCAGAGATTCATGATGGACAATGTGGAAACCACACAGGTGGCAGAAGTTGGATTGTGCACAGTACACGCTGAAGTGTGATGCCTGCCAGAAACACGCTCCAGTCATCCATCAGCCTTCACAGGAGTTGCACTCCATCTCAGCTCCGTGGCCATTCATGAAGTGGGGCATGGACATGGTTGGTAAACTACCAGTTGCTCCAGGACAGAAAGTCTACATGCTAGCTATGACTGATTACTTCTCAAAGTGGATAGAAGCTGATTCATTTAAAAATGTGACCAAGAAAGAAGTGACGGCTTTCATCAAGAAGAATATCATCAGCAGGTATGGAATTTCTTCAGAGATCGTGTGCGATAATGGACTTCAGTTCGTAGGTAACAAGACTAGGGACTATTGCAAGCAATGGAACATAAACCTGGTAACCTCGATGCCACGGTATCCACAAGCAAACGGCCAGGCTGAGTCAAGCAACAAGGTGGTGATGAATTGCATAAAGAAGAAGTTGATGGAGATGCAAGGAAGGTGGGCTAACGAATTACCTCTGGTGTTGTGGGTTGACAGAACCACACCGAAGAGGGCTACAGGCCAGACACCATATTCGAAGGTCTACGGCTGTGAGGCAGTCCTGCCAGTTGAGGTGCAAGTGCCAACTACCAGGTATGGTCTGAACACAACTGCTAAAAATTCAGACTTATTGTGCGATACTCTGGACACAGTTCAAGAGCTGAGAGATCTGGCGGCGATAAGGATGGCTGCGTACCAGCAGTCGGTGGCTAAGAGTTACAACAAGAACGTCAGACTACGGATGTTCAGGACAGGAGACCTTGTCCTGAGGAAGGTGTTCCAAAACACACGGGACAGAGCTGCAGGAAAGCTAGCACCTACATGGGAAGGACCTTATCTTATCGATTCGGTGGTTGGTAAAGGTTCATACAGGCTGCAGACCCTGGATGGCAAAATGATTCCAAGAGCATGGAATGCACTACATCTTAAGTTATACCATATGTGAGACTTCTACTCTGAACAAACAGAACTGGCTAGGCAGAGCAGATATTCCAGAACTGACTGATAGAGCGGATCCGCGCAGCAATACAGCAAAGCACAAAGACAAATCAAATACAAAAAGAAGGGCAGCAGCCCAGCACGACTGCAAAAACGAGACAGGGATGTAATGTCCGAAAATAGAACTCCAAGGTGCGGTCGCCTAAATTCTCTAAACGCATGCATGCTACGTAACAAAGTCAAAACAAAAATTGTGCGCACCAAAACTAACGTCCAAAACTAAAGCAAAACACACACAAGTAACTTAAAGCAGTCATAGCATAACTGAAGCGAAAGAAGTTCATCCACCATGGCTACCCATGGTGAATATTGCGTCTAAAGTCTAAAGCGAAAACAAGCATTAAGTTATTTACAAATCAAAATACGAGGGCCATACCCCCCGGCAAATTGTCTAGCAAAACATACCCAGAACAAGTTCAGAATATCAAACACAAATTTTAATTCTCGGCCCCTGAGGCCGTCTCACCTTTCTCTTCTTCCGCTGCTGTCTCCACAGGTGCTGCCACCAACGTCTCCTGGCCCTCTTGCGCTGGCTGTGCTGAAGAGGCTTCACCCTCGTCCATGAACTCCCCAGGAACCATTCCCTTGAACGTCTCCAGCTCAGCGTCTAGGTCCCATTTGGCACGCTCCTCTGGAGGAGCACTCATTATATCCACCCTGGTCCTGAGAGTCCAATAGGCGCTCAGATCATTTACCTCTTGAGCATGCTGCGCCTGCTGTACCCTCAGTGCTTTCAGCTCAGTGGTCAGCTTCTCACGGATAGTCTCCAGGTCGAGGCACCTGTTCATGTTGGTCTCCGCCGTACGCCTGTATTTATCCATGGCCTTCCTGAGAGTCTCCACCTCGCTTCTGAAGGACTCAACTGTTTCGTGGGCCACCTTATGCTGGCTCTCGGCGTTTTGGCAACGGGCTTCAAGGCTGGGAATGCGGCAGCCCAAGTTAGCCGCCAGGTTCACCAACTATGGGGTAAAAAAATCAAGGATTAGCACAAGGAACGTATGAAACTATGGTAAGTATAGCAACACGAAGAAATATCCCATACCTGCACAGCACAAGTGGAAAGCTGGCGTGAGAGTGTGATGGGCTCAGAATGATCCAATTCCGCGGGGTGTTCAGAGACGAAACTCTCTATCAGGTTCTTCGCAATGGCAGCATCAGGACTCAGGTACTCAGACAGCAGAGGAATACGCAGCTCACCGGTGGATGGGGTTGGCCTCTCCATTTTCATCTTCTTCCTCACGTCAGGAGTGGGGGCAGGCGTAGGATAACAGGTACTCTCTGGCCACTTCCTTTTGTCAAGGGCAGCAGTTACCCTCTGACCAGAAAGCTTCACGTCAGCACGCGCCCTGGCGATCCTGGCCTGCACCTTGTCCGGGGCAGGACGAGTGCTGCCAGCAAGCCAAGGGACTGCAGATAGAAAGACAAATCAATGTAAAGAATAGTTGAATTCAAAACAAATGTTCATGTAGAATCCAACAATTGAATGAAGTTACACTTTTGCATACCCTTGGAAGACCCAGAGCTTCCATCAGGCACAGGCCTTGTGAACTTGATCTGGGGGCGAGCCCTAGTCGCCCTCATCTTAGGCAGTGGGGGAGCAGAACTGACAGGAGGGATATTCAGAGGTTCACTATCAGTGACCTCCACACTGTCCTCTGCCTCGGATCCTTGGTCGTCGTCACCTGCCACCGGGGCTGGAACAGGATCCTGACCCAGACAGGCGGGCCAGGCCCTCTCTTCTTCCGCAAGGCTCAGGAAAACCTCTATCCTCTTCGCAGAGGCAGTATCGTCAGGGTGCGAGATCCAGTCAGAGACTAGGCATAAAAACAACGAAACAAGTCAAAAACCAAGAACAAACAACAAGACTACAGATCTGAAAAGAAATGCAAATCAAAGACTTACTTGCTCCCTTCACAACGTACTCTGGGGCCTCAAACCCAGATCCTATGCTGTCACTCTTCACAAACATGAAGAACGACGCCCAGCCCTTATCGTCACCAGTATCCAGTCGAGTAATCAACGAGGGACACCCATCTCTCACCCTCAGAAGAATTCTATTCTTTTTGTGGGTGCGCAAATGGTAACAGTTGCGCAAGTCACGAAGGAGGAACTCGACATGATGTTTCTTGCATACGGCGTTAATGGCGTGAATCAGCTTCCACGTTGATGGCATGACCTGACAAGGGGGAACTTGTAAAGTTTTCAGAAATTCTGTCATTAATGGACAGAAAGGTAGCGTGGCTCCGAAACGAAAGGCGACCTCATACATCGCAAACCAACCAGGACAAGTCCAGTCAGCCATGACCGCGTCTTCAGTGGGGCTCCAGACGACGGCGGTGGTTGGAAGCTTTCCTTCCGCCTTTAGACGGTCGCCGATAAGGTTATCCAATTGATTTCGTTTCCCAACGGCGTCGGGAATCAGGTTTGTAACGACGAAGGTGTGACCATCGTGCATAATAGAAGGTTGGGCCATGAGGAAGTTAGGGTTTTTGACGGTTTTTTGGGGAAGATCAGAAAAAGAGAGATGAGGAGTTTTTGGAAAGATTTTATGATTTTCAAATAAGGGAAATTTTGGCAAGAATGGGAAGTTGGGCCTAATTATGGCGCGAATAAATAGGAGACAATAGGGCGACTCAAACGTCCCATCAAGCCGAAAAAGCTGCAGCCCACGTCACTATGACTGGCAACGCTACAACTTCCAATAAGGGCTGACTTTCAGCCCAGAACGTAGAGAACGCCAGGTTCTGTCTGCCTAGTCAGTCCTGAACGGATGGACCTGGACCTCTGAACAGAAAAGCATTTTCTCGACTTCAGCCTGAGTCTGGCAGTTGAGGAAATAGGGGGCAAACTGTTAGGCCCAAAATACCCTCATGGGTCCAAAGAGCAAAAAAAGGCCCAAGTCAAGGAGAGGAAAATGGTCAACGAAAGTCAAGGCCCAAGTCAATATGGTCAAGGGAAGTCAAGGTCAATAGTCCAAAGGGTCGAGGTCAAGCGAGGCCCAAAGAAGCGGAAGCCCAACGAAGAAGCAAAGAGACGTTGTAAGCATTTGACTTGGTGCAGCAACAGCTCAGCTACAATGAAGGTAGCAGTTATTCACTCATACGTTACAGGAGAGAAATAAGGAGGGAGTTAATAGCAGGCGAGAATCAAGGGGTCAATTAATAACCAAATCATACCGTTATTTGAAGACTATATAAGAAGGAAGCAATCATAATTCAAGGGACGAATCAACTACTGAAAAACTCATACTCTACACTCTAAGTTCATTGAAATTACTCTCGATTGTATACTCGTAGTCTGGAAGTTCTGTACGTTCTGCGCGTTCTGTCCGAATCATAGTACAAATCCTCTCCTGGCTTGGTGCCCGTGGTTTTTCCCTTACTTCTAAGGGTTTTTCCCACGCAAACAATTTCGTGTGTCTTGTCTTTTTTTGCATTGTTTATTTCCAACATATAATCAACCTCGATAATCACAAAATACGTAAAAAGGGTAATACTAATAAACCCAAAATCTAAATACGACTAGAGTGAGAAAATCACCCCGAACATTCTCTAAGATAATAACATATCCTAATAATATATCCTAACATATATGGTAATTTTACTAATATACCATATTATTGATTTATTCCCAAATACCCTCCCTCAAACTTATGGTAAGTCACCGACTTATCATGAGTTTGGAATTAAAAATACAAAAAACAAAAAAAACAATTAGGAAAAAAAATGTCGACTTTCTCCATCTTCAAAGTCTTCATCTTCATCGGTGCGTACACGACCCGCCGGCCACAATAGGTGCGTAACTCGCCAGTACATACGAAGGGTAACCATCTACCCACTTAATCCAATACGTGTGCGTAACTCGCCAGTACATACGAAGGGTAGCCATCTATCCACTTAATTCAATACGTGTGCGTAACTCGCCAGTATAATACTTCGTAGTGCGTAATCAACTCGCCAGTAAATACTTACGTACAGACATAGGAGGGGTAACCACCTACCCACTCATATAACTCATAATCATGTCACACGACATAATTAAAAAATACGCCCCGTCTCAAGACACGGGAAGAGCCGAACGAACAATAACAAGATCATGAAATCTTGTACCTTTTTTTTTTTTAAGAAACCAAAATTATTATTTAATTAAATAGTTTTGTACGTCAACAATAAATCCCGCCAGTGGGCTCCAACATTACTAATTTTCCCACCGGCAGGGCAGCGGAATTTCGTGTTTGATATTCAGAAGACTAATGGCTCTGATACCATGATAAGATATATAAGGGAGAATACTTTCATAAAAAGATTATTATTGATCGTTGTTGTATCAAATTACATATGATATTTAAACTATTTATACTAATAGCTAACAATATTAGGAAAACCTAGATCTACCTAATACTAACTTATTCTCTAAGATAATAATATATCCTAATAATATATCCTAACATATATGGTA
Organism: Dianthus caryophyllus; assembly: GCA_023091065.1. NCBI lineage: Eukaryota > Viridiplantae > Streptophyta > Magnoliopsida > Caryophyllales > Caryophyllaceae > Dianthus > Dianthus caryophyllus. The sequence goes on from CM041521.1 coordinate 19,395,730, forward strand.
TATTTTACTAATATACCATATTATTTATTTATTCCCTAATATTTTGAGAGTTAAGTAAGGGTGTTTATGGTGTTCTAAACTTTGTAGAGGAAGAGTTTGTTGAGGAGCCTTTGTAGAGTCAAGTCACCTTCACCTTTGTCTTGCTCTTGTGTGCATTCTTTCTCAAGGTAAGGGCTACTCCCTTACTTAGCTAATTTGGGTGTTTATTATGTATGTTAGTATGTTTATGTATGTTGTATATAGTTGTAATGTTTTGATTGTAATGTGTGCTACATTGTAAGTATGTATAATGTGGATGAATGATGAGAACCTACTCTTTGATGTGACTAAGCGTGATTATGATATATAAGGTATGAAGAGTATGTTTAAAAGCGAGTTTGAGAATTGTGTGAAATGGTCCGAAAGGTTGAGGCCGAAATTGGCCGTGTTGTGTGAGGGCCGTGGGGCCTTGTGTTGGGCCGTGTATGTTGGTTGGCTGTGTGGTTGGGGTGCTCGGGGTCATGACCGAGCACCATGTGAATGTTAAGAAATGTGGTCGTTTTGGTGATGTATGGAACTTGTGTGTATGTAAAAGAACTATGTTGTTGTAATCGTTGTAATGTTGTAATTTCGGTTGTGAAAGTAAATATTGGATTGTATGAAGGATATATTACAAATTGTGGACCTGGGAGGAAACGAGTGGTGTATATTGAAAGAGGTCGCGTTTGTGATGTTTGGATTTAGTGAGTATAGATGAGAATTATGAATTGTAACCGAGTTAGTGTTGTTTTTGTTCAAACGCTTGTATGTTGGTTTGTATGAATGCTATCTGAAGGTACCGGGAAGGGAGGGAAAACCTATCGACGCCCTGCGCGCGCCCGCCCTCGCCCCGTTGCGGGGGCGCCGGGAAGCGGAATGCGCCTCGCAGGAAAAGGGTGCGAAGATTTGTAAAAATGGGGAGATCATTGCATGAATTTGTGAACAAAAAGAAAAGTAGAAAATCCTTTTTGAAAATGTATTTTCGGAGTCGCCACCAAATATTAAAGGAATTTGGAACCTATTCAACGCGTCTTGAAATACAAGACACGAGTGTCTCAGATTTCAAGGTGCGTCGATACCTATCCGTCTGAGGTTTGAAACCACGTAAGGGATTCTGAGCGAGGTTACTTTTCAAAGTTTTGACAAAAATGTGTTTTGAAATCGAAATCAAAAAGCCTACATAAAAGTAGTCTCTACTAATTTGAAAACATTTGCTTAATTTCGATATTTGGGCTAAAAGTCACGCTACGTACAAGTGCGAATAAATATGACTCGATTAAAATGCATAAATAATGTAAATTGTCAAAATAATGACATTTGCTATAGGAAATGTACGTTAAATAATAATTTATTGACTAAATTATTACTATAAACGTTATTTTCCGACCCCGTATTTTGACTCTTAAGATTTTGTGAAAAACCCTCAGTTTTGCATGCTAAAAGACTCTATGAAACGGTACAATTTAATGTTGGATCCGTGATTCTAGTCGTTATTTAATGCATGAATGAGGACTTGCATAATTATAAAAGTGACGTCGGTTTGCTTTAGTGATAATGAGTCGTTATTTATGCGATATTGGCGGGGTTTAGACGGATTATGAATCCGAATTGCTACAACCGTATTACGAATACGGTTTCGCTAATGCCAATATCGGGTTGGGGTTAATGTAACCCCTTTGTCTGAGTCTCAAACGTCCAAAACGTAGGTAAAACGTTTACCTTTCGAAAATGCAAAGACGGTATTTTTGAGTGGATTTTGTGAATAGTGTATGTGTGTTGAAAAACCGATGCTTTGAAATGAAGGTAAGGGGTTGGTATTTATAGGAAATGGCTCGTTTTTGTGTATTGACAAAACTTAATCGCCAGTTAGCCTGTGATTAAGTTTCAATGCAGCCGCCAAATGGAATAAAAGAACCAGGGATGCAGGAAGAAAACTTAATCGCCTGTTTACAGGCGATTTAGTTTTTAATCGCCTGTTTACAGGCGATTATATTTTTGTTTTGGTGGGCTACTTAAGCCGCCTTTGGCTTAATGACGTATTTTATTGTGATGATTATGTTTTGTGATGTAATTTGGTCGTGTGGGTTAAGTAATTTTTGGGCCAAATTAGTTTTTGGTCCAATTTCGATTTTCGTGTTTCGGTTTTTGTCGTGTTTTTCGGTTTTGGCTCGAAATAAAATAATATTAAAGTATATTATTTTACGGTTTTGTAGAGTTTAATTTTGTGAAAATGTGACACGGGACGCACTTTGGCCCGTTTTGCGTGTTGCGTTAGTGCGCGTTTTGGGTCATTTTTGTAAGTATGGGCCGTTTTGTAGCTAGTTGGGCTGTTTTTGTGGCTTGGCTTAATAAGACGTTCCTGTATCGTGCTCGTGTTGTGCATAATATGACTAAGAATGACATTCACTTTTATTATTATGCAAATCCATATTAATACGCTAAAAATGACTAAAATACGTTTTAGACACTTTTGTACCGTTTCAACTCTTTTAAAAGCATGCATGAAAGTCCTTTTCGTCATCGGGTTTGTTTTTGGGGGGTACGGATACGGGTATCTACAGAGCCCCCAGTTTGACTGAGCTCGGACAAAGCGTTAGTCAAACTTAAAGATAGTATCCGGACCATTACGGCCTCGATACTACCTGGCGGCGTTAAGCATGTATCTTATGGGAGAGACGAGGGCTTAGCGTCGGGAAATGCGGGGAGGGACGTGTAGATACCCGTATCCGTACCCCCCAAAAACAAACCCGATGATGAAAAGGACTCTCATGCATGCTTTTAAAAGAGTCGAAACGGTACAAAAGTGTCTAAAACGTATTAGTCATTTTTAGCGTATTAATTTGGATTTGCATAATCATGAAAATGAATGTCAATTTTTAGTCATCATGAGCGTAACACGAGCACAATATAGGAACGTCTTATTAAGCCAAGCCACAAAATGTTTCAACTAGCTACAAACGCCCAAACTTACAAAGACGACCCAAAAACGCACACCAACACAACACATAAAACGGGCCAAAGTGCGCCCCGTGTCACATTTTCACAAAATTAAACTTTAGAAAACCATAAAATAATATACCTTAATATTATTTTATTTCGAGCCAAACCTAAAACACGACAAAACCGAAACACTAAACCGAAATTGACCAAAATCGAGCAAATACTTAGCCCATAAGTAAACAACAAAACATAATCATTACTTAATCAAAACATCCAAAAACCAAATGGCGGCATAAAACAACCCACCAAAACAAAAAGAATCGCTGTGGACAGCGATTAAGTTTCTAATCGCTGTTAACAGCGATTATAAACTTCTCCCATAGAGCCGCTTTTTGATTTTTCTTTAAAAATATCCAACTCAAGAACTTAAACGCGTATAAAGCGATTAAGTTTTGTTATCCCACGTAAAACCACCAAAACTCTATAAATACCAACCCACTTCATTCATTTTCAATACCCGCTTTTAGCACTTATACACTATTCACAAAATCCACTCAAAAATACCGTCATTACATTTTCGAAAGGTAAACATTTTACCTACGGGCTAGACGTTTGAGACTCGGACAATGGGGTTACACTATCCCCAAACCCGATATTGGCACTAGCGGCCGTATTCGTAATACGGTTGTAGCAATTGATTCATAATCCGCCTAAACCCCGCCAATATCGCATAAATAAACGACTCATTATCACTAAAGCAAACCGACGTCACTTTTATAATTATGCAAGTCCTCATTCATGCATTAAATAACGACTAGAATCACGGATCCAACACTAAATTGTACCGGTTCATAGAGTCTTTTAGCATGTCAAAGCGAGGGTTTTTCACAAATTCTAATACGAGGTCGGAAAATAACGTCTATAGTAATAATTTAGTCAATAAATTATTATTTAACGTACATTTCCTATAGCAATATGTCATTATTTTGACAATTTACATTATTTATGCATTTTAATCGAGTCATGTTTATTCGCACTTGTACGTAGCGTGACTTTTAGCCCAAATATCGAAATTAAGCAAGTGTTTTCAAATTAGTAGAGACTACTCTTATGTAGGCTTTTTGATTACTGTTTTCAAAACTCATTTTGTCAAAACTTTCGAAAAGTAACCTCACTCCGAACCCCTTCTCTGGTTTCAAACCTCAGATTGATAGGTATCGACGCACCTTGAAATCTGAGACACTCGTGTCTTGTATTTCAAGACGCGTTGAATAGGTTCCAAATTCCTTTAATATTTGGTGGCGACTCCGAAAATACATTTTCAAAAAGGATTTTCTACTTTTCTTTTTTGGTCACAAATTCATGCAATGATCTCCCCCATTTTTACAAAACTTCGCACTTTTTCCTGCGAGGCGCATTCCGCCCCGGCGCCCCCGCACGGGGCGAGGTCGGGCGCGCGCAGGGCGTCGATAGGTTTTCCCAAAAGGAAAAGATTTTCCCGGTACCTTCAGCTGGCGACTCCGCTGGGGACGAGCATGATTTTTATTATTTTTGAAAAACTAGTTTTTCTTTTATTTTAAAATCATAAAGAAGTGAAGCTTGAAACTTTGAAAACATTTACGCTTTCGATATTTGGGCAAAAATACGTTGAGTCGAATCCTCCTGATTCAAACCACACCCTTTGAGGAACGGCCTCAAAGAATCCTCGCTTCATAAGCGAGGTAACTCCTGACACACTTGTTCTCTCACCCTCCACGATTACAAGTACGGCATCCGCACAAACAATCGTGAACAGTCAAACTTCGAACGCTCTAGGGCCCGTCTTGAATTCACACCTAAGACGTGTGTAGTCTTGCGGGTGCCCTACCTAAACGTCACTGAATGGCGGAGGAACCTTACCCTATAAACCAAAAACCTGTGTTTATATGTACAAGTGCGAAGCTATAGTACCCTCACTATAGTAGTCTTTCAAAAAAAAAAAAAACGATCTGCATGTAAAAACTTTTCCTAGGCATTATACTTTTAAAATACGCCCTACCTTGAAGTTGCTTTTTCAAAACTTTTTTTTTCAAAAAAGGGTCATACTTTTAAAAACACGCCGTTAGGCTCTTTGACCTATAGTCATTTGAGTTTAATAAATAAAATGCCGCTACATTTAAAACCGACCTAGGATAACCACTATATCCCGTGTCTTTTTCAAAACGTAAATGAATTATGCGATCGACGTATCGTCATAATACATTTATTGCTAAAAGGTCTTTCACAAAGCAAAACCCGAATATGTCAATTCATTTCGGAGATTTTAAATGAAATTAACTTTTAGAACATTAGAATTAGCTCTAAATCGAGTGACTCTTTAGTCATCCCGATTTTAATCCTTTTCTCTCAAAAACGAAAAACGCGGGCTCGTTCAGATGCGGACCCGTTGATTTACTCTTTGAATCAAGTGACTTATCGTCATTTTTGATTTAAAACCCTGAGTCACACGTAGAAGGCGAACAATTGATCACCTTTTACCCAATTTTAACATCCTCAGGTCGGTTAGCCTATCGCTACTTCGGTCTGATCCTTTTTATCGTAATCCAATGATAAACCCCTGGCAACATACCGCCAAATTGGGTTAATCTGATTATGATCATGCAAATTTTTCCTACCTCGAGAACAGGGACGTGTTAACGCGCCTCTATCTCAAAAGCTTCCCGTGTCCTTTTAAAAGCTAAAAACACGAGTCAAGTCGAGTCACCCACTTTTTACGCTTTTGTGTCTTCCTTTGGTCGTGAATGTGATTTTTCATTCGAGTCTTTTCCTTCTATTTTAGAATCACTAAAGATTTGAAAACTTTGTCAGGTCCGCTCATTGAAAAACCCTGGATACGCCGATTTAACTAAGAACCGTCACTTAAACCCACCTCCGCCTCCAAAGAAGCGCTCCTACAACAGATCAAAACCAAAACCTGTCATGGCCTTTCAACACGACGAAGGTTTCGGAGGACCACCACCACCCCCCCCGGAGGTAACTGCCGAACAAGTCCGACAGCTCAATGATAGGATAGCTAGCCTCACTACGACGATCGAGCAAATGGCTATCATGCAAAAGTTTGAAGCAGAGAAAACGCTGCGGCGCTGGCCGAGAATCGAACTAACGCAAAAAGGATTCGAACCATGGAAGAGCGTCTCACAAACTCAAGGGGTTACTCCATACACCAAGAAAACGAGCACATCCCAAAGAACGTCAGATCCATGCTACCAGACAAGTTAGCACTTAGCGATCTTCCCGTCTTCAAAGGTCACGAAGCCCGGCTGCTCACGTCAAGGCTTTCAAAGCTAAAATGGCCATCATGGGTGTCGAACCCCTGCATGGGCTACCTTATTCCCTCACTCATTGGACGCTGAACCAGGGCATGGTTCTACGCTCTAGAACCACATAAAGCGGGTAGTTTCGAGGACATAACGGTTGCGTTCGATCTGATGTCGGGACAACAATGACATCCAAGTCTCGCCACGTGAACTCGAGGTCCCGACCAGAGGGACAATGAGGGGTTTACCGAGCACCGACGCTACTGAGGAAAGCGTGTGCCCAAATACCTAACCGCCCAAGGGACACCGACTTAATCACTAAGTTCATCAACAACCTCACCCTCAAGATACCAACAACACCTACAGTGACGGAAATTTTGACAACTTCTCAACCCTCGCGTCGTCGGCGAGCTCATCGAGGACGACCTCCGCAAAGAAAACAGAATAAGAGCACGGCCGCGGTATCAAGGAAGCTCATCTCGAACCACTTTGCCAAAGTTGAGCCCATCCATGCCATCAACGCATCGGACGCTGTTAGAGGCACCACCGCTTTTACAACACCGCCAAGGCTCGCCATGCCTCCGCCAAAGCATCATACTCACCTCCTGGTCCCGGATTCGATGAAAGCACGGCGAAATTTTGACCCAATATACATGACTTACTCAAAGGCGCTCTGAAGCTTGTGAGCCGCAATGTACTTCAACTCATAGGACCTACTAGCGAGCCTCCCGGACAAGAAGCCAAAGTCGTGGGATCGAACGCATACCGCGAGTTCCACAGAGGAAAGGGGGCATGACACCGAGCAATGCTTCCGCTCAAGAACATAGTTCAGGACTTGATCGACGACAATACCATCGTAAAGCCCTTCGAGTCCTAAACCTTCAAACCACTTAACCCTCTCAGATACCCATGCTACTTTTGCAAGTACACACCCCATCATCGATCGCTCTAAACTAATCATCTCAAATAATCACGAAATCAATGGCATCCGGAATACTTCGAGGATGAAGCCGACAATGATGACATCCGCATATGTCTCCAAGATGAACCCTACGATTTAAGAGGCTTAACCCCGTCGCCCGCCAGGCAAGTACGAGAGTTACGCCACAAGTACCCATTCGTGCTATCAGGCGGTGATGACGAAGTAGCCTACCTAACACGTTACGACGCCCGTGCAAGCTTCTCTAAAGTTACTTGAACCTCAAAGCCACCCGCCAAGGTTGATCAAGCCAAGAGAAGAACAAGGGATAGTCATAAACGAGGATACGCCGCCTACTTCGCCTACCACTACAACCTCACCTACAAGCACTGCTCCTATGCCGCCAGCCAGTAAAGTGTCATCACCTAACACTAATCCTGCGCCAGCTCCACCAGTTGATAAGATAGCATCATCAAGCGTTACCCCGACACCCTTGCCTACGCCTGAGATCGGAGACACGCTCCACAAGCAGCTCAACAAGACGAAGGCGGACATTTCAATCTGGCAGCTCTTAAGGGACTCAATGGGACATCGTGAAGCCCTCTACCAAGCATTACAGGTCACCCCAATGACGTCGGAAATGTCTCCAGAGAAGCTTATCAGTAACATCACACGTGAATGGCAGGCTAACGCCGTCACCTTCTCCGATAAAGATCTCCCTCCGTTCGGCAAGACGCATAACCTACCTCTACATCAACGTGGAATGCCACGGCATGACATTACCGATCGTCCTCATCGACAACGGATCATGATCAATGTCTTGCCCTCGAGAGCGGCCAGAAACTGGGGATAAGGGAAAATGACTTTATCCCGTGTACGGACGGTGTCAGGGCCTACGATGGAACACGCCGCAGCATAAAGGGAACCATCTCCTTCCCCATTATGACAGGACCAGTCATGAGAAAAACCGAATTTCAAATCATCGACATACCCCCTACCTACAACATGCTACTAGGTAGACCTTGGATCCACGCTACCAAGGCCGTCACCTCAACCCTGCATCAAAAGGTCAGGATACCTCTGGATGACGAGATCGTCACCATCGACGCCTCGAACTTTCGAGCTACCCTCAAGCAGCAAAAGACTAATGATAAGATCATGCGGAGATAAACGCCGATCCAGCCGACGACATGTGTGGTTTCGACTTCGACTTCAACATCTGTACTCTGACTCGTAGAGAAGAGATCGCTACACTCTACGCCAAGGACGACGATAACAAGTGGCCCACCATGGGTCTATCCTACGTACCATGGTCGTACGAAGTCTCTCAAGGTTGGGGAGCATACAATGATCGCAAGAAATATCATGACTTCCACATACAACCATACCACATCCTCCCCAGCCACTATTTCGTCAGAGAGGGCACTAACAAGATTCCTAAGGACACCACCACGTACACCATTGCGGGGATTGAGCTCATTTCCGACATCGTGCGCAACAACAACTTCAACCCTACCAACCTGATCATCCCTCACGAAGAAAAAGCACCCGACGGATGGTCAAAAACCCTCGAATGGACCGACGAGCAAGGCCGCACTTTCAAGATAACTACGGTCGTATACGCCTTCGAAGACTCCGATTCCGACGAAGACGAAGACAACGCCCCAAACCAAAAGACTGTCTTAAAATTTAAACTCCCTCGTCGTCATCTCAAGTCTCTTACCCCAACTAAGCCCCCGGGCTACTTCCCTGACATAGTCAATTTAGCTGCAGAACTAGAGTCATTAAGGTTGTCCAAAGCTCCCTCGTCTGAGCTATCTTCAAATGTAACCGCTTTTGATAACATTAATAACATGAAAGTTTTTGGTTACTCTTTGCCTCATTTAAACTCTACTTTTCCTAATAATCGCGATAAATTTAAGCTAAATAACATTGCATTATATAGATACATTGCAAGTATTGTCTCAAAACCCGAACAGGACCCCATTATTGAAGACACAACGACCATCAACATAGGAACACCCGAAGAGGCTCAAGAACTACAACTGGGGGCTTCCCTGAGCGCAGACAAAAGGGCCACATATACTAAGCTTCTCACGTAATTCGGGGACGTCTTCGCATGGTCATACAGAGACATGCCCGGCATCGACCGTGAGATAGCTGAACATCGCATCCCGATCAAGCAAGGTAGCAGACCGGTCAAGCAGAAACTCCGACGCATCAAGCGAGAATGGTCTCTCATGGTCAAGGAAGAGATCGGCAGCCTACAAGTCGGGTTCATCCAAGTCATCGAATACTCGGTGGGTCTCCAATATGGTACCTAAGTTATGAAGAAAAACGGCAAAATACGAGTATGTGCCGACTTCCGGGACCTGAACAAAGCCTGCCCAAAAGATGATTTCCCACTACCCCACATGGACATCCTAATCGACAACACAGCAGACCACGCCTTACTGTCATTCATGGATGGATACGCGGGATACAACCAAATCAAAATGGCAGCAGACGGCATGCCAAAACCACCTTCAGAACCCCTGGGAACATATCGCTACACGTCATGCCATTTGGGCTCATAAATGCCGGCGCTACTTACCAACGCACTGCTACCACCTTACTCCACGACATGATGCATAAGGAGGTCGAGGTATACGTCGACGACATGATCGTAAAATCAAAAGAAAGGGATGACCACGTCACAAACCTTCGGAAGTTCTTCACCAGAATCAGGCAGTACAAAATGCGATTAAACCCACAGAAATGCACCTTTGGAGTCACATCAGGCAAACTGCTAGGCCACATAGTAAGCCAGCGAGGGATCGAAGTAGACCCGACCAAAATCAGAGCAATAATGAGCATGAAGACGCCGAGCAACATCGATTTAAATAAGGAGTTTCTTGGGACAAGTCCAATATATCTCCCGATTCATCAGCAAGCTTACCATGATTTGCGAGCCAATCTTCAAAAAATTGAAGAAGGAAGAGCATACGAAGTGGGACGATGACTGCCAACAAGCGTTCGACAAAGTCAAGAGCCTGCTTACGAACCCCCCCGTTCTGGTACCCCCACAAAAAGACTTGCCACTGTCACTATACTTAACGACTACGCCAAACGCCATGGGTGCCATGCTCGCCAAGAAGTCGACAACGAAGAACGGGCCATCTACTACATCGCCAGAAGTTTCACGATTACGAACTTCGGTATGAACCGGCCGAGAAAAGTCGCCTCGCTAGTCCGGCAACCAAAAAGCTCGACACTACCTACTCACCAAAGACTACAAGAGTCTACTCCTAATGGACCCCCTCAAATACCTATTTGAAAAACCAGTCCTGAACGGACGCATGGCCAGGTGGACTCTGCTTCTCGCCGAGTATGAACTCAAGTACCTCCCTCTGAAAGTAATCAAGGGAAGGGCAGTTTCCGACTTCCTTGCAGAAAACGCCATCGTCGAACATCCCATGATCGACAGAACGTCTCTACCTGACGAAGGAATCTTTGCCATAGAAAAGGAATCGGCAATTATACTTTGACTGAAGGCGTCAAACTACCGCACTATGGAGTCGGAATACTCCTAATATCCCCAAACGGCGATCATACTCCACTCTCAATCAAGCTCGACTTCAGTGTCACGAACAACGCCGCAGAATCTGGCTCGCATTTACGCCTACAAGCGACCATTGCCCTCAAGATAACGAACCTACGAGTGCATGGAGACTCATTCCTCATCATAAACCAAGTGACCGGGGCATGGAAAATCATGAGCGAAACCCTCACCAAACACCAACCACTAGTACAAAAACTCCTAACTAACTTTCGATCAAGGCCGAATTTTACCACCTCCCTAGGGAAGAAACCGGTTCGCGACGCTTTGTCAAAACTCTCATCCCTCCTCAACATGCCATCAAACATGAAATTACTACCCATCATCGTCGAAAGACGTGACGAACCAGCATACATCCATGCCATCGACCTAGATGAAGCCGAGCAGACAGAGCCTTGGTATCAAGCCATAATCAACTACAAAACAGACAACACCTACCCACCCGACACCGATAAACGCGGACAGAGGGCTATCAGACTCCTAGCTTCCCAATTTGTGCTAGAGATGGGACAACTACTCAAGAAGACACCACAAGGGACCACGCTCATATGTGTCGACTACAAGAAGGGGCAGGAAATCGTCACGCAAGTCCATGATGGCGAATGCGGACCCCACATGAACGCTCGAGCACTCTGCAAACAAATCCTACGGCTAGGATGGTATTGGACGACCATGGAAGCAGACTGTATCCAATACGTCAAGCATTGCCACAACTGCCAAATTTTCAGCAACGTCCAACATGTACCACCTTCACCACTATACAGCCTAACCTCACCCTGGCCCTTTTCAACCTGGGGCATCGACGTGATAGGAAAAGTCCACCCCATCGGAGCAGGAGGTCACTGTTTTGTGCTGGTGGCCATCGACTACTTCACTAAATGGGTAGAAGCAGCCTCTTTTGGAACCCTTGGCTCCAAGGAAGTCGCCAAGTTCATCCAGACGAACATCATATGCCGATATGGCATACCCCACGAGTTCATCAGCGATCAAGGTTCGCACTTTCAACGCGAGACCGAAGCCATACTCACAAAATACAACATCCAGCATCACAAATCCTCACCCTATCGACCCCAAACCAATGGAGCCGTTGAAGCAGCAAACAAAACAGTCGTCACCATACTCGAAAAAATGATCGACAGCTGCAAAGATTGGCCTAACAAAATACCATATGCACTGGGGATACCGCATTACCATCCGAACCCCTACGGGCATGACCCCTATTTCCTCACCTACGGCATGGAAGCCGCCCAACCAAAGGGAAATAGAAATACAATCTCTACGCATACTAATGGAAAGTAGCATCCCGTAGCGAGAATGGGCCCGTAAAGGCATTTAACAACTCATGCTCCTGGATGAACGCCACAGCATTCCCCGAGCACCGCATTTAATGTACCAAGCCCGACTACAACGAGCATTCAACAAACGAGTTAAGCCACGACACATAAAAGTAGGTGATCTCGCATTAAAATCACCAGGGCACCACTTCCAATCGACCCACGAGGAAAATTCAAGCCTAAGCGGGGCCGGACCCTACCTCGTCGAGGAAATCTTCACGCAGGCGGGCTTGATCAAACTAACCGACCTCGACGGCCAAGAGTTCAACCTCGCCACAAACCTCGATCAACTCAAGAAATACTACCCCTAAAAACCCCTTGCAATGTATCTGTAAAATACAATTTTATAAAAACAATTCATGGACCGTGTTATGACCAGATTTTACACAGCCCAGAATTGGCAGTTCTGGACAGACGACATAAATACGGTACAGAGTAGGAAAGAAGAACAATAGCAGTTATAGCCCATAACAGGTCAGAAGAGGCATGGCAGTTATGGTCAGCAAAGGTCAACTATGACGGTTACAAAGATCATGGGATAATGGAAGACATTCAAGCTGAGCAGAAGTGGAGTCAATGGAAGTTATTTAACCGCCAAAGATAGTGGAGATCATGGAGAACGTGCCCTAGAAAATAGGAACTGATTCGCAGCTTGATTTGCCTATATATAGAGGCTCATTTCTACGTTTTTGATCATCTTTTTACTCTCATTAGCATACTCAAACACACGATAATTATACTACGGTAAAACATAGTCGATTACGTATATCCGCTATGAAGTGATCAAACTCTCACAGCTTGTATTCTCAGAACCCCAACTCGATATAAATAAAAGTACTCCTGGCTTGGTAGCCCGCAGTTTTCCCCATCTTCTTCTCGGGGCTTCTGCGTCATCAAATCCTGTGTCCTTAGTTCTGTCCCATATAGCTCAGTTCTGTTCTGTTCCGCAATTAGTACTAGTTGATCCACTTTTCACTCTCTTCATACTTGTTAAGTTTTTACCAAAACAAATTGGCGCCCACCGTGGGGCAACTAGTTTATTAATTTGCGTAATTTTTCTCACAAAAATCTCACAAAAATCACCTTTTCTACACTCAAATGGCTGATAGAACTTTGGAGGAATTGTCCAAGCAAGCATAAGATGCACAATCTAAGATTCAACAAATCTCGGAGGAGAATGCAAGATCAAGGAAACAGAGTCCTGCTCAAGACTAAGTTGGATTACGCTAAGGCAAGACATCAAAGATCGGACACTGGGCATCTTTGAGTTCTATAATCAAGAGAATAGACTTCTCTAATCTGGACGAGGAAGAGGATCTGGAAGACCAACTCCTGGGTGGTGAAGATGAGGAAGAATCATCCGAGAATGCTGACAAGAGGAAGGGCAAGAAGAAGTTCAACTTCACCCTCATGATGATGCAAGAACTCCGAAGTTACATGACAAGGTTGCAAAGATTCCAGGAGTTCCAACACCAATCGAGGAGGCTTCCCAAGAGTGTTATGCAGATTCACCATTCAATGAGGCCATAACTATGCAGACATCCCAAAGAAGTTCGGTGTTCCAGGGATGAAATCGTATGATGGTACAGAGATCCACAGGACCACATTGCCCAAAGACAAGCAAAGGATGTACACGGTCCCCAAATCCCAAAGGAGTATGCAGAAGCTTGCATGTGCAAGGGCTTTGGTTCTACTGGCTGGACCAGCTCGCAATGGTTTGTCAATATTCCTAATGGTACTATTAAATCGTTTGCTAATCTTGTGAATGTCTTTGTTGCCCGGTTGCTAGAAGCAGGAAGTTAGAGAAGCAAACAAGTGATCTGCATGCACTGTACGTAAGAGAGATGAGTCTCTACGAGATTATCTCCAGAGATTCAACAAGGAGAAGATCTCTATCCCCAATCGTGACGTTGCAATCGCTATCCAGGCTTATAGGCAAGGTTTGGTGGTCAATTTCCGAGCTTTATCGTGAACTAACCAAGTATCCTTGTGTTACTTTTGAAGATGTGCGAGCAAAGACCTTGGCCCAGATTAGACTGGAAGAAGATGCTTTCAAAGAGGCGTGATAGTTCTGGGTACGAGAAAGTGAACAGAAGTCCGATAGTGGACGCACCCAGAGCAGACCAGCACCGCACAAAGAGGCCACCCAGAACACAAGTGCATGCCGCCGCCTGAGACAGTCAATTCTGATGACTCCCTCGATATCAGCAGTCTTGGTGTAGAGGTTCCACAGTTGATAGCAAAGTTGGAGAGCTTTGGGAATGCTGCAAGATGGCCCAAGAGGAATGATAATCCAAACCCAAACAGGAATCCAAACAAGTATTGCGAGTACCATGGAGACATCGGCCACAAAGACGTAAGACTGCTATGCCTTCAAGAAGGAGATATCTTACCAGCTCAGAACTGGACGTCTGAAGGACATCATCAGACCAGTCCAGAGGAGTCAGACCAGAACTGAAGGCGCCAAGTCCCAGGTTTCCAGGGGACAAGAGTCAGAAAAACCGCCAAATCCTCCACCCTACACACACGAGGTAAAGTTTATTAATGGTGGTTCTGATATCTGTGGCTTGACTTATTCCGCAGCCAAGAGGATAGCAAAGCAAGAGAAGATGCAGCCTCCAACCAGAGTAGAGAAGAATTGGGAAGTTGTCACCTTTGATCACGAAGATTGTGAAGGCATTCCAGTTCTGCACCATGATAGTCTTGTGATCAAGTTGCAGATTGGAAGCACCCTTGTACGCCGAGTTCTGGTTGATGGGGGCAGTTCTGTGAACCTGATCATGTTGGATGCATTGAAGGAAATGGGTATAGGCCAGGATAAGCTGACCAAGAACTCTAATGTTCTGGTAGGATTCAGTGGCGAGACAAGCATACCTTGGGAGAGATCTCACTACCCACCTATGCCCAGGGAGTATCTTCTTTTGAGAAGTTTAATGTTATTGATTCTATGACCTCGTATAATGTTTTGTTAGGCAGGCCTTGGATCCACAATCTCAAGGCTGTGGCGTCTACTTACCATCAATGTGTGAAGGTCCCAACTCAATGGGGAGTTCTGGTGATAAAGGGAGAAAGGCAAACTGCGCAGGAGTGCTACAGAGCAGCCTTGAAGCCTCCTGCCACCAACAAAACTCTCGCATAGCAATTACAGAAACCAGTCAAGTCAGTAGTGGAACCAGAAGAGTCAGGATTGGAGATGGACCAGATCAGTGTAGACCAGAGCTACCCAGAAAAGAAAGTGTTAGTAGGCAGTGATGTACCATCCAAGATCGATCCGACCGATCGGTTTCCTCAAGTCTAAGAAATCAAGTTTTGCATGGAGCCACTTTGACATGATGGAATCACCCCGACGTTATCACGCACAAGCTCAACGTTGATCCTCGATGCAGACCGTGCACCGTAAACGCAGGAAGTTTGCGCCAGAGAGAAATGTTATCATCGATGAGGAAGTCCGAAGTTGCCGGACATGAATATGGTAAGAGAGGTAATGTATCCGACCGGTAAGCTAATGTGGTTGTTGTGCGTAAGAAGAACGGAAAGTGGAGAGTCCGTGTAGACTACACAGATCCGAACAAGGCATGTCCCAAGGATCCTTTCCCTCTTCCTCACATTGATGCTATGGTGGACAAGGCTCCGGCCATGAAGTTCGACTTTCATGGATGCCTCAAGTGGTTTTAATCGATTAAGATGTATCCTCCGCATCAGGAAGGACGCCATTCATGACGCATCGTGGTATCTATCGCTACACCGCTATGCCCTTTGGACTCGTGAAATCTTTGCCGTGCCACCTACCAAAGGCTAGTCAATATGATGTTCAAAGATCTAATCGGGGACACAATGGAGGTTTATATCGATGATATGGTGGTAAAGTCTAAAGATGCCAAAGATCACGTGAAGCACCTAGAGCAAGCGTTTGCAATTCTGGATAAGTTCAATATGAAGTCAATCCCACAAAGTGCAACTTTGGAGTATCTTCTCGTAAGTTCTTGGGTTACTTGGTCACCGTAAGAGGAATTGAAGCAAGTCGAGCATGTATAAAGGCGATCCTGGATCCGGAGCCCCGGATCTGTGGAAAGATATCCGAAGTTGACGGGAAGAGTAGCGACTCACGAGCAGGTTCATTTCTAGATCCTCGAAGGTGCAAACCCTTCTATGATATGCTCAAGAAGAACAAAGAGTTCCAATGGAGTGAGAAGCACGAGGAAGCATTCCAGGATCTCGAAAAGTTACCCGTCAACTCCACCGTTGCTGTCCAGACCAGAAGAGAAAGAACCGTTAAGTCTGCACTCACAATCACGAGCATTCGAAGAAGTGCGCTCGGGTCAGGAAGAAGATGGTTTGCAATATCCAATATACTACGTGAGTAAAAGCTTGCTAGATCTTTGAAACCAGGTATTCTCTTACGGAGAGGTTTGTTCTTGCCTTAATTATGTCAACTACTAAGCTTAGACCTTATTTTGAGAGTCATCATATACGTGTTAGAACTAACCTTCCAAGAAAGTCAGTCTTGAGAAAGCCCGAATCGTATGCGGGAGAATGGCTAAGTGGTCTGCGGCTCAAGACGCACGACATCGCTTATGAACCCGTAGCGACAATAAAGTCACAAGCCTTCGCGATTTTGTGGTCGATTTCACCCGACCCTGGAAGAAAGTGGTGCTATGGAAGTGTTGAAACTCACACAGGCGTAAAAGGAGAAACCTGGTGCCAGATATGCGATGGAGCAACTAATGTCGAGGTTCAGTCTGGGCATTGTCCTGAAATCGCCACAAGGGGACATACTAGCCCAGCCGCTGGGCCAGAATTTCAGACAACCAACAATGAAGCGGAATATGAAGCGTTAATTGCAGGTTTGATGGTCCAGTATTGGTCTTGGTGTCAAGAATTGGAGGTAAAAAGCGACTCTTTACTTATTGTTAATCAGTTAATGGTTCTTTTGCGGCCAAAGATTCTAAGATGTTGCTATACCAGAAGGTTAGGTCCTTGGTTTCGAGGTTTGACCAGTTTAGGATTGACCAGATCCCCAGAGACCGTAACTCACAGTGGACTCTTTAGCTAGTCTTGGCTCTAGTTTCAAACCTGCAGACTGACAGATTCCCATAGTACACCTCCTCGGACCTTCTATAGAGAAGTCCGATCCTGCTCAACCTCGTCTACCCCCACTCTTGTCTCTCGATCGCACCTTTTATGCTTTTCTTAGAGATGGTGTTTTGCCCCGCATGGACTTGAGGCCGTGAGCCTTTCGGCTTAAAGCCTCGAGGTATGTCTTGATTGATGATGTTTTGTTCAAGAAATCTATGTCAGGCCCATATCTGCGTTGCTTGGAACCACCGGTGAATCGAGCTCGGAAGAATTACATGAAGGAGATTGTGGCAATCCAGGTCGGAAGAAGCCTGGCCGCCAGAGCTCTCGATTTGGTTACTTCGCCAACTATGAGAAAGGAGGCCGTGGAGTACGCAAAGTAAATGTGAAGCATGTCAAAAGCATTCTCCAATGATCCACCACCACCGAAATTACGCACCCTATTTCTCGCACCGTGGCCTTTCATGAAGTGGGGCATGGACATAGTTGGAAAGCTTCCTATGGCTCCGTGACGTAAGGTCTTTATGTTGGCAATGATTACTTCAAGTGGATTGAGGTGAGGCATTGAAGTGTAACGAGAAAGGAAGTCATCTCATTTATCAAAAGGAACATCATTTGCAGATTTGGAATTCCAAGCCGATTGTATGTGACAATGGTACACGATTCGTAGGGAACAAGACTAGGCAGTGCAATGCGGCCTGGAATATTGAATCGCTTACTACGCACCAAGATATCCCTGTAATGGTCAAAGTAATCTAGTAACAAGATTATCATCAAAACCTTGAAGAAGAAGTCAAGAAACGACGAGGAGATGGGCGTAAGAGCTACCATTAGTTACGTGGTCGACGTAACTACACCAAAGAATTCCACAGGGCGGACTCCATTCTTTTGGTGTATGGTTGTGAAGCGGTGATTCCAAAGAAGTGTCTGCTCCAACAAAGAAGGTATGGTACGAACAGTTTAGAAGCTAACCCAGAGTTGATGTCTTCCAGTCTTGATCTTGCAGAGGAACTTAGAGATGCAGCCAGGATAAGGTTAGCTGCTTACCAACAGAATGTGGCCAGGACTTTCAACAAGCTTGTCAAGGCGAGTTTTCAGAGAAGGAGATTTAGTTACGAGGAAAGTCTTTGAAAACACAAAGGAAAAGTCTGCAGGAAAGCTAGCCCCGCTTTGGGAAGGACCATACTTGATTGATTACATTTGTAGGCCAGGGAGCCTATAGATTGGTAACTCTGGAGGGAGAGTTGATTCCTAGAGCATGGAATGCAACTAACCTCAAACTCTATCTTTGTTAATACGGTATTTTCAGTTCTGAACTTTCAATTCTGTAATTTCAATTCTGCACTCCTTAAATGTTTTTTGTAAATATTGCATTTTCTATTCAATAAAAACCATTGAACTCCAATGGTGTAGTTTAACTTTATTTCTAGTTTTGCAGATTACATCTTTGGTTCAAAAGTAAATATTTTCTATCACAAATAAAAACAAAGCAAATATAGTACGCTACATAATACAAATAAAGGAGTTTATCCTCCAGACTTGTTCAGGAGTTCATCCTCCAGTTCTACTCAGGAGTGAAACCTCCAGTTCTGGGCTTGGTCCCCAGCTTCTAAGGAACTTGTCTTCCAGACTTGAGCCTAGTCCTCAGCCTTGAGCAGCGATCTGCGGTGGAGATCTTCCTCCGGTCCACAGCGCGGCCCGATCTGCGAAGCGGCCAGTCTGCTGTGAGGATGCGTCCTGATTGACGGACCAGGGCTTAACCGTTAAGAGAGTCCTATAATATCCCTTAAGGTAAGCCATGATCATGCATACATAAGTGCAGGGTGTACACCGCGAGGTTAGTACATTCACGTAACAATAGAAGCAATAGAAGCAACAGATACGATAGTAGTTAAGTCCTTGGATCACCAAGGCCGACTAAATACTAAGCATCCGAATCGACAAAGCGGATTTGAAAAATGTCTTGCTCTGCAGACTAAGCAAAGTTCCACAAGAGCAAATGCATGTAAGTTCACAGAATAATTCTGGACACTGGACATACAAGTCCAGGCGGACCTGAATAGCAAATTGTTTGAATTTACACAAAATGTTCACAAGAGTAATTGTTTTTCATTCTTCTTCTTCTTGAAGGATTGTCATCACTGGGCATCTTCGGGCACCACCGTCACCGGTAGTAGAGCTCTCTTCTGATCGGTGCGGTGCTTCCTCTCCCGAACTGGCTGGGAAGAGCTGTTTAAATTTCTCCACAGCAGCATTAATATCCTACTCCTCACGCTCGGACTCAGAGGCACGCATCATTTGAATTCTGGTCTGGGCTGTGTAAAACAGCGCCAGATCAGTCTCCTGGTTCTGGAGTTGGCCCTCAAGCTCCTGAACACGCGCCTGGAGATTCTCATTCTCCGACCTCAACGAGGCGGACTCTCCTCGAACTTAGCGGCGATGGGCCTTGGCCTTCTCACCACCTCCTTCATCTTTGTCAGAGCTTTCTCCAAATGCATGCAAGCCTGCTTCTTCAGAGCAAGCTTGTCCTCCAGCGCAGAAACACGATTCCCAGAAGTGGATAGAATGTGCCCCAAGCTTGATATACAATCAAGAGTCTGCAAATTTTATGGTGTAAGGTACAATAGTGGTAGAATTATCATGAGCATTTGTACTAGAAGTAAGTCGTTACTACGAAAAGGCAGAGTGAGTGGCTCAACGCCTTGATTCAGAGAATCGATCGGTCGGATCTGGGTCGAACCTTTCTTCGCTTGTTGGATGATGTTCTCCACTTTGCTGATGGCGTCTTTGGATAGAAATGTCCCCAGAATGACAAACCTTCAATTTCTTCTATCTTCCTCTTCTTTGTTTTCTTGTCTGGTGTACTCTTCTCTGGCCCAACCTGAACCTTCACCTTGGGCTCCTCGACCTTCAACGCCTTGAACCCTGGAGTAGGAATACCAGTAGGAACAAACAAAGGCTTCACATCTGGACCCCACCAGGATAGCATCCATCTTCTCTTGAAGAAGAGTAGGATTCACCTACCCCTGGTATGTGGCTCAGAGGTTTCACCTAGCATAGACCACACTTGATTTAGAATCACCGATCCAGACCAGACTTGACCAATCTAGAAACAAAGGGAGAGACTTACCCTTGATGGCGTAAGTTTGAGCCACATGCACCTTCACACCTACTTGGTGGCCTGGCAGAAAGTAGGAAACCGCCTTGTTGTCCCCCTCGGACCAAGTCCTCTCCCCAAGAGGCAAGGCCATGAACGCAGCGACAATCCTAGCCTTAGAATCTTCGCAGCACAGTCGCCAAGAACTACTGGAAACACAGAACATAAGAAATCTTGAGACCTACCCAGAATAGAAAAGCTAGAAATAACAGATCTGAGTCAAGTGACTAACCTCTTTCACCAATAGGGTAGTCCAAACAAACCATTGTTCCCAGAGTATCGCTTGAGAAAAGGAAGCTTTGTCTTCCGGTCTTTATCATCCCCAGATCGATGCTCCACAAGATTGCTCGACCCTTCCCGATTCTCAAGATGAATCTTCCACTACTCGGTCCTCGCAGAATAGACGTTTTCGGATCTTGCACCGCCAATTGTAATCAACTTTGTGCGAGTTTATCAACCAGACAGATAATCTTCCACATGCTTGGCATGATTTGGCAAGGGCAAGCTTCATAGAGGAAAGCACCCCACTAATCCAAGAGTTCTGAGGATCCTCGGATGATCACGAAAGGGAACTCATAGATGCAGACTCCATCCAGGACAGGTCCAAGAAGTCGTAACATAATCGTCTCTGGGAACGAAAATTTCAAATAGATTCAGCACGATCCGATGATCTTTCAGTGTTTAATGATTGTTTGAGAAAGGGTGTTTTTGGTTTCGTCATCAAAAGAGTCGCCTTTGATGAATTTGTGATCACCATACAAGATTTCATTAATCTCGATGAGTACAAGATCAGTGTCTTGTTCAGCCATGATTTTCAGATGATTTTGGTTTGATTTGAATTGATGATCGAAAAAGATGACAAAGGAAGAAGATGATGAACAGTAGAAGGTAAAAGATAAAGTTGGCAAGGTGAGTTTTCTCGAAAATTTACTGAAGGCTTCTATTTATAGTCAAGGATAAAAGAGTTCAAGTGGGACTAGAATTTCACCGTTGGTAAAATTCAAAGTACCCCAGAATTAGCCGTTGCTACTATTCAGGATGTCAAATCAGGTTTAAATTCTCAACTACTTCTGATTCACTCATTATCTCTTTGAATGTTGTGCACAAGTCTGGGTGAGTACATAGTTGTTTTTCGAATTTATAGCCGTTGTTTCTGCTCTAGTCTGTTCTGTATAGAAGTATTTGTACAGGATTGTTTCCTCAAGATTGCTGAACGCTGCACTTGAGAAAACAAGGGGCATTTGTTATGACCAGATTTTACACAGCCCAGAATTGGCAGTTCTGGACAGACGACATAAATACGGTACAGAGCAGGAAAGAAGAACAATAGCAGTTATAGCCCAGAACAGGTCAGAAGAGGCATGGCAGTTATGGTCAGCAAAGGTCAACTATGACGGTTACAAAGATCATGGGATAATGGAAGACATTCAAGCTGAGCAGAAGTGGAGTCAATGGAAGTTATTTAACCGCCAAAGATAGTGGAGATCATGGAGAACGTGCCCTAGAAAATAGGAACTGATTCGCAGCTTGATTTGCCTATATATAGAGGCTCATTTCTACGTTTTTGATCATCTTTTTACTCTCATTAGCATACTCAAACACACGATAATTATACTACGGTAAAACATAGTCAGTTCTGTATATCTGCTACAGAAGTGATCAAACTCTCACAGTTGTATTCTGTAACCCCAACTCTGATATTAATAAAAGTACTCCTGGCTTGGTAGCCCGCAGTTTTCCCCATCTTCTTCTCGGGGCTTCTGCGTCATCAAATCCTGTGTCCTTAGTTCTGTCCCATATAGCTCAGTTCTGTTCTGTTCCGCAATTAGTACTAGTTGATCCACTTTTCACTCTCTTCATACTTGTTAAGTTTTTACCAAAACAGACTGACATGTCCTTAAACATGTTCATGGGCCGGCATGCCCCTAAACCTGCTATTTCTCTCCACAAAAATCAAAAGCAATTCATGGACCGACATGTCCTTAAACATGTTCATGGGCCGGCATGCCCTTAAACGTGCACATTCCATAAGCAAACACAATTCATGGGCCGGCATGCCCCTAAACATGCATCCACCAAACACAATTCATGGACCGGCAGGTCCTTAAACATGCTCATGGGCCGGCAAGCCCCTAAACGTGCACATTCACCACAAAAAAAAAAAAAAAACGCAAACACAACTCTTGGGCCGGTATGCCCTTAAACATACATTCTCGAACTACGCGGTTTGATTCCACTTTTCGTGGATACGAGGCTGACTTTGCAAAAAGCGCAACCGATATTCAACACAAAAATGGCGCCTCCAAAGCTTAAAAAGGCTGAGGATATAGTCAACACAAAAACCGTCTCATAACCTAATGGGTTAACATAAGGCGATATTCAACACAAAAATGACGCGTCTAAAGCTTAAAAAGGCCAAGGACATAGTCAACACAAAAATTCGTTTTTTAACCTAAGGGTGAAAAGAACGACATTCAACACAAAACGACAAACCCAAAGCTTAAAAAAGTCGAGGGAATAGTCAACAAAAAATTTCCTAAAAACAACAAAAACCATGCTTGCATTCTAAACCTTTGAAAAAAGATTAGAGCCAAGGAATTTCACACAAAATAACAAGCAAAATGGTGAGTCGTAAATAAAAACCTCGATTTTTATTAATCTTAAAAGAAACGGTTACATTTTGGATTTTTCAAACATAGGAGCATAACTACGACCTTAGAAATACACTAACAAACACTATATATTACAATACGAGTCCCAAGATGTACATCGGGTTTAGGATAGCTAATATATTACATAATACAACATAATACTTAACATAATACTAACAAAGCACACATAAACTAAAACCAGGTTACTCTCCGGCCGACTCAAAACCTTCCAAATTGAATAGGGGAGCACTAACCCTCAACCCCTACTGGCGACCCCAACATTACCATGACGATCCGGAGCACTGCCCTGGAATACGGCGGCGACGATCGAACACGATTCACCGCCGAGAGGCACCGAAGCTCAAGCGCCACCCCTACCACTATTGCGCCCAAAGCGGATCGGGTCAGTGGCGGACGTCGGCGGAGGCTCGTTAAGCTCTATGGCACTGAGACGAGCCCTCTCCACAAAGACTTTCAAAGAACGGTCCATTTGGAGTAAGCCCTCGACACCGGATCGTCCCAGAGTACGACCACAAGCCACTTAGGACGCATGATCCAACCATCGACCCACTCGTCGGCCACCTGGTTATTTAACACAACCATGTCCTCGTACCTTCGTGTCCTGGCCAGGAATGAATCGTGCATACCCTATCTGTCGCCTCACTCCGCAGGGATGGATGTAAACCCCATCTCGAACCCACACAATAGGACCCCGGAGGGCCATCACCATCGCGCTCGCCGTCACTGCGACCACTCCCCACCAGGATACCGACCAACGGATGGCACATGACCTCACAAACTTCGGAAATAGTCATTAGGGCGCTCGTCTGGACCCGACCATCGCATGTAACGATTGGTAACGCCTCCTGCGACATATTCGCCATCAAAGCCAAGGTCGTTCAACACACTTAGACGCTCCATCAGCCACACCTGGAGGATCAATGGACACCCTCGGTACGCATGTTCCCTATTACATGCCCGGTCGTCCAATCCAAGGATCGTCTCAGCCAGAATTAAAGCAGAAGGATTGCAACCTATTTCCATCTGCTCCACAACAGCAATTAAACGCGGATCTCCCAACAACCCCTCGGACACAGAGTCCGGGAACATATAGCAATGAACCAAGCAAAAAGCCAAAGCCCTTCTCCTAGCCACAGCAGAGATATGCCCGTTTGCATTATTCCTAAACCATTGACACAAACGATAGAGGTTGATACGGTTCCCAACAAATAACTCTTCCACCTCATCACGGGTCATCTGGAGATAATTCTGAACCTGCCTCTTGTAGCCAAGTTCCTGCCTGACACATACAGGCAGGCCAATCCGCGTCCACCCGCCAATGGCCCCAAACTCCTCGACTAAGGGACAAACCTCTCCGCAAGGAAAGCGGAACACGTGAAGGCTTGGATCCCAATACTCAAGACAAGCGTCCAGGAACTCGTACTCCATTCGAACCTGCCTTAGCCCACGAAATACGCCAACTCCGCAATCTTTCAAGAGCTTCTTCTCGCCACCCGATAAGGACGCACACCAACGACGCAAGTTTCCTTCAAAACTCTCCATAACTCGACGAATGTTCCGTAAATATTCTGAATATTTTTGGAAAATCGAGAATAGAAGACGAGAGGATGAGTGAAATGAACTAACTTAGCCCTCCTTTTATAGCCGAAATTTGCAAGACGAAATACAACACAAAAACTTATACGCTGGTGAACAAGCGATTAAAATAAATCAAACAAAAACCACAAAACAAAATTCTAATCGCCTGTAAACAGGCGATTAAAAATGAAATCGCCTGTTTACAGGCGATTTTCTTTTTCTTTTCTGACAAAATTATTCGATTTCTTACACTTCTTACACACCTACACCCAAATTTTTTTTAACTTATTACCCCTACACTATTTTTACCGACCTCCTAATCTGACGTTTACGATCCCGTCGCGTCGTCTCGATTGGCGTAATTGACTCCCGTCTTTCGTATTTTTCAAAACACAATAATCACACAAAAATTTAACCCAACACAAAATATGATTTTCGCATTCACAATTTTCGTCTCAAAACGTCGTTTTAGCTCAAATTTGTGCTATGTCAAAAACGTCTTTTCCACGAGTCTAGAATATTTTCTAAACCAGCATTTTTCAAAAACTTTTCATTTCGCATTTAATTTGGTCATTAGCGAGTCAGCCTCAATCGAGACGTATATATATGCTTTTACGACTAACAATGTTTTGCAGGTACGCTCGGCAAGCAAATACGCAAGGATTTCAGACCCGGCTACGACGCAGTAATGCCTTTTTGCAACAAGACAAAATAACCAAATTATACCCGTAAACGCCTACAAGTCCAAAAACCAACCAACCATAACAAATCCTGATACATAAACCGTTACCAACAAATACTAATACTCATAATACAAGTCCAAATATACAAGTCCAAGCCTACTACGATCGGGTCACGACGCCGCAAGACAAAGACGCAGGAATCAATCTCAAAGACGTGCTCTATCCAGCCTCAGATATCGACTTCTCCAGCTGGCCTCGACTCCTCGCCAGCCTTCCTAAGATGCTGGGCAGCCTCCAGCTGCCCGCGATCTCGCCTCTCCTCACCCGACCTGGCTAACTCATGTCGCGCCTCGGCCGTCTTCGCGCTCGCAGCCTGCGGCAACAACCTTTCATTCACAACGCCGCCATCGGCCGGTCGCCCGCCACACCTCCTGCGGACCTCACCACACCGCAACAATGCGAGAAATCAATTTAGCTCGGGGCTATACTCAAAAATGCTGACAGAGTTTGACTAATGATTTTACACTAAAATCTTACTCAAACTGGGGCTATAATCAAAAACCTGCTGACAGAGTTTGACTAATGATTTTACACTAAAATCTTACTCAAACCTGGGGCTATAATCAAAAACACCTTGACAGAGTTTGACTAATGATTTTACACTAAAATCTTACTCAAACTGGGGCTATAATCAAAAACCTTGACGAGTTTGACTAATGATTTTACACCAAAATCTTACTCAAACCGGGGCTATATACTACATAACACTCATCTTTGTACAAAGAAGAAAGTGAATACCTTTCTCACGCGCGGATCCCACCTCTCAAGACCCGCATCGGTGACCACGCAGACGAGGAAGGCTGCAAAGACGATCGAATGAGCGTACTCGTGAACAACCGGCAGTCCTCAACGAGCGGAGGAGGCCGAACTCAAGGTCAGGGTCACGTCGCTACAAAACAAAAATAGGATAAATTTTTGCTTCCTAAAACCAAAACACATACAAGCAAAAGGGATAAACAAGCATACCTCGATCACAGCATCAGCAAGGGCATGCTGTGCCCAAGTCACGTAATCCTCATCCCGCCGCAAAGAAGGAGTCGGACTCACCCTCGTGATACACGCCACGACGCCATTAGCGCCGGGCTGCCTCCACTAACAAAACCGAGGGCGAGAGGAGCAGTACGATGAAGCCGCCGCGACCTCGCTCACGCAGACAGACGCTCACCCAAGAACCAGTACGATCCGTACTGGGTCTCAATGTACAGCCGCCGCCTGTCAAGGGGACCAAAGCGAGCTGCAATCGTCGGAGGAACGCCGGTAAAATTCCTCCAAGGGTCGCGAACAAACTACAAAACAAAACCAAATTATAAACCACAAAAACAAACCCAAAAACAAGCTACAAAAAGACCAAAATACAAAACACGATCACCCTTACCTTATCCATCGTCATCCCGTTGAAGCGTACACGAGCCGCGTCATAGTTCAGGCCAATACCCCTCCGATCCGCTGTCGCATACGCATGGAAAGCCGGTATGTAGCCGTCCTGGAACGTGTCCCGGAGCGAGAGGGAAGTGAGCATAGCACCAAGCCTGCAAGCAAACAAAACACACGTTACAGAAGAAAAGCAGAAACAAAACAACAAAAACTACAAAAATCGAACCTTACCTCCATCAGAAGACCAGGGCCCACAAGCGACACATCCGAATCCTCGTCAATCCGATCAGGGCGCACTGCGTCCCTCAGGTAACGGATCAACAGACCCAGAGCAGGAGTCACCCAGTCAAAGTCACCTAGGCGTGACATGTCTGACAGCGCCATCAACACAGCCGTCGACGCTCGCTCCCCCTTGTCGCCAAAGTGGGTGGCCGTCAGGAACCACCACAACCACAAGACCCTCTGCTTCGGCCGCCGAGTAGACCCTTTCTTCTTCCTCCTCCCCTCGAAGTCGAAACCATATGGTACGAGGTCAAACGTGTGCTCCTCGACCTACCCGCACTTAACCCCGTCGCCAATCAGACGCACGACACATGGGCTAGCAATAGGAGGTCGCTCACGCCCCCAGCCAAGTACACCCTCGCCATGAGGCGACCCAGAATACCGCCCACGAAGAAAGAGTCACGCCAACCTCGTAACCAGGCATGTGGAAGGTGTTGGTCGTATCCCAAAACCTATCCAACAACGCCTAAATACGGTGAGGCGCGAGTTCACCCGCTTGCCCGCACCTCCTCCACTTCGCACCAAGGGACCGAAAGTCGTCCCCAAGCACTATGTCCCGCTCCTCCTGGGTAAGCCTACCCTCAAAACGCCAAACACCGTCAGGAACCTGCAGAAGGTCCTCATCGAGCCTAATCTGAAGCCGACCTTCCCTCGGATCGACAAATGCTCCAAGGGACTCCAAACCAGAGTCACGCCATCCCAGTCCAAGGCCACCTGTGACCACAGGCGTGGACCGTGAGGATAGTCAGGCCTCGCGCCCAACTCGTCAACCATCCCCATGAAAACCTCGGTCGCGGCCTCAAGACTTGCCGCACCTGCATCCTGGGCCTCGCCCTCAGCCTCACCTCGGCCTGCGCCTCGGCCTCGGCCTCATCTGAACTCCGCTCCCCGAGCATGGCTCAACGACCCGACCTGGCGGCCGCGGCGGCGGCAATGACAAAGCGGCGGCGTCAAGAAGCGGCTGGCGGCGGCGGCCGCGGCGGCCTCTCGATCTCAACCTCGGCGACCACCACTCGGCCACAGTCTCGTCAGGAACCCCCTCCTCGTCACTCGAAGACTCCTCCGACCGGAGTGTCCTCGTAACGGCTCCCCCGGCCCCGAGCACGACCACGCCTCGCGGGACCTCCACGGAGCTCCTCGCCCAACCTCCTCAACAACACCGGGCGACCTCGGCCTGCGTCCGGCCACCACCCTCGGCGAAGAACACGAGCTCGACGCCTCGGCTGCCGCCGCGCGGCCACATCCACCTTGCGCTTCTTGGCCTCGGGTTCCTCCGACCGCGACCACGGCCTAACCTGGCCCCCTCCAGAGCCGCAGGGCCCTCGGCAACGCTGCGGTACGCCCTCGCGGCCTGCGCAGCGACACCATCACGACCGCCGGCCTCGGCCTCTGAGCCACAGGCGCCCTCTCCAAAGACCGCCACGCCACGCCCCTGCAGAGACCTGCAGCCTACGCCCGACCTCGCCACGGCCTCCCGGGAGCCTCAGACGTCTCCGCAGCGGCCACGCCCGCGCCCGCAAAGACTCGAGGCGACACTGGGCACGACCTCGGCCACCAACAGGAGACCTCGGCGACCAAGCAGGCCTCCACTACCGCGAAGCGTCACCGTAAGATCAAGGCCCGCCAACGACGGCCTCTCACGCACTACATTAGCTGAAAAAGCAGGCGACTCGGCAGCAACGTCACGACCCGCACCACTAACTGGCGGCTCAGGGCCACCAGGAACAGCACCACGGCCCACGCCTCTAGCAGGAAGCCCAGGCGACGCACCAACAACACTAGCACCACTAGCGTAAAAGGTCGGAGACTCGCGGCAAGACTGGAACTCACCGGCGTCGTAGAAACCCTGGCGTCGGAGGAAAAGCTCGCCAGGTCCGATCGAGACGGACCGCTTTGAAACCTCCAAGGGCGCAGCATCCCCGGCAGAGTGTGCTCGCCTCGAACAAAGAAAGTCAACTCCACCAATACCCGATCCATGTCACGGAAGTAGGCGCTGAGGCGTAGGATCACCGCACAAGATTCAAAGACATACTCGTAAAACTAAGAACAAAGAAATCATTCTAGAAAGATCAAGACAAAGCGACAAAAAGCAAGCCATAGGCCCATTTTTGTGAGATAAGGCCAAAAGCGGGCGAAGCACGGGAGGCCAAAATCCATGAGACGATATCGATATATACGTCCCTACTCGATCAAGTTAAGAGCAAGCACGCACAAAGCAAGCAGAGAATTGGCCAAAACAAGAGAAGCAGGCCTTTTAAACCAAAAATAGCGAGAAGAGGGAAAACGCCACGTAAAGCGAAACCCATATTTGTCGACACAAACCCAACCCATAAATCACAATAAGCTCATGTAAAAATTTTCATGCAAACGATGTCCGAACACCTCGGTGAATAGCTTTTACAAAACACCTCCAAACTACAAACGGCCTTTTCTTGACCATAACTCAACCCAAAAAGCCCCACTTCCCACAAAACAACCCTAGCCAACACAGACGACATACATTACCATACATTCCATGAGCTGGCACTAAAAGCGAGGAAAAGCGACTTTTGGAAACCTAGCCTAAACTACAAAAACGCCTCCAAAACACCCCCAAGCAACACATTTCCTACAAAACAAGACCAAAAGTGTACCATACTAGCCATGAAAACACAATCTGAGAATTCGGGCAAGTTTTGAACCTGAAAATTTCAACCAAAATCGCCCTTATACCAAAACGCATACGAAAATGACGTTTTGAGCCGTTCTTCGCACACAAGCCACCCAAACCTCCACACAGGCATACTACAACACTTTCAAAATAACCAAGCCACTCGGGATCGCCTTACGCTTACAAAAGCAGAGCACAAGCCCGACTTAACCCCCTTTCATACGGTTTCACCCCAAACGAACCGTTTTTCGCATGAATTTCAACAAACCAAACTCACCAACACGTTATACTACTAATGGGTAAGCTACACTGGAGTTTTGAGCCATTTTCGAGACATTTTCAAAAATGACCAAAATGCCCTCCGACTCAAAACGCATTTAAAATCGAGACCACAAGCCGGGTTTTCACACAACGACAAAGAAGACAAGCAATGCAAGCACAATACCAACCATGGCTAACGTTTTCAAGCAAGGACGAGAGCTAAACTAGAATCAAACCGACATTTTCGACCCAAACCCTAGAAAACGGTATTTCGAGTTAAAACCGACTCAAACAAACTTCAAAACCCGAAAAACCAAGCGAGTTGGATACGTACCTTGGTTCATGATGAATTGTAGGAGTCGAAAAATCGATTTTTGAACAAGAAAATCGCCAAGACGAGTTTTAGAGGGTTTCGATTTTGTTTTTTAATTTCGGATGAAATGAATAAGACTCCCCTCTCTTCCCCGATTTTTATACAAATTCACAAAACAAAAACAAAATCGCCAGTTTACTGGCGATTTTATTTTTGTTCCATGGGTTTCTGTTTGGTTTTGGGCCATTTCCTCGGCCCAATACACCTTCCAACCCATTTTTAAGCACGATTTCAACCCAACCAACAAAAACACGTAGCCTCCTCACGAGACGTTCATAAAAACCTAACTTTTTATGAGAAAAACACGTAGCCTCCTCACGAGACGTTCATAAAAACCTAACTTTTTATGAGAAAAACACGTAGCCTCCTCACGAGACGTTCATAAAAACCTAACTTTTTATGAGAAAAACACGTAGCCTCCTTACGAGACGTTAAAAATACAAAAACACGTAGCCTCCTCGCGAGACGTTCATAAAAACCTAACCTTTTATGAGAAAAACACGTAGCCTCCTCGCGAGACGTTCATAAAAACCTAACCTTTTATGAGAAAAACACGTAGCCTCCTCACGAGACGTTCATAAAAACCTAACTTTTATGAGAAAAACACGTAGCCTCCTCACGAGACGTTCATAAAAACCTAACTTTTTATGAGAAAAACACGTAGCCTCCTTACGAGACGTTAAAAATACAAAAACACGTAGCCCCCTCACGAGACGTTCATAAAAACCTAGCCCTTTTTATGAGAACCACAAAAAACACGTAGCCTCCTCACGAGACGTTCATAAAAACCTAGCCCTTTTTATGAGAACCAAAAACACGTAACCTCCTCACGAGACGTTCATAAAAACCTAACCCTTTTTATGAGAAATACAAAAACACGTAACCTCCTCACGAGACGTTCATAAAAACCTAACCTTTTATGAGAAAAACACAGTAGCCTCCTTACGAGACGCTCACAAAAATCTAAACCACTCTTATAAACCAAACCCCAAAAACGCCGTAACCTCTTCTACGAGACGTCCAAAGAAGGAAAGCAGAGCAAGGAGCGCAAGCTTAAGCGAGCAAAGCAAAGGAGCGCAAGCCGCCGCAGCAAAGCAAAGGAGCGCAAGCCGGCGCAAGCAAAGCAAAGGAGCGCAAGCCGGCGCAAGCAAAGCAAAGGAGCGCAAGCCGGCAAGCAAAGCAAAGGAGCGCAGCCGGCGCAAGCAAAGCAAGGAGCACAAACTAAACACAAGCAAGGCGCCACCGGGAGTACTCAGGCCACATGCGGTCGACATGCCCTTAAACATGTAGGACCGTCATGTCCTTAAAAACATGTCGCCCCTCCTCGCATTTCCGACGCTAAGTCCTCGTCTCTCCCATAAGACACATGCTTAAGCCGCCAGGTAGTATCGAGACTATAATGGTCCTGGATACTATCTTTAAGTTTGATTAACGCTTTGTCCAAGCTCGGTCAACCGGGGGCTCAGTAGATTCCCGTCACCGTACCCCCGAAAAACATACCCGATGATGAAAAGGACTCTCATGCATGCTTTTAAAAGAGTCGAAACGGTACAAAAGTGTCTAAAACGTATTAGTCATTTTTAGCGTATTAATTTGGATTTGCATAATCATGAAAATGAATGTCAATTTTTAGTCATCATGAGCGTAACACGAGCACAATATAGGAACGTCTTATTAAGCCAAGCCACAAAAACAGCCCAACTAGCTACAAAACGGCCCAAACTTACAAAAACGACCCAAAAACGCACACCAACACAACACATAAAACGGGCCAAAGTGCGTCCCGTGTCACATTTTCACAAAATTAAACTTTACAAAACCATAAAATAATATACCTTAATATTATTTTATTTCGAGCCAAAACCGAAAAACACGACAAAAACCGAAACACGAAAACCGAAATTCGGACCAAAACTGAGCAAATACTTAGCCCATAAGTAAACAACAAAACATAATCATTACTTAATCAAAACATCCAAAAAACCAAATGGCGGCATAAAACAACCCACCAAAACAAAAAAAGAATCGCCTGTGGACAGGCGATTAAGTTTCTAATCGCCTGTTAACAGGCGATTATAAACTTCTCCCATACAGCCGCCTTTTTGATTTTTCTTTAAAAATATCCAACTCAAGCAAACTTAAACGCCTGTATACAGGCGATTAAGTTTTGTTATCCCACAGAAACCACCAAAACTCTATAAATACCAACCCACTTCATTCATTTTCAATACCCGGTTTTTAGCACTTATACACTATTCACAAAATCCACTCAAAAATACCGTCTTTACATTTTCGAAAGGTAAACATTTTACCTACGGGCTAGACGTTTGAGACTCGGACAATGGGGTTACATTAACCCCAAACCCGATATTGGCACTAGCGAAGCCGTATTCGTAATACGGTTGTAGCAATTCCTGATTCATAATCCGCCTAAACCCCGCCAATATCGCATAAATAAACGACTCATTATCACTAAAGCAAACCGACGCCACTTTTATAATTATGCAAGTCCTCATTCATGCATTAAATAACGACTAGAATCACGGATCCAACACTAAATTGTACCGCTTCATAGAGTCTTTTAGCATGTCAAACCGAGGGTTTTTCACAAATTTAATACGAGGTCGGAAAATAACGTCTATAGTAATAATTTAGTCAATAAATTATTATTTAACGACATTTCCTATAGCAATATGTCATTATTTTGACAATTTACATTATTTATGCATTTTAATCGAGTCATGTTTATTCGCACTTATGACGTGGCGTGACTTTTAGCCCAAATATCGAAATTAAGCAAGTGTTTTCAAATTAGTAGAGACTACTCTTATGTAGGCTTTTTGATTCTTGTTTTCAAAACTCATTTTGTCAAAACTTTCAAAAGTAACCTCACTCAGAACCCCTTCTGCGGTTTCAAACCTCAGTTGATAGTATCGACGCACCTTGAAATCTGAGACACTCGTGTCTTGTATTTCAAGACGCGTTGAATAGGTTCCAAATTCCTTTAATATTTGGTGGCGACTCCGAAAATACATTTTCAAAAAAGATTTTCTACCTTTCTTTTTTGGTCACAAATTCATGCAATGATCTCCCCCATTTTTACAAAACTTCGCACTTTTTCCTCAAGGCGAGATTCTCGCTTCTGCCGCTCAAGACGGGCGAGGCTCTGGGCGCATAGCAGGGCGTCGATAGGTTTTCCCAAAAGGAAAAGATTTTCCCGGTACCTTCAGGACGACATGTTTTTAAGGACATGACGGTCCTACATGTTTAAGGGCATGTCAGCCTGCATGTGGCCTGAGTACTCCCAGCTGGCGCCTTGCTTGTGTCTTCGCTTGGGCTTCTGCTTGTGCTTCCTTGCTTTGCTTCGTCGCTGGACGTCTCGTAGCAGAGGTTACGCGTTTTTGGGCTTGGTGTATAAGAATGGTTGGTGTTTTTGTGAACGTCTCACAAGGAGGTTACGCGTTTTTGTATTTCTCATAAAAATGGTTGGGTTTTTATGAACGTCTCGTGAGGAGGCTACGTGTTTTTGGTTTTTGTGAACGTCTCATAAGGAGGTTACGTGTTTTTGTTTTCTCATAAAAAGGGCTAGGCTTTTATGAACGTCTCGTGAGGAGGCTACGTGTTTTTGTTTTCTCATAAAAAGGGCTAGGTTCTTATGAACGTCTCATGAGGAGGCTACGTGTTTTTTCATAAAAAGGGCTAGGTTTTTATGAACGTCTCGTAAGGAGGATACGTGTTTTTGTATTTCTCATAAAAAGGGCTAGGTTTTTATGAACGTCTCGTGAGGAGGCTACGTGTTTTTCTCATAAAAAGTTAGGTTTTTATGAACGTCTCGTGAGGAGGCTACGTGTTTTTCTCATAAAAGGTTAGGTTTTTATGAACGTCGCGTGAGGAGGCTACGTGTTTTTCTCATAAAAGGTAAGGTTTTTATGAACGTCTCGTGAGGAGGCTACGTGTTTTTCTCATAAAAAGTTGCTAGGTTTTTACGAACGTCTCTTGAGGAGGCTACGCGTTTTTGTATTTCTCATAAAAAGGGTTAGGTTTTTTAATGAACGTCTCATAAGGAGGCTACGTGTTTTTCTCATAAAAGGTTAGGTTTTTACGAACGTCTCTTGAGGAGGCTACACGTTTTTGTATTTCTCATAAAAAGGGTTAGGTTTTTATGAACGTCTCGTGAGGAGGCTACGTGTTTGTAACACCCCGTGTTAATTTAATTCAATA
Source organism: Dianthus caryophyllus (assembly GCA_023091065.1). Lineage (NCBI taxonomy): Eukaryota > Viridiplantae > Streptophyta > Magnoliopsida > Caryophyllales > Caryophyllaceae > Dianthus > Dianthus caryophyllus. The sequence goes on from CM041521.1 coordinate 19,430,222, forward strand.
ATTAGCCATCAAGTACTAATTTCAAGTCTTAAATCTAATCTTAACCTTTTAGCCTTCCAAAATCTCTATTTTTGCAAAACTTTCGTTTTGTAAAAATTATCGACTTCCTTTAAAATTTTAAAAATTTTTGAATAATAAAATAAATATTTTAGTTTTAGAATTCAAAAGTAGGAATATTTCGAAAAATAGTCAAACGCGCACGCTTTGACTTTTATTATCGCTTTTGACTCCCGACTTTTTAACACCCGGTGTTATTTCGTGAAAAACATTTTAAACAAATATCAATGGGACATTACTAGCATCAATAGTAATTTTGACTCAAATAAACTCAAGTAAAACCAATTTGATTCCTTTTGTTTCCTAATTACTTTTATTTAAACATTATTTTTATAAAAACCTAAACATATGTTATACATTACTTAACCAAACTTCCTAACATCTTCCTCATTATTTTCGAAGTCTAAAACACTCTCATTTTGCTCTTCATTTTGCCGAGCTCTTTGCTCTCTTTTCTCCCTTTGTTTTTCTTTCATTTTTCTCCTAAAACTTCTAAATTAAAACCCTAAATATTACTCTAATAGTTCACTAGTATTCTAAGCTTGTTCTTGGGTATTTGGAGCTCACTTTGTTACGGGTTTTTGAAGGTGAAGACGGGTATACGGGTGAAGAACTTGACCTTGATAACATCATAGATCCGGATAACCGATAAGCTTGCCGATCGAGGTGACTAACTATATCTCATATTAGCCTCTTTGTAAATTAATTTGATTTTTATTATAAGTTTTATGAGTATGATTTTTATGCTAAAATATGTTAAACATCATGAATATGTGTTTGTATGTTATGTGGAGTATAATAAAATGATAATAAATAAGTAATATTGATAATAGCTAAGTTGTAGTAATATGTTCATAAGTTTAGCTAAATTATTTTTGAGCATTTTTAATTATGATTCATATGATTTTTATGTTTAGTTATGTTTTAGTTAAGTAGTAATCATATATAAAAATTATGTGAAATATTAACAATGAGTTTAAAGTGATTAAAAATCGAAAACGAAAATATGTGGGTGTGTATTGTTCCTCACGACATCACCCCTTTTATTTTCTTAAATTTTCACTTTTAATTTTTGTAAATAATATGTTATGTTAAGTTAGTATAAAATGGATGTTACCATGTAAAAAGAATTAAATTAGAAAAATAATTTATAAGTTGTTAAAAATGAAAATGGTGTTCTTGAGCTTTATTTTGATCTTCATGTGTGTTCTTCATTTTTGCTCACTTGATTTTGTTTTAGTTTATGTTTGTTATTAATTCTTGTTTATGTTTAGTTATTGTGTTAATATGTTGTTAGTATTATGTTATAAATCAACTTAAACGTTATAAATCTTTACGAATTAAAAGTTAGAAATTTAAAGTGTTGAAAAACAATATTCATAAATGTAAATGAAATTTTTAGTAAATTTCATTTTAGTTTAAATCGTTTTAGTATAATTAGAATAATTAAAATATAAAGACTTTAAGCTAAAAACCGATAAAATCGAAAAATGAAAATTTGGAAACACCATGGACATGCTCACGGCATTCCCTTCATTTTTAGGGTTAAATTTTGTTTTTATCACTTTTTAGTTTATTGTTAAAATAATTTAATTAGTAGTTAATAAATTGAATTAAGGAATTAAAAGAAATAAATCAATTTTGACATGTATATTAATCCACACGGCATTTCTATTTAAATTGACTAAATTTGACGAAAATGAAAATATTACTAAGTCACTAAAGTTTAATAGTTATTAGAATTGAAATTTTGTATAAATCGTTTTAGTTATAAATGAAATATAATAAACCGATAAAAATGAGTAACCGTTATAAAAATGAACTAAATCGTGTGCTACTGCCTTTGCAAATATTGGACTGTTGAACTTGGACATACGGACTAAAATGAACCATCCACGATACTATTATTTTAAAATGAAAATCACTAACTTTAGTAAATAGACGACTAAATTTAACTGAGTCTCATTTTAAAATAAATATCATTGATCATTTTTACAAACCGAACTTAACGTTTTTAAAACTAGACTTTTAAAATATTTCCAAAAATCACTAAGTACAAAACGAACTTAACGACTTTGAAACTAGAAATTTATACTTAGAAAATAAAAAGGTTTAGTTTTATACGTAAAATATCTGAAGTATAAATACCTAAAATATCTTAAGTATAAAAATACGTGCAAGTATAGGAATACGTATAAGTATAAAAATACGTATAAAATACGAAGTATAAAAATACGAATACGTATAAAAATACGTATAAAATACGGTGAATAGTGAATAGTGAATAGTGGAAAGTGAATAGTGAAAAGTGAATAGTGAAAAATTTACGAAACTTGTAAAACAAGTTACGTCTCAAAGTTCAAGGGTATTTCACATTCCAAATTCAAATTTTGAAATATTGAAAATAATTGAAAATTTTACTAAGTATAGAAAATTGTAAATGAATAAGTAAAGGATTTAAAGTGTTTTGAAAAACACTTAAATAAAATTTGACATATTAATAAACATATCAATTTAGAAACTTAAAAACGTTAATAATTTACAACACTTCAAATAATAAACGAACGTGTTATGTGATCATATGAAACCTACAATTCAAATAAAACGTTTGACGCTGAGACTAGGAGAGTCTAGTAACATGTGATATGTAAATATCGAATAAATAATGAATATTAAGTAAGTTAAATGAAAGGTCAAGCTTGGGCCTCAGATAAGGGAACGTCAATCGTGAGTGAAGTGGGGTTAAGATAGTCTTGTAGCGGACGCCACTATCTCGGTCTCTGACATTGGTCATCCCGGTTAGTGTGGTTCAGCCGGTAGCATTATGTGCTTATGCGCTCTACCCATGCCGTTACACCTTAAGTCGTATAGCCTGTTCCGTACAAGATAATGAATATGGCAATCCTTTTGGATCAGGCTTTAGGAAATAGTCGTTTTATCCAGAGTTAAGGTGCTCTATGAATAGCATAGCCTACTCTTAACGTGGATATTAGTGTACATGTACTAGACTAGGGTTTTATTCCCCTATTTCGCTAAAGTTACCAGGGCCACCGTGACATTATGTGCTTATGCGCTTTGGCTGATTCCTGTCTCCTTCTTGAGTTTAGTCTTTATTGACGCGACACTAGCATTCGTTCTTACCACATGTACGGATCACTTGACGAGATTGTATCGAAGTTGAATCATTTCGAACACAAGAGGATGAGATGCAAGTATTATAGTATTCGGCGTGGTTTACGAGTCGAGTAAGTCTCTGCACTATGGAAGTGAGATGCAATCGATCAGAGTACAAAGGCCTACTCAGTGGTCAGGCTCGTAAGCAGTATGTGTTGTCTGTTGTATGATTAAATGAGAATGAGTGTGTACCATCTTCGAAAACTAAAGACCACAAATTTCTGAAGTGAATCGAGTCTGCATGATGTGAATGACATCAGATGTATGCGTCATTTGCGATCTGATATCGCGTTGTAATCCTGTGGAATTATTGTGATACTATTGCTATGCTATTATATGTTATTTGCTTTCATAACTGAATATCATGCTTATATGATTTATCGCTTTAAACCGCATGCTTATTATGACTGATATGTCTTTATATGCTATTTGTAATAAGCATGTTTACCGTTTTATCATAATGTTATAATTATAAAGCGATAGTAATAAACCAAAGAAATTGAAATCGAGGGTAAGTATGAGCATAGCTAGTCACTGTCCGCTCAGCGGGCATCCCCCCAACAGTTTATTGTGCAGGAAAAGCGTGGACCGGATGCTTGGATTTTGGGCCGGGACCAGCTTATATTTTATGCTTTACTTTAGCTTGATTTCGAGAGAGGGATGTAATTTATATAACACCATACTCTTTTAAATTTCCGTACTTAGAGTTGTTTTATTCAACTCTTGAACGATGATGTAATATTTTGGGTTATTTGTATAATTAATGACGCTGGTTTAAGACTTAATTAATTTCCGCCTTAGTAATTAAAGTCGACTAAAAACCAGGTTATTACAGTGTTTTTCTCATAAAAGGTCAGGTTTTTATGAACGTCTCTTGAGGAGGCTACGCGTTTTTGTATTTCTCATAAAAAGGGTTAGGTTTTTATGAACGTCTCGTGAGGAGGCTACGTGTTTTTCTCATAAAAAGGGCTAGGTTTTTATGAACGTCTCGTAAGGAGGATACGTGTTTTTGTATTTCTCATAAAAAGGGCTAGGTTTTTATGAACGTCTCTTAAGGAGGCTACGTGTTTTTGTTTTCTCATAAAAAGGGCTAGGTTTTTATGAATGTCTCGTAAGGAGGATACGTGTTTTTGTATTTCTCATAAAAGGGCTAGGTTTTTATGAACGTCTCTTAAGGAGGCTATGTGTTTTTGTGTTGGGTTGAAAACGTGTTTGAAATGGGTTGAAAGTGTATTGGGCCGAGGAAAACCAGCCCAATATAAAACTGAAATCCATAAAATAAAATTATAATCGTCAGAGCGATGAATTAAAGTTAATCGCTTTGTTCTGTGCGATTAGATTTTTGTCTGGTGTTTCTTGGTTAAAACACGGGAGACAGCGGGGTTGGCTCATTTTTATCCGTAAAAATAAAAACAAAATCGAAAACCTCTAAAACTTGATTTGGCGATTTTCTTGACCGAAATTCATCATTCCGACTCCTAAAGTTCGTCATGGACCAAGGTACGTACTCAACTCGCTTGTTTTTTTGTGTTTTGAAGTTTGTTTGAGTCGGTTTTAGCTCGAAAAACCGTTTTCTAGGGTTTAGGTCGAAAATTATTGATTTGATTCGGATTTAGCCCTCGTCTTCGCTTGAACTTGATGCTTGGGAGTCATATGAGGCTTGTGTTGCTGCAATTGTTGATCGTTTGTGAAAACCCGACTTGTGGTCTCGATTTTCGTGCGTTTTGTAGTGTAGGGGCATTTTGGTCATTTTTGAAAACGTCTCGAAAATGGCTCAAAACTTCAGTGTAGCTTACCCATTAGTAGTATAACGTGTTGGTGAGTTCGGTTTGTTGAAATGGGCGCGAGAAGCAGTTCGTTTGGATGCGAGACCGTGTAAAAGGAGGGTTTTGTCGGGGTTTTGCTCTGCTTTTGTAACGTAAGGCCATCCCGAGTGGCTTGGTTATTTTGAAAACGTCGTAGTATGCTTGTGTGGAGGTTTGGGTGGCTTGTGTGCGAAAAACGGCTCGAAAAACCGTGATTTTCGTGAGATTTGGTATAGGGGCTGAAGTTTTGGTCGAAATTTTCGGTTCCGAGACTTGCCCGAATTCTCTGTATTGCATTGTTATGGCTAGCATGGTATATATTTGGCCTTGTTTTGTAGGGCATGTGTTGTTTGGAGGTGTTTTGGGGCGTTTTTCGTAGTTTAGGTTAGGTTTATAAAAACCATTTTTCCTCGCTTTTTGTGTCCCGTGTATGTAATGTATTGGACTGTATGTTGTCTGTATTGGCTATGGGGTTGTTTTGTGGGCAGTGGGGAGCTTTTTGGGTTGAGTTATGGTCAAGAAAAGGCCGTTTTTGTAGTTTGAAGGTGTTTCGTAAAAGCTATTCAGTCGAGGTGTTCGGGACATCGTTTCCGCATGAAATTTTTTGCACGTGCTTATTGTGATTTATGGGTTGGGTCTGTCTCAAAAAATATGGGTTTCTGGCCTTTTGTAGTGTTTTTCCCCTTTCTGCAATTTTTGGGTTAAAAGGGCTTGCTTTCTGCTGTTTTGGCTAATTCTCTGCTGCTTTTGCGCGTGTTTGCTCCTGACTTGACTGTGTAGGACGTATATATCGTATACGTCTTATGGAATTTGATTTTCTGTGCTTCTGCTCCGTTTTGGCCTTATCTGTAGATAATGTAGGCCTCAATGCTTGCTTTCTGTCGTTTTTGCGTGCTTCTGCTTTCCTAAGTGATTTGCTGTTGCCGTTGTCTGAGTATGTCTTTGAATCTTGTGTAGGTGATCCTGCACCTTCTGCACCTACTTCCAGTTCCATGGATCGGGTGTTGGCCGGTGTCAACTTTACTGCTTCGGACGGCGTACTCTACGCCGGCATGCTCGCGCCTTTGGAGGTTTCCGACGGTCCGTCTCAGTCGGACCTGCTGAGGGCTTTTCCCCCTCAGACGCCTGGGGCTTCTATGACACCAGGGAGTGAGTTCCAGGGCGCTGCGGTGGAGTCTCCAGCCTTCTCTGCTAGTGGTGCCAGCGCTGTTAGTGCGTCGTCTGGGCCTTCTACGAGTGGCTTGGGGCACGCAGTCTTGTCCTGGAGGTCTGAGCCGTCGATGAAGTGGTGCGCGGTCGTGGCGTTCTCGAGTCACTGGCACCGACTAATGAGGCGCACGCGAGCGAGATCAGCCGGGCCGGTCTTACGGTGATGCTAGCGGTAGTGGGCTTCTTCGAGTCGTCGAGGTCTCTGTTGGTGGTGAGGTCGGTCGAGGTGTCCTCTCGAGTCTTTGCGGCGTGGGCGTGGCGCGTGGAGACGTCTGAGACTCTGAGGGAAGCCGTGGTAGAGCCGAGAGTGCATTGCGAGACCTCCGCGGCGTGGTCGTGTATTCTTTGCTGGTGCTGACTCGGGGAGGGGCCAAAGGCGGTCGTGGTCTTTGGTGGGGGGTCTTTGAGGGGTCGTGACCACGGCGTTGCTTCAGGGGCGCCTGCGGCTCCTGGAGGGGGCCGTGGTAGAGGTCGAGGTGAGACTCGGAGGAACCCGAGGCCGAAGACGCGCAAGGTGGATGTGGCTCGGTGAGGGCGCATGAGGCTACCGCAGCGTGCAGCTCAGGCCGGGCAGGTGGTGGCCGGACGCAGGCCGAGGTCGCCGGTGTTTTGAGGAGGTTGGAGCGGGGAGCCCTCGCTGAGGTTACGCGAGGCGTGGTCGCCCTCGGGTCCGGAGCCGCTACGAGGATCCTTCCGGCCTGAGAAGTCTCGAGCGACGCAGGAGCTCTGACGAGATCGCGATCGAGGCCACCGCCGAGGCCGAGATTGCTGAGGTTGTTGCGCGGCCGCGGTACGCCGTTGCTCAGGTTCCGCCGCGGGCCGCTGAGGCCGGGTCGTGTTCAGGGCCAAGCTCGGGATCGTGGCAGGCCGAGAGGCCGAGTGCAGAGGCCGAGGCAGGCCGGTGGTCGTGCCCAGGACGCAGTGTGGCGCCTTGAGGCCGCGACGGAGGGTTTCATGGGGATGGTTGACGAGTTGGGCGAGAGGCCTAATTATCCCCACGGCCCGCCAGTGGTCGCGGTGGCCAAGGGCGGGATGGCGTGACTCTGGTTTGGAACCCTTTGGAGCACTTGTCGATCCGAGTGAAGGTCGGCTTCCCGTTAGGCTCGATGAGGACCTTCTCTGGGTTTCGGACGGTGTTCGACGCGTTTGACGAGAGGCTCACACAGGAGGAGCGGGACATAGTGCTTGGGACAGCTTTCGGTCCCCTGGTGCAGAAATGGAGAGAGGTGCGGGGTAAGCGGGTGAACTCGCGTCTTGCTGTGCTTCGGGCGTTGCTGGATAGGTTTTGGGATACGACCAACACCTTCCACATGCCTGGTTACGAGGTTGGCGTAACCCCTTCTTCATGGGCACTTGTCACGGGGCTGCCTTATGGTGAGGGCGTGCTTGACTGGGGACGTGAGCGTCCTCCTATCGATAGCGTACGCATCGTGCGGTTGATCGGTGACGGGGTTAGGTGCGGGACAGGTGAGGAGCACATGTTTCAGCCCCGGACCGTATGGTTTGCCGACTTCTTCGAGGGAAAGAAGAAGAAGAAGGGGTCTACTCGAGCGAGCGCGAGCGAGGGTCTTACTGTGGTTGCGGGTGGTTCCTGACGTCCACCCATTTCGGCGACAAGGGGAGCGGCGTCGGCAATTTGTCTTTGATGGCCCTGTCAGACATGACATGCCTGGGTGATTTCGACTGGGTCACCCCTGCTCTGGGGTTGCTGATTCGATACTTGAGGGACGCGGTGCGTCCTGATCGGATCAACGAGAAATCAGATGTGTCGCTCGTGGGCCCTGGTCTTTTGATGGAGGTAAGGCTTGATTTCGTAGTGTCTTGTTGTCTTGTTTCTGCTTTTCTTTTGTAACGTGTATTCTGATTGCTTGCAGGCTTGGTGCTACGCTCACTTCCCTTCTCTGCTGCCAAACACGTTCCAGGTGACGGCTACGTACCCGGCCTTCCATGCGTACGCGAAGGCGGATCGGAAGGGTATTGGCCTGAACTATGACGCGGTTCGTGTACTCTTTAACGGGATGACCATGGATAAGGTAATAGAACTTGTGTTTTGTATTTTGGTCTTTCGTAGCTTGTATTTGGGTTTGTGTTTGTTTTTGTGGTTTATAATTTGGTTTTGTTTTGCAGTTTGTTCGCGACCCCTGGAGGAACTTTACCGGCGTCCCTCCGTCGATTGCAGCTCGCTTTGGCCCCCTTGACGGACGGCGGCTGTACATTGAGACTCGATGACGGCTCGTCTTGGGCCCAGGTGGCGTCTGTCTGCCTTGACGGTCAGCGGTGGCTTCATCGTACCTGCTCCTCCGCCTTCGGTTTTGTTTGTGGAGACGCCCGACGCTAACGAGCGTCGTGACGTGTATCACGAGGGTGAGTCCGATTCCCTGCTGCGGCCGGCTGAGGACTACGTGACTTGGGCACAGCATGCCCTTGCTGATGCTGTGATCGAGGTATGATCTATCCTTTTTGCTTTGTATATGTTTTGGTTTTAAAAGCAAAAATTTACCCTGTTTTTGTTTTGCAGCGACGTGACCCTGACCTCGAGTTTCAGCCTCCTCCGTTCGTCGAGGATTTGTAGGTTGTGCAGGTCGCCAAAGATTCGATCGTGTTCTTTGGCTTATCTGTCTGTAGTCACCGATGCGGGCCTGGAGAGCTGGGATCCGCGCGTGAAGAAGGTACCTTCTGTCTTCGTTTATCGTGGAGTATTTGTTGGAGTATGTGTCCTCCACAATAGTGCGATTACTTAATAAATCTCAATTAAGGAATACATGGGGATAATCCTGTATTATTGTCAATTGATTAACATAAATCAATAACGGTTGGCTGACTAGAGTTTGACGTTATTGTCGTGAGCAGCGGTAATCAATTGATCCCTTTAAGTCACACCTATAGAACGCATCTCCAAATATTTAAGCTAATTAATTGTATGAGATACGATTATATTAGTAACTTGATAAATCGACTAACGGTTAGTCAATGTATTAATTTAGAGAGAAATCGAGTTGTGAACTCGAGTGATTTAATTTTATATCGATAAAATTATTAGAGGAGATGAGAATTAGTGATTAAACGTTAATTCACTAATTATGTATATTTCACTAATGAGATTAGTGAAAGTATAATTTTAATATATGTGTAAGTGTACATGTATATTAAGGAAGAGTTTAATTGATTTACACTTTATTATATTAGATAATTAAGTGATAAATTATAAGTATTTGTAGGACAAATATTGAAAACAAAATGGACCCATGATAGGTCCTAATGGACCGTCCAAATGGTGAGCAAAGAGGAGAAGATTCCTTTTTGTTTTTATTCATTTTGTTTGCCTTGCTTTTGCATGTGAAAAACACAATGATTTGCATGCATCAATTTACTCTTCTCAAGAGAGGAACACTTGTCCTCTCCACTCATGGGGGCCGGCCAAAATGAAGTGTCCAAGACACACTTCATTTTGCTAGCTCATTCATACAACAAGTCTATGGATGAAGGAGTTTCATTTTATGCTTGTTCATGCTTTTCTCTCATCTCTCTCATATACTCTCTAAACTAAATACTAGTATTATTCCACATATTACTAAGAGTTAGTAATAATAATATTACATATTATCAAGTGATACTAAGTGATTTCTAGATCAAAATCCCTAGTATTTTTGGTGTAGTTCTTGGGTGCCACTAAGAGGAGGTTTTCTATTTTGGAAACTCGGGTTTTGGAGGATCATCCTAACTCATAGCTCAAGAAACAAAACAAGAAAGGTGTTCTTGTATTTGTGCCCATTATCCTTTGAGAAAGGTATAAATTTCTATAATCTTGGTAACAAAGTCTATTTGTGACCACATAGATCTTGCTCATCAAATTAGAGTAATTTGATTTACACTAATATTTGATTAGTGAATGGGATCCGATCCCTACAAGTGGTATCAGAGCGAAGGCTTGTAGTTACAAATTTATTTTGTTAATTTTGGAGTTTTATGTATTTATTGAGAATAAATAACATAAAATCCGAAAATGGTGTTAAAAGTGGTCTTAACACGAGATTTTTATAGCATGCAAAGTTTCTGGTCTCATGAAGTTACTGGTCAAATTTCGTAATTTTTGAAATTTGTTTGCTAATTAAAATGATTTTTATACAAAACCGAGTCAAAAAGTGTGTTTTTGGCTAAAATAATTACTATAAATAGTTATAGTTGGAATCTGGTCACGAAATGTTTACACAGTGATATTTCATATTTATACTGTCTGCATGTAAATTTTCAAGATCAGACCTTGAGTTTTGAATATTGATTCATATTTTTGTTATAAAATCGGTATAAAATGCATGTTAATGTTGAAAATATAGTAAAATTTGTTTTCTGGACATAAATTTTATACCACTGTTTTTATACATTATAATGATGCTAAGGTATAAATTTGGGTTTTTTCCTCACTGTTTTGGACGTTTTATTGATTTTATGAGATAAAATCGATGAAATCGTATGTTATTTGTTATAAAATAATTCGTAAATATTTTCTAACCAAACTTTTCTTTTCTGATATTTTGGAAGTGTTCCAGAATATACAAAATTTTGTCAAAATAAAAATGGTTTTATTTTAATTTATTTTGATTTTATTAAGCTTTATTCATAAAAGGGTTATGATTAAAGTACATCTAATTAGCAAATGACCAAGTTTGTGAACTAAAATCACCATGAATTAGTGAAAACTAATTTTGGGTGTTCTAAATCAGTTTAGAAGTTTTAGTTCAAGCTTAAAAGGTGTTTTAAGCATTATTGATTAATATGAGATTAATCGATTAAAAATGAGATCGGTTTGAAACGATTTAATGCGATTATTGTTTAGGGCGATTTTGGCATGTTTTTATCTATAAGCTTTACATTATGCATGTTTGGATGAATGTTTATTATTGAATGAATGTTTGTTCTTACTAGTATGGCCATAGTTTGTTAAATTTTTACCGATATTACCCGTAATGAAAGGGAATATCGTGTGGGTTTGTAATTTTAATTACCTTTAGGTGGCCATACTAGGTTTATGTTTATGCTTGCATATGCTTGTTTGATTGCTTATTTTCCGCACACATGCCAAAATCGCCATGCATGCCACGATATCCCACTATGATTGTCGTTTTTAGGTCGCCATTCTTAAATTAGTTCACTTATAAAGAATTTATATGACTAAAAATTGACAAGATCACCCACATTTTTAACAAATGAATTGAGATTAAGCCTTTCCAAATGTAGCGACTATGAACCCCATGTTCGTGAGGACCTCATGGCGTGGAACCTTGTTACCATGGGTAAGTAGTGGGAGGAAGTCCCATGCTAATTTGGTTTGAACTCAACCAAATAAGAGTTATTTGGGGCTTAAGGATGCATTTTAAAGAAAATCATCAACCAAGCATTCTAGTGTAGAATTAGTCAAGTGTTGACTTATCGTTTTTATATAAAAGGAAACTTGAGATGTCTAATTTTATATGAAAAACGAGTCTTGGAATCATTTATATAATTTCGTGGGAGATCGTTATATAAATGGACGTTTGTTTTAAAAGTGTTTTAGCAAATGTCATTAATGTACAATGAATGTTAATTTCCTCATATTTGTTGTAGAATCGCTTATTTGAAATCGCAATGACAACATCAACTCCCGCACCCATTTTGGGTAAATTTTCATGGTTGAGAACCGTGATGGATAAGTGTATCCTAAATATGGCCAGTAGCAACTTTGTCGAATGAGATTCGACTATAAGGAGCGCCGCTCAAACCGTCAATGTACTAAACCTTCAGAACCACCTCCCGCCAAACCCGCACTTGGGGGCACCACGGCGGCGCGAGCCGCCTTCGATGAGCACCTAAATATTGACAATGACGTCAAAAGTGTTTTGATTTGGTCAATGTCACCTTCTCTCAAACTTAACCGCTTCATTACTCACTAAAGTGCATATGAGATATTCACTAGAGTGACGACGATGTGCTTCGACCTAGATAGCACGGAAGTGAATGAGGATTGAGAGAAAAGATGTTCTTTCAATGAGATTGAAGAACATATACATTGGGGTTAACAAAGGGAAGAGAGCTATTAAAGCTCGGTTCAAGGAAGATAAGGGTAAGGGGAAGGCTATTGAGAATAGCAAGCCCAAACCCAGTCGTTGGAAGCGTAATTGTCCCAAATTCTTGAAGGAAAAGAATGATGGATGTGCGACATCCAAAGACATCGTTCCTTCTAGTCTTTATATGATTGACATAAATCATGCTTGCATTTCTACATGGGTATGAGATCTGGGATGTGGATCTCATCTTTGCAATCACTTGCAAGGGATGAGAAAGCGTCTGAGCACTAGCCAAGAGTGATGTAGATCTCGCATGGGTAATGGAGCTAGAGTAGCGGCCATTTAAAGTGGGAACTTACGTGCTCGCTCTAGCTAGTGGTTTAGAGTTGAATTTGAATAAGCTGTTATTTTGTACCAACTCTAGCATAAAACATTATCTCCGATCTCCGTGTTTGATACGGAAGGCTTTTATGATTAAGGACAATCGATGTACTTTTTCATTTAATGAAATGGATTATGGTGAAACCATTTCGATTGGAGGTATTCATGTTTTGAATAATGTCAATGATGTTTATCATATAGTGAACAAGAAGCTCAAAACGAATGAATCAAACAAATCCTACCTTTGGCATTGTCGTTTAGGTCATATAAGCGATAGGCGATAAAGCGACTTGTTGAGACCAAGGTTCTCAAACCATTTGATTGCGAATCATATGGTACATGCGAGGCTTGCCTTTTAGGCAAGATGACTCGTGCACCCTTTAGTGGTAAAGGGACACGAGCAAGTAAAGTTTTAGGACTCATACATACCGATGTGTGTGGTCCATTAAACATCACCGCTAGAGGAGGATATCATTATTTCATTACTTTTACCAATGACTTAAGTAGATATGGTTATGTCTACTTAATAAGGCATAAAAGTGATGCATTTGAGAAATTAAAGAATTTCAAAATGAGGTTGAGAACCAATTGAACAAAAGGATAAAAGCACTACGATCAGATCGTGGTGGCGAATATCTAAGTAATGAGTTTGATTCACTTCTTAATAATTGTGGTAGAGTATCACAATGGACTCCTCCGCACACCACTATTGAATGGTGTTGCAGAAAGGAGAAACCGAACTTTATGAGATATGGTTCGGTCTATGATGAGTCAAAATGAGCTTCTGGATCGTTTTAGGGCTTTGCGCTATCGCCTACTGTATTCTCACTAAATCGAATAAGACTCCATATGAGATATGGGCGGAAAGGTTCCCTATTTGTAGGTTATCCTAAGGAAGCGTGTGGTTATTACTTCTACAACCCTCACGAGAACAAAGAGTTTGTGGCTCGTGATCTTTGTTTTCAAGAAAATATATATATATATTTCTAAGAAGCAGTGGGAGAAAATGTGAACTTGATGAAGTTCAAGAGCCACAAACCGAGGTAGAAAAGCAGGGAAACCAGTTCCTCGTCTTCTGACACGGTTGTAATCCCTAGGAGGTCAGGAAGAATTAGTCATCAACCTGACCGCCACCTCGGTAACATCGAGGAGGAGGGTGATTTGTTGCTATTCGAAGGCAACGAACCCTCAACCTACAAGGCGACTATTAGTAGCTGACTCCGAACAATGGCTTGAGGCCATGAAATCCGAAATGGATTCTATGTCACGAGAACCAAGTTTGGGACTTGGTAGATTTACGAAGGAGTGAGACCCTTTAGAGTAAATGGATATTCAAAATCAAACTCGGCATAGATAAACATATTGATGTTTACAAAGCTAGACTGGTAGCAAAGGGCTTTTCACAAGTCCAAGGTATTCATTATGATGAAACCTTTGCACGGTTGCTATGCTTCGATCCATAAGGATAATCTTAGCGGTTGCCGCATTTCATGACTATGAAATATGGCAAATGGATGTAAAAACCGCCTTCTTGAATGAGATTCTAGAAGAGCAAGTGTTCATGACACAACCTGAAGGTTTTGTAGATACATCCAACTCCTAAGAAAGTATGCAAGCTTAAGAGATCCATTTATGGTCTTAAGCAAGCATCGAGGAGTTGGAATCATAGATTCGATCGTGTTATCAAACAACATGGATTCGCTCGGAGTGCCGAGGAACCTTGTTTGTACATGAAGTTTAGTGGGAGTAAAGTAACCTTCCTTGTTTTGTATGTGGATGACGTACTACTAATTGGAAATGATGTTCCAAGTTTGAATTCGGTAAAGGTGGAATTGGGAAACCATTTCCAAATGAAGGACTTGGGAGAGGCACAACGCATCTTGGGAATCCGGATCTATAGAGATAGATCCAAGAGGATACTAGCATTAAGTCAAGAAGCTTATATCGATAAGATTCTTGATATGTTCAATATGAAAGACTCCAAGAGAGGCTTTCTTAGATGAAGTGTAGGAATAACGTTGAAGAAATCTCAATGTCTCTCGACTCCTGCGGAAATTGAACGCATGAAATTGATCTCTTATGCTTCATTGCGGGATCAATCATGTATGCTATGATGTGCACTCGATCACGATGTCGCTTTCGCTTTGAGCATGACGAGCCGGTATCAAGCTAATCCCGGTGAGAGTCACTGGATAGCTGTAAAGAACATCCTTAAGTACTTGAGAAGAACTAAGGATTCGTTTCTAGTGTTTGGAGGAGAACTTGAGCTACGTGTAAAGGGTTACATGGATGCAAGTTTCCAAACCGATGGGGATAATTGAAATCCCAATCCGGCTAAGTTGCTATGTTAAATGGGGGTGCTGTTTGCTGAAAAAGTTTCAAGCAAAGTGTCACTGCGGATTCTACAACAGAAGCTGAATATTTGGCAGCTTCAGAAGCTGCTAAAGAAGCTGTATGGATTCGGCAATTCTTGGGTGGACTAAGAGTAGTCCCCAGTACCGCAAATCCAATCACTGTTTATTGTGATAATAGTGGGGGCCATCTTTCAAGTAAAGGAGCCCAAGTCTAGTAATAAGTCTAGACACGTTTTGAGGAAATACCATGTTATAAGAGATAACGTGAAAAGGAAGGAAATAGATATTTGTAAGGTTGGGACAGACGATGAGATCGCTGATCCTTTAACCAAGCCTCTTTCGAGGACTAAGCATGACGCTCACACCGCCTCCATGGGGTTGAGGCGTATGCCTGATTTCCTTCAGTTTTTTGAGATATGTAATGGATAAAGTATCCTATTACAAATATGAAAATAACATTCATTGTTTAGAGTATATTTACTCTTTTAAGTCATTATTGAATGCATACTTTGTTTATCCGAATAGTTGTGTGACAACTTTGAACATATTCAAGTGAACGGTATAAACTAAGTATTTGGTCCCTAGTCTCTCATATGAGGTGACGTCTCGAAGAGACTAGATTGCAAGTCGTTCGATGGTGGGTTCAACACCATAGGGTCATATGTGATATTTGCTCGTTTGCATAGGCAGATGTGAGACACTCTGTCGGACGGTGGACGCTTATAGAATTCCTTTTCAATGAGATTGAAACACAGTCGTGGTGGGAATTCTATAGTATTCCTTTAGTCGATTCTTTGGTGGAGTGATTATGCGAGTCGGTGCGGTTTAGAGAGTGACTTTCATTTTTGTCCTAAGCCATGCCGTGAAAGGGGTTATAAGGGCATCTTTGGGGTCATGGTGATCTGCATTATCTGATTACAATCAGTGGAAGTGGAAATGTCCACCTTCGTCGAGGTAAAACATCTTTGGGCCACTCGAGGAGTAGTCGGCTGAAAATGCGTGGCCACGCTTCGGTAGAATCTACGGTAGATTCCCGGCCGGACAAATACTCTCCTTATCGAGGAAACCACTCACGATATATATCCGCAGGATCTGAAATCACGACTGTAAGACACCTTGCATCGAGTGGGAGATGTGAAACGGACATGAGAATTGGTAATGCACAACTTGTCTTGGACAAGTGGGAGATTGTTGGAGTATGTGTCCTCCACAATAGTGCGATTACTTAATAAATCTCAATTAAGGAATACATGGGGATAATCCTGTATTATTGTCAATTGATTAACGTAAATCAGTAACGGTTGGCTGACTAGAGTTTGTCCTTATTGTCGTGAGAGCGGTAATCAATTGATCCCTTTAAGTCACACCTATAGAACGCATTACTCCAAATATTTAAGCTAATTAATTGTATGAGATACGATTATATTAGTAACTTGATAAATCGACTAACGGTTAGTCAATGTATTAATTTAGAGAGAAATCGAGTTGTGAACTCGAGTGATTTAATTTTATATCGATAAAATTATTAGAGGAGATGAGAATTAGTGATTAGCGTTAATTCACTAATTATGTATATTTCACTAATGAGATTAGTGAAAGTATAATTTTAATATATGTGTAAGTGTACATGTATATTAAGGAAGAGTTTAATTGATTTACACTTTATTATATTAGATAATTAAGTGATAAATTATAAGTATTTGTACAAATATTGAAAACAAAATGGACCCATGATAGGTCCTAATGGACCGTCCAAATGGTGAGCAAAGAGGAGAAGATTCCTTTTTGTTTTTATTCATTTTGTTTGCCTTGCTTTTGCATGTGAAAAACACAATGATTTGCATGCATCAATTTACTTTTCTCAAGAGAGGAACACTTGTCCTCTCCACTCATTGGGGACCAAAATGAAGTGTCCAAGACACACTTCATTTTGCTAGCTCATTCATACAACAAGTCTATGGATGAAAGAGTTTCATTTTATGCTTGTTCATGCTTTTCTCTCATCTCTCTCATATACTCTCTAAACTAAATACTAGTATTATTCCACATATTACTAAGAGTTAGTAATAATAATATTACATATTATCAAGTGATACTAAGTGATTTCTAGATCAAAATCCCTAGTATTTTTGGTGTAGTTCTTGGGTGCCACTAAGAGGAGGTTTCCTATTTTGGAAACTCGGGTTTTGGAGGATCATCCTAACTCATAGCTCAAGAAACAAAACAAGAAAGGTGTTCTTGTATTTGTGCCCATTATCCTTTGAGAAAGGTATAAATTTCTATAATCTTGGTAACAAAGTCTATTTGTGACCACATAGATCTTGCTCATCAAATTAGAGTAATTTGATTTACACTAATATTTGATTAGTGAATGGGATCCGATCCCTACAGTATTATGTAGTATAGTATAGCCCCCAGTTTGAATTAGATTTTTATGGTTAAAATCATTATTCAAACTCTGCTTGAAGTCGCTTTCGATTATAGCCCCCAGTTTGAGTTAGATTATAGCGTAAAATCATAATTCAAACTTTGTTGAAGCGGCCTTTGATTGTAGCCCCCAGTTTGAGTTAGATTTTAGCGTAAAATCATAATTCAAACTTTGTTGAAGCGGCCTTTGATTGTAGCCCCCAGTTTGAGTTAGATTTTATTATAAAATCATTATTCAAACTCTATTGAAGCAGCCGTTGAACATAGCCCCCAGGTTAGAAAGCTAAGTGGATTTCGTTGGACAGTTGCAGGTGACGGCTGAGGTGCACAGGAGGCTGTGGCGGGCGGCGAACCGGTGGAGGGCGGTCGTGAACGAGAAGGTAGTAGTGGCCTGCAAGGGGCAGAATGAGGCGTCCGATGCTCGACGTGAGTTAGCTAGGGTCAGGGCTGAGGAGGGGTCGAGATCGCGGGCCGCTTTGGAGGCTGCGCATGCCGAGGAGCTGGCGAGAGTCCGGGCAGAGCTAGAGGGTCGACACGCAGAGGAGCTGGATAGGGCGCGTGCTGAGATTGATTCCCTGCGTGCTGTCTTAGAGCGTCGTGGCCGCATGATGAGCTTCGAACTTGTTGGTTTTGTATTTTGGATTTGTATTATGAGTATTAGTATTTGTTCGTAATGGTTTATTTATTAGGACTTTGTGTATGGTTGATTTTTGGACTCGTGGGTGTTTACGGGTATAATTCGTTTTTTTTGTCTTGTTGCGAAAAATGCATTCCTGCGTCGTAGCCGGGTCTGAAATCCTTTCGTATTTGCTTGCCGAGCGTACCTGCAAAAAGTTGTTAGTCGTAAAAGCATATATACGTGTCTCGATTGAGACTGACTTGTTTGAAAAATAAAAACGTACGCAGAGTTTTGAAAGATGAAATTTACAAAATAGTTTAGACTCGTAAAAAGACGCTTTTGACATTGTAAAAATGTGTGCTAAAACGACGTTTTGAGACGAAAATTGTTAATGCGAAAGTCTTATTTTGTGTTGTGTTTAATTTTTGTGTGATTATCGTGTTTTGTGGATACGAAAAATACGAAAGACGGGGGCTGATTACGCAAATCGAGACGACGCGACGGGATTGTAGGATGTCGGCTTGAGGTCGGTAAGAAAGGTAATAAGGGGTAATAAGTTAAAATTTTGGGCGTAGAGGTGTAAAAAGTGTAAGAAATCGAATAATTTTGTCAGAAAAGAAAAAGAAAATCGCCTGTAAACAGGCGATTTTACTTTTAATCGCCTGTTCACAGGCGATTAGGTTTGTGTTTTGTGATTTTTCTTTGATTTATTTTAATCGCTTGTTTACTAGCGTTTAAGTTTTTGTTTTGTACTTTGTTTTGTAAATCTCGGCTATAAAAGGAGGGCTAAGTTAACTCATTTTATTCATCCTTTCATCTTCCCATTCTCGATATTCCAAAAATATTCAAAATATTTACGGAACGTTTGTCGAATTATGGAGAATTTTGAAGGGAACTTGCGCCGTTGGTGTGCGTCCTTGTCGGGTATCGAGAAAAGGCTCTTGAAAGATTGCGGAGTTGGCGTATTTTGTGGGCTGAGGCAGGTTCGAATGGAGTACGAGTTCCTGGATGCTTGTCTTGAGTATTGGGACCCGGGCCTGCATGTGTTCCGCTTTCCTTGCGGAGAGGTTTGCCCTTTAGTTGAGGAGTTTGGGGCCATTGGCGGGTGGGTGCGTATTAGCTTGCCTGTATGCGTCAGGCAGGAGCTTGGCTATAAGAGGCAAGTTCAGAACTACCTCCAGATGACCCGTGACGAGGTGGAAGAGCTATTTGTTAGGAGCCGTATCAACCTCCATCGCTTGTGTCAATGGTTTAGGAATAGTGAAAACGGGCATATCTCTGCTGTGGCCAGGAGGAGGGCTTTGGCCGTTTGCTTGGTACACTGCTGTGGATACCCATATCCGTACCCTCCAAAACAAAACCCTGTGATGTATCACGGACTTTTATTACGCATGCTTTAACGTTGACTTAAACGGTTCTAACTAATGTCGAATTCATTTTGAGTCGTTTTAAATGTTAAGATAATTTAGGTCGCTTCACATCACACTTAAATACACGTTCATTTTGTCCATTTGGAGTCTAGCTAGGTCCTTGTCCTGCTTCATTTGGCATGAGCTTCGCATTTGCACTACAATTAGCCCTTTTACATTAACAAGGTCTAATTCAGCATTCCTAAATTTAGGCCCGGTGGCTAAATCTTCCCTTTAGCATCCTCTTACACAAAATACGGCTTCACGTCTTACCTTATTTCACAAAAACTATGCAAATACACCCTTTTCATTTTTCCGGGTCTCGGGCCCGAAACCGAGCCCAAACCCAGCCTTTGGCCCGCACTCCAACGCCCTGAGCATCACAAAATATCTCAGAAATATCCTAGGGGTTTTCTTGAGCTTCACGTTTGAGATTATCACGTAATTTTTCAAAGATATAATTCAACCGAAACTAGTAAACTACGCTAAAACCACACCCTCAAACCGCATAAGCTTATGCGGTTTGGGGAGGCAACCGCATAAGCCTATGCAGTTTTCCCTAGCAACCGCATAAGGCTATGCGGTTCCTAGGCCTGTTTTTATCCCCGGATTTCCTATTTTCCGAGGTTTGCAGTATAAATACACCCATATACCCTGACCTCGAAAACACAATTCACAATCAATTTTTCTTCAGAAAACACATCTTGCACCCTTCCACAAAACACTCACAAAAGCCTCAAGCACTCAAATCCTTGAGTTCAACACACCATCCCGTGTTGAATTCATCCTTCTTTTAAGTTCAAGAAGCGGCTACTGCCAGATCTGAGGCGCCAGGACAAGGTAGGTACCGATCCACTTGGATCAAAGCTTTTTCTTATTTTCTATGGACTAACAAAGGGGTCTACACTTTAGCGCCCCCCCCCCCCCCGGCTTAGGCACCCAGCGCGCTTGCACTCCAAGTGTTCTATTTACTTCGGGTACACTCCATATCCGATGACACGCCAAAGTCGCATAAGCAACCGACCTTATAAAATAAACCAATGGACAATTGAACTTTATTTTATTTGCATGCATCTTGCACCTTCTTATTTTGCATTAAATCAACTTAAACAATGAATTCGACCTTTAACTGAACCGTATTCGTTAACAAGTTAAACATGCTAAACTGAGGGTTTTAATCAATCTTTTTGCATCTGCATCTGCATTCTTTTACAAATTTATCGCACTTGTACGTAGCGATAACATTAGCTCAAATATCATCTTACAAGGATTGTTCTAGGTTAGTAGAGGCTATTTTTACATAGGCTTTTCTAAAAGGTTTTCATAAATCATTATTTGAATTAACTCTTTTTCTAAAGTACCCTCACCCCGAATCAAATCTGGTTTCACAACCTTAGATCTAGGGGTGTCGGCGTGCTCCAAAATCTAGGACATGTTTTTAACTTAGAACATGGTAGCAGGTTCCTAATTTCCGCGATAATTAGGTGGCGACTCCATAACAGTGCTTAAAGGTTTTTCCAACTTAATCTTTTTTAACTTTAAAATCCGCCCTTTAAGCAAGACGCCGTGTTGGGTCCTCGGCGGTTCAGGGTTCCAGGTTTGGCGACTCCGCTGGCGACATCTTATTTTTAAAACTTAAAACTAGCTTTTTCTTTTTAAAAATAAAGAGGTGAAACTTGAAAGCCTTGAACAATCCAAGTATACATATTTGAGCTATGCACATTCGTTTAGAGTCCATTCCTTTTGGAATCTAGGCACCCCTTGCACCCTCGAGAGGTGGTTCCCACATGCAGGCTTGTCCACTCGATAAAGCACATGCCGGACTAGCTTTCCTCTCGCCCCTCACGACTGCCGTAAACGGCTATCTCGACCGCCCCAGTGCTCCCTTCAGAAAACCTATCGCCCCGGCGTAAGGAAATGAAGGGGTTAAGTATCTGCCAAAGCGTACTTGAGGTAGTTGGAGGTGTACCCGACTGACTCATTTTCACCCCTTTTGAGTCATACGTACAAGTTCGAGGCTATGCACTCCATGGTCTTTTTCAAAACGAGCATTTGCATTCATATCTTCGAAAACTCGCTTAAACGTTTCAAAGATAAATGAACCTAACATCTAACATCTAAACTAACACTTTTCAAACAAAACTATCGCGAATTTTTGAAACAAGTTTTCTCAAAATTCTCCTTTTTCACTAACAAGCAAAAACCCGAGCAAGGATTAAAACCCGAGCTCGTGGATTTCAATCCTCTAGGTCACATAGCCTAGACTCTGTTTTAACATCCTCGACTCGACTCGCTCGAGCCGAATCCTCCTTCTTTTACACATCCGACTCGAGCTCACCTCGGCAAATCGCCGATACTAGTTCGACGGGTGCAAATACAAAACATTTTAACATCGAGGCGAGATATGCGCACACATCCTCGTCTCAAAAGCTTCCTTTAGCTAAAACCTTTTCGAAAATCTCCTCTTTTCAAAACATAAAAGGTCTTTCTAAACAAAGAAATGAGCTAAAATGAATGCTTAAAAATGAATGTGAGTCTAGTAGGTCGAGTCGTGTCACTAATATACGAAGTGAAATGCAGGCCTCAGCTGAATACTCACCATGAATCGCATCATCACTCCTCGTTTCAAACGCACCTCAAAAATGGCTAACCTCAGTAGTTTGAGAACTCTCCGTGACCGTGTGAATCAGCTCACCAAAGACATTGACAACTTGAAGACCTTGCATCAGATCGAAGTTGAACGCCTAGAGCAACGCGCTAAGAACAAGGTCAACAAGCATGTTTCCCTCTATGCTCTCACAACTCCACGTCAAAGGGACGAGGAAGACTTTATCCACTACCTTGCACGATGGAGAGGACTACTTACCCATGTTCCGAATCCTCCGCATGAAGATGAACTCATGGACATATTTCTCTCCAGCCTACAACCCAAATGGCAAAGACATTTCGACTACGAAGATGCCGAGGACTTCGAGGAACTCATTGAAATCGGTATCCGAGCCCAGAATCACGCAACCCTCATCGGATCAGTTCCGACTATGGATTGTTCCTACTTAACCGCACCCGATAATAACCAAATCAACGGGGTCTGGTTCAGTGATGACGAAGACGAAGAGTGGCTACCCACTAACAAAACGGTGGCTCAACTCTCAACTACTCCTTCTTCGAATAAAACCAAAAAGAACAAAAAGGGGAAGAAAAAGAAGGGCAAACAGCCCGAAAACAAAGATCAAAAAGAAAAGGGCGTGCAGCCCGAGAAGGAGAACCAAGACGAGGTTTCACACCTCACACGCTCTGGTCGTCCTTATCAGAATATCTTCAGAGATGAACATGCCAGAAAAGCAATGCGGTAGAAAGGCAAAGCGTAGCCCAAGAGGATAACCCCTCTACAAGTACACCCTCCACCTCTACAATAATTCCACCACCAAACACGAGTAAGGTGCTTGAAGCAACTTCGCTCGCACAAAAGCCGATGTTTCCATCTGGGCCCTTTACGAGACTTCGGCGGAACATAGGAATGCATTCATTCGCGCTCTACAAATAGCATGCGCAGATTGAGATCTCTCGGATCAAATGGTCGACCATGTCACGGGGATTGGTTACCAGGAGCTATCACCTTCTCAAACGATGATCTCCCGCATTCGGACCAAACCACAACCTCGCTTCTATACATTAGCGTAGAGTGTATGAAGAAAACTTTGCCCGTGTCCCTTGTTGACAACGGATCTGCGATCAATGTTCTACCATTGGCCACCGCGACATCGCCTCGGCCTATCAGATAAAGACTTCACCCCGAGCATGGGCCTGAGTCAAAGCTTTCGGCGGAACCCGACGCCACGTGAAAGGAACCATTTCTCTTCACGCACGCAATGTCCCATAGAAAGAAAAGTCGAAGTTTCAAGTCATCGACATGACCCTTCCTATAACATACTCTGGGCGACCGTGGATCCACTCCACCAAAGCCGTAATTCTACTCTACATCGAAGGTTAAGATCCTCTTAAGGAGGAGATCATAACCTTGAAGGCCTCAAACTTCCGAGCCCTTTTGAAACACCAAAAGAGCCCACTGCGGAAATTGTAAATGAACCCGTGGAAGACTTATGCGGTTTCGACTTTGAGGCTCAGCGCCATCACACGTACACCAATCAAAACCTACAAACCTTTCAAAACAAAAACAACAATGACCTTTGGCTCACCATGGGTCTAGGCTACAAACCCAAGAACGGCGACCACGAGAAGATGGTTAAGGAAATTCAAAGGCGAAAGTCAACTCACAAGGTCACCTGCGACCTTACATCCTCGACCAACGCATATTTCACCCCTGAGGAACGGTCGACGGAATACCTCCTTCGAACATCATCCATTCATCAGAAGCTTGTTTCTCTAGTGAGGCCGAGCCCAACACACTCAAGGCCTCACCGAGCACCAAAAGCGAAGAGATTGTCTCCACAATCATGCGAGACCGCTACGCCGATCCTAACTTACTTATAGCCGACGCCGAGACAAAACCCTCAACGGATGGTATAAGACGCTGAAATGGACCGATGCACAAGGTCACCACTTCCAGCTTATCACCGGTGAAGGACCACTCTTCGACCATGTCACTAATCTCAAAGACAAGGACGAGAGTGATTCAAACTCAAGCAACTCAAGCAGCTCAAGCAGCTCCAGCGGCACAGAAGACGATGAAGAAGAAGAAGAAATTCTTTTAGATTCTAATGCTCTTAGTGTCGGGTCATCTGTCGACCCATCTATCCTAGACTCTAGCTTTAGTTTAGATTTCCTTTTCACGGAGGCTAGCTCCAAGCAATTTTCCGATTTGTCGAATAATTCTCTTCAAAATAATGAAATGAATAAATTTGCTTACGCCTTGTCTCAAGCTAAAACAAATAACAAAATACAAACAAACAAAAATCAACAAGCAACAAACAAAACACAAAATACAAAAGACACTAACTCATGCGAAAATGAACAAACAAACCAATCATTAAACAAATACATTGCAAACATTGTGCACCCAAAAACACAAGACCCTATCATCGAGGAAACCATAACCATAAACGTGGGAACCCCCGAAGAACCAAGGGAACTACAACTAGGAGCCTCACTAGACGAACACGAGCGCACCCAATTCACACAACTCCTAAGCGAATTCAAGGACGTATTCGCTTGGTCATACAAAGACATGCCCGGAATCGAACGAAGTATCGCCGAGCACCGCATCCCCATTAAACCCTAAGCACAAACCCATCAAACAAAAGCTAAGAAGACTACGTCCCGAATGGTCCCTTATGGTCAAGGAAGAAATCGAAAAACAACTACAAGCCGGTTTCATCCAAGTCATCGAATATCCTGAATGGGTCTCAAACATGGTCCCAGTCTTGAAAAAGAATGGCAAGATTCGAGTATGCGTTCACTTTCGCGACTTGAACAAAGCTAGTCCCAAAGATGACTTTCCACTACCCCATGTGGACGTCCTAGTCGACAACACCGCCGATCACGCCCTCCTATCCTTCATGGACGGCTACGCAGGCTACAACCAAATCAAAATGTCACTCGAAGACATGGCAAAGACGGCCTTCATTACACCGTGGGGCACATACTGCTACACGGTCATGCCTTTCGGCCTAATCAATGCCGGCGCAACATACCAACGCACCGCTACAACCCTTTTACACGACATGATGCACAAAGAAGTCGAAGTTTACGTCGACGATATGATCGTGAAGTCAAAGGAGAGGAGTGGTCATATCACTAACCTCCGCAAGTTCTTCACGCGCCTACGACAATACAAAATGCGCCTCAATCCCCAAAAATGTATTTTTGGAGTTAAATCCCGTAAACTACTAGGACATGTAGTGAGCCAAAGAGGCATCGAGGTCGACCCCTCGAAAGTCAAAGCAATTCTAGAAATGCAACCCCCGAAGAACCTCGACGAAGTTCGAAGTTTCTTGGGGAAAATCCAATACATCTCACGCTTCATTAGCAAACTCACCATGATATGTGAACCAGTTTTCAAGAAACTCAAGAAAACCGACCACGTTGAATGGGACGAACAATGTCAAAAAGCATTTGACAAGGTCAAGGAATTGCTAACTAACCCACCAGTTCCACGACCACCCCAAAGGGATTTACCACTATCCTTATACCTTACAACAACCCCTACCGCCATGGGCGCCATGCTCGCTCAAGAAATAAACGGCGAAGAGCACGCAATCTACTACATAAGCAAGAAATTTCTCGATTACGAAACTCGATATTCACCCGTCGAGAAGAGCTGTCTAGCATTGGTATGGTCATCCAAAAAACTCCGTCACTATATGCTAGCACACCGCATTTAAGGTCTACTCAAAAATGGACCAGTAAAGTACCTTTTTCGAGAAACACGTGCTTAACGGACGAATGGCGGATGGACATTGCTCTGGCCGAATTCGACCTTAAGCGTGCACTCAAAGCAATCAAGGGACGAGCAGTCTCCAATTTCCTAGCTGAAAATGCAATCAACGAACAACCAATCATCGACACGACATCCCTTCCAGACGATGGGATTTACAACATCAACCAAGAACAATGGGAGTTATACTTCGACGGCTCCTCCAACTATCGAGGATGTGGAGTAGGAATACTTCTCATATCCCCGAATGGCGAACACACACCTTTATCCATCAAACTGGATTTTGACGTTACAAACAACGCCGCAGAATACGAAGCGTGCTTGCACGGTCTCCAAGCAGCGCTTGTACTCAACGCCCGCAACATAAGAGTCAATGGGGACTCCTCCCTCATAATCAACCAAGTATACGGAGCATGGAAGATACTTAATGAAAACCTGGCACTATACCAAAACAAAATACAAGAGCTCATAAACGAATTCTATCACGTAGAATTCATACACCTCCCACGCGAAGAAAACCAATTCGCCGACGCGTTATCCAAACTCGCGTCACTAATCAACATACCCCCGGGAATGACAACGCTACCCATTGTCGTGGAACGACGGAACGAACCCGCACAACATCAACTCACGAGCCGCATTCGCAACAGACGGCGCCGTAATCGCCGTAATACCCCACCAAGACACATACCAACGAATGGAGCTCTCCTTCACGAACCCCCGGTAGTAGTTTAGCGAACGCTCCCGGTCGACCATTCCATCTTCGCGACGTTGTCGCAGGCGGTATGAAGACACCACCAATGGGGAGAGCTTTATACACACTTAGCCTCTCCATGAGCCAAATGTTGAGAATCCTAGCGCAACCCCTGTACGAGCTCAGACGATTAGCACAACGGTCGTCTAAGCCCAGTATGGTCTCCGCTAGGATCAACGCAGAAGGATCATATCCCCTTTCCATCTCTTCGACAACACGAGCATACCTCGCGTTTAGAACACTCCATCCGGCATGGACCCCGCAAAGCATACCGATGAACCAAACAAAAAGCAAGGGCCCTCCGCCTAGAACGGTCCGAAATACTAGTATCAACTTTATTCATGTATCGTTGACACAAGAGAAGCATGTTTACCTTGCCTCCCTCAAACAAACCTGCAGCCTGAGCATTTGTCATCCCAAGAAAGTTTCGCAACATCCCGTTGTAACAAAGCTCGCTCCTTACAACCACAGCAGTAGTCCGTTTCGACCACCCAGCAATGGCCGCAAACTACTCTATCAAAGGACACACCTCTCCCCCGGGAAACCTAAACACATGCAAGCTAGGATCCCAATAATCTAAGCACGCATCCAGGAAGTCAAGATCGACTTTCATTTGGCGAAAGCCAATGAATACACCCGCACCATCATCATACACCGCCTTCTTCATCGCCGGACTTAGTGAGGAAGTCCACCTCTTCAAAAGAGCATCAAAATGCTCCACCATTTTCTTGAATACAAAAAACTTTTATAAATATACCAAATATAATTATGAGAGCAAAAACTTGTAGTAAAAGAGAAGAAGAGAAGTAATTGTGAATGAGGATTATGGCACGCACCCCCCCTCCTTATATACAAAACATATTACGGAATATGGAAACTCGGTATTACCAGCCAAGCCGCCAAACCGCATAGCCCTATGCGGTTTGCACACCCAACCGCATAAGCCTATGCGGTTTGCACCCCCAACCGCATAAGCCTATGCGGTTTAACCCCTCAACCGCATAAGGCTATGCGGTTCAAGAGGCGGGTTTTCTCACAACTTTCCTAACTTCGTCTTTCCTAAACACCACAATCTACACTACCCTACGACATCCTCTTGTTGTTCCCCATGCAGCAACATTACACTACACTTTAGCAAATACGATTCATACCACGAGTCAACACATAACATTTTCGACATTCATGCAAGCTCATTTCGCACTTAAAATGAACTTTTCGCAAATGCATTTTCACAAGCTAATTCAACATCAATGCATCCCACTCGGGAATCATTTCGCTTTTCAAACAAGCTTAATTACCAAACAGGTT
Source organism: Dianthus caryophyllus (assembly GCA_023091065.1). NCBI lineage: Eukaryota > Viridiplantae > Streptophyta > Magnoliopsida > Caryophyllales > Caryophyllaceae > Dianthus > Dianthus caryophyllus. Next base: position 19,458,154 of record CM041521.1, read on the forward strand.
CACAACTACAATCAAGTTCGAAGTTCAAGCTACAACGACATGTAAACAAAGGTTCATACAATCTTTATTACACAAGTTCACTCAGGATGACGACGACGATACTCGTCAAACTCGCTACTGAATCTGGCAGTCTCGGCCGACTCGACACAGTGAGCAACTGCTTCAAGCCATCCTCCACCTGTTGGCTATCCGCCATAGTTTCTTATGAGCCTCCTTAGCCACCTGTGATACACAACACAAAAACACTTCACATTTTTCTCCATTTTGCCTTTATTTCACTCAAATTAGGCCAAACTTTGGGGGAAATTCAAAAACAAAGCGCATTCTCTCCATTTTGCCTTAATTTCACTCAAATTAAGCCAAACTTAGGGGGAAATTTCAAAACAAAAGCAGTCAACCCCACTTTGCCTTAATTTCACTCAAATTAAGTCAAACTCGAGGGGGTAACACAAAAACACGCATCTCACTAGTTTGATCATCGCCATGTTTCATACCTCGATCAAACTGGGGGCTCACTCACATATACAAAAGACAAAGATACATACCTTCTTCACCCTGCCCGTCCAGCTGTCCATGCCCGCGTCGGTAGTCACCGGCAAGTACGACGGCCAAGTGAAAGTACGACGCACACCCGACTCGTCGTACTCAACGGTGGTAGGAAAGTCACCAGGCTGCTCCGCCATCTCGGGATCAAATTCCTACAAAACAAGTTCAAAACGCACACGTCAGGGAAATTTTTCGCAAAAATTACCTTACGCACCCAAGAAGCACGCATACCTCAATCGGCCCACAAGCAAGTCGAGACTGAGCAAACTGGCCATAGTCTTCCAAAGGACAGAGAAGACTAACCGACTCTCCTTCCCCGTACAACGCCACCCGATCCTGAGCGGAAACCCCTCGCTCAAACAGGACCCTCGGCGGGTCCCTAAACCACCGGAGCCGCCACCCTACTGAAAGACCAAACGCTTCTCCAAGGTACCAAAGCCCGCACGTCTGGCCGCCAAGGCAGATCTGGTCTCTCAGATCGCAAGCGCGCCGATGCCTTCAGAATGCCCGTGATCATCGGCCCCACGGGAACGGCACGAACTACAAGTACAAAACCAAAAACAAACACTCATAGATACAATCATTTTAAGTACATTCTATTTAAAATGGTTCAAGCACAAACCTGATCGAACTGCATCCGGTTCAGACGGTCCCGAACCTCGTCATACGACGATTAATGACGGTTGCCGACGTGCCCCAATGCATCTGCCCGGATATACCCGCGGAATCGTCAGAGCATGCGGAGGCAGCAGAAAAGGAAAATGGCTAAGAATCCACGACTGCACACACAAAAAACAAAAACAAGAAACAAAAACACGTTACAAAGACAACAAAGACAAAGACAAAGACCAAAACAAGCAAAAGTGCACCTAAAACAAAAACAAAATCAACACGTACCTCCATCAAGAATCCAGGCGAGACTAAGGACAGTCTCGACCCTCGATCCATGACCCGCGGTCTCACGGCATCCATACAGAAACGAATGCACAAACCCAGAGACGGCGTCACCCAGTCAAACGTCCCAATTGCACTCCAATCCAGGAGATGCATAAGGACCGACGTCGACGCCCGCTCACCCTTATCGCCGAAGTACACGGCGCTCACAAACCACCACAGCCACATACGAGCATTCTGCTCGTCACTCCACTCCGAGGGGCCATACTCGGTCTTCCCCTCAAAGTACTCCAAGATGTAGCTCGTCTTGAAAGTGTAAGGTGGAGCACCCTCACAAATCACCTCCAAACCACCGCCAATCGCGGCAGTCACAACCTCGTCCACAACGGACGACGCAAACTCGAAGCTCATGTCACGGTCCCCGAACGGCAACCCCGTTATGACCGCATACTCAGACAAGGTAATGCCGGCCCCAAAGCCGGGCATATGGAACGTCGTCGTGGTGTCCCAGTACCTGTCCAAGAAGGCCCTGATCAACATCAGGTTCGCCGTCTGCTTCTTCCTTGCAATCTCCCTCCAATGGCCGACCAACGGGCCAAAAGCACTACGCAGCACCCAGGCTTGCGCTCTCGGCGAAAGCTTCTCCTCAAAAGCACACATCACGGACGAGACGCCCGAGAAAGTCCTCATCGAGCCTTTCTACCAACCCATCGTCGCTTGATAAGAAACGTGTCTCTCCGGAGCAAGTAGAAGGTTATGGCCATCCCAGCCCTTGGCGAACGCCCTGTTCGCACGTGATTTTCGCGGCCTAGAGCTACTCGCTCTAGGCGCAGCCTCCTCAGCCTCCACCTCGACATCCATCTCGGCTTCCAGCTCATCCACCAGCTCTTGAGCAAGCTCATCCTCAGGATCAGGCACAGGGACATTCCTCCCACGACCTCTACCTCGTGACTGACCACGTCTCGTGCGCAAGTCACGAGGGTCAGCGTCCCTCTCACTACGCGTATGCCTCAAACCACTCGAGCTAGAGGCTCCCTCAGTCCTCGAGCTAGTACTCCTACGAGATTTCGATCTCGTAACACGACTAGAATCCACCCCTGCAACCAAACACAACCAATACATACAGCTATAATACATGCAAGCGTACAACTTGGCATACACATACACAAATACACACAAATAATACGCACATAATACATATACATCCCTTCACACATTGCGCTATACGCCCTACAGAGCATTTTTAGGCCTACTTCACAATTAAGCCGAAAACCGTTCTCTACACCTCAAAATTAAAACTTTATGGTTTCTATGCGCCATAATAGTCCCCAACAACAAACCATTACAAGCAATTGCATTTTGGTCACTCCGATCAAAAACCCCCAATTCGCCTTAATTACTCCGTATAACTACGACTTAAGACGGCGATTTGAAAGCCTTAACTCGACATTTTCGCAAAACTAACGCTATAGGCATGCTATACACGCTATGGGCATCCTACACCGAAGTTTAATTGAAATTCCGGGTCGGAAAATCCGGGTTCGTTTTCGGGCCCGAAAACTAATTTGGACGTTTTTCACACAAAGACGGTCTAAATCACAATCAATTCACACATACACGTTCACATGGCATAATGCAACACAATGACGTCAATTTCAAGCATTCAAACGGCAAATTTCAAGCAAAACTCGGGTTTTCATGCAAAACCCGTTTTTTCAACATTTCAAGGCAAAACTAGCTAATTACAACGACAAATAACGTAAAAGCTAGTTAAAATGGAGCATTACCTGGTTCCATAGCAAGGCAACGCAACGAAAATGAGCAAAAACGGTTGAGAAATTGAAAAATGGTGTTTTTAGAGTTAGAAAACCGAAAATGAAGTATAATGGCAAACATACGGTGCACTCGAGCTTTATATAGCCCCTACAGCCCGCAGGGGAAACCGCATAAACTTATGCGGTTTGCCCCATGAACCGCATAAGCTTACGCGGTTTCAGCCTTTGGTTTTTCTCGGTTTTTTCTCGTTTTACGCCTACTTTTGAATTCCTAATTCATCTTGGCCTTATCTGATTCAAATGCGTCCGGGTGCTTGGGTTAAGCGTCACCTCTGATCGCCATACTGGCGTATATTAAGCATTTAATGTACGGTACAGAAGCAGAAGCACGAACGCTCTTTACGAGCATTACATCATTTTCCCCTCAACGGAAGGCAATCATATGCAATTACGACTACATAAACACTCTTCGGCGAGCCCAAGCACAAGCACTCCGCAATGTACACTTAATTCCAAGCATTTCACTCTACATAGACGCTCCTCGGCGAGTTCAAGCACGAGCATTACACGGACGCTCTTTCACGAGACCTACACCTACGCCTACACCTACATAAGCACCCCTACTCAATTATACACCTCACGCATACCCAAACATCTTACAAGCACCTGCACCCCTGCACTTTAGCCCCTTATACACATGCAATACGAAGACATTACAAGCAGCAATGGCGCCCGACGATACCAAGCATATACAAAGGCACCATCAACGACAGTACAACAAGCACGACGAAGACATCCAGCAGGCCGGCAGGCCCTTATAGCATGCACGGACCGTCACGTCCTTAAACATGTACGCCCCTCCCCGTTTAGCCCGGTTCGAAGTCCTCGTCACACCCATGGACACATGCTTCGTTCCGCTGACTGTATCGAGACTGTAATGGTCCGGATATGGTCGTGGAGTTTGACTAGCGCTCTAGTCCGAGCTCAGTCAAACTGGGGGCTCTGTGGATACCCATATCCGTACCCTCCAAAACAAAACCCTGTGATGTATCACGGACTTTTATTACGCATGCTTTAACGTTGACTTAAACGGTTATAACTAATGTCGAATTCATTTTGAGTCGTTTTAAATGTTAAGATAATTTAGGTCGCTTCACATCACACTTAAATACACGTTCATTTTGTCCATTTGGAGTCTAGCTAGGTCCTTGTCCTGCTTCATTTGGCATGAGCTTCGCATTTGCACTACAATTAGCCCTTTTACATTAACAAGGTCTAATTCAGCATTCCTAAATTCCTAAATTTAGGCCCGGTGGCTAAATCTTCCCTTTAGCCTCCTCTTACACAAAATACGGCTTCACGTCTTACCTTATTTCACAAAAACTATGCAGATACACCCTTTTCATTTTTCCGGGTCTCGGGCCCGAAACCGAGCCCAAACCCAGCCTTTGGCCCGCACTCCAAAGCCCTGAGCATCACAAAATATCTCAGAAATATCCTAGGGGTTTTCTTGAGCTTCACGTTTGAGATTATCACGTAATTTTTCAAAGATATAATTCAACCGAAACTAGGAAACTACGCTAAAACCACACCCTCAAACCGCATAAGCTTATGCGGTTTGGGGAGGCAACCGCATAAGCCTATGCGGTTTGCCCTGGCAACCGCATAAGGCTATGTGGTTCCTAGGCCTGTTTTTATCCCCGGATTTCCTATTTCTCCGAGGTTTTTAGTATAAATACACCCATATACCCTGACCTCGAAAACAGAATTCACAATCAATTTCTCTTCAGAAAACACATCTTGCACCCTTCCACAAAACACTCACAAAAGCCTCAAGCACTCAAATCCTTGAGTTCAACACACCATCCGGTGTTGAATTCATCCTCCTTTTAAGTTCAAGAAGCGAAGCTCTGCCCAGATCTGAAGCGTCAGGACAAGTGTGGACAAGGGAATTTGATCCACGCGATGTTTTATTTCAAAAACATTTTCATTTGAAAAGAGTCGCCACTAAATTTTATATGGAATTTAGAAAACCAATTTTAGAGAAAATGAGTTCGTGTGAGTTTACGTGTTAGGAAGTCTAAAAGAATTTCATTAATTTAACGCCTAACCCCGCCTGTTACAATGACGGTCTCTACTAAGTAAAACCATGGCTATTATGAGTACACATGCGGATATGCAAACAAATGTTTTAACCCAAAACATATTACATCCGTTCTACGTCGTTTAATGCACACAAAAATTCGTCGAAGTTGTTTAACATACGGGTTCATTTACTATTCTAGCAAACAAACGAAAGAGGAAGAAATACTCACCGACAGCATAAGATAGATTAACAAACGTTAGCGGTAAACGAATAAAAATAATCAAACACGACTAAAATATAAACAAATATGAACGACTAACCTAAATAATTAAACATTGCACACAAGTATAAAGAAATAATAAACAAACACGACCAAACGTATGAACTAATAATCAAACACCACTAAATAGACGTGCAAACAATACGCAGACTGTACGGATACAACTAATAATCAATTTGACAAACACACAAACGAGCACCTGAATGAACAAACACAACTAACAAATACACAATCATAAGCAAAGGACGTGGCTACTTAAGCACGGCATATGAGTCTACATTATACAATCCTTCATGTGATTTAGCTACACAACTTAAGATTTAACTCACAAAACAAAACCAGAGGCCAACAGAGTCGTGTAATGTACTGCCTTAACGTAGTCAATGAAACTAAATGCCGCGCAAACGCTAAACAATGAAATGAAATCACGATAACTAAATTGATATACAAACGTGAATTACTAATTTAAAAAAGGCATGACAGATTAGTTTTAGACAAATAGTATAACTAAACATGAACAAGATCTAATTATATAACAAACTAACGAGCAAACTAATCTAACGAGGAATTTCCGATCATATCACACAAGGAAATTGAGCACGAATACTAAGCAAACAAGGGACACGACATATCTGTACATACATATCGAAATCATGTGAGGAACATAAATCTAAAACAAACAATGAACGTAACAAATATGATGACAAACAACGAAGCGACAGAAAGCAATAAAAAAACGACAGAGAGCAATAAAAAGCGACAAAAACAATAATTTAAACCAAGTAAAGTAAGTATTTTGCACCCTCAACTTACATGTATCGTTGACCAATTCTTTGAGTCGTAATCGATTGTAAGATTTTATCCCAAGGGGCCGTCGTTGACGAAAACCAATTGTAAAAACCGTAACTTTGAGTAAAACTGACAGCAATTTTCAAAAGCTTGTAACTTCTTCGTTTCTCAACGAAATTTCGAACCGAAAGATGTTTTGGAATCGTGGTAAAGTGAACTTTAAGATTTTGTAAATAAATCAGAGTGAATATGGTGTTTTCAACACGAGAAACGGGGATGAAGAGGTAATAGCTGGATGAAAACTGAAAACGGTGCTCTGTTTTCGTGCAGCTATCTCGACTTCTTTGAGGGTTCTTTTTGTGACTTTTATTACGTATGTATGCTGTATATTTCGTATGTCTGAATGTTCATGATGGGTGTGTATATATAATGACATAAGGGTAGGGTTTTAATGTGGAAAAGAGCAGCTCTTCCTTCTCTTCTGAGAGCTGCTGTTTCAGGCAACCTAGGGTTTTGTGGAGTGTTTTCTTGAGGGTTAAGCAAGGGTAAATGGAGTATGTGGATCAGGTATCGGTTTTTGGTTGTGGGTATGGGTTTGGTGGCCAAGAAACGGGTTTTGGGCTGCTCACAAAACAGAGCACGGTGGTGGGGTTAGGACGTGCTATTTGGGCCATTTTCTGGCCTCTTTTGGTGAATTTAGGACATGGTTCTAGGATGGATTAGGCTCGGGTATGCGAGGGAGAGTGTGGGTATAAAGAGGGTCGGGTTTTGGGTTGTCAAAACAGGACACGAAAGGATATGGATTAGGCACGTTTGGGACGTTTTTTGACGGGTCTTTGGGCTGTATTTTGGCCGTGGTTTTAGACTGGATATGAGCTTTGGTATGTGGGGAAAGAAGTGGGAGAAAAGGCCTTGAAATTCGTGTTGAAACGGGCTCAAAATCATTCTTAAAATCGAGCTTTAAAACGAGCTTTAAAACTTGCTGTTAAGAAAACGAATTCGTCGAATACGTTTTAATAAACTGTTTTAAAAGCATGAGAAACGACCTTTCAAGTCAAATATTGAATTTGTAAAAGCGACTTTTCAAATCGAAATACTTAAAATGATTTTTCAGATCGAAATATTTTATTTTCAATAAAACATTGCTTGCGATAAAATAAAATTTGACAGAGCTTCTTTTATCAAATATCTTTTGAATAAATAGACAAAAGGGTTGACAGCACCCTGCTTATATCGTAAAATGAGCTCGAATAAATGACACGAAGAACACGTTGTCCTATCATCATTGGGTATTTGTCGGGTTTTCTATAAATTTCCATATCGACGGATATGGGTATCTACAACAAGGTAGGTACCGATCCACTTGGATCAAAGCTTTTTCTTATTTTCTATGGACTAACAAAGGGGTCTACACTTTAGCGCCCCCCCGGCTTTGGCACCCAGCGCACTTGCACTCCAAGTGTTCTATTTACTTCGGGTACACTCCATATCCGATGACACGCCAAAGTCGCATAAGCAACCGACCTTATAAAATAAACCAATGGACAATTGAACTTTATTTTATTTGCATGCATCTGGCACCTTCTTATTTTGCATTAAATCAACTTAAACAATGAATTCGACCTTTAACTGAACCGTATTCGTTAACAAGTTAAACATGCTAAACTGAGGGTTTTAATCAATCTTTTTGCATCTGCATTCTTTTACAAACTTATCGCACTTGTACGTAGCGATAACATTAGCTCAAATATCATCTTACAAGGATTGTTCTAGGTTAGTAGAGGCTATTTTTACATAGGCTTTTCTAAAAGGTTTTCATAAATCATTATTTGAATTAACTCTTTTTCTAAAGTACCCTCACCCCGAATCAAATCTGGTTTCACAACCTTAGATCTAGGGGTGTCGGCGTGCTCCAAAATCTAGGACATGTTTTTAACTTAGAACATGGTAGAAGGTTCCTAATTTCCCCGATAATTAGGTGGCGACTCCATAACAGTTCTTAAAGGTTTTTCCAACTTAATCTTTTTTAACTTTAAAATCCGCCCTTTAAGCAAGACGCCGAGTTGCGTCCCTCGACGCGGTTCCCGGGTTCCACAACTGCTATATGTTCCCGGACTCTGTGTCCGAGGGGTCGTTGGGAGATCCGCGTTTAATTGCCGTTCTGGAGCAGATGGAAATAGGTTGCAATCCTTCTGCTTTAATTCTGGTAGAGACGATCCTTGGATTGGACGACCGGGCATGTAATAGGGAGCATGCGTACCAAGGGTGTCCCCTGATCCTCCAAGTGTGGCTGATGGAGCGTCTGAACGTGTTGAATGACCTTGGCTTCGATGGTGAGTACGTCGCAGGAGGCATTACCAACCGTTACATGCGATGGTCGGGTCCAGACGAGCGTCCTAATGACTATTTCCCTGAGTTCGTGAGGTCATGTGCTATCGGTTGGTCGGTATCATGGTGGGGAGTGGTCAGTGTGACGGCGAGTACAGTAGGCGATGGTCCCTCTGGAGTCCTATTGTGTGGGTTTGAGATGGGAGTTTACATCCACCCCCTGCGGGTGAGACGACAGATAGGGTATGCACAGTTCATTCCTGGCCAGGACACGAAGGTACATGACATGGTTGTGTTAGATAACCAGGTGACCGATGAGTGGGTCGGTGGTTGGATCATGCGTCCTAAGTGGCTTGTGGCTGGTACTCCTGGGACGATCCAAGTGTCGAGGGCCTATGTTAAATGGATTGTTGCTGAAAGTGCTCGGGAGAGGGCTTGCCTCCGTGCCATAGAGCTTAATGAGCCTCTGCCGACGTCTGCCTACGACCCGATCCGCTTTGAACGCAATAGTGGTGGGGGTGATGCTTCGAGCTCGGTGCCTCTCTCGGCGGCTGAGTGCGTGTTTGGTCGTCGTCGTGTTCAATGGCCAGGTGCCCCGGGTCGTCACGGTAATGTTGGGGGTCGTCGTAGGGGTTGAGGGTCGGTGCTCCCCTATTCAGCTGAAAGGTTTTAAGTCTGCTTTTGATAACGAAGGGAACCTAGTGTTGTTTATGTGTGTTTTGTTAGTATTATGTTCATATTATGTTGTACTATGTATTATATTGTCTATCCTAAACCCAATGTACATGCCGGGACTTGTATAAGTATTGGAATATATATTGTTAGTGTAGTTCATGCTCCTACGTTTGAAAAATCCAAAATGTAACCGTCCTTTTTAAGATTAATAAAGATCAGGTTTTTATTTACGACTTTGCCTCATTTTGCTTGTTATTCTGTGTGAAATTCCTTGGCTCTAATCTCTATTTAAAGGTTTAGAATGCAAGCATGGTTTTTAGGAAGTTTTTGTATTGACTATTCCCTCGACTTTTTTAAGCTTTGGGTTTGTCGTTTATCGTTGAATGTTGTTCTTTTTACCCTTTGGGCTATGGAACGTTTTTGTGATGACTGTGTCCTTGACTTTTTTAAGCTTTGGACGTGTCTTGTTTGTGTTGAATATCGCCTTATTTTAACCTTTTAGGTCATGAGGCGAGTTTTGTGGTGACTATGTCCTTGACCTTTTTAAGCTTTGGACGCGTCATTTTTGTGTTGAATATCGGTTGTGCTTTTTGCAAAGCTGCCTACGTATCCATGGAAAATGGAATCAAACCGGCGTAGTTCAGGATGTGCATGTTTAGGGGCATGCCGGCCCATGAGTTTTGTTTGCTTTTTTTGTGGTGAATGTGCACGTTTAGGGGCATGCCGGCCCATGAATTACTTTTGATTTTTGTGGAGAGAAAGAGTATGTTTAAGGGCATGCCGGCCCATGAATTGTGTTTGGTGGATGCATGTTTAGGGGCATGCCGGCCCATGAATTGTGTTTATGGAATGTGCACGTTTAAGGGCATGCCGGCCCATGAATTGTGTTTATGGAATGTGCACGTTTAAGGGCATGCCGGCCCATGAATGATTTTTAGAAAATTGTATTTTATAGATGCATTGCAAGGGTTTTTTAAGGGTAGTATTTCTTGAGTTGGTCGAGGTGCGTTGCGAGGTTAAACTCTTGACCGTCCAAATCGGTCAGTTTCACTGCTCCGCCTGTGTAGATTTCCTTGACGAGGTAGGGCCCAGCCCAGTTAGGCTTGAACTTTCCTCGTGGGTCGACTGGAAGTGGTGCTCGGACTGACTTTAGTACGAGATCACCTACTTTTATGTTTCGCGGCCTGACTCGTTTGTTGAATGCTCGTTGTAATCGTGCTTGGTACATTCGTACGGTACTCAGGGAATGAAGTCGGCGTTCGTCCAAGAGCATGAGTTGTTCGTAGCGTTCACGGGCCCATTCTGCTTCTGGGATGCTACTTTCCATTAGTATGCGTAGTGATTGTATTTATATTTCCACTGGTTGGACGGCTTCCATGCTGTAGGTGAGGAAATAGGGGGTCATGCCTGTAGGGGTGCGGATGGTAGTACGGTATCCCTAGAGCGCATATGGTATCTTGTTGGGCCAATCTTTGCAACTGTCGATCATTTTCTCGAGTATGGTGACGACTGTCTTGTTTGCTGCTTCAACGGCTCCATTAGTTTGGGGTCGATAGGGTGAGGACTTGTGATGCTGGATGTTGTATTTTGTGAGTATGGCTTCTGTCTCGCGCTGGAAGTGCGAGCCTTGGTCGCTGATGAACTCATGGGGTATGTGATGAGGCTAAAGTCGTGGTCACCTATCAAAATAAACCTAGACAAACTACTAACGGGAGCTAGTGGTAAGCAGGGTCGAATCCACAGGGAGATGGATGAAGTCAAAGGATCGCTTAGTTAAGAAGGGTCAATCTCAAGAGTAACAAATGGGTGTTTTGTAGAACTAAACTAAGAACATTGAGTAAAACGAGTAGAATACGAATAAGAGGGAGATTAGGGCATGAGGTTCATGTGACATCAATTCAGAACTCAACTCAAAAGGGATAATCAATCAATTGAAGTCATGCAAGTGATTAGGTTTTAGGAAAACGCTCTCTCGAGTCAATTTTAACCTTAAGCAAACTTAGCGGGCTCTCGCTACGTACTAAATTCAACTTATCAATTACGCGTGAGTCTAGTTTCAATTCGGCTTTCGATCTTAAACTGAAACAACCTAAATTCAATTCAATAAAGGCGTCCCTAAATTCAATTGATTATAAAACGCGTCGGAAGAAATCAACTTGCACAAATTCAATCGATAAAAGCAATTAAAACATATTCTGAATCAATATCACAATCACCCTAAACCCTAATTGGGAATTAGCTATGCATGATTAAAGTAAAAGCAAAACAATAATAAGAGGATGACATGATGAATGAAATAGCAATAAATTAAACCTGTGATTAATCTTGAATCGGAATGTAAAGATCGAAACTTGCAAGAATGAAATCAATCTAAACCTAAGAGTTATGAGAGAGTTTAAAGGGAGCAAGGCTATTCTAATTCTAATCTGAAATTATAATGTAAAAGCATGATAAAAGAAATAACAATGAAATTAAACCTGGAATTAATGTTGAATCAAAGTAAAGATCGAGTCTTGCAAAATAATTAAAAGCTAAACCTAAGAGTTTTTGAGTTTTGAAGAGAGAAAAGTCTAAGTCTAAACTAAAGCAGAAAACTAGAATGAAAGATCCCCCAAATAAAACCCTAACATGAGTCTATTTATACAAGCACGAGTATCCGGAGAAGCAGGGGGTCGAACCGATCGGTTTTGGGGCCAAACCGATCGGTTTTATGGGTGAACCGATCGGTTCTTGCTTGAACCGAGCGGTTTTAAGGAGGTCAGTAGGTTCCAGCAACTTTTGGCCCTGTTTCACGAACTCTGATGCGATAGGTTTGCTTAGAACCTATAGGTTTTGAACTCTGAAGCGATAGGTTCAGCTCGAACCTATAGGTTTCGAACTCTGAAGCGATAGGTTCAGCTGGAACCTATAGGTTCTAAGGATTTCCAGCAACTTTTGGCCTAATTCACTCATCTTGAACCTATAGGTTTGCTCGGAACCTATAGGTTTGACGTCCCAACTTGTCGTATTGACTCCGAATTGACTCTCGGGCTCCGTCTTGACTTCTCGATACTTGTAATCGCTCCAATTGACTCAGGTTTTAGCTCAGGACCGCCAAAACCTGCGAAATACACACGAGGAACGACAGTATCGCAATATAAAGCAAATAGCTACTAAAACGATAATGTAATCGAGCAAATGTGAGCTAAATGCAACTAACACGGGGGCATAAAAGCTATATAAATGACATGTATCAAACTCCCCCAAACCAAACCTTTGCTTGTCCTCAAGCAAACAAATCGGAGAAAATCAAAGTATCCAAATTAATCACGTAGCATCTCAAAGTTGACGACCCATACACATGAACCTACAACCATAGTCTATTTCACCGAGAATAGAGCACAAGTCCCAACCATTCACACCAACGTCGCATTACTAGCTTCTCACGCTTTCGCAAAAATAAACTAACGATAATTGGATTCAAGCAAGGCCATCCGCACATACCACTTTCCATTCAACCATTTCTTTCCACTTCATTCCATTTTTTCTTTTCTTTTCTCTGTTTTTTTTTTTTTTTTTTTGCAAATGTGGAGCATCCCTCGTATGTAATACCGTTTAGCTTGACGTTCACTCGGTAAAAATCGCGCTCGGGTACACATATTTCCTTAAGGGTTACATTATTGCTCATACTCTCGGTCGCAACCAAATTCATGGCCACTGTGGTTACTCAAATCAATGAGTCCCCTCCGAGAGCATCGAAGCATTGCTCCATCATTAAAAGATCGGTCCAAACAAACCACATTTCAACATTCCAAACTTTCCACAAGCCAAATGCCTCGCAAGAATACCAATATCGAAAGTAAAAGGAACGAAAAGCGATAAGAATTAAGCAAATACAAGTGGGCTAGTGTTTGAGACTCGCAATCTATGAACAGGAAACAAACATATAGTGTAAGCTACGACGATAGAAAGTCGACTTGGAGATACTAAAGATCAAAACAGCACACTAATCAATTCTCCAAACTAACAATTCAAAGCGAAAAAGGTTTGGAACTGCAAAATTTTTTAAAATTAAGCACACAAAAACGAAAATGCAAATGCAAAGCGCGACAGAGCTTTCCTCCCCCAAACCAGAACTACACATTGTCCTCAATGTGAGCTAAATGCACAGATAAGCAAGCAAAGCAGAGGACACTAAGCATATGGGGTAGAGATAAAAGCGAGGAAGTGAGGGAAAAAGAGTAAGAAAGCTCACATGCTCGTGAAGGAGCTCCCCCAAACCGAAGTAAAGCGTGGAGTGCGGCTACCGATCCACAGATTTGCATTCAATTCACCCAAATTGTGAGGTACTTGAGCAAAGAGAGAAAGGGTAGGCCGAAAGTAGCGGGCCTGTTCTCAACAATACTAGGGACGCAGAGTCCGTAGGTTCCTGCGTGCTAAAACAAGCATAAAATCCCTCATCCTCACGCGCTCAAATAAAAGCAGACTAAAAATGAAAATGTCAAAGTCAAAAGCAAACCAAAACCAAAACAAAGTACAACAAATTACAACGTCATCGGGTTGCCTCCCGGAAAGCGCTGGTTTATAATGGTCCCGCACGACCGTCTTCAAGCTCTTGAATCATGTCAAATCAGGCCAAGGACGTTGGCCACTAGCAGCAGCTTCACTTGGCGAAATAGCAGTCGTTCGCCACAAAACTCGATCTCCACGAGGAAGAGCAGCATAATCCATCACACAAGGTATTCCATCGCGAAATGGCTCTCCATAACCGCTCCGTGCGCCGCGCACCGCAGACCGTGGGTCTTCACCTCCATCTCCCGGGTCATAAACATCCGCCTTCGTGAGCTTCCGTTCCCCCAAACCAGGATGACAGCCACCCTGCGTAAGACCAGCACATGAAACAGCAGAAGAAACAACCTCCAAGGGGTCTCCAGTAGAGTGAGACGGAGGGGCAAGGTCAATAGCAGCCACAGACTCAGGCTGCATAGGGGCACGGGGGAGACTAGACTTAGTGTAGGTCAACTGCTCACCTCCCACCGAGAACGTAAGGGTCTTGTTCCCAACATCTATGACTGCACCAGCAGTGTGCAGAAAAGGTCTCCCTAAAATGATCGGGATGTGGGGGTCCTCGGGAATGTCTAAGACAACAAAATCAACAGGTATGTAAAACTTCCCTATCTTGACCGGGACGTCCTCGAGGATACCTAAAGGTCTTTGGAGACTACGGTCGGCCATCTGCAAAGTCATGGAGGTAACTCCTAACTTGGTCATGTTCAATTTCTTGTAGATGGAATAAGGGAGGATACTCACACTAGCCCCAAGATCGCATAAGGCATTTTGAACCACATACTTCCCTATAGAGCAAGGGATAGAAAAGGTCCCGGGGTCACTCAGCTTTGGAGGAGAACTACCCTGCAAAAGAGCACTACCCTCCCCCACAAAAGACACGGTCTCGGTCGCATTAATGGTACGCTTCTTAGAAATGACCTCTTTAAGAAACTTAGCATACGCAGGAATTTGCTTGACCAAATCAATAAAAGGAAGATTTACCTGCAGTGTCTTTAGGATCTCAAAGAACCGATCGAGCTTGGGGTCCACGGTAGCCGGTCGTACACGACCCGGAAAAGGTAGCCTGATCTGAATCGGCGGTGTCGTGTTCTCAACAAAGATCATCCACGGTCGGCGGACGCTGGTCGACCTCACGGTCACTCGGCTTTGGCCGTGTGATCTTTCCCGCTCGTCGCCTCTTCCTCCGCTGCTTCGGGCTATCATAAAGCGTACCACTACGCAAAGTAATAGCACATGCGATCATGAGGAGGGTTAGGAGGATTACCTTGGGGTGGCGGGTACCCGCTGACGAGACGCCATGAAGAGTAGCCGTGCCACCGATTCTCCAACATTTTGATTGCGGCGTCCTTAGCTTGGCGTCCTTTTGCATTTCTTTGCAACATCATCTCTTGCGACTTCTGCATACCCACCATCATTTGTCCCATTTGCAACATCATGGGCCTTAGTCTCGGCCAGAGGATCGGGTCCCGGGGTAGGTTGAGGTGATGGAGTGTAGGGAGGTTTTTGGTAGTTAGGGGGGGGCGTGTGGTAGTTCTTGTGAGGAGAGGTGTAAGGTTGATTTTGTGGTGGTTGGGTGGTTGGGTTCAGCACATTTTGGTTACGCTAAAAAAGGAGAGATCGGTCGGAACCAGGTTGGTTTTGATAGAGGCGTGTTTTGAGGATAAGATTGATCTGCGTGAGACCGCTTTCGCTGGGTGCAAAGATACCCCGACGAATAACCTATATCGTGCCCTGCAACAGCATTTACATGAGCACCAGAAGAGCTTCCACCACGTAGCATACCAATCTCCGCAGTTAGCGCAGCAACCTGATCAGTGAGTGCACTAATACTCGCCTTATCACGGCCATCATGCGCCAGACCGTGAATTACCCCTTGGCTTCCCAAATTGAGATGAATGCATGGCCATCTCCTCGATCAATCCCCAAGCCTTGTCGCCATCGACGTTGTTAGCGTAAACGCCCTCTCGCAGCGTAATCCGAATAGTTCTACTCTCGCATATAACCCATTGTAGAATGTCATGATCACCAACCACCGCTTAACCCGTGGTGAGGACAATCCGTATGAGCTTCTTGTACCGCCTCCCACGCTTCAAAGAAGTGACTCATCGAACGCTTGTTTGAAGCCTTGGATTTGGCTCCTCATTTGGTTAGTACGCTCGGGAGGATAAAACTTTGAGTAGAAGGCAAGAGCTAACCCATTCCAATCGGTGATCCCCGCAGCTCTCCTTGTCGAGGTCCGTGATCCATTCACGCTCGATCCTTCGATGAAAAGGGAACAAAGATTTCCTTATCTCGGTTTTGGGTGATCCCTACCGCTTTATCGTCGAACGAGTCGGTAAACACTTGCATATGCCTACGGGATCCTCGGTTGGGTAACCACCGAATTGATTCCGCTTCCACCAAGTTTAGGAAGGCGGGCGGATCTCGAAATTGCCTGCGGCGTAGCGGGCATCGTGAATCCAGTAGGAATGGATTAGGTGTAGGCACCGAGTGACTAGAAAGTTTTGGCATTGTCACCGGGCGGTGAGAACCGGAGATAGTGGAGGTGTGTCCCGTCGTCAGGGCGATTGCGTAGCACCAGACGACGCTTCCTCGGTATTAAGATCAACGATTTGAATTGCTTGCTTGCGTAACTCGTGTAACGCTGCTCCGGCCAGTTCAAATGGGACAAGAGTCCGGGTGACTGTGCATAAACAAAACTACAAGCAAATGATAACGCGGTCTCAAGGAACTAGGTTCCTTGAGACAAGAGAAAAACCTAACTAAAAACTAAGCAAAACACTAACTAGCTAACCGTCTCCCCGGCAACGGCGCCAAAATTGATGAGGCTAAAGTCGTGGTCACCTATCAAAATAAACCTAGACAAACTACTAACGGGAGCTAGTGGTAAGCAGGGTCGAATCCACAGGGAGATGAATGAAGTCAAAGGATCGCTTAGTTAAGAAGGGTCAATCTCAAGAGTAACAAATGGGTGTTTTGTAGAACTAAACTAAGAACAATGAGTAAAACGAGTAGAATACGAATAAGAGGGAGATTAGGGCATGAGGTTCATGTGACATCAATTCAGAACTCAACTCAAAAGGGATAATCAATCAATTGAAGTCATGCAAGTGATTAGGTTTTAGGAAAACGCTCTCTCGAGTCAATTTTAACCTTAAGCAAACTTAGCGGGCTCTCGCTACGTACTAAATTCAACTTATCAATTACGCGTGAGTCTAGTTTCAATTCGGCTTTCGATCTTAAACTGAAACAACCTAAATTCAATTCAATAAAGGCGTCCCTAAATTCAATTGATTATAAAACGCGTAGGAAGAAATCAACTTGCACAAATTCAATCGATAAAAGCAATTAAAACATATTCTGAATCAATATCACAATCACCCTAAACCCTAATTGGGAATTAGCTATGCATGATTAAAGTAAAAGCAAAACAATAATAAGAGGATGACATGATGAATGAAATAGCAATAAATTAAACCTGTGATTAATCTTGAATCTAATGTAAAGATCGAACCTTGCAAGAATGAAATCAAACTAAACCTAAGAGTTATGAGAGAGTTTAAAGGGAGCAAGGCTATTCTAATTCTAATCTGAAATTATAATGTAAAAGCATGATAAAAGAAATAACAATGAAATTAAACCTGGAATTAATGTTGAATCAAAGTAAAGATCGAGTCTTGCAAAATAATTAAAAGCTAAACCTAAGAGTTTTTGAGTTTTGAAGAGAGAAAAGTCTAAGTCTAAACTAAAGCAGAAAACTAGAATGAAAGATCCCCAAATAAAACCCTAACACGAGTCTATTTATACAAGCACGAGTATCAGGAGAAGTTAGGGTCGAACCGATCGGTTTTGGGGCCAAACCGATCGGTTTGATGGGTGAACCGATCGGTTCTTGCTTGAACCGAGCGGTTTTAAGGAGGTCAGGAGGTTCCAAAGAACTTTTGGCCTGCTTTCACTAACTCTGATGCGATAGGTTTGCTTAGAACCTATAGGTTTTGAACTCTGAAGCGATAGGTTCAGCTCGAACCTATAGGTTTCGAACTCTGAAGCGATAGGTTCAGCTGGAACCTATAGGTTCTAAGGATTTCCAAAGAACTTTGGCCTAATTCACTCATCTTGAACCTATAGGTTTGCTCGGAACCTATAGGTTTGACGTCCCAACTTGTCGTATTGACTCCGAATTGACTCTCGGGCTCCGTCTTGACTTCTCGATACTTGTAATCGCTCCAATTGACTCAGGTTTTAGCTCAGGACCGCCAAAACTTGCGAAATACACACGAGGAACGACAGTATCGCAATATAAAGCAAATAGCTACTAAAACGATAATGTAATCGAGCAAATGTGAGCTAAATGCAACTAACACGGGGGCATAAAAGCTATATAAATGACATGTATCAAACTCCCCCAAACCAAACCTTTGCTTGTCCTCAAGCAAACAAATACGGAGAAAATCAAAGTATCCAAATTAATCACGCCGGCATCTCAAAGTTGACGACCCATACACATGAACCTACAACCATAGTCTATTTCACCGAGAATAGAGCACAAGTCCCAACCATTCACACCAACGTCGCATTACTAGCTTCTCACGCTTTCGCAAAAATAAACTAACGATAATTGGATTCAAGCAAGGCCATCCGCACATACCACTTTCCATTCAACCATTTCTTTCCACTTCATTCCATTTTTCTTTTCTTTTCTCTTTTTTTTTTTTTGCAAATGTGGAGCATCCTCGTATGTAATACCGCTTAGCTTGACGCTCACTCGGTAAAAATCGCTCGGTACACATATTTCCTTAAGGGTTACATTATTGCTCATACTCTCGGTCGCAACCAAATTCATGGCCACTGTGGTTACTCAAATCAATGAGTGCCCTCCGAGAGCATCGAAGCATTGCTCCATCATTAAAAGATCGGTCCAAACAAACCACATTTCAACATTCCAAACTTTCCACAAGCCAAATGCCTCGCAAGAATACCAATATCGAAAGTAAAAGGAACGAAAAGCGATAAGAATTAAGCAAATACAAGTGGGCTAGTGTTTGAGACTCGCAATCTATGAACAGGAAACAAACATATAGTGTAAGCTACGACGATAGAAAGTCGACTTGGAGATACTAAAGATCAAAACAGCACACTAATCAATTCTCCAAACTAACAATTCAAAGCGAAAAAGGTTTGGAACTGCAAAAATTTTTAAAATTAAGCACACAAAAACGAAAATGCAAATGCAAAGCGCGACAGAGCTTTCCTCCCCCAAACCAAAACTACACATTGTCCTCAATGTGAGCTAAATGCACAGATAAGCAAGCAAAGCAGAGGACACTAAGCATATGGGGTAGAGATAAAAGCGAGGAAGTGAGGGAAAAAGAGTAAGAAAGCTCACATGCTCGTGAAGGAGCTCCCCCAAACCGAAGTAAAGCGTGGAGAGCGGCTACCGATCCACAGATTTGCATTCAATTCAGTCCAGCTGTGAGGTACTTCGGAGCAGCAGGTGAGAAAGGGTAGGCCGAGTAGCAGTGGCCTGTTCTCAACAATACTAGGGACGCAGAGTCCGTAGGTTCCTGCGTGCTAAAACAAGCATAAAATCCCTCATCCTCACGCGCTCAAATAAAAGCAGACTAAAAATGAAAATGTCAAAGTCAAAAGCAAACCAAAACCAAAACAAAGTACAACAAATTACAACGTCATCGGGTTGCCTCCCGGAAAGCGCTGGTTTATAATGGTCCCGCACGACCGTCTTCAAGCTCTTGAATCATGTCAAATCAGGCCAAGGACGTTGGCCACTAGCAGCAACTTCACTTGGCGAAATAGCGATGCTCGCCACAAAACTCGATCTCCACGAGGAAGAGCAGCATAATCCATCACACAAGGTATTCCATCGCGAAATGGCTCTCCATAACAGCTCCGTGCGCCGCGCACCGCAGACCGTGGGTCTTCACCTCCATCTCCCGGGTCATAAACATCCGCCTTCGTGAGCTTCCGTTCCCCCAAACCAGGATGACGACCACCTCAAGGTAAGACCAAAGACATGAAACAGCAGAAGAAACACCCTCCAAGGGGTCTCCAGTAGAGTGAGACGGAGGGGCAAGGTCAATAGCAGCCACAGACTCAGGCTGCATAGGGGCACGGGGGAGACTAGACTTAGTGTAGGTCAACTGCTCCCCTCCCACCGAGAACGTAAGCGGTCTTGTTCCCAACATCTATGACCGCACCAAAGAAGTGCGTAAAAGGTCTCCCTAAAATGATCGGGATGTGGGGTCCTCGGGAATGTCTAAGACAACAAAATCAATGTATGTAAAACTTCCCTATCTTGACCTGGGACGTCCTCGAGGATACCTAAAGGTCTTTGGAGACTACGGTCGGCCATCTGCAAAGTCATGGAGGTAACTCCTAACTTGGTCATGTTCAATTTCTTGTAGATGGAATAAGGGAGGATACTCACACTAGCCCCAAGATCGCATAAGGCATTTTGAACCACATACTTCCCTATAGAGCAAGGGATAGAAAAGGTCCCGGGGTCACTCAGCTTTGGAGGAGAACTACCCTGCAAAAGAGCACTACCCTCCCCCACAAAAGACACGGTCTCGGTCGCATTAATGGTACGCTTCTTAGAAATGACCTCTTTAAGAAACTTAGCATACGCAGGAATTTGCTTGACCAAATCAATAAAAGGAAGATTTACCTGCAGTGTCTTTAGGATCTCAAAGAACCGATCGAGCTTGGGGTCCACGGTAGGCGTCATTACGACCCGGAAAAGGTAGCCTGATCTGAATCGGCGGTGTCGTGTTCTCAACAGCATCATCCACAGTCTGCGGACGCGGGGTCGGCCTCTGGTCACTCGGCCTGGCCGTGTGATCTTTCCCGTTCGTCGCCTCTTCCTCCGCTTGCTTCGGGCTATCATAAACTGTACCACTACGCAAAGTAATAGCATATGCAGTATCATGAGGAGGGTTAGGAGGATTACCTTGGGGTGGCAGGGTACCCTGTTGACGAGACGCTTGCGAAGAGGCGAGCTGTGCCACCTGATTCTCCAACATTTTGATTGCAGCGTCCTTAGCTTGGCCGTCCTTTTGCATTTGCTGCAACATCATCTCTTGCGACTTCTGCATACCCACCATCATTTGTCCCATTTGCAACATCATGGCCTTAGTCTCGGCCAGAGGATCGGGTCCCGGGGTAGGTTGAGGTGATGGAGTGTAGGGAGGTTTTTGGTAGTTAGGTGGGGGCGTTTGGAAGTTCTTGTGAGGAGGGGTGTAAGGTTGATTTTGTGGTGGTTGGGTGGTTGGGTTCAGCACATTTTGGTTACGATAAGAGAGGAGCGATCGGTCGTAACCAGGTTGGTTTTGATAGGGCAGGTTTTGAGGATAAGATTGATACGCGTAGACCTGCTCGTTGGGTGCAGCATACCCCGACGAATAACCTATATCGTGCCCTGCAACAGCATTTACATGAGCACCAGAAGAGCTTCCACCACGTAGCATACCAATCTCCGCAGTTAGCGCAGCAACCTGATCAGTGAGTGCACTAATACTCGCCTTATCACGGTCATCATGCGCAGACCGTGAATTACCCCTTGGCTTCCCAAATTGAGATGAATGCATGGCCATCTCCTCGATCAAACCCCAAGCCTTGTCGTCATCGACGTTGTTAGCGAAACGTCCCTCTGCAGCAGAATCCAGAATAGTTCTACTCTCCGCATATAACCCATTGTAGAATGTCATGATCACCAACCACTCGCTTAACCCGTGGTGAGGACAATCCCGTATGAGCTTCTTGTACCGCTCCCACGCTCAAAGAAGTGCCTCATCGAACGTTTGTTTGAAGCCTTGGATTTGGCTCCTCATTTGGTTAGTACGCTCGGGAGGATAAAACTTTGAGTAGAAGGCAAGAGCTAACCCATTCCAATCAGTGATCCCCGCAGTCTCCTTGTCGAGGTCCGTGATCCATTCACGGGCTCGCTCCTTCAGTGAAAAAGGGAACAAAGATTTCTTATCCTGGTTTTGGGTGATCCCGGCCTGCTTTATCGTCGAACAGTAGTCGGTAAACACTTGCATATGCCTACCGGGATCCTCAGTTGGGTAACCACCGAATTGATTCCGCTCCACCAAGTTTAGGAAGGCGGGGCGGATCTCGAAATTGCCCTGCAGCGTAGCGGGCATCGTGAATCCAGCTGGAATGGCTTCCGGTGTAGGCACCGAGTGACTAGAAAGTTTTGGCATTGTCACTGGCGGTGGAGAAACTGGAGATAGTGGAGGTGTGTCCCCGTCGAAGGACGATTGCGTAGCACTAGACGACGCTTCCTCGGTATTAAGATCAACGATTTGAATTGCTTGCTTGCGTAACCTGTGTAACGCTCGTTCCGGCTCAGGTTCAAATGGGACAAGAGTCCGGGGTGACCTGTGCATAAACAAAACTACAAGCAAATGATAAGTAACGGTCTCAAGGAACTAGGTTCCTTGAGACAAGAGAAAAACCTAACTAAAAACTAAGCAAAACACTAACTAGCTAACCGTCTCCCCGGCAACGGCGCCAAAATTGATGAGGCTAAAGTCGTGGTCACCTATCAAAATAAACCTAGACAAACTACTAACGGGAGCTAGTGGTAAGCAGGGTCGAATCCACAGGGAGATGGATGAAGTCAAAGGATCGCTTAGTTAAGAAGGGTCAATCTCAAGAGTAACAAATGGGTGTTTTGTAGAACTAAACTAAGAACAATGAGTAAAACGAGTAGAATACGAATAAGAGGGAGATTAGGGCATGAGGTTCATGTGACATCAATTCAGAACTCAACTCAAAAGGGATAATCAATCAATTGAAGTCATGCAAGTGATTAGGTTTTAGGAAAACGCTCTCTCGAGTCAATTTTAACCTTAAGCAAACTTAGCGGGCTCTCGCTACGTACTAAATTCAACTTATCAATTACGCGTGAGTCTAGTTTCAATTCGGCTTTCGATCTTAAACTGAAACAACCTAAATTCAATTCAATAAAGGCGTCCCTAAATTCAATTGATTATAAAACGCGTAGGAAGAAATCAACTTGCACAAATTCAATCGATAAAAGCAATTAAAACATATTCTGAATCAATATCACAATCACCCTAAACCCTAATTGGGAATTAGCTATGCATGATTAAAGTAAAAGCAAAACAATAATAAGAGGATGACATGATGAATGAAATAGCAATAAATTAAACCTGTGATTAATCTTGAATCGGAATGTAAAGATCGAAACTTGCAAGAATGAAATCAATCTAAACCTAAGAGTTATGAGAGAGTTTAAAGGGAGCAAGGCTATTCTAATTCTAATCTGAAATTATAATGTAAAAGCATGATAAAAGAAATAACAATGAAATTAAACCTGGAATTAATGTTGAATCAAAGTAAAGATCGAGTCTTGCAAAATAATTAAAAGCTAAACCTAAGAGTTTTTGAGTTTTGAAGAGAGAAAAGTCTAAGTCTAAACTAAAGCAGAAAACTAGAATGAAAGATCCCCCAAATAAAACCCTAACATGAGTCTATTTATACAAGCACGAGTATCCGGAGAAGCAGGGGGTCGAACCGATCGGTTTTGGGGCCAAACCGATCGGTTTTATGGGTGAACCGATCGGTTCTTGCTTGAACCGAGCGGTTTTAAGGAGGTCAGTAGGTTCCAGCAACTTTTGGCCCTGTTTCACGAACTCTGATGCGATAGGTTTGCTTAGAACCTATAGGTTTTGAACTCTGAAGCGATAGGTTCAGCTCGAACCTATAGGTTTCGAACTCTGAAGCGATAGGTTCAGCTGGAACCTATAGGTTCTAAGGATTTCCAGCAACTTTTGGCCTAATTCACTCATCTTGAACCTATAGGTTTGCTCGGAACCTATAGGTTTGACGTCCCAACTTGTCGTATTGACTCCGAATTGACTCTCGGGCTCCGTCTTGACTTCTCGATACTTGTAATCGCTCCAATTGACTCAGGTTTTAGCTCAGGACCGCCAAAACCTGCGAAATACACACGAGGAACGACAGTATCGCAATATAAAGCAAATAGCTACTAAAACGATAATGTAATCGAGCAAATGTGAGCTAAATGCAACTAACACGGGGGCATAAAAGCTATATAAATGACATGTATCAGTATGCCATATCGGCATATGATGTTTGTCTGGATGAACTTGGCGACTTCTTTGGAGCCGAGGGTTCGGAAAGATGCTGCTTCCACCCATTTTGTAAAATAGTCGATTGCTACTAGTACGAAACAGTGACCTCCTGCTCCGATGGGGTGGACCTTTCCTATTACGTCGATGCCCCAAGTTGAAAAAGGCCAGGGTGAGGTTAGGCTGTATAGTGGTGAAGGTGGTACATGTTGGACATTGCTAAAAATTTGGCAGTTGTGGCAGTGCTTGACGTATTGGATGCAGTCTGCTTCCATGGTTGTCCAATACCATCCTAGCCGTAGAATCTGTTTGCAGAGTACTCGAGCGTTCATGTGAGGTCCGCATTCGCCATCATGGACTTGCGTGATGATCTCTTGTCCCTTTTTGTAGTCGACACATATGAGGAGCGTGCCTTGTGGTGTCTTCTTGAGTAATTGTCCCATTTCTAACACGAACTGGGAAGCTAGGAGTCTAATGGCTCTCTGACCACGTTTATCGGTGTCGGGTGGGTAAGTGTTGTTTGTTTTGTAGTTGACTATGGCTTGGTACCAGGGCTCTGTCTGCTCGGCTTCGTCTAAGTCAATGGTATGGATGTATGCTGGTTCGTCTCGTCTTTCGACGATGATGGGTAGTAATTTCATGTTTGGTGGCATGTTTAGGAGGGATGAGAGTTTTGACAGTGCGTCGGCAAATTGGTTTTCTTCCCTTCGGAGGTGATAAAATTCAATGCAGTCGAAGTTGGTTAGGAGTTTTTGTACTTTTGCTTGGTATTTGGTGAGGGTTTCGCTCATGATCTTCCATGCCCCAGTCACTTGATTTATGATGAGGAATGAATCTCCATGTACGCGGAAGTTCCTTATTTTGAGGGTGATTGCTGCTTGTAGGCCGTAAATGCAGGCTTCGTATTCTGCGGCGTTGTTCGTGACGCTGAAATCGAGCTTGATCGAGAGTGGTGTATGGTCACCATTTGGGGATATTAGGAGTATTCCTACTCCGTAGTCATGATAATTTGATGCTCAGATCAAAGTATAATTGCCAAGATTCCTTTTCTACAAGAAAGATCCCATCGTCAGGAAATGACATTGTGTCGGTTATGGGTTGTTCGACGATAGCGTTTTCTGCAAGGAAGTCCGAAACTGCCCTACCCTTGATTACTTTCAGAGGGAGGTACTTGAGTTCGTACTCGGCGAGAAGCAGAGTCCACCTGGCCATGCGCCCGTTTAGGACTGGTTTTTCAAATAGGTACTTGAGGGGGTCCATCAAGGAGTAGACTCTTGTCGTGCTAGTGAGTAGGTAGTGTCTGAGCTTTTTGGTTGCCCAGACCAGCGAGAGGCAGCTTTTCTCGACCGGTTCATACCGAGTTTCGTAATCGTGGAACTTTTTGCTAATGTAGTAGATGGCCCGTTCTTCGTTGTTGACTTCTTGGGCGAGCATGACACCCATAGCGTTTGGCGTAGTCGTTAAGTATAGCGACAGGGGCAAGTCCTTTTGCGGGGGTACCAGAACGGGTGGATTTGTGAGCAGGCTCTTGACTTTGTCGAATGCTTGTTGACAGTCGTCGTCCCATTTCGTATGCTCTTCTTTCTTAAATTTTTTGAAGATTGGTTCACAAATCATGGTGAGTTTGCTGATAAATCGGGAGATATATTGGACTTGTCCCAAAAAGCTCCTTATTTCGTCGATGTTGCTTGGCGGTTTCATACCCATTATTGCCTTGATTTTGGTCGGGTCTATTTTGATCCCGCGCTGGCTTACTATGTGGCCTAGTAGCTTGCCTGATGTGACTCCAAAGGTGCATTTCTGCGGGTTTAATCGCATTTTGTACTGCCTGATTCGGGTGAAGAACTTGCGGAGGTTGGTGACGTGGTTGTCCCTTTCCTTTGACTTCACGATCATGTCGTCGACATATACTTCGACCTCTTTGTGCATCATGTCATGTAGTAGGGTTGTAGCAGTGCGTTGGTAGGTAGCGCCAGCATTAATGAGCCCAAATGGCATGACTGTGTAGCAGTACGTCCCCCAAGGGGTTACGAAAGTTTTTTTTTTTGGCATGTCGTCTGCTGCCATCTTGATTTGGTTGTATCCTGCGTACCCATCCATGAATGAGAGTAGGGCGTGATCCGCTGTGTTGTCAACTAAAATATCCATGTGAGGTAGTGGGAAATCGTCTTTTGGGCAGGCTTTGTTTAGGTCTCGAAAGTCGGCGCATACTCGTATTTTACCGTTTTTCTTCATAACCGGGACCATGTTGGAGACCCAGTCAGAATATTCGATGACTCGGATGAATCCAGCTTGTAGCTGCTTTTCGATCTCTTCTTTGACCATGAGTGACCATTCTGGCTTGATGCGTCGGAGTTTCTGCTTGACCGGTTTGCTACCTTGTTTGATCGGGATGTGGTGTTCAGCTATCTCACGGTCGATGCCGGGCATGTCTTTGTACGACCATGCGAAGACGTCCTTGAATTCTGTGAGGAGCTTGGTGTACGTGGTCCTTTCTCCTGTGCGTAGTGAAGCCCCCAGCTGTAGTTCTCGAGGTTCTTCGGGCGTGCCTATGTTGATGGCTGTTGTGTCTTCAATAATGGGTTCCTGTTCGGGTTTTGAGACAATGCTTGCAATGTATCTATATAATGCAATGTTATTTAGTTTAAATTTATCGCAATCATTAGAATATGTAGATTGTAAATGAGGCAAAGAGTAACCAAAAACATTCATGTTATTAATGTTATCAAAAGCGGTTACATTTGAAGATAGCTCAGACGAGGGAGCTTTGGACAACCTTAATGACTCTAGTTCTTTAGCTAAATTGATTACATCTGGGAGATAGCCCAGGGGCTAGCCCGGGGGCTTGGTTGGGGCATAAGACTTAAAATGACGACGGGGGAGTTTAAATTCTAAGACGGTCTTTTTGTTGAGGGCGTTGTCTTCATCTTCGTCGGAGTCGGAATCTTCGAAGGTGTAGCCTTGGCCGGTGGTGATCTTGAAAGTGCGACCTTGTTCGTCGGTCCATTCAAGGGTTTTTGACCATCCGTCGTGTGTTTTTTCTTCGTAAGGAACGATTAGGTCAGTGGGGTTGAAGTTGGAGTTGCGTATGATGTCGGAGATGAGTTCAATTCCGGCGATGGTGTATGTGGATACGTTTTTGGGAACTCTTCTTGTAACACCCCGGCCCCAACCAAAGGCCGGAATGTCATTCACGGTAGCTCGCCAGGCTGCGTACATCGCCCACAGACCAACACGGGCCCTTTCCAGCGCACTTTGTCCTCACTCGTGCGCATCCTGAGAACTTCCCAGGAGGTCACCCATCCTAAGACTACTCTCCAAAGAAGCACGCTTTAATCAAGAGTTCTTAAGATGAGCCACCAGAAAAGAAGATGCATCTTGTTGATATGAGTAGTACTTACAATCCTTTTAAGCACTATGTCACTTGAGCTCATCACATGGACCACTTCAATGGGGAACCCGGCCCGAATAACCTCGGACAACACCGGGTGTTACACCCCCCCACTTGTAGAACGCAACGCCCTCTGCGCTACGCTAGCTACTTACAATATCGCATTCCGAATCCTCCCAGCCTAGGTGCGTACCTAGTATTCGACCACACGGCTAGGTGCGTACCTAGGATTCGACCACACGGTCGCCGGGTTGCTCTGATACCATTTGTAACACCCCGGCCCCAACTAAAGGCCGAAATGTCATTCACGGTAGCTCGCCAGTCGCAGACATCGCCTACGCACCAACACAGTTCTTTCCAAATAAGACTTTGTCCTCACTCGTGCGCATCCCGAGAACTTCCCAGAGGTCACCCATCCTAAGACTACTCTCCAAAGAAGCACGCTTAATCAAGAGTTCTTAAGATGAGCCACCAGAAAAGAAGATGCATCTTGTTGATATGAGTAGTACTTACAATCCTTTTAAGCACTATGTCACTTGAGCTCATCACATGGACCACTTCAATGGGGAACCCGACCCGAATAACCTCGGACAACACCGGGTGTTACACTGCTAGTGCCTTCTCTGACGAAGTAGTTGCTGGGGAAGATGTGGTATGGCTGTATGTGGAAATCGTGATATTTCTTGCGATCGTTGTACGATTCCCAACCGTGAGAGACTTCGTATGACCATGGCACATAGGATAGACCCATGGTGGGCCATTTATTGTCGTTGTCCTTGGCGTAGAGTGAAGCGATTTCTTCTTCGCGAGTCATGGTACAGATGCTGAAGTCGAAGTCGAAGCCACATATGTCATCGGCTGGATCGGCGTTTATTTCCGCAGTACTATTTCTTCCTTTATGTTGTTTGAGCGTAGCCCGAAAGTTTGAAGCGTCGATGGTGACAATCTCGTCACCTACAGGTATCCTGACCTTTTGATGTAGGGTTGAGGTGACGGCCTTGGTAGCGTGGATCCATGGCCTTCCTAATAGCATGTTGTAGGTTGGGGGTATGTCGATGATTTGAAATTCGGTTTCTCTCATGACTGGCCCCGTCATAATGGGAAAGGAGATGGTTCCCTTTATGCTGCGACGTGTTCCATCGTAGGCCCTGACACCGTCGGTACATGGGATAAAATCATTCTCCCTAATTCCAAGTTTTTTGGCTGTTTCCAGAGGTAGGACGTTGACTGCAGATCCGTTGTCGATGAGGACGACTGGCAACGTCATGTCGTGGCATTCCACGTTGATGTAGAGAGGTAGATTGTGTGTGCCACCGAATGGAGGGAGGTCCTTATCCGAGAAGGTGACGGCGTTAGCCTGCCATTCGCGCGTAATGTTACTGATGAGCTTTTCTGGAGACATTTCCGATGTCATTGGGGTGACTTGTAATGCTTGGTAAAGGGCTTCTCGGAGTCCCATTGAGTCTCTTAAGAGTTGCTAGATTGAAATGTCCGCCTTTGTCTTGTTGAGCTGTTTGTGGAGCGTGTCTCCGATCTCAGGTGTAGGTAAGGGCGCTGGGGTAGTGTTTGGTGACGCTATTTTGCTAACTAGGGGTATAGCCGTAGGACTAGTGTTAGGCAGTGATACATCGCTGGCCGGCGGCGTAGGAACAATGCTTGCTGGTGAAGTAGTAGAGTTCGTAGGAGCGGTGTTTGGAGGTGGGATTACGGTAGGCGAAGTAGGCGGCGTGTCCTCGTTTATGATTATTCCCTTGTTTTTCTCTTGAGCAGTCAACCTTGGCGGGGGGTTTTGAGGTTCAAGTAATTTGAGGGAAGCTTGGTATGGGCGTCCAGAACGTGTTAGGTAAGCTACTTCGTCATCACTATCCGATAGCCTGATTGGGTATTTGTGACGTAATTCTCCGTATTTGCCAGGCGGGCGACGGGGTTGGGCCTCCTCCTCGTAGGGTTCATTTTGGAGACACATGCGGATGTTATCATTGTCGGCTTCATCTTCAGAAATATCCCAGATGCCGTTGACTTCGTGATCACTTGAGACGATCAGATTAGAGCAGTCGATGACGGGGTGTGTCCCTACAAATATAGCATGGTTATGCAAAGGATTCAGCTGGTTTGAAGGCTTAGGACTCGGGCTGGGCTTCACAATAGTATTGTCGTCGATCAAGTCCTGAACTATGTTCTTTAGGCGAAAACATTGCTTCTGTCGTGCCCTTTTCCTCTGTGAAATTCGCAGTATGCATTCTGATCCCATGACTTCGGTTTCTTGTCTGGGGGAGGCTCGCTAGTAGGTCCTATGAGTTGAAGTACATTGCGGCTCACAAGCTTCTGTAGTGCCTTTGAGTAGGTGTAACACCCCGTGTTTTTGTAACACAATTTTATAAAAGAATTTAATTCCTTAGATTAAATTCATCCTTTTTCATTATAATAAAAATGCGACTGAATTTTTTTCGCCAAACAATACCAAAATTCCTAAGTCCAAATATAAAATTTTTGAAAAATAAAGTATGTTGTATTATATTCAGAATTCAAAAAGAAACACAATTCAAAATTTTATAAAAGTCAACACAAAACTTTTATCGCCTTTCAAATTTCAAAAATAACCAAGTCATGTTTACTATTCATAAGAATAAAAGTAAAACCTTTTATTCATAGAAATTATTTTCGTACATTTTGATTTTTAAATAAAAATGGACCCTCATATTTTTCCGTCTTTGAAATTCAAGTCAACAATTTCAAACACGCAAGTCAAAGTCAAGCCACTTTGTCATTTTCCAAATTCACGTACAAATGAACCCTTAACATCAAACTTTGGCTAAAAATTTAATCATTTTGATTATTATAAATAAATCATATTATATTAATAACAAATTACTATTCAAATTCTATTTAACTAACACTTCCACTAAAAATCGAAATAATGAGTTACACTAAGCCTAAACTGATAAACTTTTTGACGTTTGAGTATAATTATTTAAATCGATAACATTCAGCGAAAAAAATAAGTGTTTCGATCAAATAAGATTTTATTTCAAAGTTGCGAGGAACTAATACCCAATTTTTGTTTTGATTTCGTTTTGGGTTTTATTTTCATTTTTATTTTCGATCTTACTCCTAAACATTATTTTAAGACTATATATTTTATTTCGAGACTTTTCGCGTGCGCGCAAATCGAAAATTTCAAAAACGAAAATCGAGCCAAGTGGCTCACCATTTTGGCCGAGAAAATGGACCTCTTTGGTCCTTGCTTATCCTCTTCCATTCTTCTCTTCCTCTTACACAACCATGCCTCCTTTACTACCAAGTCTCATCACTTACACTCCTACTTGTTTACATCATCACAACTTAGCTCATTTTAATTTAATCTTTATACAAACCAAATACACAAATACATACAACTACACTATTATACATTGTGTTACTACTACTACATTTCATTACACACCAAACACATTAAAAACTTCTAACTCTTTTCTC
Organism: Dianthus caryophyllus; assembly: GCA_023091065.1. Lineage (NCBI taxonomy): Eukaryota > Viridiplantae > Streptophyta > Magnoliopsida > Caryophyllales > Caryophyllaceae > Dianthus > Dianthus caryophyllus. Next base: position 19,489,079 of record CM041521.1, read on the forward strand.
TCAAATAAAAAGGCTACTCAAGAACAAGTAAGCATAAGTTCATCTACAACTTCAAGTCCTTCATGATCTTCATCTCCTTTCTTTCATATTTCTTCCTTAAATCATTTAATTCTTGTCTTTAAATTACTTAAACACCTAAGTTAAATTCTCCACCATTTGTATTTAATAATCACTACATCTTTTAACAAGTAAATAAATATGAACATAAATCAAAACATTTAAAATATATACCTCACCTAAACCTAAAAATGATAGTATACTTTAAATTCCTAGTTTAGTTAATTTAGCTTAAATAAATTTACTAACTTGCTTATTTCATTTTTATGTACTAATCCTAACCAAAGACGAGGAGCAGGGTGGTGACATAGACTTGAGCCAGTTTGACCATATAGTGGATCCCGACAACTGCTAAGCTAACTCGCTCATAACCTAATTAAGGTGTCCCCGCACACTAGTTTTAATTTTGTAAATCACATGCTTTAAATGTTATGTGTTATATATGTTGTGTTTATGATCACCTAGCATCACATGATAAATTAGGAGATAAAAATCGAAAAATAAAATATTGTGGCCACCTAAATTGTACACGGCATTCCCCTTTATTTTTCTTTAATTTTTCGTTTTAATTTTTGTTAATTGCATGCTTAAAAGACTCTAAATAAGAAGTATATAAAAATATAATTAGTTTATATTTAGGACTTAAGATGAAATTATTGTGAAATTTAAATGTTTTAAAGCATGTGTGTTCATGAAACCATTGTTGTTATTTTGATGTTTGAAATAAATTACTTGTGTGTGTTAATGTTTGGATATGATTTTTCACTCATGTTAAATACATAAATAATATAAAGGAAATTAGTTATTGAATTAGAAGTATAAAAACCAAAAATAAAAAAATAGTGAACCTATATACTTGTACACGGTTTTTCTACTAATTTTGGACCAATTTTTAGTTTTAATTTTTCTAAATAACATTTTATGATTAGTCTAGGTTAATTAGACTTGCTATAAAAATTTGAGAAAATAAAACGATAATATAAAAATTTGAGTTAAAAGAGTGCTTTAGAAAATCATATGTGTTCTTCACATGTTCATGTGTTCTTCACATAAGTGACTAGTTTGATTCATAATTTTTATAAAGTTCTACTTAAATGTTGTTTTAATCCACTAGTGAATAAATACAATACTAATTATATAAGTTAAATAAGCTAAATCTTTATAATAAAAAAGTTAGAAATTTAAAGTGAGTAAAAACACTATTCATAAATGAAATAAAATATTTAGTGAAAATCGTAAACTAGTTAAATCACTTTAGTATAATTTAAGAAATTAGTATATAAAAACTTTAAGTCAAAAAGCGATAAATTAGAAAATGAAAATAAAATGCTTAAGTATAAAGGGGCCACGGTTTTGGGACTATTTTTAGACCAAAAATGAATTTCTCACTTTTTATTTTTATCACTTAAGTATTCTAATTAGTTAAAGTAATGAATTATAATAAAAATAAGAAAAAAATAATAAATAGATAAATATAGTTAAGGACCACGGTTTAACTATTAAAAGTGGGTCAATTTGGATCAAAATGAATTTATCACTTAGTCACTAAATTTGATTAGTAATTAGGATTATATTAGATTGTATAATGGATCGTTAATAAAAAGAATCAACGAAACCGATAAAAATAAACGTTACATGTATTAAAATGAATAATGTCGAGTGTTACTGCCTGTGCTTAAATTTGGATTGGACATACGGACTATTTAAAATGAACTACGACAACCTCGCTAAAAATGGAAACCGCTAAAATGTTAGTTAAGTATATGACTAAAATTAACCGAGTTTTACTTTTGAAATATTATTTAAAATCACTAAGTACGAAATGAACTTAACAACTTTGAAACTAGAATTTTGTACTTAAATTTAAACCGAGTTTTACTTCCGAAATAATTTTTCAAATCACTAAATACAAAACGAACATAACGACTTTGAAACTAGAATTCTATACTTAGTAAATAAAAGCTTAGTTTACCCCTAAAAAAAATCCTAAGTATAAAAATAGGTATAGAGTATAAAAATACTAAGTATAAAGGAAATACTAAGTATAAAAAAATATAATAATAAATACTAAGTATAGAAAAAGATACTAAGTATAAGAATACATATACGTATAAAAATACGTATAAAATACGAAGTATAAGAATACGCATACGTATAAAAATACATTATAAATTTAAGTATAAAAATACATTACAAATCTGAAATCTGAAAATACGAATACGTATAAAAATACGAGGAATAGTAAATACGGTGAATAGTAAATACGATGAATAGTAAAATACGATGAATAGTAAAATAATGAATAGTAAAAATATTTAAAAATTTACGAACAGACTCAAAATAAATCATTTAAGTTTTCTATTTTGCTACTGCTTATGTGAAGAACTGTTAGAACTAAAATTTCATTATACAAGTTCGACGATGTTATAACTAATAAGAATTATAGCATGTGTTATGAATAATAAAAGAAGTAATGAATTAAGTGTTGAATACTTGATGTTACCGTTTTTCCTCACATGTATAGAATAATACGCACCTCTCATTTGAATTGCCCTTTCGATGACTTTACTTTGACCTTCCGCTCTAACTTGGGAACCCTAAGATTCTCTGCTGTTGTTTGGGTTGAATCCGATAGTGAGGAATTTATTCCTCATACTCGATATTCTTTCGACAACTTAGGATTTGAATCAAAAGGCACGGCCTGACATGAGATTATACCCTTCGATTATAATGTTGTATGATTAGTACTCGGGTGTCTGCGATGTTAAACGCTATAGTATCAGGATTGGTAAGGTAGCCGCATATGGGGACACTTGGCACCCTAAGTATTGCCAGTGGTAATTTAATGACTCTCCTAGTCGTTATTTAACGTGATTTTCGCCCTGGGTATCGATTCGTTCACGGGCCCATATGAGGTAACGGAAAATAGCCATTCCCATCCGGGGAATCTGTCGTAGTGTAATAGTCGCACCAATAGGGTGGTGTATGCATACAAAAGACAAGGGACTGATCCTCCTTATTACCTGCTTGATATCTTTAGCATTTAAAGTCCGTTGATGTGGCCAAACGCGCTATTATGCAGATGCTTATTAGGTCTGCATGTTTCCATCCTTACTGGTTTGTTGGCTTATGGTCGTGTTTCATCTTAGACTATCCATGTTGTGTTGGATGTTAGGTAGCAATTACGTACGCTACTTAGTGTTTGATCTAATGTACGAGTCTGAGTAACTAGTGCACTTTGATAGAAGATTATATGGGTAATTATCTATGAGAGTACACAAGCCACTCTGTAGTCAAGACTCGCGAGTATATGTTACTATATGAATAATTGAAAAGGGTCGACTACCCCGAATATGAATGAAGTGATGATGATTTGCCTACATGATTATGAATTGAGATGATCTGCTGATTTAATTGCCATGTTAAATGAACTGTTTTATGTTATGCTTTATGAACTGCATTGCTGTATGTATATATGTGTTGCTTAGAATGTGCGGGGCTGAAAAAGCTAATACGGGAATCAACAGGTACCCCGAGACTTGACTGTTGATCTATACAAGGGGATTGAAGGCCTTATTTTATATTTTGAGAGAATGTAATCAATTAAACTCTGCTTTATCTATGACTCTTATTATGTATAATGAGTTGTACTACGATGACAGCTGGTTTTGTAATAAATAGACTTAATTAATATTCCGCCTTAGTTTAATTAAAGTCACGAAAAACCAGGTTGTTACAGTAGGTCATGTATATTGGGTCAAAATTTCGTCGTGCTTTTAGTGAGCTGGGACCCACAGGAGAGTATGATGCTTTTGGCGGAGGTGCGGCAGGCCTTGGTGGTGTTCTAAAAACTGGCGGTGCCTCTAGCGCGTCTAGTGCGTTGATAGCATGGATGGGCTCGACTTTGGCGGTGGCTCGAGACGAGCTTCCTTGATATCCGCGACCCGTACTCTTATTCCTATTTTCTTTGCGGAGATCGTCCTCAATGAGCTCGCCGACGACGCTGAGTGTTGAGAAGTTGTCAAAATTCCCGTACCGTAGGTTTTGATGAATTTAGTGATTAGATCGGTGTCCCTTGGGCGGTTAGGTATTTGAGCACAGAGTTTCTTCCAACGTGTTAGGTACTCGGTAAACCCTTCATTGTCCTTCTGAGTCAGGACCTCCAAAGTACGTAGCGAGACTTGGATGTCATTGTTGTCCCGGTATTGTAAATCGAATGCCACCGTTATGTCCTCGAAACTACCGGTTTTATGTGGCTCTAAAGCATAGAACCACGCCCTGGGTTGTGCGTCCGGCCCAAATAACGCGGGAATAATGTGGCCCATGCGGGGTTCGACACCCATGATGGCTATCTTAGCTTTGAAGGCTTTGACATGCACGAGCGAATTCATGACCTTTGAAAATGGGAAGATCATTGAGTGCTAACTTGTGCAGTAGCATGGACCTGACGTTCTTTGGGATGTGCTCATTTTCTTGGTGTATGGAGTAACCCCTGGAGTTTGTAAGGCGTTCTTCCATGGTTCGAATCCTTTTCGCGTTTCGTTCGGATTCTTCGGCGAGGCGCGCGGCGTTCTTCTCTGCCTCAAATTTTTGCATGATGGCCATTTGCTCAATTGTTGCGGTGAGGCTAGCTATTCTGTCATTGAGTTGTCGGACTTGCTCGGCAGTAACTTCTGGGGGAGGTGGTGGCGGTCCGCTGAAACCTTCATCGTGTTGAAAGGCCATGACAGGTTTTGGTTTTGATATGTTGTAGGCGCGCTTCTTTGGAGGCGGAGGTGGGTTTAAGTGACGGTTCTTGGTTCGTCGTGTATCCAGGTTTTGTTCAATGGGAGGATTGTTGTGTATCCAGGGTTTTTTCAATGAGTGGACCTGACAAAGTTTTCAAACCTTTAGTGATTCTAAAAGGGAAGGAAAAGACTCAACGACAAATCGCATTCACAACCAAAGAAAAACACAAAAGTATAAAAAGTGGGTGCATGACTCGACTCGTGTTTTTAGCTTTTAAAAGGACACGGGAAGCTTTTGAGGTAGAGGCATATTGACACGTCTTCATTCTCGAGGTAGAAAAATTTGTATGATCATAATCCGATTAACCCAGTTTAGCGGCATGTTGCTAGAGGTTTATCATTAGATTACGATAAAAAGGATCAAACCGAAGTAGCGATAGGCTAGTCGATCTGAGGATGTTAAAATTGGGAAAAAGGCGATCAATTGTTCGCCTTTTAAGTGTGACTCAGGGAATTAAATCAAAATGACGATAGGTCACTCGATTCAAAGTTGAAATCAACGGGTCCGCATTTGCACGAGCCCGCGTTTTTTTTTTAGAGAAAAAGATCTGGTTAAAATCGGGATGACTAATGAGTCACTCGACTTAGAGCTAATTCTAAAGTACAAAACAGGTTAATTTCGTTTTAAAATATCCGAAATGAATTGACATTCTCGGGTTTTTGCTTTGTGAAATGTTTTTAGCAATAAATGTATTATGACGATACGTCAGTCGCATAATTCATTTACGTTTTGAAAAAGATTGGAAATATAGTGATTATTTCCGATCGGTTTTAAATGTCGCGGCGTATTATTTATCAGGTTCAAATGACAATAGGCCAATGGCCCTGACTGTATTACTTTAAAAGCATGACCTTTTGAAAAAAGAGTTTTAAGAAATGAATTTTCAAAATGGACGTATTTTAAATGTATAATGCCGCGGAAATGTTTTTGCATGCAATGGTTTTGAAAGACGACTATAGTGAGGGTACTATAGCTTCACACTTGTACATATAAACACAGGTTTTTGGTTTATAGGGTAAGGTTCCCTCCGGCCATTCCCGCAACGTTTAGGTAGGGGCACCCGCAAGACTACACACGTCTTAGGTGTGAATTCAATACGGGCCCTAGAGCGTTCGAGTTTGTCTGGTTACGATCGTTTGTACGGATGTCGTACTTGTAATCGTGGAGGGGTGAGAGAACGACGTGTCCAGAGTTATCCCGCTTATGAAGCGAGCTTTACTAGGGGCCGTTCCTCGAGGGGTGTGGTTATGAATCAGGAGGATTCAACTCAACGTACTTTTGCCCAAATATCGAAAGCGTAAATGTTTTCAAAGTTTCAAGCTTCACTTCTTTATGATTTTAAAATAAAAGAAAAACTAGTTTTTCAAAAATAATAAAAATCATGCTCGTCCCCAAATGAGTCGCCGGTGAAGGTGCAGGAAGGGAGGAAAACCTATCGACGCATACGCGCGCCTCGCTCGCCCGTTCATGGGGCGCCGGGAAGCGGAATGCGCCTCGCAGGAAAAGGGTGCGAAGATTTGTAAAAATGGGGAGATCATTGCATGAATTTGTGACCAAAAAGAAAAGTAGAAAATCCTTTTTGAAAATGTATTTTCGGAGTCGCCACCAAATATTAAAGGAATTTGGAACCTATTCAACGCGTCTTGAAATACAAGACACGTGTGTCTCAGATTTCAAGGTGCGTCGATACCTATCCGTCTGAGGTTTGAAACCAGGGAAGGGATTCGGAGTGAGGTTACTTTTCGAAAGTTTTGACAAAAATGTGTTTTGAAAACTGAAATCAAAAAGCCTACATAAAAGTAGTCTCTACTAATTTGAAAACATTTGCTTAATTTCGATATTTGGGCTAAAAGTCACGCTACGTACAAATGCGAATAAATATGACTCGATTAAAATGCATAAATAATGTAAATTGTCAAAATAATGACATTTGCTATAGGAAATGTACGTTAAATAATAATTTATTGACTAAATTATTACTATAAACGTTATTTTCCGACCCCGTATTTTGACTCTTAAGATTTTGTGAAAAACCCTCAGTTTTGCATGCTAAAAGACTCTATGAAACGGTACAATTTAGTGTTGGATCCGTGATTCTAGTCGTTATTTAATGCATGAATGAGGACTTGCATAATTATAAAAGTGACGTCGGTTTGCTTTAGTGATAATGAGTCGTTATTTATGCGATATTGGCGGGGTTTAGACGGATTATGAATCCGAATTGCTACAACCGTATTACGAATACGGCTTCGCTAATGCCAATATCGGGTTGGGGTTAATGTAACCCCTTTGTCCGAGTCTCAAACGTCCAAAACGTAGGTAAAATGTTTACCTTTCGAAAATGCAAAGACGGTATTTTTGAGTGGATTTTGTGAATAGTGTATGTGTGTTGAAAAACCGATGCTTTGAAATGAAGGTAAGGGGTTGGTATTTATAGGAAATGGCTCGTTTTTGTGTATTGACAAAACTTAGACGCCAGTGAGCCTGTGATTAAGTTTTAATGCAGCCGCCAAATGGAATAAAAGAACCAGGGCTGCAGGAAGAAAACTTAATCGCCTGTAAACAGGCGATTTAGTTTTTAATCGCCTGTTTACAGGCGATTAGATTTTTGTTTTGGTTGGCTACTTAAGCCGCCATTGGCTTAATGACGTATTTTATTGTGATGATTATGTTTTGTGATGTAATTTGGTCGTGTGGGTTAAGTAATTTTTGGGCCAAATTAGTTTTTGGTCCAATTTCGGTTTTCGTGTTTCGGTTTTTGTCGTGTTTTTCGGTTTTGGCTCGAAATAAAATAATATTAAAGTATATTATTTTACGGTTTTGTAGAGTTTAATTTTGTGAAAATGTGACACGGGACGCACTTTGGCCCGTTTTGCGTGTTGCGTTAGTGTGCGTTTTGGGTCGTTTTTGTAAGTATGGGCCATTTTGTAGCTAGTTGGGCTGTTTTTGTGGCTTGGCTTAATAAGACGTTCCTGTATCGTGCTCGTGTTGAGCTTAATATGACTAAGAATGACATTCACTTTTATGATTATGCAAATCCAAATTAATACGCTAAAAATGACTAAAATACGTTTTAGACACTTTTGTACCGTTTCAACTCTTTTAAAAGCATGCATGAAAGTCCTTTTCGTCATCGGGTTTGTTTTTGGGGGGCACGGATACGGGTATCTACACTATCTTATAAGTGTAACCTTGGAAGGTAGGGGGATGATGAACGTATGTGTGTAATCGATGCTTATTTTTAGGTTGGTGGCCCATGGTGTCGTATCTATATGAAATAGAATGTTGAATGATTGTATTTTATAATATGTATACATATGAATGTTGTTGTATAAGGCTATTCTATAAACTACGTTTTGGGGGATAAAATGATGTTGAGAATGTACGAATGAGGCCATGACTTGTTATTGTTGTTGGTGTATGCTGTTGAAAGCTTGTGTATGAGTGTTGTGTATTCTACCTGGTTACACATATATGCAAATATGCATGTGAATGCAAACCGTTCTCTTGGCATGACGTTCAGTATTCGAGAATATTATGAGGTCTGTGTGGCCCGATATGATGAGGTTTGTGTGGCGCAATATTACGAGGTCTGTGTGACCCGATATGATGAGGTCTGTGTGGCCCAATATTACGAGGTCTGTGTGGCCCGATATGATGAGGTCTGTGTGGCCCAATATTACGAGGTCTGTGTGGCCCGATATTACGAGATCTGTGTGGCCCGATATAATGAGTTCTGTGTGGCCCAATGTTAAGAGGTCTGTGTGGCCCAATGATCGGAGATGATATGTTGGAGGAGGTATGGAGCGATGACGACATGGTAAGTCCCCTGTGTGTGTGATTTTTGAATTGTATGAGATAAGTCCGAGATAGTATCCGTGGAATACATTATCTTGTAAATCTAAGATTAATGTGGTTCGATGTATCTCTTTTCCCGCCGTGAGTAATTAAGTCTTATTTCTTTGCGCACTCTTTTAACTGTTTTGGAAAAAGCAAACTAGGGTTTTATTGTTGGTCGTATTGTGTTGTTTCCCCCACCCCGTAGGTACTCGGACGCTTGCTTGCTAGTGGGGACGCTTGGAGGGTTCACTGGAGTCAGTTGGGTCTAGCTGACACCGTAGACTTTTGCTCGTTTTGTCGATTACAGTTTTCTGGCCTTCTTGCCGTGGTACTTTCTTGAGTGACAGTTGTAGATTCGGGAGTTTTGTTTGCCTTTTTACGTTTGCAGTTATATTTATGTTCTGGCGTTTTGTCTTGAGTTAACAGGTGTTTGCCCATGGACCCGTTCAGTCGGGTCCCGTAACACCGTCATTTAGGTGGGGTCCACCCGGCTTAAATGAGGGTGTTACAAGGTGGTATCAGAGCGGCGACCCTGATAAAATAGACCTAAAATGAACCCTAAAATGAACATAGGGGAGTCATGTCTTAAAATGAATATAGGAATTAAAAGGAACCCCATGGAAATGATTGGTGATCCAAGCAACACCAGGGTTAGGGAGACGTCTCGAAACCCTGGGTGGGAGACGTCCCTAGAGAGCTTGGTAGCTATGAATTAAAGTGGTTAACGGGGGGTAAAGTGTGTCGGGTTGCGTTGATATGCTGTTGAATTGCCTTGTTTGTGTATGTGTTGTGTGATCATGGAGTATAAAGATATGGTGATGAGATGCGATGAGATGTGATGAGGCGTGAGGAGTTGTGGTGGAGTTATGGAGATACTATGATGTTGTTGTTGATCTTTCGGAGTGGGTTGAGTACGAGGAACGTCATGGCAAGAAAACGATAAATAGTAAAGGTTAAGTTATCGTTCTTATATTTGTATGCTGCTGATATTATGTTTTAGTAATGATAATGAACCCGCACACCCTCCCCTTGTAAGCCAAACTTTGATATAATGATGTAATTTATCCTCGTTTACGCTTATGTTATCGTTCTTATTTATGATTCATACATTATCCTATGCTTTCGTATGCGTACTCGTTGATAATATCATGTACACTGTTGATTATTGTTGACGGAGGATGGGATTAGGACCCTCGGGTCACTGGAGGCACTTAAGGTGCATTTTGAGGAACTGTGAAAAGATTGGTTGCTGCTAGCTAGCTATAGTTTATAACTGCATGGCTGTGATATTGTTCTCTAGTATCGGATGCATATATGTCTTATATATGGATTGCTTTGGTATTAATTTCTGGTGTTGTTGCGTAATATCATGGTTGTTTGTACGTGTGGTATGATATTTTTTATTTAGTGATTGTGTGTGTTTTAATAGTATGACACCTTTTAATTAGATAGTTGTTGCATATATCATAATTATGGAGCATGATGTTTGTATGAGTTTGCATCCCGCCCTCCCTCCCCTTGTGTCACTGTTTTTGTTACTTTTCGAGACGTCGTATGTTGTTATGTCTTAAGGAATACAAGTCCCATGGTAATTATGTCAGGCACTAGTTGTTTCATATATGCATGATGCTGTTATTGCTAAGATACATTATGTTGTTGCTCTGTTATCTCCGAAGTATTGTTGGTTGTTGACGAAGAACGAGGGAAACAGGACCGTATGGTCATTGGAGGCACGGTGATGTGTATTTTGGGAACTGTGGTTTGTGTTGCTGTGGCATCTACGTAGTCATATGTGATTTTGGGCGGATTATATTTGGTGCATGTATGAATACTTGATGACATTCTGCGTATGCTTAAATGTGCGATATGCTTATTTTTTTATTTTTTATTTTTTATTTTTTTTTTGGTAACGAGGGGTTGGTTCCCCCCGGGCACTTGCAATACCCTGCAAACCACATGTGCCAGGTAAGCCATCCCGTAGGATGGCAGGTATCCGCAAGCCATTGCCCACCCAGGGAATCGAACCCAGGACCTCTCAATTCCTGCCATTGCAAGCTTTGAGGCACCCCTGGACTCCGCTTGGGCAGGAGGCACTTGGATATGCTTTATGCTTCTATTATACTTCTTATACGTTTTGATTACTGCCATGTAGTAGGCATGCCTACGTTGAGCTTGGTGACGTGTCTCATTATTGTCTGTGATATATGCGATGACAATATGGATTTATGTGTGGATAGATGGTTGTTGGTGGCGCGTGTATACGCTCGATTATGGCTTATCTTATCACAACTTTTGGTAGATGTGGTACCGTAAGTATGCGCTTTATATGTAAGTATATGTCTATGAACGAAAAAGGTTTTAGACCCTTGTGGTTAGCGGGGACCTCTTGAGCATGCAGATTTCGAGATGTTACGTATTTTGGATGTTGTGAAGTTGGTTGTACTAAGGATGTGATGATATATAAATTGACATATGAGCTATTAGTATGTTTGCCTATGACAGGAGTAGTATGAGCCGTTGTATGTATGATAAGTGGTTGGTATGTCAATAGAAAATGAAGTATTCGTTATCAAAGGTTACACGGTTTACAGCTTCAGGTTTATTGGAATATGTGTCGTACATATTGGGATTTTGTTATGGTTATTATACACCGTAGATTAAGCCTATGGTAGTCCTTATGTGTTATAAACGAGTGTTCGAATATCTGACTCGTGAAATAAGAGTGTGAGTCCTTGTTTCTAAGATTTAGTGTTGAAGCGTGCTAGAGTAGATGGTTAAGGGCACCTAAATAATGTGCTTGACTAATTGTTGATTGAGATCCTAGATGTGGAAAGTGATGTAACGTGTCAGGGTGACAGATAAGATACTGAAACTAAGAAGATCATAAGTATGAGAAGGATTGTATTAGAATAGCGAACAAATTGAAATGTGTACGAATTCGAGGGGAAATAATGCAGGTGTTGATGTGGGTTTAATCGAGTGATCTAAGGCATGATTATCTATGATATACAGAAACCAAGTTAATTTTCGTGAGTATGTCAATGTGTGAGTATGTCAACGTGGGAGTTATTCCTACTGGCACTTTATGAAAATGGGGTAAAACATATAGTTTTATACATTGTATGAGCGTATGCTTGAATAGAGATGAGTATCACAATTTACGGGAACATGAATTAAGTACGGAACGTAATTTTGGTATACTTATACTGCTGCGGTTATTTTGAGTGTTGGTTAAATTTGGACTACGTATAAGAACTAGGGAATTCGTTAGTTGAGACATATATGAGCTGTAAGAGCTAGTTGAGTTATAAATGGATACGACGTTAGGATAAAGGTTTAGGTGGTATTTTAAGAGTAAACAGTAGTTGGGTCATAGAGAGTGTAACAAATGGCACAGATGATGTGAGAAATTTTGGGATGTGTGATACACATGTGAAGCAGATAGTAGAAAGGGTTTTTGAGTTAAACCAATATATGTTATACGGTCAGAGGAAGAGGGGTGTAACAGTTGGTAACAGTTGAGAATAACGATATTAAGATTACAGTACTAATAGGAGTATGATAACAATACGTGTTTTGGGATCTAGAAACGTGAGCAAATCAGGATCTGTAAACCTAAGTTTCGAGGGATAAGACGATAAATGACGACGTAAGTGATACTTTGTGAGTTAATCGACACTAATGACACAAGCTGAGCATACAGAGCCTTTATACATATTGGGAACAATTTAAGGTACGAGTTATATGGATGAATGAGTTACATGGTTCTCGGGTAATAGTGGAATGGATGAATCTTTGCGGTTTGTATACATAATAAGAGATAGAAGGGTATGCTGGAATAAGTAAAGGAAGTGAGTGTTGGAGTTAGTGTCCTCCACAATAGTGTGATTATTTAATAAATCTCTATTAAGGAATACATGGGGATAATCCTGTATTATTGTCAATTGATTAACGTAAATCAATAACGGTTGGCTGACTAGAGTTTGACGTTATTGTCGTGATACGGCGGTAATCAATTGATCCCTTTTAAGTCACACCTATAGGAACGTGCTCCAAATAAATAAGCTAATTAATTGTATGAGATACAATTGGATTAGTAACTTGATAAATAGACTAACAGTTAGTCAGTGAATTAATTTAAAGAGAGATCGAGTTATGAACTCGGATGATTGAATTTTATATCGATAAAATTATTAGAGAAGATGGGAATTAGTGATTAACTGTTAATTCACTAATCATGTATATTTTACTAATGAGATTAGTAAAAGTACATTTTAAATATGTGTAAGTGTACATATTTTTTAGAGAGGAGATTAATTAATTTATACTTTATCATATTAGATGATTTAAATGATAAATTATAAGTATTTGTGGGACAAATATTGAAAAACAAAATAGACCCAAAAAGGTCCATATGGACCGTCCAAATTAGAAGGGAGAAAGATTCCCTTGTCTTATTTGGTTTGTCGTATTTGTTTGTTCTTTTTACTTTAGACAAAGCATGCCAAACATCATCATAAGCATGCTAACAATTGTTCTAAACAATGTGAATCACTTTCCCCCTCTTCCATGCATGTAGGCCGGCCCCCTTGTGTGTCTCACACACTTTTTGTTTTGCTTATTTTGTGATAAAAACGCAAGGCCTTGAGTGAATGAGATTCATTTTTTTCATGCATTCTCTCCATCTCTCACATCAATAACTCTCTAAACTAATAGAAACTAATTCTATTATATTTTCTTTCATACTACTAAGTGTTAGTAGTAATAACTAGTGATGTGACCCGTGAACTTCATGGGAGCACTTTAATTTTTGTATTATAATTATGCCTTTCGATTGAGTATTATATTCATTGGTCAGAATTATAGGCTTCTATTTGGTTTACTTCTGAATATGACGTTAACATCATAACGACTATTTCACGAAAAGTTAGAGCATATGTTGGAAATAAAATTATGTATGCTATATTATTGTATTTGTACCAGATAGCCACATTTTTCAGCAAAGGCAATAAAATTTCTTCAAAATTTATGTCGACTTTGAACCAACATTATATTCATTGCTAAAGTTCACTTCTTCGCTTTTGTTTTCATCTTCTAGCATTTGGTGTTTTACTTCATTTTGTTGATGTTATGTCTCATCTCTTTCGTTGTAGTTGTTGCTGTTGATAGCCAAATCTACTTTCTGACATTATGCCATGATTTTATGAGACCATAATACAATCATCAAATAATAGATCAGTCAAAGATTTCAATTTAGTAGCATATATTGACGCTCATAATGCCACAACCACTTTGACCTATCATGTAAGACCAAAACATGTAACTAAATCAGAAAACGGGATTATTCAACCCTCTTCAACACACTACGTTGCATCCATAAGGCAATCATAATTCCAAGTTACTATTAAGGAGCGTATGCCCACATCGTCTCAAAATCATAGATTCAAACCTCATTCTAGATTCATGAGACAGAAAGAAAAACCAAAAATTCGTCGTCTAAGTCAGACTCAATTTGCTGACAATTAAGGAGCCTATGCCCACATCGTCTCAAAATCATATGTTCAATTCTACAAGTCTCAACCAGTTGCTTAAGACTTATCTTAACAACATATATACCATCTTTTGCATTAAAATGGATGGGAAATGACGATGAATCAGTTAGGTTTTAGTGGAGCAAAGGAAACAATCAACACCATGTACATATAGTGCATGGATACGTACGGGAAACGACCAGAGATCCAGCTCAGATCTAGGAAAAACGAAATCAAGCAAGATAGTAAGCCAAATTACCTGCAAGCGAGCTCTATGGCCTCCCTGTGCCCCGCAAGTTATACATTATAAGGCTTGCTGACAATCATTATGTCATTCATTTCCTCAAGCTACAATTTAAAAAATGTCATGTCAATAGAAGACTAATCTCAAACTTGGCTCCATTGCAAAAACTCCAGGATCAATCGTAGTTCAAGTAAGTTTTAAGGTTTTTGACTTACAACACCAAAAACTTCCTCGAGAGTTGAGAATGATACGAATCATAGCTCCTTGTTGATTTCACCGGGATTACGCATGCATAACTTGAAATTTAAGGAAAAAACATTTAGAAGACATTATACAATACGTTGCAAATAAGCGAAGGTAATAACATTACGATTATTGAAGACGGCTAATAACCTTGCATGTGGTAATATTTCCACACTACAAAAACAACTCTTTCAGCTTTTCATCGTTCATGGTATCGTCCAAGTTCTTGATATACAAGTTGGCTCTCAGATACTTGTCAGCAGCCTACTTCATAGTCTACTCAGAAAATCGACGTCACCCTGTAGGATCCAATAATTGCTTTATATAGGATCCTGTAACATGAGGAGTTTTACCTTTTATTTCTTACGGCAAAAACTAAGTTAAAGTTTTTCGTTCTTTGAGACTCTACCCCCTGATTCCTCCTTCCACAGTACAGCGTCATAGTATTCACATGTTTCTGTTGGAGCATCAAAACTCCAAATTTCTTTAAAGACTCTTGTCGTCAAAAACATTATGGGAAAGTATAAGGCAAAAACGTGTGGGTGTTTTAAATTCAATACAAACTTTATCATGATAACACTTAATTACTTTTAGAGACATTCGTATGTAATTCTCTTGAACCAGAAACTTCAGGGGTGGAGTCGTTATGCGTCACTGCAAATGATCGTTAGCCGTTAGGTATACATTCAGCACCATCGACGCAAATATTGCAAGCACAAATAGAATCATATGTTCACATCACTTACACATTTACACGCCATTGCTTTACACAAAATTTTATAGAGCTTAACATCATGACCAATTTTTTAGTTTACTCTATGTGCATATCTATTTAGTGGTATTCTTTTGCTTGAGCGGTGGGAATATATCTGTATACATGCCCTTTAAGATCACAGGATTATAATGAAACTTATTCTATATGATTAATAGTCATAAAAGAAATTGCATAAATAAACATAAGATTACGAAAACAACCTTTAGTCCTTGCTTAATGGCCTAAGATTGAATATCAAGAAGCTTGATATCTCCTAAAAGTGTTGCACCCAAGATTGCTTAAGATATGCCCTTAGTTCTTGTTAGAAAACTTTTGAGAGAAGAAAACTGATTTTCTAAATTTTGTGTGTGAATTATGATCAATGAATTAGTGAATTAAGATGAGCCAAAACTCCCCTTATATACACTATAAATTTCGGCCAACCTCAATTAAGGAGAGCAATTTTGCTTTCCAAAAATTACTTTCCTAAAACCAATTCCTTGTTGACCAAGGAGTCAAAAGAGCAATAAGGCTCTTTCCTAAAGGTTTCCTTTAGCTTTTTAATATAACATAATATTAGTAGTGTCATAAATATGATCCACTATAATATATCATTAAATTATTAATATCATTATATTTATAATTTTCTAATTAATTATAACTGTTTATGATTAATTAGCCTATATTATATTCAATAATTAAATATAACATTTTATATTCAATTTACGAATTACATTTAATTCATCTTAGCTAATATCATTTAATCAAAAACTCCGACTAACCTTTTAGTCTTTTAGTAAGGCATCAATATGATTAATTTCTCAAATAATCACATTTCTTAAACACATCCTTTAGGTGTGACTTTTTAGGGACCAGTTGATCACCGCCATCTGTATGACAGTAACGTCAAACTTATCTAGCAAGCCAACCGTTATTGATAAACGTTAATCAACTGATTGCATACAAAATGTACCCTGTGTACCTTGAGAGGTTTATTTATGTTATTGCACTAACTGTGGAGGACACTAACTCCAACAATCTCCCACTTGTCCATACAAGTGTAGGTGCGATAACCGATTCTCATATCCATAATAAATTTCGCCCACTCAATGTAAACCAATTTGCAAAGTCCGTACTTTCAAAGGTCGTAGTTCACAAGTGATCAGAATCAAGAGTGGTTTCCCCGACTAGAGAGTAACTTAACTGATAAACGAATCAATATTCGAGCATGGCCATGCATTATCAGTTACAGCTCCTCGAGTGGCCCTGAGAAAAAGTATTATAACTCGATAGAAGTTGGATATTTTCCTCAACTCGAATCCTGCAGATGTAAGCGCAGCATGAAATGACCCAGTGAAATCCTACTTAGCCTCCTGTTACGGTCGACCGTGAGAAAGAAACCAAAGTCACCCAAAATCTGCCTTAATCTCAAGAGACAGTCGATAGTCAAAAGAATCGACTCTTGGAACACTATGTATGTCCTATCCACGACCCGGCACCTAATGTTCTGAAACATTTAGGACTCCATGTAGTCGTCACAAAAATTGTCCTGCGCGATTTTAGTAAACCCGCATCTGTGATCGATCAGTCAACAGTTCGACTTATGGCTCGTTGAACCCACCATCAATCGACATCACAAAATAATTGCCAGAGTTATCAGCTCATGTAGGCGATTACGGACCAAAACAATATATAAAGCAATTCAGTTCACTTTGAGGTGTTCAACGTTGTCTGCACAACCCTCATGAAAAACAATATATAAAACAAAACGATGATTCTATTAGAAGTTTTAGGAAAAATACATGTGTCAAATCCATACGAACAACTAATACAACTCAGGAACACGCTTAATTCCCATGGAAATAACGTGCCCTTCATTCTTATCTTGTCTCAACGGCTTAGTGAAGGGATCTGCTATGTTATCATCCGTAGCAATCTTGTCAATCACTATCTCCTTCTGCTCCACGTAATCCCGGATCATGTGAGCCTTCCTTTGCACGTGCCGAGACTTGTTGCTGGACTTAGGCTCCTTCGCTTGGAAGATGGCACCACTATTGTCGCAATAGATGGTGATCGGGTCATTCGAACTTGGAACTACAGTTAGTCCTTGTAAGAACCGACGATCCATATAGCTTCCTTTCGCGACCTCAAGCAAAGATAGTACTTGACTCGATCGTTGAATCGCTATAACCGTTTGTTTGGAGCTTTTCCAAATCGCAGGCGCCATTAAGAGTAAAACGAATCCTCGATTGAGATTTAGAGTCATCTCGATCCGCTTGGAAACTAGTATCTCGTACAGAATTCTTGGCGTAGAGCTCGTTGTCTCCTCCATAAGTCAATACCCAATCTTTAGTCCTCCGTAGGTACTTAAGAATGTTCTTTACGGCCATCCAGTGTGTTTCACCTGGATTGCCTTGGTATCGGCTCGTCATACTCAATGCATATGCCACGTCTCGACGTGTGCATATCATGGCATACATGATCGATCCTATAGCTGATGCATATGGAATCCGACTCATGCGCTCGACCTCTTCCGATGTCTTTAGTGCTTGAGCTTTACTCAAGTGCACTCCAAAAATCATTGGAAGGTTCCCCTTCTTGGAGTTGGTCATGCTGAACCTCTCAAGAATCTTATCTATATAAGACTCCTGACTGAGGGATAACATCCGTCGTGATCTATCTCCATAGATACGGAGCCCCAAAATACGCTGTGCCTCACCCAGATCTTTCATCTGGAAATGGTTCTTTAACCATACTTTTACCGAAGTTAAGAGAGGTATGTCATTCCCAATCAAGAGTATGTCATCGACATACAGTATGAGGAAAACAATCTTGCTCCCACTCGACTTGATATATAGACATGGTTCCTCGACCGATCGAGTAAATCCATTCTCCTTTATCACTTGGTCGAAGCGATGATTCCAACTCCGTGAAGCTTGCTTAAGTCCATAGATGGAACGCTTAAGCTTGCAAACCTTCTTAGGATTTTCAGGATCTGTGTAACCTTCGGGTTGTACCATGTACAACTCCACCTCCAAATAACCGTTTAAGAAGGCGGTTTTATCCATTTGCCAAATTTCATAGTCATGAAATGCGGCAATCGCTAAGAGAATCCGAATGGAACGAAGCATGACTACGGGTGCAAAGATCTCATCATAGTGCAACCCTTGCACTTGAGTGAAACCCTTTGCCACTAGTCGTGCCTTGTATATATCTGGTTGTCCTTCTACAGATCGCTTTATCTTGTAAAGCCATTCGCACTGAAGAGGCCTAGCCTTATCAGGTAAGTCAACTAGATCCCATACATCGTTCTCGTACATAGAGTCCATCTCGGATTGCATGGCTTCTTGCCATAGCTTTGAGTCGGAACATGTCATGGCACCTTTATAGGTTACGGGTTCGTTACTCTCAAGGAGTAAAACGTCGTCTCTCCCATTCTCCTCAACCATACCGATGTATCTATCTGGAGGAATGGAGAGTCTACCCGTCCTTCTGGGTTCCAAGGGAATATTAACCGCAGCAGACGAAGAAGGAACAGTTTCCTCCATTGGTTGCTCGGTTGTTGGTTCAGGAATCTCCGACAGATCGAAGGTTCTATTACTTCTCTTGTCTTCGAGAAACTCTTTCTCTAAGAACTTCGCACTAGCCGCAACAAAAACTCGGTGTTCGGTAGGTGAATAGAAGTAATGACCAAACATTCCTTTTGGATAGCCAATAAAATATGTCTTGACCGATCGCGGGCCGAGCTTATCCTCGTGTCTCCACTTGACATAACCCTCGCACCCCCAAACCCGAATAAAGGACAAGTTAGGGACCGTTCCCTTCCATAACTCATATGGAGTCTTGTCAACAGCTTTAGACGGACTTCGGTTAAGTATAAGAGCAGCTAACAAAAGAGCATAGCCCCATAAGGAGTCAGGTACAACCATGTGACTCATCATGGATCGAACCATATCAAGTAATGTTCGATTCCTGCGTCCGGACACACCATTCAGTTGTGGTGTTCCGGGTGGAGTTCACTGTAATACTATCCCGCGGTCTTTCAGGTGTTGATCAAACTCAGTTGAAAGATATTCGCCACCACGATCTGAACGTAGTACTTTTATCTTTCTATCCAGTTGGTTCTCAACCTTATTCTGGAATTCCTAGAACTTGTCAAAGGACTCACTTTTATGCTTCATTAAGTAGACATGTCCATATCTACTCAAATCGTCCGTGAAAGTGATAAAATACCTATAGCCATCTCTAGCGTTGATTGACATAGGTCCGCACACATCAGTATGTATGAGTCCTAATAGGTCTGCAGAGCGCATTCCAACACCTTTGAAGGAAATTCGAGACATTTTGCCTATAAGACATGATTCACACGTGCCAAAAGTTTCATAGTCAAATGGGGCTATTGTCCCACTATCAATGAGCTTTTTCACGCGTTTCTCATTTATGTGTCCCATACGGCAATGCCATAGATAGGTTTGATCTTTGTCACCAACCTTTGCTTTCTTGTTACTCACATGCATGATTTTTGTGGTTTGATCTAAAACATAAATTCCGTTCATGGAAACAGCTTTACCATAAATCATTTCATTCAAAGAGAAAATACAGCTATTATTCTTTATTGAAAATAAAAAGCCGTCTTTATCAAGTACGGATACAGAAATAATGTTTTTAGATAAACTAGGTACATAGTAACAGTTATTCAAAAATAACTCAAATCCGCTTGGGAGTTGCATGACATATGTTCCTACTGAAACGGCAGCAACCCTTGCTCCATTCCCCACTCGCAGGTCTACATCACCTCTTGCCAGAGTTTTGATGCTTCTTAGGCCCTGCAAGTGATTGCACAGATGAGAACCACAACCAGTATCAAGTACCCAAGTTCCGAAACTTGCATGGTTAATCTCAATCATATGAATAAAAGAAGACATACCCACAGGAATGACGCGGCCTGCTTTAATGTCCTCTGCATACACGGGACAGTTACGCCTCCAATGCCCAGACTTGTGGCAATGGTGGCACTCAATGCTTTGCTTCGCTTTTGCCTTGCCTTGTGAGCTACCGCTAGACTCACCTGGCCCACTCTTCGCAATCACTGGCTTTTTAAACTTTGGCTTTCCTACTGTTAGGTTAGCCGGAGCCTTACCCTTACCCTTATGCTTGTTGCCTATCATGAGAACATCTTGTTTTATGCTCCCACTCAATTTCAGATCACTCCGCCTGGCACGAGGAGTGAGTGAAGCTCATCTGAACTTTTCTGCATGTCATTCATGTAATAGTTTGCCCTAAAGAGGGCATACCCATCATGAAGAGAGTGGAGCACTCGATCAATGATGATCTTCTCATCGATCTTACAACCAAGCTCCTCCAGTTTCTCAATGTAACAACCTGGTTTTTAGTCGACTTTAATTACTAAGGCGGAAATTAATTAAGTCTTAAACCAGCGTTATTAATTATACAAATAACCCAAAATATTACATCATCGTTTAAGAGTTGAATAGAACAACTCTAAGTACGGAAATTAAAAGGAGTAGCGTTATATATATTACATATCTCTCAAAAGTAACAAAAGCAAAGCGTAAAAACGTCTCGTGGCCCCATCCAAAATCCAGCTCCTGGTCCACGATCGTCCTGCACAATAAACTATGGGATGCATTTGAAGCGGTTGATGACTAGCTATGCTCATACTTACCCTCGGTTTCAATTACTTTGATTTAAAATTATCGCTTCATAAATACAACATTATGATAAAAATATAAACATGCTTATTCAAATAGCATATAAAGACATATAAGTCATAATAAGCATGCGGTTTAAAGCGATAAATCATATAAGCATGATATTCAATTAGGAAGGCAAATAACAGAAAATAGCATAGCAATGGTATCATAAAAATTCAATAGTATTACAAGGCGATATCGGATCGCAAATCAACATAAAGATTATATCATTCTCATCATACAGACTCGATTCAATTCAGAAAATTGTGGTCTTTAGTTTTCGAAGATGGTACACACTCATTCTCATTTAATCATACAACAAACAACACATACGCTACAGGCACGACCAGGTAGGCCCTTGTACTCGATCGATTGCATCTCACTTCCATAGTGCGAGGCTTACTCGACTCGTAAACCAGCAGAATACTATAATACTTGCATCTCGTCCTCTAGTGTTCGAAATGATTGAACTTGAGATACAATCTCGTCAAGTAATCTTTCTGAGGTAAACGAATGCTAGTGTCGCGCCCACTAAGAGCGAAACACGGCAAGGAGACCACGCTATAATCGCCCAAATAAACACGGATGCCCGATAACTTTAGCGAAATAGGGAATAAAACCTAGTCTAGTATGCATACACTAATATCCAATTTAAGAGTAGGCTATGCTATTCATAGAGCACCTTAACTCGGGGATAAAGCGACTATTTCCTAAAGCTGACCCACTAAGAGTTGAATTTTTCATTATCTTATGCGGCATAGGCAATACGACTTAAGGCGTAAGGCATGGGCGGGATGCTAAGCAATAAAGGCTGTAGGCTCAACCACGCTACTTGGGATGACCCAAGTCGAGAGACCGAGATAGTGGTATCACTACACAAGACTATCTTAACCCACTTCACTCACGATTGACGTTTTCATATCCCGAGGCCCAGCTTGACCTTTTATTTAAACATACTCATGATTTATTATTTATTTGATATTACATATCACATGTCTCTAGACTCTCCTAGTCTCAGCGTCAAACGTTTTATTTGAATGGTAGGTTTCATATGATCACATAACACGTTCGTTTATTATTTGAAGTGTTGTTAATTATTAACGTTTTCAAGTTTCTAAATTGGAACGTCTATTAGTATGTCCAATTTTATTTAAGTGTTTTCATACACTTTAAGTTATTTATTTATTCATTTTCAATTTTCTATACTTAGTAAAATTTTTAATTATTTTCAATATTTTACTATTCACTTTTCACTATTCACCGTATATACTATTCATCGTATTTTACTATTCCTCGTATTTTACTATTCATCGTATTTACTATTCATCGTATTTATACGCATCTTTATACTTAGATATTTTAGTATAATTCTAAACTTGTTTTTATTTCCTAAGTATAGATTTCTAGTTTTAAAGTCGTTAGGTTCGTTTTGTACTTAGGCGATTTTTGAAAATATTCTAAAGTCTAGTTTTAAAAATGTTAGGTTCGGTTTGTATTTAGTCATTTATGAAAATATTCGAAAATCATAGTTTTAAAAACGTTAAGTTCATTTTGCATTTAGTCATTTTATGAAAATACTCTAAAATTCTAGTTTCAAAAATGTTAAGTTCATTTTATAAAAAGTGGTAATGATATTTATTTTAAAATGAGACTTAGTTAAATTTAGTCGTCTATTAACTAAATTTAGCGATTTTCATTTTAAAAGATAATAGTATCGTGGATGATTCACTTATAGTCCGTAAGTCCAAGATCAACAGTCCAAATAGCAAAGGTAGTATCACACGATTTAGTTCATTTTTATAACGGTTACATATTTTTATCGGTTTATAATATCTTGTTTATAACTAAATCGATTTATACAAAAATTCAATTCTAATTACTATTTAACTTTAGTGACTTAGTGATAATTTCATTTTAGTCAAATTTAGTCAATTTAAAATGCATATGTCGTGTAAAACAATATATATGTCAAAATTGATTTATTTCTTTAAATTTCTTAATTCTAACTTATCAACTATTAATTAAATTATATTAACAATAAACTAAAAAGTGATAAAATACATTTTTGACCCAAAATAAGGGTAATGCCGTGAGCATGCATGTTAGGGTCCTAAAATTTCATTTTTCGATTTTAACGGTTTTTAACTTAAAGTCTTTATATTTTAATTATTCTAATTAAACTAAAACGGTTTAAACTAAAATGAAATTTACTAAAAGTTTCATTTATATTATGAATAGTGTTTTTCAACACTTTAAATTTCTAACTTTTTAATCTAAATGATTTATAATGTTTTAGTTGATTTAATACATAATACTAACAATATATATAAACAATAACTAAACATAAACATAAATTATTAACAAACATAAATTAAAACATAATCAAAATGAGTAAACATGATGAACATCAACATGAAGATGCTAAGAACACACATGAAGATCATAAGAAAACTCAAGAACACATATTTTGATTTTAACAACTTATAATTTATTTTCCTAATTTAATTCTTTTTACATGGTAGCATCCTTTTTAACTTACTTATTCTAACATATTATTTACAAAAATTAAAAGTGAATATTTAGTAAAAAAAATGGAAAATGCCGAGATGTATACAAATGAACATATAATTTCTATTTTCAATTTTAATCACTTTAAACTCATTTTTAATATTTCACATAATTTTTATATATAACTACTACTCAATTAAAACATAACTAAACATAAAAATCATATGAAACAAAATTAAAAATGCTCAAAATCAATTTAGCTAAACATGATATCATTTTACTATAACATTACTAGTAAACTATATATTTAGTTATTATAATTATTTATTCAACACATAAACATACAAGCATATAAACATGATGTTTAACATATTTAACATAAAAATCATATTTATAAAATTAGAATAACAAAACAAATTAATTTACTAAAAAGATAATACAAGACATAGTTAGTCACCTTTGATCGGTAAGTTTATTGGTTGTCCGGATCGACTATATTATCCAAGTCTAAGTCTTTACCCTCAAACCGTCTTCACCTTCAAAAACCCGTAATTAGTAAGCTTCAATATACCCACTAATAAGCTAAATAATACTAGAGGTTATTAGAATAATATTAGTGTTTTTATTTAAGAGGTTTTTGAAAGTGAAGACGGGTTTGAGGGTGAAGACTTAGACTTGGATAATATAGTCGATCCGGACAACCAATAAACTTACCGATCAAAGGTGACTAACTATGTCTTGTATTATCTTTTTAGTAAATTAATTTGTTTTGTTATTCTAATTTTATAAATATGATTTTTATGTTAAATATGTTAAACATCATGTTTATATGCTTGTATGTTTATGTGTTGAATAAATAATTATAATAACTAAATATATAGTTTACTAGTAATGTTATAGTAAAATGATATCATGTTTAGCTAAATTGATTTTGAGCATTTTTAATTTTGTTTCATATGATTTTTATGTTTAGTTATGTTTTAATTGAGTAGTAGTTATATATAAAAATTATGTGAAATATTAAAAATGAGTTTAAAGTGATTAAAATTGAAAATAGAAATTATATGTTCATTTGTATACATCTCGGCATTTTCCATTTTTTTTACTAAATATTCACTTTTAATTTTTGTAAATAATATGTTAGAATAAGTAAGTTAAAAGGATGCTACCATGTAAAAAGAATTAAATTAGGAAAATAAATTATAAGTTGTTAAAATCAAAATATGTGTTCTTGAGTTTTCTTATGATCTTCATGTGTGTTCTTAGCATCTTCATGTTGATGTTCATCATGTTTACTCATTTTGATTATGTTTTAATTTATGTTTGTTAATAATTTATGTTTATGTTTAGTTATTGTTTATATATATTGTTAGTATTATGTATTAAATCAACTAAAACATTATAAATCATTTAGATTAAAAAGTTAGAAATTTAAAGTGTTGAAAAACACTATTCATAATATAAATGAAACTTTTAGTAAATTTCATTTTAGTTTAAACCGTTTTAGTTTAATTAGAATAATTAAAATATAAAGACTTTAAGTTAAAGCTAAAAATCGAAAAATGACATTTTAGGACCCTAACATGCATGCTCACGGCATTACCCTTATTTTGGGTCAAAAATTGTTTTTATCACTTTTTAGTTTAATGTTAATATAATTTAATTATTAGTTAATAAGTTAGAATTAAGAAATTAAAAGAAATAAATCAATTTTGACATATATATTGTTTTACACGACATATGCTTTTTAAATAGACTAAATTTGACTAAAATGAAATTATCACTAAGTCACTAAAGTTAAATAGTAATTAGAATTGAATTTTAGTATAAACCGATTTAGTTATAAATAAGATATTATAAACCGATAAAAATATGTAACCGTTATAAAAATGAACTAAATCGTGTGATACTACCTTTGCTATTTGGACTGTTGATCTTGGACTTACGGACTATAAGTGAATCATCCACGATACTATTATCTTTTAAAATGAAAATCGCTAAATTTAGTTAATAGACGACTAAATTTAACTAAGTCTCATTTTAAAATAAATATCATTACCACTTTTTATAAAATGAACTTAACATTTTTGAAACTAGAATTTTAGAGTATTTTCATAAAATGACTAAATGCAAAATGAACTTAACGTTTTTAAAACTATGATTTTCGAATATTTTCATAAATGACTAAATACAAACCGAACCTAACATTTTTAAAACTAGACTTTAGAATATTTTCAAAAATCGCCTAAGTACAAAACGAACCTAACGACTTTAAAACTAGAAATCTATACTTAGGAAATAAAAACAAGTTTAGAATTATACTAAAATATCTAAGTATAAAGATGCGTATAAATACGATGAATAGTAAATACGATGAATAGTAAAATACGAGGAATAGTAAAATACGATGAATAGTATATACGGTGAATAGTGAAAAGTGAATAGTAAAATATTGAAAATAATTAAAAATTTTACTAAGTATAGAAAATTGAAAATGAATAAATAAATAACTTAAAGTGTATGAAAACACTTAAATAAAATTGGACATACTAATAGACGTTCCAATTTAGAAACTTGAAAACGTTAATAATTAACAACACTTCAAATAATAAACGAACGTGTTATGTGATCATATGAAACCTACCATTCAAATAAAACGTTTGACGCTGAGACTAGGAGAGTCTAGAGACATGTGATATGTAATATCAAATAAATAATAAATCATGAGTATGTTTAAATAAAAGGTCAAGCTTGGGCCTCAGATATGAAAACGTCAATCGTGAGTGAAGTGGGGTTAAGATAGTCTTGTAGCGGATACCACTATCTCGGTCTCTGACTTGGGTCATCCCTAAGTAGTGTGGTTGAGCCGGCAGCCTTTATTGCTTAGCATCCTCGCCCATGCCTTACGCCTTAAGTCGTATTGCCTATGCCAGACAAGATAATGAAAATTCAACTCTTAGTGGTCAGCTTTAGGAAATAGTCGTTTTATCCTCGAGTTAAGGTGCTCTATGAATAGCATAGCCTACTCTTAAATTGGATATTAGTGTATGCATACTAGACTAGGGTTTTATTCCCTATTTCGCTAAAGTTATCAGGGCATCCGCGATTCTGGGGCGATTATAGCGGTGGTCTCCTCGCTGTGTTTCGTTTCTAGTGGGCGCGACACTAGCATTCGTTTACCTACCTCAGAAAGATTACTTGACGAGATTGTATCTGAAGTTCAATCATTTCGAACACTAGAGGACGAGATGCAAGTATTATAGTATTCGGCGTGGTTTACGAGTCGAGTAAGCCTCGTGACTATGGAAGTGAGATGCAATCGATCGAGTACAAGGGCCTACTCGTGGTCGTGCTCGTAGCGTGATGTGTTGTTTGTTGTATGATTAAATGAGAATGAGTGTGTACCATCTTCGAAAACTAAAGACCACAATTTTCTGAATTGAATCGAGTCTGTATGATGAGAATGATATAATCTTTATGTTGATTTGCGATCCGATATCGCCTTGTAATACTATTGAATTTTTATGATACCATTGCTATGCTATTATCTGTTATTTGCCTTCCTAATTGAATATCATGCTTATATGATTTATCGCTTTAAACCGCATGCTTATTATGACTTATATGTCTTTATATGCTATTTGAATAAGCATGTTTATATTTTTATCATAATGTTGTATTTATGAAGCGATAATTTTAAATCAAAGTAATTGAAACCGAGGGTAAGTATGAGCATAGCTAGTCATCAAACCGCCACGCATCCCATAGTTTATTGTGCAGATCGATCGTGACCAGGAGCTGGATTTTGGATGGGGCCACGAGACGTTTTTACGCTTTGCTTTTGTTACTTTTGAGAGATATGTAATATATATAACGCTACTCCTTTTAATTTCCGTACTTAGAGTTGTTCTATTCAACTCTTAAACGATGATGTAATATTTTGGGTTATTTGTATAATTAATAACGCTGGTTTAAGACTTAATTAATTTCCGCCTTAGTAATTAAAGTCGACTAAAAACCAGGTTGTTACACTCAACGTTCTCGATCATGGCGAGAAGGTGTGGACCAACCGGTTGGCCCTTCTGGAGTCTAGCTTCAAAGAAACGAGTGGTATACTCGTAACTCTTGATTCTCGGTGCTTTCGAGAACACCTTAGTTAGGGTGGTGAAAATCTTGTTTGCACCTTGGGTAATGAATCGTCTTTGCAAATTGGATTCCATTGCATAGATGAGCACGTTCCTTAACGCACCCGCCTCCATCATGAAATCACTATAAGCAACGACTTCATTTGCTCCTGCCTCGAGAGCTGGTTCAGCAGGCAGTGGCTTAGTCAAGTACTTGAGCTTGCCGTCAGCTATGGCAGCATTCCGTAATGTGGCCTCCCAATCAGCAAAGTTGGACCCATCATTCTTCAGTCGAGTGGACTGATTTATGTTGTCCATAAATATTCTTAGCCATGATTCACGTTCAAGTGTGACACTTGGCATTGGGCCTTCAATACGACCAGCCATTTTGTTTTAGCAGTTATATCTGTATATAACGTATTCGAAACTGTGAAAAGAAAGAAGAAGAAGAGAAAAGATAAGAAAACATCGTTTTAATTAAATTTAAGTCGAAATGCAAAACAGATTAATGCGATGACTTATGCATTTATACAATTGACCTCCCTCAAGAATTATATAAATGATCCCAAGACTCAATTTTCGTAAATTGATAAGCCAACCTCTTGGCTAATTCTACCTTTAGAATTCCCGGTCGATAAATTTGTCGGAATCTCATCTTTTAGTCCACTATAATCACGAGATATTACTCGAACTATAATGTTGAGGTAAAATAGGTCAACACATACTACTTACCCAACGTAGAAGGGGTCATGTGGAGAGTAAGGTCCTACATGCCTACCGGCGAAGAAGGGGCTCATAGTAGCTTTTCCTATAAAGACTAATCTCACTTTTAAATTTAGAGGAAGATCCCATCATCTTATTTAATTCATTTTAAGTGAACAAAAGTCTAGCAAAACGAGAATGATATAAACTAAGGTGATGGCTTAAAACATATGACATCGGTATGTCTAGGATGAAAATGCAAACAATATGAGTCAATTTTCATGCAATATTAGGTGGTTTGGTTTAGTTTAGGCGGAATATGATGCAACTATCTAAACAAGCAAACATCGCAATGAGAATGGAAAAAGAACGCAAAATAAAAACACCTAGTGTGGCCTATCCTACCAAAATAAACAAAAAATACAAGTTGGACTCCATCCTTGGTCCCTAGAAGCTTGTCTTGATGTTCCATCTTGGTTTGATCCATATAGTAGGAGTGAGCCATCTGATCTCCATCTTGAATCTTGAGTCTTCTCAAATTGTAATTAAAATTACAAATGCACACCTATTTACATTCTAATTTCAAAATAACTTTAAAAATATTATTACAAGAGGGGAGATACGAGATCTCAATAATACAACCAACGATCATGTTTCCTTTCATTACGAAAACATAATCTTCTAAGGCCACACTAATAAATTACAACCTTTTGTACAAAATAATGCGAAAAATTAAACCATTCAAACAACATTCAACCAAGATAAAAGCATCAACTAAACTAGATTAATTATAATTAATCCAAACCACCTTTTAACAAGATCAAGATTATGTGACAGTTTCTCAATTGCACACAACAATCTTAATCAATCATAATCCATCTTAATACATATTATCAAGTATAACATGAATTAAATTCAACATTATTTTAAACCTTTTTAAAATAATAGGGTATCAATCTTATGTGAACCTCTTCACAAGCCTTAATCATACATTATCTTTATAATGCATAATACAAATCGGTTTAAACAAAAAAAAACAAACCGAAACAAATAAAAATAATAAAAACACACAGTTTTTAAAAATTTTCCAAAAACCGAAATTAAATTTTTTTTTTTTTTTTTTTTAAATTTTGTTTTTAAAACTAATCTCAAATTGAACTGATTTAACTTGAACATGCTCATATTATCTCGATTGATATAAAACAAAACAACATCTAATCTTGATTAAACATTGATGTAATAGTAAGATCATTCAAATTAACCTATTAACATGAATATCTCAATCAATTTATACCAATAATATAAAGCAATAATTAATGTTCATGAACATCCATCTTAAAGATCCATCTAATTCCTAACTCAATCAATATTGAATCAAAACATAAACAAGTTCATATATTATCATCTTAACCTTTTAAATTAACAATATATGAATCAAATTGGACCAAGAATTAAACAAAACAACTCGGCACACATGTACCAAATCTGGCCGAAAATTTTTTTTCACCAAAAACCGATTTTACAATTTGTTTTAAACTTATACAAATTCAATTTTTATGAAAATCATATAAACAATTTCATAGCCCTAAGGCTCTGATACCACTTGTGGGAATATATCTGTATACATGCCCTTTAAGATCACAGGATTATAATGAAACTTATTCTATATGATTAATAGTCATAAAAGAAATTGCATAAATAAACATAAGATTAAGAAAACAACTTTTAGTCCTTGCTGAATGGCCTAAGATTGAATATCAAGAAGCTTGATATCTCCTAAAAGTTGCACCCAAGATTGCTTAAGATATGCCCTTAGTTCTTGCTAGAAAACTTTTGAGAGAAGAAAACTGATTTTCTAAATTTTGTGTGTGAATTATGATCAATGAATTAGTGAATTAAGATGAGCCAAAACTCCCCTTATATACACTATAAATTTCGGCCAACCTCAATTAAGGAGAGCAATTTTGCTTTCCAAAAATTACATTCCTAAAACCAATTCTTTGTTGACCAAGGAGTCAAAAGAGCAATAAGGCTCTTTCCTAGAGGTTTCCTTTAGCTTTTTAATATAATATAATATTACTAGTGTCATAAATATGATCCACTATAATATATCATTAAATTATTAATATCCTTACATTTATAATTTTCTAATTAATTATAACTGTTTATGATTAATTAGCCTATATTATATTCAATAATTAAATATAACATTTTATATTCAATTTACGAATTACATTTAATTCATCTTAGCTAATATCATTTAATCCTTATTAAATGGGCGTATTATTAACACACACTTGATTAACATCTTAGTCAAAAACTCCGACTAACCTTTTAGTCTTTTAGTAAGGCATCAATATGATTAATTTCTCAAATAATCACATTTCTTAAACACATCCTTTAAGTGTGACTTTTTAGGGACCAGTTGATCACCGCCATCTGTATGACAATAACGTCAAACTTATCTAGCAAGCCAACCGTTATTGATAAACGTTAATCAACTGCTTGCATACAAAATGTACCCAGTGTACCTTGAGAGGTTTATTTATGTTATTGCACTAACTGTGGAGGACACTAACTCCAACATGAGCTACTCGAGATGAGATAGTCGAAACATTTTGAAATTTACCTGACAAACTTATGAGATTGTGAATCACTTGTCACTTTAGCCACAATCTATATATTTCGTAACGTTACAGGTTAGGCAATGCAAACCACATCTACATTTCAGGCTTTTTCTTTTTCCTCGTCACAATTACATATGAGAGCGTACCACTTAGTATATATACTCAGAAAATTTTCACTCTTAAAATAGTTATAGAATACTCACGTATAAAGAAAACAAACACCATGCAAAAAACATTCACCAACAAACTACTATGTATCAACAACAACCAAAACAAAAAAAAACCAGCAACAAAGACCATATAACGGTAACAACAACGACTCGATAGCAAAAGCAACAAATTGATCTCAAAAGGCAAAGAGTAACAGTGAATGCAAATGTCAGAGTATTTACTCAAAATTATGAATAATAAGCAAAAATATAATGTAAGAACACATGCACTGCCCTCCCACACAAAAATGATTTTCCGCTTTACTTTCACGTAATTTCTAAAAACCTTAGTCTTACAAATTAAAATATATATCAGTTCACAGGTTACTGAAGATATACTTGCGAAAAAATGAAATGAAAGTGCTTGAGAAGAACGCGTACACTCATTTCATGCCTCACTATATTGTCAAAATACTACGAGTAATAAAAAGTAGGGCGTTCTCTGTGAAGGGATTGTAATATCAGACGCATTACTTGTTTTACAATAGAAAAAGGAGAAAAATAAAATAAATTAAAAATAATTGATAACTCCAATAAATTGTAACCAAAAAATTATGCTATGAGTGAAATAGGGAAAATGAACATACCTAAGCCGACGCAAAGACGGAAGAGCAGAAGTCTTTATCCTCAAATTCTTCGTTTTCATGATATTTACAACTACATCCTCATCGAAATCATTACATACCCTAACTTGATAAGCTTATTGAGTTAAGAATCAGATCCTCCTTTTGCCAAAACAAACCTCGAGAGATGACTTTAGAGAACATAATTACATATTCCACGACGTTCTTAACACCAATGTAAAGAGGTGACCTTGTGATTCTGTTGGCCTAAAATCAGCCCAAAAACCAAACATTATGACAAATGCTACAACATAAAATATATTTTGGTTTGCCGAAAAAGGAAATGATTACTGGTACACAGAATCGAGTGACAAATATAAACACCGTCATTTTTGTGTTTTTTTTTTCTTTTTAGATAAACTCAAGATTGAAACATATAATCAATGAATACTGTTCGGGGTGATTTTCTCACTCTATTCGTATTTAGATTTTGGGTTTATTAGTATTATCCTTTATGCATATTTTGTGATTATCGAGGTAGATTATATGTTAGGAATAATGTGAGATTAAACAATGCGAATAAAGACAAGACACGCGAAATTGTTTACGTGGGAAAAACCCTTAGAAGTAAGGGAAAAACCACGGGCACCAAACTAGGAGAGGATTTGTACTATGATTCGGACAGAACGTACAGAACGGACAGAACATCCAGACTACGAGAATACAATCGCGAGTAATTATCAGTAAATTTAGAGTGTTTGAGTATGAGTTTTGCAGTAGTTGATCCGTCCCTTCCAATGACGATGCTATCTTCCTTTTATAGGCTTCAAATAACGGTAACTTCAGTTGTTAATGCTCCCTTGATTCTCGCTGCCCATTAACTCCCTCCTTATTCTTCTCCCCAGAACGCTGAGTGGGTTGTTGCTCCTTCTTCGTAGCTGAGCTGTTGCTTGACCAAATCAAATGCTCTCAACGTCTCTCTGCTTCTTCTTTGTTGGGCTTCATCTGCTTGGACCCTGCTTGACCTCAACCCATTGGACCATTGACTTTAACCTTTGTTGACCACACCGTGTTTGGGCCTTGACTTTCGTTGACCATTTTTCCTCTCCTTGACTTGGGCCTTTTCTTTGTTCCTTGGGCCCATGGGGGTATTTTGGGCCTAACAGTTTGCCCCTCATTTCCTCTACTGCCAGGCTCAAGCTGAAGTCGAGGAAATGCTTTTCCGTCCAGAGATCCAGGCCGGCTCATCCGTTCAGGACTGACTGAGCAGGCAGAACCTGCCGCTCTCCACGTTCTAGACTTAAAGTCAGCCTTTATTGGAAGTTGTAGCACCAGTCAGTCATAATGACGTGGGCTGCAGTTTTTTCGGCGTGATTAGACGTTTGAGTTACCCTATTGTCTCCTATTTATTCGCGCCATAATTAAGCCCAACTTCAATTTTACCACATTTGCACATTTTAAAATTTAGAAAATCTTTCCAAAAACCTCCCAACCTTTCTCCTCTGATCTTTTCCAAAAAACCGTCAAAAACCCTTGCTTTCTCATGGCCCAACCTTCCATTACTCCTGATGGTCATACTTTCGTCGCCACAAATTTGATCCCTGATGCTGTTGGAAAACGAAATCAACTAGACAACTTAATCGGCGATCGTCTAAAGGCGGAAGGTAAGCTTCCGACGACCGCCATCGTTTGGAGCCCTGCTAATGACGAGGTCATGGCTGACTGGACTTGTCCTGGTTGGTTCGCGATGTATGAAATCGCGTTTCGATTCGGGGCCAGCCTTCCCTTCTGTCCACTAATGACATTATTTCTGAAGACTATGCAGGTTCCTCCGTGTCAGGTCATGCCGTCAACGTGGAAGCTTATTCACGCCATTGATGCCGTTTGCAAGAAACACCATATCGAGTTCCTCCTTTGTGACTTGCGTAACTGTTATCACCTTCGTACCCATAAAAAGAATAGGATACTTTTGAGAGTAAGAGACGGTTGTCCTCCCCTAATTACCCGAATGGACACTGGGGATGACAAGGGTTGGGCGTCATTCTTCGTGTTTGTAAAGAGTGACAGCATTGGATCTGGGTTTGAGGCCCCAGAATTCGTCGTTAAAGGAGCAAGAAGTGAGTCTTTGTTTTGCTTCTTCTCTCCAGATCTGTATCTTTGTTATCTGTTCTTAATTTCTGATTTGTTTCCTTGTTTCTGTGCCTAGTTTCTGACTGGATCTCGCATCCTGACGACGCTGCTTCCACAAAGAGGATTGAGACCTTCCTGAGCCTGGCGGAGGAAGAGAGGGCGTGGCCCACCTGTCTGGGCCAGGATCCTGTCCCGGCTCCAGTAGCCGGTGGTGATGACCAAGGGTCTGAGGCGGAGGACAGTATAGAGGCAACTGATAGTGAACCCCTGAACATTCCTGCTGTAAGTTCTGCTCCTCCGCTTCCTGAGATCAGGGCGACTAGGGCTCGCCCTCAAATCAGATTCACAAAGCTAGTGCCTGGTGGAAGCTCTGGGTCCTCCAAAGGTAAGCTAAACTGTAATCTCATTTACTCTTTGAATCTTATATGGACACTTGCTTTGAGTTTAATTGTTCTTTACACTGTTTCGTCTCTCTATCTGTAGTCCCTTGGCTTCTTTGGCGGCGACTCGTCTGCCGGACGAGGTGCAGGCAGGATCGAGAACGCGGTGATGTGAAGCTTTCTGGTCAGAGGGTAACTGCTGCCCTTGACAAAAGGAAGTGGCCAGAGAGTAGCTGCTGTCCTACGCCTGCCCCCAGTCCTGACGTGAGGAAGAAGATGAAAATGGAGAGGCCAACCCCATCCACCGGTGAGCTGCGTATTCCCCTGTTGACTGGGTACCTGAGTCCTGATGCTGCCATTGCGAAGAACCTGATAGAGAGTTTCGTCTCTGAACACCCCGCGGAATTGGACCACTCTGAGCCCATCACACTCTCACACCAGCTTTGCACTTGTGCTGTGCAGGTATAGGATATTTCTTCGTGTTGCTTTTACTTACCATAGCTTCACACGCTCCTTGTGCTAATCCTTGATTTCTTTACCCCGTAGTTGGTGAACCTGGCGGCTAACTTGGGCTGCCGCATCCCCAGCCTTGAAGCTCGTTGACAAAACGCCGAGAGCCAGTATAAGGTGGCCCACGAAACAGTGGACTCCTTTAGACGCGAGGTGGAGACCCTCAGGAAGGCCATGGATAAATACAGGCGTCTGGCGGAAACCAACTTGGACAGGTGCCTGGATCTGGAGACCATCCATGAGAAGCTGACCACTGAACTGAAAGCACTGAGGATACAGCAGGTGCAGCATGCTCAAGAGGTAAATGACCTGAGCGTCTATTGGACTCTCAGGACCAGGGTGGATATGATGAGTGCTCCGCCAGAAGAGCGTGCCAAGTGGGATTTGGAAGCTGAGCTGGAGACATTTAAGGGTATGTTTCCTGGGGAGTTCATGGACGAGGGTGAAGCTTCTTCAGCCGGCCAAAGACAAGAGGTCAGGAGACAAGCAGCGAGGGTACTGAGGCAGCAGCAGAAGGGGAGAAATGTAAGACAGCCTCTGGGGCTGAAAATTAAAATTGTGTCCTGTTAATCTAAACTTATTTTGGATATGTTTTGAAAGACAATTTGCCGGGGGGTATGCCCCTTGTATTTTGGGATGTAAATACTTAACTTTTTCGTTTTGTTTTAGACTTTTGACGCAACATTCACCATGG
Source organism: Dianthus caryophyllus (assembly GCA_023091065.1). Taxonomy (NCBI): domain Eukaryota; kingdom Viridiplantae; phylum Streptophyta; class Magnoliopsida; order Caryophyllales; family Caryophyllaceae; genus Dianthus; species Dianthus caryophyllus. Next base: position 19,524,697 of record CM041521.1, read on the forward strand.
GCAGCCATGGTGGGTGAACTTCTTATGTTTTAGTTATGCTATGACTACTTACGCTTATTTGTGTTTGTTTTGTGTTTGTTTTGGTGCGCACAAATTTTGTTTTGAATCTGTTATGTAGCATGCATGCGTTTAGAGAGTTTAAGCGACCACACCTTGGAGTTCTCTTTACGGAAATTACATCTGTCTCCGCTTTTGCGATCGTCTCGGGCCGCCGCCTTCTTTGTATTTGATTTGCCGGTCTGTTTTGTTGTCTTCTTTGTGTTGATCTCGCTCTGCTTATGCCGTTTCGAAGATGCTGCGCTTAGCCTATCAACACAGATGTGGGTCGGGGTGGCCAGTTGGCGTTAATAGCGGCCCTCACGGCCTTCAGTCGATAATGATTTTAATAAAAAGTAAGAAATTATTCAAGGTTAGAAAATGAGTAACTCACCATGTTTATGTGTTGTGTATAATGAACTTCACATATGATACAACTTAAGATGTAGTGCATTCCACGCCCTTGGGATCATCTTTCCGTCCATGGTCTGCAGCCTGTATGAACCCTTACCTACAACAGAGTCAATCAGATAGGGTCCTTCCCAGGTAGGTGCTAGCTTCCCTGCAGCTCTGTCCCGTGTGTTCTGGAACACTTTCCTCAGGACAAGGTCTCCTGTCCTGAACATCCGTAGTCTGACGTTCTTGTTGTAACTCTTAGCCACGGACTGCTGGTACGCAGCCATCCTTATCGCCGCTAGATCTCTCAGCTCTTGAACTGTGTCAAGACTATCACACAATAAGTCTGAATTTTCAATAGTTTTGTTTAGACCGTACCTGGTAGTGGGTACTTGCACTTCAACTGGTAGGTAGATCGCTTCACCGCCAGACCATCGAGTACGATTATGCGCTCAGAGCCCTCTTTGGTGTGGTCTGTCGACCACAAAGACACGGAGGTAATTCTTCAGCCCGCCTTCCTTGCTTTTCCATCAACTTTTTCTTTATGCAACCCATCACTACTTTGTTGCTCGACTCAGCCTGGCCGTTTGCTTGCGGATACCGTGGCGCCGAGGTCACCAAGTTTATGTTCCATTGTTTGCAATAGTCCCTAGTCTTGTTTCCTACGAACGCAAGTCCATTATCGCACACAATCTCTGAGGGAATGCCATATCTGCTGATGATATTCTTCTTGATGAAAGCCATTACTTCTTTCTCGGTCACATTCTTGAATGAATCAGCTTCTATCCATTTTGAGAAGTAATCAGTCATAGCTAGCATGTAGACTTTCTGTCCTGGAGCAACTGGTAGTTTCCCAACCACGTCCATGCCCCACTTCATGAAAGGCCATGGAGCTGAGATGTAGTGTAATTCCTGTGAGGGCTGATGGATGACTGGAGCATGTTTCTAGCAGGCATCAGACTTTAGCGTGTACTGTGCACAATCCAACTTCAAGGTTGGCCAATAGTAACCCATTCTTAAGACTTTGTTAGCCAAAATTCTGCCACCTGTGTGGTTTCCACATTGCCCATCGTGAATTTCTGACATGACAGTCCTGACCTGGTCAGGTTCCAAACATCAAAGATAGAGTCCATTGAAAGATCTTTTGAACAATACGCCTTGAATAATCGTGTATCTAGAGGCTTTGATTCTGAATGCTCTAGCTTCAATTTTGTCGTTAGGTAGTTTGTCATGAAGTAACCATTCATAATACGGCTTTGTCCAGCTCTGAACTGCTTGCACTGTGTTCTGGCAGACTGGCTGCACCTTTTGGATTGCTGGTTCCAGGATATGTACGATAGGAACATTGTCCAGCGTTTGTGGTTCAAACGCTGAACCGATGTTGGCCAGAGCATCAGCCTGTACGTTCTGATCCCTGGGCACTTGCTCGACAGAAAAATTATTAAATTTTTCAAAAAGAGATTTTACCAAATCAAGGTAAGCCACCATCTTAGAATCTTTAGCCGCATACATACCGTTGATCTGGTTGGTTACCAACAAAGAGTCTATTTTTACCTTTACATCTCGTACACCCATATCTACGCACACATTCAGACCTGTAATCAAGGCTTCGTACTCAGCCTCGTTGTTGGTTGTTCTGAACTCACATGACATGGCCTGGACTATCTTGTCCCCCTGTGGTGATTTCAGGACCACTCCCAGGCCTGTCCCCCTGACTTTAGCTGAACCATCTGTCCAGAGTTCCCATACGCCTTGGTCTTTTGTTAGTTGTAGAACTTCCTTGGTGTGGACAAGGGATTTTGATCCACGCGATGTTTTATTTCAAAAACATTTTTGATTTGAAAAGAGTCGCCACTAAATTTTTAGGTGGAATTTAGAAACCAATTTTAGAGAAAATGAGTTCGTGTGAGTTTACGTGTTAGGAAGTTTAAAAGAATTTCATTAATTTAACGCCTAACCCCGCCCGTTACAGTAACGGTCTCTACTAAGTAAAACCACGGCTATTATGAGTACACATGCAGATATGCAGACAACGTTTTAATCCTAAATAAAATACATTCTTTCTATGTCGTTTTAATGCACATATAATTTTGTCGAAGTTATTTAACATGGGTTCATTTACTATTCTAGCAAACAAAGAAAAGAAGCAGAAATACTTACCGACAGCATAAGATAGATTAACAAACGTTAGCAGCAGACGAATAAATAAACACTCAAATAGGGCTAATACTTTATATGGACAAATATGAATGATTGACATAAACAAATAAATTCTACACGTGAGCATAAAAATTAACAAACAAATACCAACAAAGCAGATAGAATAACAACCACATGTTCCCAAACATATGCACAAGCACAAGCAAACTCCAACAAGCGCAAACACGAGCGAACGAACCAAGCTAGAAGATGAAACCAAACAGACCAACATGAATATACACACGAAAGGCAGCAAGCTAACGCAAACAAACGGTCAGACTGTTAAACTAACAAGCATCCTAGCATACATGGCTGACGTAGATACAACTGAGGATCAACTAATAAACACGCAAACAGGTGCATAACAAACGAAGCGGGTGATATAAATACACGCATGTACAAACAAATACGCAAAGACTAAAAAGATCAAAAGCGACTAAAGCACAAACGCATAACATGTCTACCCAAACTCGTCACATGAAATTTCAAACTATACGAATTCATACTCCAACGAATTACACGACTAAGATTGACCAGATAGAGCAAGAAAAGCAGCAGACAGAAACGAGACGAATTGCATGATTAACATGGTGAGTTATTAAACCAAAACCAATCAACAAAGTAAAATCACGAAAAATAAACTAACCCACGCACATGAGTTACAAGCGAACGCGAAAAAAACCAACTTTCTGATAATCAAACATGAACGAGACTCAATCATATATAGGCTAACAAGCAAATCCTAAATCAAAATAATGACAGCAAGTCACACTACGCAAATCATATTACATTGAGAATTAAGCATGCATACTAAGTGTATAAAGGGACACGAAACATTCTCATACACAAGTCATAATCATGCTGAAAGAATAAGTCTAAAACAAACGATAAAAAGCAATAACTACGATGATAAGCAACAGAACGACAGAGAGTAATAAAAACAACAGAGGGCTATAAAAGAACAATAAAAAACGATAATTTAACAAAATAAAAAAGAGTATTTTTTCACCCTCAACTTACATGTATCGTTGACCAAATATCCGAGTCGTAATCGATTGTAAGATTTTATCCCGAGGGGCCGTCGTCGACGAAAACAATTGTAAAAACCGTAGCTTTAAACCAAAACTGACAGCAATTTTCAAAAGCTTGTAACTTCTTCGTTTCTTAACGAAATTTCGAACCGAAAGATGTTTTGGAATCGTGGTAAAGTGAACTTTAAGACCTTGTAAAGAAATCAGAGAGGTTATGGTGTTTTCAACACGAAAAACGAGGTAGAAGAAGTGATAGCTGAACCAAAATCAGAAAAATCGTGCTCTGTTTTTGGAGCAGCTATCACGACTTCTTTGAGGGCTTTTTTGTGACTTTGTATTGTGTGTATATGCTGTATCTTTCGTGTCCCTTGAATGCTTGTGGTTGGTGTGTATATATAGGGACAAAAGGTAGGGTTTTTTGAAGGAAAAAAGCAGCTCTTCCTTCTCTTCGAGAGCTGCTATCTACGACCTACTTGGTAGGGTTTTTGAGGGGTATTTCTTGTGGGTTAAGCCAAGGTAAATGGGTCATGAAGATCAGGCATGGGTTTGTGTTTGTGGGCACGAGTTTGATGGCCAAATAAGTCGAGTTTTGGCCCGAGTTTGGGCTGCTCAAAACAGGGCACGGGAATGGGGCTTTGTAGAGTGTTTTCTTGAGTGTCAAGGCAAGGGTACATGGGTAGGATAGTTAGGATACGGGTATGGGCCAGGGGTAGGCGAATAGGAGTCGGGTTTGGGTCAAATAAGGGCTGATTTTGGGGCCTACGGGGTGCTGCGGATCAGCTCTGTCTTGGGCTACGTTTTGGCTTGTTAAGGTGGGTTTAGGTCGTGGTTTTAGGCTGGTTTAGGCTCGGGTATGTGAGGAATAAAGTGGGTAAAAGAGGCTTCGAAGTTCGTGCTAAAACGGGCTCAAAATCGCTCTTTAAACCGAGCTCAAAATGAGCTTTAAACTTGTTTTTAAGAAAACGAATTCCTCGAAAACGATTTAATAAAATGGCTTAAAGACACGAGAAATGACTTTTCAAGTCAAATATCAAACTTGTAAAAACGACTTTTCAAATCGAATTACTTAAAATGATTTTTCAAATCAAAATATTTTATTTTCAATAAAACAAACTTGAGACAAATAAAATTTGACAGAACGAATTAATCCAAATATCATTTAAATTAATAAAACATTGTGTCGACAGCGCCCGGCTTACATCATAAAACGAACTCAAATAAATGACACGAAATACACGTTATCCTATCATCATTGGGTGTTTGTCGGGGTTTCTATAAATTTCCATATCGACAGATACGGGTATCAACACTTGGCAGCCTGCTCGTTCAGTGTGGGAGTGAAATCAGCCACAAAATCTGCTAAGGCCTGGGACTTGATTGCTGTTCTGGACTCATAGGATATATCATACGTGCTCAACTTGACTGACCACTTAGACATCCTTCCTGAAAGTTCTGGCTTACACAACACAGACTTGACAGGAACATTAGTGCATACAATAATATGATGAGACTCGAAATAAGGACGTAATTTGGTACAAGCTACCGTTAATGCCAAAACAAATTTTTCTAGAACCGTGTACCTTGTTTCAGCATCCAAAAGACTTTTACTTACATAATATGCAGGATGCTGCTCCCCTTCAGGTTCTCTGACCAGGACAGCACTTACAGAAAATTCCGTCATAGACAGGTACACAACCAATGGCTCCCCTGGTTCAGGTTTTGACAACAATGGGGCACTTGACAAGTAACTCTTCAACTCTTGAAACGCTTTCTCATGCTCATCCTTCCAGACGAACAGCTTATTTTTCCTTAGCATATCATAGAATGGTCTGCACCTCTCTGAAGATCTGGATATGAACCTGTTCAGAGCTGCAACCCTGCCCGTCAATTTATGTACGTCCTTTGGGTTCGGGGGGGACGCTAAGTTCATGACTGCTTTAATCTGCTCTGGACTGGACTCTATCCCTCTTTTAGTCACCATGTACCCTAAAAATTTGCATGCGGTCACACCAAAAGTACATTTAGTAGGTTGTAACTTCATATAATATTTTTCAAGAATCTCAAACGCCACGGCCAGGTCACGAATGTGATCTTCAGCTTTCTTCGATTTGACCACCATGTCGTCGATGTACACCTCCATGATATCTCTAATCTGATCCTTGAACATCATGTTCACTAGCCTTTGATACGTGGCACCTGCATTCTTCAGACCAAAGGGCATGGCTTTGTAACAGTAGGTTCCTCTGGTGGTCATGAACGCTGTGTGCTCCTGGTCTGGAGGGTGCATCCTGATCTGATTAAACCCGCTTGCTGCGTCCATGAAGGTCAGGACTTCGTGCCCCGCAGTCGCATCCACCATGGCATCTATGTGGGGCAGAGGAAAACAGTCTTTCGGACACGCTTTGTTCAAATCCGTGTAGTCCACACAGACTCTCCACTTTCCGTTCTTTTTCTGCACCACGACCACATTCGCCAGCCACTCAGGATACATCACCTCTTTTATCATGTCCATGTCTAGCAGTTTCTGCACTTCTTCGTTCACGATCTCATTCCGTTCTGGAGCGAATTTCCTGCGTTTCTGCTTCACAGGCTTGATACGAGGGTCAATATTTAACTTATGAGAAATAACATCAGGGCTGATCCCAGTCATATCACGATGGGACCAGGCAAAACAGTGCTCCTTACTCTTGAGGAAGTCAATCAAGGCAGGCCTGATTATCTCTTGAGCATCAGAGCCAATCAGAACTTTCCTGTCAGGTCTGTCCAGTGTTAAAACCACTTCTTCTGTCTCCATGCAGGGGACAGGATTCTCGACATTCCTGACAGGCTGCTTTAATTGCTATGCGAGGGACTTACCTGGGCTGGAGGGTTTCAAAGTCGTCCCCAGAACACTCTGGGCGATGCATTGCTCACCCTTACCGCTGTCGCCCCCACTTAGTTGGGATCTTGACACATTGATGATATGTGGAAGGTACCGCCTTGAGGTTGTGGATCCATGGACGACCCAAAATAACGTTGTAAGAAGACAAAGAGTCGATTACACAGTATTTCTCGAACGAGGTCACCCCTTCGACATATGTTGGCAAGGTGATCTTTCCCAAGCTATGATTCGTTTCTCCACTGAAGCCAACCAGGACGCTGGACCTTTTCGTAACATCCGACTCCTTCAGCCCCAGTCCTTCCAGCGCACTCATCATTATGATATTGACAGAACTCCCACCGTCCACCAGAATTCGCCTGACCAGACAGGTCCCAATCTCCAGCTTGATCACTAACCCATCATGGTGTGGCCCATGTACTCCTTCCAGATCTGACTCGTCGAAGGTGACTGGCTGGACAGACTCTGACTGACCTGCTGGGGATCTCTGCCTGTTCTCCACGGCTACACGCTTGGCGGCAGAATAGGTTAGTCCACAAATATCAGAACCACCAGAAATGAATTTTACCTCGTGTGTTACAGGGGGTGGTTCATCTTTTGGCTGTTCACGCTCCTCCTTGGACCGTTTACTTCCTGGCAGGATATCCTTTAGGTACCCATTCTTGAGCAGATGAGCCACCTCTCTCCTCAGAGCTATGCACTCCTCGGTTGTATGGCCAATATCTGCATGGTAGTCGCACCACTTGGTTGTGTCCCTCCTGGGGTTTTGTTTTTCGTTCGCCTTTGGCCACCTGACCGCTGCACCTAGCTTGTCCATTTTGCAAAGGAGTCCTGAAGAGTCTACCGAGAAGCAATACTCTGATATTGGTGGAGGTACCCTGGGCTGCTCCGTCTGTTCCTCCACTGCATTTGTCTCTCTCCTGTCCGGTCTCTTGTACGGAGCTGATCTGTTGTTTCCACGCTGAGCTGGAGCTTTGCGTGAGGTCCTCTCGTTGTCCTGGTAACGTGACCTGAACTGCTGGTCTTCTTCCACCCTAATCTGAGCTAACGTTTTGGCCTGCACATCCTCAAAGGTAGAACAGGGGTAGCGGGTTAGTTCGATATAAAGGGTAGAATCCCTTACCAATCCTTGCCTAAAGGCCTCGATCGCTGTTCCGATGTCGCATCGCGGAATGGACACTTTCTCTTTGTTGAAACGGTGCAAGAAGTCTCTGAGCGACTCGCCCTCTTCCTGGATGACCACATGCAGTCATTTGATGCCGCTTCTCCGGCGTTCTCATCACCGGCAAATCAACGCGTTGAAGAGATTGATCAGTTCTGCGAAGGTTCTGATGCTCCTGACCGGCAGGTTGATGTACCACTGCAGGGCTGGTCCAGTCAACGTTGATCCAAAACTCTTGCACATGCATGCTTCTCGCTTTTCCATGGGTATGGCAGCATTGAACATGCGCTGCCTGTACTGAGCCACATGCTCCTGAGGGTCCGAGGTCCCATCATAGAGCTTCAGGTTTGGTGGAGTGTACTTCTTGGGCATTTCCACCATTGCTATGCAGTCATCAAAGGGAGAGTCCGCATAGCTATCGGGCGTAGCTGTCTCTATAGGTGGTGGAAGTCCTGGAACTTTGCGCACCAATTCTGAAAGTTTTCCCATCTCGTGCATCATGTACTGCATCACCTGTGCAGCTGTAATCGCCTCAGGATCTTCAGGCTGTTCCGGCTGCTCTGGTTGCTCTGGTGGAGGACCACCTCCAGCAGCGTTCTCCTGGGGGATCCCTCCGGTGTTCACAGGTGTACTCTTAGATGATCCTGCACCAGAAGAGAAAATAAAGAAGTCAATTCGCTTGTGATACATGTTATGCCCCCGGTTTAGTCGCATTTAGCTTGCATTTATTCGTATTCGTTATGATCTTACGAGCTATTTGTTGTATTTCTCGATACTGCTGCCTTTTATTTACATTTTGCAGGTTTTGGTGGTTTTGAGCCAAAACCCGGGACGTTAGGAGTTAATACGAGATACGAGACTACGAGACCAGGCTCAAGAGCGTGCAGGAGCTCGGAGTCCTAATCTAAGACCAAAAGACTAAAGGTCACGAGATAATTTAGGCCCAAAGTAAAGACCAAGGCCCTAGTTGAAGAGAAAGTGACCCGGCCCAGCTGAGAGGACCGGCCGGTCTGGCCAGGCCGGCAGCCGGCCGGCCGGCCCTGGCGCATTACTCGTCGGTTTTATTTTAATTTATGTTGAGTTGCTATATATACCCTAGGACGCAAACTTAAACATCATCTTTTAGTTTTATGCTTAACTTTACTGCTTTTAGGTTTGCTTAGTTTATTCTCTCTTTTACATCAACTTTCACATAAACTTTAGTTTAGTTTCAAGATTGACTCAATTGTAACCCTCGGTACTCCGTAAGTTTTCAGGTTTATTTCAATTGCTTTTATTCATCCTTTTGCTATGTCTTCTTTATACTGTTTTGCCTTGCCTTTAATTATGTCTAGCTAATTTCCCAATTAGGGTTTAGGGGAATTTGTGATATTTGGTTCAGGAACATGTTTTAGGATTAAATTGGTTGAATAAATTGTGCACTTGATTTCTTTCTACGCGTTTTATGTCAATTGAATTAGGATTATTTACTTTGATCAACGATTTGTCTGAGTTTAATTGAACCTGAGTAAGTTTTGATTTAAGATCGAAAGCCGAGTTAAAACTAGACTTACGCGAGATTGATAAGTTGAATTTAGTAAGTTGCGAGAGCCCGCTAAATTTGCTTAAGGCTAAAATTGACTCGAGAGAGCGTTTTATAAACCTAGTCATTTGCATAGTTTATCTCCTCCGTCTTATAAATTTGAGTTTCTGAATCATTGTCATAATGAACCCGATGCCCTAATTTTCCCTTCTATTGATTTATATTCATCTTTACATTATTTGCTTTAGTTTATAGCTTATTGCAACCCAACCTATTTTCACACCTTTGAGTTGAACCTGTTTTACTCCGACTTTAGCCTAAAACTGCGCTGTTTCTCTGTGGATACGATCCTACTTACTACTAGCTGCCGTTAGTTGTTTGCTTAGGTTATTTTGACAGGGTGATACGACTTAGCTGTGTCAATTTTGGCGCCGTTGCCGGGGAGACGGCTTTGCTAGTTTTAGTTTTTGCTTGCTTGTTGTTTGACAGGTTTTTTTCTCCCTTGTCTCAAGGAACCTAGTTCCTTGAGACCGTTTTTAATTGCTTGCTTGTAGTTTTGTTTATGCACAGGTCACCTACAGGTTTAGTTCCATTTGAGCCTGAACCTGAGCGAGCATTTCACAGGCTACGTAAGGAAGCACGTAAATTGATTGATCTTGATTTCGAGGAAGCGTCACACTCGGAGTCCAGTGCTGCGCAATCGTCCTACGACGAGGACACACCTCCCCGTACTCCGTTAACTCCACCGCCAGTGACTATGCCTAAACTTTCGAGTCACTCGCTTCCTAAAACGGAGTCCATACCTGATGGATTCACTATGCCTGCAACTCTGCAGGGCAATTTCGAGATTCGCCCCGCCTTTCTCAATTTGGTGGAGCGGAATCAGTTTGGTGGTTATCCCACTGAAGATCCTGGTCGGCATATGCAGATGTTTACCGACTACTGTTCTACTATTAAGCAGGCCGGGATCACGCAGGAGCAAATAAGCGAGATGCTGTTCCCTTTTTCTTTAAAAGATCGAGCTCGTGAGTGGATCACGGACCTCGACAAGCTTGCTGCGGGTATTACAGATTGGAGAGGGTTAGCTCTGGCGTTCTATGCAAAGTTTTATCCTCTAGAGCGCACTAATCAGATGAGGAGTCAGATACAGGGCTTCAAGCAAACAATTGATGAGTCTTTTGCTGAAGCGTGGGAGCGGTACAAGAAGTTGATACGGGACTGTCCTCACCACGGGTTGAACGACTGGTTGGTAATAATGACTTTTTATAACGGTCTTTATGCGGAGAGTAGAGCTATTCTAGATTCTGCTGCAGATGGTCGCTTTGCCAACAACGTCGATGATGACAAGGCTTGGGGGTTGATTGAGGATATGGCTGTTCATTCGGCTCAGTTCGGGAAGCCGCGAGGTAATTCACGGTCCGCACATGATGACCGTGATAAGGGGAGTATTTCTGCGCTCACTAGTCGTTCTACCGACCGCGCAGATTAGTATGATGCAGGGTGGTGGTTCATCTGGTGCCCATGTAAATGCTATTGCAGGGCACGATTTGGGTTATTCTACGGGGTATGCTGCGCCCCAGGAGCAGGTCTACGCTTATCAATCCTACAACCAAAACCTGCCCTACCAAAACCAACCTGGTTACGATCGCTCGCTTCTCTCATATCGTAACCAGAACGTCCTAAACCCAACCACCCAACCACCTCAAAACGTCCCTATATTCCTCCTCACAAGAACTTCCAAGCGCCTCCTCCTAACTACCAAAAACCCACCTATACACCACCTCCACCCACACAGGTACCTGATCCTTTGGCCGAGACTAGGGCCATGATGTCGCAAATGCAACAGGTGATGATGGGTATGCAGAAGTCGCAGGAGACAATGATGCAATACGTGCAGAAAAGCGATCAGGCTAAAGACGCAGCAATTAAGAATCTGGAGAATCAAGTGGCTCAACTCGCCACTTCGCAAGCTGCTGTAGATACCTGTATCCGTACCCCCCAAAAACAAACCCGATGATGAAAAGGACTTTCATGCATGCTTTTAAAAGAGTCGAAACGGTACAAAAGTGTCTAAAACGTATTAGTCATTTTTAGCGTATTAATTTGGATTTGCATAATCATGAAAATGAATGTCAATTTTTAGTCATCATAAGCGTAACACGAGCACAATATAGGAACGTCTTATTAAGCCAAGCCACAAAAACAGCCCAACTAGCTACAAAACGGCCCAAACTTACAAAAACGACCCAAAAACGCACACCAACACAACACATAAAAGCGGGCCAAAGTCGTCCGTGTCACATTTTCACAAAATTAAACTTTACAAAACCATAAAATAATATACCTTAATATTATTTTATTTCGAATAAAGCAGAAAAACACGACAAAAACCGAAACACGAAAACCGAAATTCGGACCAAAACTGAGCAAATACTTAGCCCATAAGTAAACAACAAAACATAATCATTACTTAATCAAAACATCCAAAAAACCAAATGGCGGCATAAAACAACCCACCAAAACAAAAAAAGAATCGCCTGTGGACAGGCGATTAAGTTTCTAATCGCCTGTTAACAGGCGATTATAAACTTCTCCCATACAGCCGCCTTTTTGATTTTTCTTTAAAAATATCCAACTCAAGCAAACTTAAACGCCTGTATACAGGCGATTAAGTTTTGTTATCCCACAAAAACCACCAAAACTCTATAAATACCAACCCACTTCATTCATTTTCAATACCCGGTTTTTAGCACTTATACACTATTCACAAAATCCACTCAAAAATACCGTCTTTACATTTTCGAAAGGTAAACATTTTACCTACGGGCTAGACGTTTGAGACTCGGACAATGGGGTTACATTAACCCCAAACCCGATATTGGCACTTAGCGGCCGTCTTCGTAATACGGTTGTAGCAATTCGGTTTCATAATCCGCCTAATCCCCGCCAATATCGCATAAATATACGACTCATTATCACTAAAGCAAACCGACGTCACTTTTATAATTATGCAAGTCCTCATTCATGCATTAAATAACGACTAGAATCACGGATCCAACACTAAATTGTACCGTTTCATGTAGTCTTTTAGCATGTCAAAGCGAGGGTTTTTCACAAATTCTAATACGAGGTCGGAAAATAACGTCTATAGTAATAATTTAGTCAATAAATTATTATTTAACGTGACATTTCCTATAGCAATATGTCATTATTTTGACAATTTACATTATTTATGCATTTTAATCGTGTCTTGTTTATTCGCACTTGTACGTAGCGTGACTTTTAGCCCAAATATCGAAATTAAGCAAGTGTTTTCAAATTAGTAGAGACTACTCTTACGTAGGCTTTTTGATTCTTGTTTTCAAAACTCATTTTGTCAAAACTTTGAAAAGTAACCTCACCCGAACCCCTTCTCTGGTTTCAAACCTCAGTTGATAGGTATCGACGCACCTTGAAATCTGAGACACTCGTGTCTTGTATTCCAAGACGCGTTGATTAGGTTCCTAATTCCTTTAATATTTGGTGGCGACACCGAAAATACATTTTCAAAAAGAATTTTCTACCTTTCTTTTTTGGTTACAAATTCATGCAATGATCTCCCCATTTTTACAAAACCGCACTTTTTCCTCGCGAGGCATTCGCCGGCGCCAAGACGGGCGAGGCTGGGCCGCAGTAGGCGTCGATAGGTTTTCCCAAAGGAAAAGATTTTCCAGGTACCTTCACCGTGGCGACTACTGGGACGAGAATGATTTTTATTATTTACGAAAAACTAGTTTTCTTTTATTTTAAAATCATAAAGAAGTGAAGCTTGAAACTTTGAAAACATTTACGCTCGATATTTGGGCAAAATACGTTGAGTCGAATCCTCTGATTCAAACCACACCCTTTGAGGAACGGCCCTCAGAATCCTCGCTTCATAAGCGAGGTAACTCCGACACACTGTTCTCTCACCCTCCACGATTACAAGTACGGCATCCGTACAAACAATCGTGAACTACCAAACTCGAACGCTCTAGGGCCCGTCTTGAATTCACACCTAAGACGTGTGTAGTCTTGCGGGTGCCCCTACCTAAACGTCACGGGAATGGCCGGAGGGAACCTTACCCTATAAACCAAAAACCTGTGTTTATATGTACAAGTGCGAAGCTATAGTACCCTCACTATAGTAGTCTTTCAAAAAAAAAAAAAAAAACGTTCTGCATGTAAAAACTTTTCCTAGGCATTATACTTTTAAAATACGTCCATCTTTGAAGTTGCTTTTTCAAAACTTTTTTTTTCAAAAAAGGGTCATACTTTTAAAAACACGCCGTTAGGCTCTTTGACCTATAGTCATTTGAGTTTAATAAATAAAATGCCGCTACATTTAAAACCGACCTAGGATAACCACTATATCCCAGGTCTTTTTCAAAACGTAAATGAATTATGCGACTGACGTATCGTCATAATACATTTATTGCTAAAAGGTCTTTCACAAAGCAAAAACCCGAATATGTCAATTCATTTCGGAGATTTTAAATGAAATTAACTTTTAGAACATTAGAATTAGCTCTAAATCGAGTGACTCTTTAGTCATCCCGATTTTAATCCTTTTCTCTCAAAAACGAAAAACGCGGGCTCGTTCAGATGCGGACCCGTTGATTTACTCTTTGAATCAAGTGACTTATCGTCATTTTTGATTTAAAACCCTGAGTCACACGTAGAAGGCGAACAATTGATCACCTTTTACCCAATTTTAACATCCTCAGGTCGGTTAGCCTATCGCTACTTCGGTCTGATCCTTTTTATCCGTAATCCAATGATAAACCCCCGGCAACATACCGCCAAATTGGGTTAACTGATTATGATCATGCAAATTTTTCCTACCTCGAGAACAGGACGTGTTAACGCGCCTCTATCTCAAAAGCTTCCGTGTCCTTTTAAAAGCTAAAAACACGAGTCAAGTCGAGTCACCCACTTTACGCTTTTGTGTCTTCCTTTGGTCGTGAATGTGATTTTTCATTCGAGTCTTTTCCTTCTATTTTAGAATCACTAAAGATTTGAAAACTTTGTCAGTCCGCTCATTGAAAAACCCTGGATACGACGATTTAACCAAGAACCGTCACTTAAACCCACCTCCGCCTCCAAAGAAGCGCTCCTACAACAGATCAAAACCAAAACCTGTCATGGCCTTTCAACACGACGAAGGTTTGAAGGACCACCACCACCCCTCGAGGTAATCGCCAACAAGTCAAGCGACTCAATGATAGGATAGCTAGCCTCACTACGACGATCGAGCAAATGGCTATCATGCAAAAGTTTGAAGCAGAGAAAACGCCGCGGCGCTGGCCGAGAATCCGAGCGGAACGCAAAAAGGATTCGAACCATGGAAGAGCGTCTCACAAACTCAAGGGGTTACTCCATACACCAAGAAAACGAGCACATCCCAAAGAACGCCGGATCCATGCTACGGACAAGTTAGCACTTAGCGATCTTCCCGTCTTGAAAGGTCACGAAAGCCCGCTCGTTCACGTCAAGGCTTTCAAAGCTAAAATGGCCATCATAGGTGTCGAACCCCTGCATGGGCTACCTTATTCCCTCACTCATTGGACGCCAAGAACCCAGGGCATGGTTCTACGCTCTAGAACCACATAAAGCGGGTAGTTTCGAGGACATAACCCGGTTGCGTTCGATCTGATGATCGGGACAACAATGACATCCAAGTCTCGCTACGCACCTTGGAGGTCCCGACTCGTAGGGACAATGAGGGGTTTACCGAGCACCGACGCTACTGGAAGAAACCGGTGGTGCCCAAATACCTAACCGCCCAAGGGACACCGACTTAATCACTAAGTTCATCAACAACCTCACCCCAAGATACCAACAACACCTACAGACGGAAATTTTGACAACTTCTCAACCTCGGCGTCGTCGGCGAGCTCATCGAGGACGACCTCCGCAAAGAAAACAGAATAAGAGCACGGCCGCGGGTATCAAGGAAGCTCATCTCGAACCACCGCCAAAGTTGAGCCCATCCATGCCATCAACGCCTTTGGACGCGTTAGAGGCACCACCGGTTTTACAACACCGCCAAGGCACGCCATGCCTCGCCTAAAAAGCATCATACTCACCTCCTGGTCCCGATTCGATGAAAGCACGACGAAATTTTGACCCAATATACATGACTTACTCAAAGGCGCTACAGAAGCTTGTGAGCCGCAATGTACTTCAACTCATAGGACCTACTAGCGAGCCTCCCCCGGATAAGAAGCCAAAGTCGTGGGATCAGAACGCATACTGCGAGTTCCACAGAGGAAAGGGCATGACACCGAGCAATGCTTCACCGAAGAACATAGTTCAGGACTTGATCGACGACAATACCATCGTAAAGCCCAAATTTCGAGTCCTAAACCTTCAAACCGACTTAACCTCTCGTGATACCCATGCTACTTTTGCAAGTACACACCCCATCATCGACTGCTCTAAACTAATCATCTCAAATAATCACGAAATCAACGGCATCTGGAATACTTCTGAGGATGAAGCCGACAATGATGGCATCCACATATGTCTCCAAGATGAACCCTACGACGAAGAGGCTCAACCCCGCCGCCCGCCAGGCAAGTACGGAGTTACGTCACAAGTACCCATTCAGGCTATCAGACAGTGATGACGAAGTAGCCTCCCTAACACGTTCTGGACGCCCGTACTAAGCTTCTCTAAAGTTACTTGAACCTCAAAGCCCCCCGCCAAGGTTGACTGCTCAAGAGAAGAACAAGGGGATAGTCATAAACGAGGATACGCCGCCTACTTCGCCTACCACTACAACCTCACCTACAACCTGACTCTATGCCGCCCGACCCGGTAAAGTGTCATCACCTAACACTAATCTGCGCCCGGCTCCACGATTGATAAGATAGCATCATCAAGCGTTACCCGACACCCTTGCACTACGCCTGAGATCGGAGACACGCTCCACAAGCGACTCAACAAGACGGCGCGACATTTCAATCTGGCGGCTCTTAAGGGACTCAATGGGACATCGTGAAGCCTCTACCAAGCATTACAGTCACCCCAATGACGTCGGAAATGTCTCGCAGGCTTATCAAGAACATCACACGTGAATGGCGGTGCTAACGCCGTCACCTTCTCCGATAAAGATCTCCCTCCGTTCGGCGGCACGCATAACCTACCTCTCTACATCAACGTGGAATGCCACGGCATGACATTACCAGTCGTCCTCATCGACAACGGATCCGCAGTCAATGTCTTGCCCCTTGAGACAGCCAGGAAACTGGGGATTAAGGAAAATGACTTTATCCCGTGTACGGACGGTGTCAGGGCCTACGATGGAACACGTCGCAGCATAAAGGGAACCATCTCCTTCCCCATTATGACAGGACCAGTCATGAGAAAAACCGAATTTCAAGTCATCGACATACCCCCTACCTACAACATGCTACTAGGTAGACCTTGGATCCACGCTACCAAGGCCGTCACCTCAACCCTGCATCAAAAGGTCAGGATACCTCTGGATGACGAGATCGTCACCATCGACGCCTCGAACTTTCGAGCTACCCTCAAGCAGCAAAAGACTAATGATAGTACTGCGGAGATAAACGCCGATCCAGCCGACGACATGTGTGGTTTCGACTTCGACTTCAACATCTGTACTCTGACTCGTAGAGAAGAGATCGCTACACTCTACGCCAAGGACGACGATAACAAGTGGCCCACCATGGGTCTATCCTACGATACCATGGTCGTGCGAAGTCTCTCAAGGTTGGGAGCATACAATGATCGCAAAAATATCATGACTTCCACATACAACCATACCACATCACTCCCCACCACTATTTCGTCAGAGAGGGCACTAACAAGATTCCTAAGGACACCACCACGTACACCATTGCCGGGATTGAGCTCATTTCCGACATCGTGCGCAACAACAACTTCAACCCTACCAACCTGATCATCCCTCACGAAGAAAAAGCACACGACGGATGGTCAAAAACCCTCGAATGGACCGACGAGCAAGGCCGCACTTTCAAGATAACTACGGGTCAGGGCTACGCCTTCGAAGACTCCGATTCCGACGAAGACGAAGACAACGCCCCAAACCAAAAGACTGTCTTAAAATTTAAACTCCCTCGTCGTCATCTCAAGTCTCTTACCCCAACTAAGCCCCCGGGCTACTTCCCTGACATAGTCAATTTAGCTGCAGAACTAGAGTCATTAAGGTTGTCCAAAGCTCCCTCGTCTGAGCTATCTTCAAATGTAACCGCTTTTGATAACATTAATAACATGAAAGTTTTTGGTTACTCTTTGCCTCATTTAAACTCTACTTTTCCTAATAATCGCGATAAATTTAAGCTAAATAACATTGCATTATATAGATACATTGCAAGTATTGTCTCAAAACCTAACAGGACCCCATTATTGAAGACACAACGACCATCAACATAGGAACACCAAGAGGCTCAAGAACTACAACCGGGGGCTTCCAGGCCTTGACGAAAGGGCCACATATACTAAGCTTCTCACGTAATTCGGGGACGTCTTCGCATGGTCATACAGAGACATGCCCAGCATCGACCGTGAGATAGTCGAACATCGCATCCCGATCAAGCAAGGTAGCGGCCGGTCAGCGTAAACTCCGACGCATCAAGCCGTAATGGTCTCTCATGGTCAAGGAAGAGATCGGCGACTACAAGTCGGGTTCATCCAAGTCATCGAATACTCGGTCGGGTCTCCAATATGGTACCGGTTATGAAGAAAAACGGCAAAATACGAGTATGTGCCGACTTCCGGGACCTGAACAAAGCCTGCCCAAAAGATGATTTCCCACTACCCCACATGGACATCCTAATCGACAACACAGCAGACCACGCCTTACTGTCATTCATGGATGGATACGCGGGATACAACCAAATCAAAATGGCAGCAGACGACATGCCAAAAACCACCTTCGTAACCCCTGGGGAACATACTGCTACACAGTCATGCCATTTGGGCTCATAAATGCTACCACCTTACTCCACGACATGATGCATAAGGAGGTCGAGGTATACGTTAACGACATGATTGTAAAGTCAAAAGGAAGGGACGACCACGTCACCAACCTCCGCAAGTTCTTCACCGTAATCGAGCAAAGACAAAATGCGATTAAACCCACAGAAATGCACCTTTGGAGTCACATCAGGCAAACTGCTAGGCCACATAGTAAGCCAGCGAGGGATCGAAGTAGACCCGACCAAAATCAGAGCAATAATGAGCATGAAGACGCCGAGCAACATCGACGAAATAAGGAGTTTCTTGGGACAAGTCCAATATATCTCCCGATTCATCAGCAAGCTTACCATGATTTGCGAGCCAATCTTCAAAAAATTGAAGAAGGAAGAGCATACGAAGTGGGACGATGACTGCCAACAAGCGTTCGACAAAGTCAAGAGCCTGCTTACGAACCCCCCCGTTCTGGTACCCCCACAAAAAGACTTGCCACTGTCACTATACTTAACGACTACGCCAAACGCCATGGGTGCCATGCTCGCCCAAGAAGTCGACAACGAAGAACGGGCCATCTACTACATCAGCAAGAAGTTTCACGATTACGAAACTCGGTATGAACCAGTCGAGAAAAGCTGCCTCTCGCTAGTCTGGGCAACCAAAAAGCTCAGACACTACCTACTCACCAGCACTACAAGAGTCTACTCCCTAATGGACCCCCTCAAATACCTATTTGAAAAACCAGTCCTGAACGGACGCATGGCCAGGTGGACTCTGCTTCTCGCCGAGTATGAACTCAAGTACCTCCCCCTGAAAGTAATCAAGGGAAGAGCAGTTTCCGACTTCCTTGCAGAAAACGCCATCGTCGAACATCCCATGATCGACACAACGTCTCTACCTGACGAAGGAATCTTTGCCATAGAAAAGGAATACTGGCAATTATACTTTGACGGAGCGCCAAACTACCGCGGCTATGGAGTCGGAATACTCCTAATATCCCCAAACGGCGATCATACTCCACTCTCAATCAAGCTCGACTTCAGTGTCACGAACAACGCCGCAGAATACGAAGCCTGCATTTACGGCCTACAAGCAGCCATTGCCCTCAAGATAAGGAACCTACGAGTGCATGGAGACTCATTCCTCATCATAAATCAAGTGACCGGAGCATGGAGGATCATGAGCGAAACCCTCACCAAATACCAAACAAAAGTACAAAAACTCCTAACCAACTTCGACTGCGTCGAATTTTACCACCTCCCAAGGGAAGAAAACCAGTTTGCCGACGCTTTGTCAAAACTCTCATCCCTCCTCAACATGCCACCAAACATGAAATTACTACCCATCATCGTCGAAAGACGTGACGAACCAGCATACATCCATGCCATCGACCTAGATGAAGCCGAGCAGCCAGAGCCTTGGTATCAAGCCATAATCAACTACAAAACAGACAACACCTACCCACCCGAGCAATCGATAAACGCGGACAGAGGGCTATCAGACTCCTAGCTTCCCAATTTGTGCTAGAGATGGGACAACTACTCAAGAAGACACCACAAGGGACACTGCTCATATGTGTCGACTACAAGAAGGGGCAGGAAATCGTCACGCAAGTCCATGATGGCGAATGCGGACCCCACATGAACGCTCGAGCACTCTGCAAACAAATCCTACGGCTAGGATGGTATTGGACGACCATGGAAGCAGACTGTATCCAATACGTCAAGCATTGCCACAACTGCCAAATTTTCAGCAACGTCCAACATGTACCACCTTCACCACTATACAGCCTAACCTCACCCTGGCCCTTTTCAACCTGGGGCATCGACGTGATAGGAAAAGTCCACCCCATCGGACCAGGAGGTCACTGTTTCGTGCTGGTGGCCATCGACTACTTCACTAAATGGGTAGAAGCAGCGTCTTTTCGGACCCTTGGCTCCAAGGAAGTCGCCAAGTTCATCCAGACGAACATCATACGCCGATATGGCATACCCCACGAGTTCATCAGCGATCAAGGTTCACACTTTCAACGCGAGACCGAAGCCATACTCACAAAATACAACATCCAGCATCACAAATCCTCACCCTATCGACCCCAAACCAATGGAGCCGTTGAAGCAGCAAACAAAACAGTCGTCACCATACTCGAAAAAAATGATCGACAGCTGCAAAGATTGGCCTAACAAAATACCATATGCACTCTGGGGATACCGTACTACCATCCGAACCCCTACGGGCATGACCCCCTATTTCCTCACCTACGGCATGGAAGCCGTCCAACGATGGAAATAGAAATACAATCTCTACGCATACTAATGGAAAGTAGCATCCCGAGCGAGAATGGGCGTGAGCGGTGCGAACAACTCATGCTCCTGGATGAACGCCATTGCATTCCACGAGCAAATGCATTTAATGTACCAAGCCCGACTACAACGAGCATTCAACAAACGAGTTAAGCCCACGACACATAAAAGTAGGTGATCTCGTACTAAAATCGATCGGGCACCACTTCGGTCGACCCACAAGGAAAATTCAAGCCTAAGTGAAATTTGGACCCTACCTCGTCAAGGAAATCTTCACGGGCGGGCGATCAAACTAACCGACCTCGGCGGCCAAGAGTTCAACCTCGCCACAAACCTCGATCAACTCAAGAAATACTACCCTAAAAACCCCTTGCAATGTATCGTAAATACAATTTTATAAAAACAATTCATGGACCGACATGTCCTTAAACATGTTCATGGGCCGGCATGCCCCTAAACCTGCTATTTCTCTCCACAAAAATCAAAAGCAATTCATGGACCGACATGTCCTTAAACATGTTCATGGGCGGCATGCCCTTAAACGTGCACATTCCATAAGCAAACACAATTCATGGGCCAAAGATGCCCCTAAACATGCATCCACCAAACACAATTCATGGACCGGGCGGGTCCTTAAACATGCTCATGGGTCAAGCATGCCCCTAAACGTGCACATTCACCACAAAAAAAAAAAAAAAAAAAAAGCAAACACAACTCTTGGGCGGTATGCCCTTAAACATACATTCTCGAACTCTGGCAGGTTTGATTCCACTTTTCGTGGATACGTGGCGACTTTGTAAAAGCACAACCGATATTCAACACAAAAATGACGCCTCCAAAGCTTAAAAAGGCTGAGGATATAGTCAACACAAAAACCGTCTCATAACCTAATGGGTTAACATAAGGCGATATTCAACACAAAAATGACGCGTCTAAAGCTTAAAAAGGCCAAGGACATAGTCAACACACAATTCATTTTTAACCTGAAGGGTTAAAGAACGACATTCAACACAAAACGACAAACCCAAAGCTTAAAAAAGTCGAGGGAATAGTCAACAAAAAAAATGCTTGCATTCTAAACCTTTGAAAAAAGATTAGAGCCAAGGAATTTCACACAAAATAACAAGCAAAATGAGGCAGAGTCGTAAATAAAAACCTGATTTTTATTAATCTTAAAAAGAACGGTTACATTTTGGATTTTTCAAACATAGGAGCATAACTACGACCTTAGAAATACACTAACAAACACTATATATTACAATACGAGTCCCGGCATGTACATCGGGTTTAGGATAGGTAATATATTACATAATACAACATAATATGAACATAATACTAACAAAGCACACATAAACTAAAACCAGGTTACTCTCAAGCCGACTGAGACCTCTCGGTGAATAGGGAGCACTAACCCTCAACCCCTACTGGCGACCCCAACATTACCATGACGATCCGAGCACTGCCTGGAATACGGCTGACGACCAGAACACGATTCACGCCGAGAGAGGCACCGAGCTCAAGCGCCACCCCTACCACTATTGCGCCCAAAGCGGATCGGTCGTGGCGGACGTCGGCGGAGGCTCGTTAAGCTCTATGGCACGAGACGAGCCCTCTCCACAAAGACTTTCAAAGAACGGTCCATTTGGAGTAAGCCCTCGACACCGGATCGTCTCAGGGAGTACCAAACACAAGCCACTTAGGACGCATGATCCAAATCCATCGACCCACTCGCTTGGCCACCTGGTTATTTAACACAACCATGTCCTCGTACCTTCGTGTCCTGGCCAGCAAAGAACTGGGCATACCCTATCTGTCGCCTCACCCGCAGGGGATGGATGTAAACCCCCATCTCGAACCCACACAATAGGACCCCAGAGAGGCCATCACCATCGCGCCGGGCCACACTGACCACTCCCCACCAGGATACCGACCAACGGATGGCACATGACCTCACAAACTCGGGGAAATAGTCATTAGGGCGCTCGTCTGGACCCGACCATCGCATGTAACGATTGGTAACGCCTCCTGCGACATATTCGCCATCAAAGCCAAGGTCGTTCAACACACTTAGACGCTCCATCAGCCACACCTGGAGGATCAATGGACACCCTCGGTACGCATGTTCCCTATTACATGCCCGGTCGTCCAATCCAAGGATCGTCTCAGCCAGAATTAAAGCAGAAGGATTGCACCCTATTTCCATCTGCTCCACAACAGCAATTAAACGCGATCTCCCAACAACCCCTCGGACACAGAGCCCGGGAACATATAGCAATGAACCAACCAAAAAGCCAAAGCCCTTCTCCTAGCCAGAGCAGAGATATGCCCGTTTGCATTATTCCTAAACCATTGACACAAACAATAGAAGTTGATACGGTTCCCAACAAATAACTCTTCCACCTCATCACGGGTCATCTGGAGATAATTCTGAACCTGCCTCTTGTAGCCAAGTTCGCACGACACATCTGACAGCGGGCCAATCCGCGTCCACCCGCCAATGGCCCCAAACTCCTCGACTAAGGGACAAACCTCTCCGCAAGGAAAGCGGAACACGTGAAGGCTTGGTTCCCAATACTCAAGACAAGCGTCCAGGGACTCGGACTCCAATCGAACTCGCCTTAGCCCACGAAATACGCCAACTCCGCAATCTTTCAAGAGCTTCTTCTCGACACCCGATAAGGACGCACACCAACGACGCAAGTTTCCTTCAAAACTCTCCATAACTCGACGAATGTTCCGTAAATATTCTGAATATTTTTGGAAAATCGAGAATAGAAGACGAGAGGATGAGTGAAATGAACTAACTTAGCCCTCCTTTTATAGCCGAAATTTGCAAGACGAAATACAACACAAAAACTTAAACGCTGATGAACAAGCGATTAAAATAAATCAAACAAAAACCACAAAACAAAATTCTAATCGCCTGTAAACAGGCGATTAAAGATGAAATCGCCTGTTTACAGGCGATTTTCTTTTTCTTTTCTGACAAAATTATTCGATTTCTTACACTTCTTACACACCTACACCCAAAAATTTTTAACTTATTACCCCTACACTATTTTTACCGACCTCCTAATCTGACGTTTACGATCCCGTCGCGTCGTCTCGATTTGCGTAATTGACTCCCGTCTTTCGTATTTTTCAAAACACAATAATCACACAAAAATTTAACCCAACACAAAATATGATTTTCGCATTCACAATTTTCGTCTCAAAACGTCGTTTTAGCTCAAATTTTTGCTATGTCAAAAACGTCTTTTCCACGAGTCTAGAATATTTTCTAAACCAGCATTTTTCAAAAAAAAAAACTCTTCATTTCGCATTTAATTCAGTCATTAGCGAGTCAGTCTCAATCGAGACGTATATATATGCTTTCACGACTAACAATGTTTTGCAGGTACGCTCGGCAAGCAAATACGCAAGGATTTCAGACCCGGCTACGACGCAGGAATGCATTTTTCGCAACAAGACAAAATAACCAAATTATACCCATAAACACCTACAAGTCCAAAAAACCAACCAACCATAACAAATCCTGATACATAAACCGTTACCAACAAATACTAATACTCATAATACAAGTCTGAAATATACAAGTCCAAGCCTACTACGACTGGTCACGACGCTGCAAGACAGCACGCAGGGAATCAATCTCAGCACGTGCCCTATCCAGCTCTGATATCGACCCTCCGGCTCTGCCGGGACCTCGGCTCCTCGGCATGCGCGACCTCCATTTCGACCCGCGATCTCGCCCCTCACCGACCACGACCACTGGCTAACTCAGTCGCGCCTCGGCGTCTCGCCTGCGCCTGCAGCGCCAACAACCTTCTCATTCACAATCGCCGCCATCGGTTGGCGCGCCTGACCTCCGTGGACCTCGGTCACTGCAACAATGCGAAAAATCAATTTAGCTTTCTGGGGGCTATAATCAAAAACCTGCTTCCACAAAGTTTGACTAATGATTTTACACTAAAATCTTACTCAAACAGGGGGCTATAATCAAAAACTGCTGACAGAGTTTGACTAATGATTTTACACTAAAATCTTACTCAAACCGGGGCTATAATCAAAAACTCGCTTTGACGAGTTTGACTAATGATTTTACACTAAAATCTTACTCAAACTGGGGGCTATAATCAAAACCTGCTTCGACAGAGTTTGACTAATGATTTTACACTAAAATCTTACTCAAACTGGGGGCTATAATCAAAAACCTGCTTCGACAGAGTTTGACTAATGATTTTACACTAAAATCTTACTCAAACTGGGGGCTATAATCAAAAACCTGCTTCGACAGAGTTTGACTAATGATTTTACACCAAAATCTTACTCAAACTGGGGGCTATATACTACATAACACTCATGCTGTACAAAGAAGAAAGTGAATACCTTTCTCACGCCGCTGATCCCACCTCTCAAGACCCGCATCGGTGACCACGCAGACGAGGAAGGCTGCAGCACGATCGAATTAGAGCAGCCCTCGTGAACAACCAGCAGGTCCTCAACGAACGGAGGAGGCTGGAACTCAAGGTCAGGGTCACGTCGCTACAAAACAAAAATAGGATAAACAAAACAACAAAAACTACAAAAATCGAACCTTACCTCCATCAGAAGACCAGGGCCCACAAGCGACACATCCGAATCCTCGTCAATCCGATCAGTCGAGCGCTGCGTCCCTCGTAATCGGATCAGCGGACCAGAGCGAGTCACCGGTCAAAGTCACCTAGGCGTGACATGTCCGACAACGCCATCAACACGGTAGCCGACGCCGCTCCCCTTGTCGCCAAAGTGGGTGGCCGTCGGGAACCACCACAACCACAAATGCCCTCCGCTTCGGGCCGGCTCGAGTAGACCCTTTCTTCTTCCTCCTCCCCTCGAAGAAGTCAGCAAACCATATCGTACGAGGCTGAAACGTGTGCTCCTCGTCCTTCCCGCACTTAACCCCGTCGCCAATCAGGCGCACGACTCGTGGGCTATCAATAGGGGGTCGCCACGCCTCAAATACACACCGCCATGAGGCGACCAGAATACCGCCACGAAGTAAGAGTCACGCCAACCTCGTAACCAGGCATGTGGAAGGTGTTGGTCGTATCCCAAAACCTATCCAACAACGCCCTAAGTACAGTGAGGCGCGAGTTCACCCGCTTGCCCCGCACCTCCCTCCACTTCTGCACCAAGGGACCGAAAGTCCCCAAGCACTATGTCCCGCTCCTCTGGGTAAGCCTACCCTCAAAACGCCAAACACCGTCGGAACCCAGAGAAGGTCCTCATCGAGCCTAATCGGAAGCCGACCTTCACTCGGATCGACAAATGCTCCAAGGGACTCCAAACCAAAGTCACGCCATCCCGATCCAAGGCCACTGTGACCCTGGCGCGGGCCGTGAGGATAGTCGAGCCTCGCGCCCAACTCGCCAACCATCCCCATGAAAACCTCGGTCGCGGCCTCAAGACTTGCTGCGACTGCATCTGGGCCTCGCCACCGGCCTCGCCCTCGGCCACCTCGGCCTGCCTCGGCCTCGGCCTCATCCTCGAACTCGCTCACGAGCATGGCCGAACGACGACCACAAAAAGCGGCCCGCGGCGGCGGCGGCAAAGCGGCGGCGTCGGCGGCGGCTGGCAGCGGCGGCCGCGGCAGCTCGGCGATCTCAACCTCGACGACCACCTCGGCCCACGCCTCGTCAGAACCCCTCCTCGTCACTCGAAGACTCCTCCGACTGGAAGTGTCCTCATGCGGCTCCGGACCGAGCACGACCACGCCTCCGCTGGGACCTCCTCCACTGAGCTCCCCGCCCAACCTCCTCAACAACACCGGTGGCCTCAGCCTCGTCCCGGTCACCACCCTCGGAAGAACACGAGCTCGGCGCTGGCGCTCGCCGCCTCACCAGAAGCCACATCCACCTTGCGCTTCTTCGGCCTCGGGTTCCTCCGACCGCGACCACGGCCTCTAACCTGGCCCCCTCCAGGAGCCGCAGGCGCCCCTGAAGCAACGCCGTGGCCACGTCCCTGCGAAGCCCCTGCAGCAGCACCACGACCTCTGCCTCGGCCCCCTCTCGGAGCCACAGGCGTCCCTCCAGCACAGCCACGGCCACGCCCCTGCAGAGACCCTGCAGCTACGCCCCGACCTCCGCCACGGCCTCCCCCAGGAGCCTCAGACGTCTCCACAGCAGCGCCACGTCCGCGCCCCTGCAAAGACTCTGGGACGACACCCTGGGCCTGACCTCGGCCACCAACAGGAGACCTCGACGACTCAAGAAGAGCCCACTACCGCTTAGCGTCACGGAAGACGCGCTGGCCCGCTTCAACGGCCTCTCACGCACCACATTAGTCGAAAAAGCGAGCGACTTCAAAGAACGCCACGACCCACACCACTAACTGGCGGCTCAGGACCACCAGAAACAGCACCACGCCCCAGGCCACTAGCAGAAAGCCCAGGGGACGCACCAACAGCACTAGCACCACTAGCGAGAAAAGGTCTGAGAGTCGCGGCACAAGGAACTCGAACTCACTGGCGTCGTAGAAACCCTGGCGTCGGAGGAAAAGTTCTCAAAGAGTCCGATCGAGACGGACCGTCTTGAAACCTCCAAGGGCGCAGCATCCCGGCAGAGTGTGCTCGCCCTGAACAAAGAAAGTCAACTCCACCAATACCCGATCCATGTCATCGAAGTAGGCGCCTGGAGGCGAGGATCACCTGCAGACAAGATTCAAAGACATACTCGTAAACGGCAACAAAGAAATCATTCTAGAAAGATCAAGACAAAGCGAAAGAAAGCAAGCCATAGGCCCATTTTTGACAGATAAGGCCAAAATGGAGCAGAAGCACAGGAGGCCAAAATCCATGAGACGTATACGATATATACGTCCTACTCAGTCAAGTTAAGAGCAAGCACGCACAAAGCGGCAGAATTGGCCAAAACACAGAAAGCGTGCCTTTTAAACCAAAAATAGCGAGAGGAAAAACGCGCTACAGAAAGCCAGAAACCCATATTTGCTGACACAAACCCAACCCATAAATCACAATAAGCTCATGCAAAAAAAATTCATGCGAAAACGATGTCCCGAACACCTCGACTGAATAGCTTTTACAAAACACCTCCAAACTACAAAAACGGCCTTTTCTTGACCATAACTCAACCCAAAAAGCCCCACTTCCCACAAAACAACCCCCTAGCCAACACAGACGACATACATTACCATACATTCCATGAACGGGGCACGAAAAGCGAGGAAAAGCGACTTTTGGAAACCTAACCTTTTATGAGAAAAACACGTAGCCTCCTCACGAGACGTTCATAAAAACCTAACCTTTTATGAGAAAAAACACGTAGCCTCCTCACGAGACGTTCACAAAAACCTAACTTTTTATGAGAAAAACACGTAGCCTCCTCACGAGACGTTCACAAAAACCTAACTTTTTATGAGAAAAACACGTAGCCTCCTCACGAGACGTTCATAAAAACCTAACTTTTTATGAGAAAAACACGTAGCCTCCTCGCGAGACGTTCATAAAAACCTAACCTTTTATGAGAAAAACACGTAGCCTCCTCGCGAGACGTTCATAAAAACCTAACCTTTTATGAGAAAAACACGTAGCCTCCTCACGAGACGTTCATAAAAACCTAACTTTTTATGAGAAAAACACGAGCCTCCTCACGCAGACGTTCATAAAAACCTAACTTTTTATGAGAAAAACACGTAGCCTCCTTACGAGACGTTAAAAATACAAAAACACGTAGCCTCCTCACGAGACGTTCATAAAAACCTAGCCCTTTTTATGAGAACCACAAAAAACACGTAGCCTCCTCACGAGACGCTCATAAAACCTAGCCCTTTTTATGAGAACCAAAAACACGTAACCTCCTCACGAGACGCTCATAAAAACCTAACCCTTTTTATGAGAAATACAAAAACACGTGAACCTCCTCACGAGACGCTCATAAAAACCTAACCTTTTATGAGAAAAACACGTAGCCTCCTTACGAGACGCTCACAAAAATCTAAACCACTCTTATAAACCAAACCCCAAAAACGCGCGTGAACCTCTTCTACGAGACGTCCCAAAGAAGGAAAGCAGAGCAAGGAGCCGCAAGCGGCGCAAGCAAAGCAAAGGAGCGCAAGCCGTAAGCGCAAGCAAAGCAAAGGAGCGCAAGCCGTGTCGCAAAGCGAAGCGAGCGCAAGCCGTGCGCAAGCAAAGCCGGCGAGCGCAAGCCGGCGCAAGCAAAGCCGGCGAGCGCAAGCCGGCGCAAGCAAAGCAAAGGAGCGCAAGCCGGCGCAAGCAAAGCAAGGAGCGCAAGCCGAGCGCAGCAAAGCAAAGGAGCGCAAGCCGGCGCAAGCAAAGCAAAGGAGCGCAAGCCGGCGCAAGCAAGCGGCGAGCGCAAGCCGGCGCAAGCAAAGCAAGGAGCACAAACGGAACACAAGCAAGGCGCCACCGGGAGTACTCAGCCACATGCAGTCGACATGCCCTTAAACATGTAGGACCGTCATGTCCTTAAAAACATGTCGTCCCTCCCCGCATTTCCCGACGCTAAGTCCTCGTCTCTCCCATAAGACACATGCTTAGCGCCGCCAGGTAGTATCGAGACTATACTGGTCCGGATACTATCTTTATGGTTGATTAACGCTTTGTCCAAGCTCACCAAACTGGGGCTCTGTAGATACCCGTATCCGCATTCCCCCAAAAACAAACCCGATGATGAAAAGGACTTTCATGCATGCTTTTAAAAGAGTCGAAACGATACAAAAGTGTCTAAAACGTATTAGTCATTTTTAGCGTATTAATTTGGATTTGCATAATCATGAAAATGAATGTCAATTTTTAGTCATCATGAGCGTAACACGAGCACAATATAGGAACGTCTTATTAAGCCAAGCCACAAAAACAGCCCAACTAGCTACAAAACGGCCCAAATTTACAAAAACGACCCAAAAACGCACACCAACACAACACATAAAACGGGCCAAAGTGCGTCCCGTGTCACATTTTCACAAAATTAAACTTTACAAAACCATAAAATAATATACCTTAATATTATTTTATTTCGAGCCAAAACCCAAAAACACGACAAAATCAAACACTAAAACCAAAATTCGGACCAAAACTGAGCAAATACTTAGCCCATAAGTAAACAACAAAACATAATCATTACTTAATCAAAACATCCAAAAAACCAAATGGCGGCATAAAACAACCCACCAAAACAAAAAAAGAATCGCCTGTGGACAGGCGATTAAGTTTCTAATCGCCTGTTAACAGGCGATTATAAACTTCTCCCATACAGCCGCCTTTTTGATTTTTCTTTAAAAATATCCAACTCAAGCAAACTTAAACGCCTGTATACAGGCGATTAAGTTTTGTTATCCCACAGAAACCACCAAAACTCTATAAATACCAACCCACTTCATTCATTTTCAATACCCGGTTTTTAGCACTTATACACTATTCACAAAATCCACTCAAAAATACCGTCTTTACATTTTCGAAAGGTAAACATTTTACCTACGGGCTAGACGTTTGAGACTCGGACAATGGGGTTACATTAACCCCAAACCCGATATTGGCACTAGCGAAGCCGTATTCGTAATACTGATTTGTAGTAATTCGGATTCATAATCCGTCTGAACCGCGGCAATATCGCATAAGTACACGACTCATTATCACTAAAGCACACCGACGGCACTTTTATAATTATGCAAGTCCTCATTCATGCATTAAATGACGACTAGAATCACGGATCCAACACTAAATTGTACCGTTTCATAGAGACTTTTAGCATGTCAAAGCGAGGGTTTTTCACAAATTCTAATACGAGGTCGGAAAATAACGCTCTATAGTAATAATTTAGTCAATAAATTATTATTTAACGACATTTCCTATAGCAATATGTCATTATTTTGACAATTTACATTATTTATGCATTTTAATCGAGTCATGTTTATTCGCACTTATGCGTAGCGTGACTTTTAGCCCAAATATCGAAATTAAGCAAGTGTTTTCAAATTAGTAGAGACTACTCTTATGTAGGCTTTTTGATTCTTGCTTTCAAAACTCATTTTGTCAAAACTTTCAAAAGTAACCTCACTCGAACCCTTCTGCGGTTTCAAACCTCGATTGATAGGTATCGACGCACCTTGAAATCTGAGACACTCGTGTCTTGTATTTCAAGACGCGTTGAATAGGTTCCAAATTCCTTTAATATTTGGTGGCGACTCCGAAAATACATTTTCAAAAAAGATTTTCTACCTTTCTTTTTTGGTCACAAATTCATGCAATGATCTCCCCCATTTTTACTAAACCGCACTTTTTCTGCGAGGCGCATTTCGCCTCGGCGCCCAAGACGGCGAGGCTCCGGCGCGCAGAAGGCCGATAGGTTTTCCCAAAAGGAAAAGATTTTCCCGGTACCTTCACCGCCACACAACCAGGTTTCTTGCCATCGCAGGCCAACCTCCTAACCCTCCTCCGACATCTGCGTGTGCGACACGCTGAGGAGCGGTGCGTTTATGATGATCCGAGGTTAAAGCGCAAAGCAATTGGTCGACCGGCCGGCCGTCTAACCTACCGGACTGGCCGCGAGGAAAGATGATTTGGGTGTTAATTCGGGTGTTCCTGTTGCTACTCCTTCGCCCCCGATTCAGATTAAGCTCCCATTTCCGGGTCGACAACGTGAAGAGTCCGAGGCTAAGTTTAAAAAGTTCGTCGACATCGTCAAAGCTCTTCAGGTAAATGTTCCCTTCCTTGACCTTGTTACTCAAATTCCTGCTTACGTTAAATTTTTGAAGGAGGTCTTAACTAGGAAGCGTACGTTAGAGGATGTGTCGACAGTGGCTTTTGTGGGGGAGGCTAGCACTAGGTTGCAGGGTGGTAAACCTCCTAAGCTTAGCGACCCAGGGACATTTTCTATCCCCTGCTCTATTGGTAAGTTCGTGGTTCGCAATGCCTTATGTGACCTTGGAGCGAGTGTGAGTGTCCTACCCCACTCTCTTTACCAAAAGATGAGCTTGTCAGCTTTAGCACCCACTCACATTACTTTACAAATGGCGGACCGTTCGATTAAGCGTCCCTTGGGAATCCTACATGACGTCCCAGTACAGGTTGGAAAGTTCTTTATCCCTGTCGACTTCGTAGTAGTTGATATGCCCGAGGATGTCCACATTCCTATCATTTTGGGGCGACCCTTCCTGCACACTGCTGGTGCAGTTATTGACGTGGGCAATAAGACGATAGCCTTTACGGTGGGGGGTGAAAAGTTGACCTTTACCCATTCTGATACCCCGCGGTCACCCATGCGTCTCGAGTCAGTTTATTCTATTGATTCTGTACCTCCGTCTCACTCTACTGGAGACACTTTGGAGGTTTTGCATGTCTCTTCTCTTTGTGTAGGTTCTTCACAGGATGGCTGCAAGGATGGTTTGGGGGAGAGGAAGTTGCTCAAAGCCGACGTGTTTGACGCGAGTGCTGCAAATAGAGGACCCACGGTCGAGCCTCTTGGGACATGTGGAAGTTATGGGGAGCCATTTCGTGATCGAGGTCCTACGATGATGGATTATGCTGCTTTACCTCGAGAGGGAGGAGTGCTTTGGCGATTGGATGCTGTTTCGCCAAGTGAAGCTGTTGCAAATGGCCAACGACCTTGGCCTAACTATACTTGATCTTTGACGCTTTGAAGAGTCGTGCGGGACTATAAACCAGCGCTTTCCGGGAGGCAACCCGATGACGTTGTATT
The DNA here is from genome assembly GCA_023091065.1 of Dianthus caryophyllus. NCBI lineage: Eukaryota > Viridiplantae > Streptophyta > Magnoliopsida > Caryophyllales > Caryophyllaceae > Dianthus > Dianthus caryophyllus. The sequence continues at coordinate 19,556,923 of CM041521.1, forward strand.
TTTATTTACACTTGTACTTTGGTTTGATGACATTTTATGGTTTTCTTTTGAGCGCGTGAGGACGAGGGTTTTATATGTGATTTTAGCGCGCAGGTACTTTTTGGACTTTGTCCTTAGTATTTTTGAAGAAGACGCTACGAGTAGACATCCCAGCCGGTCGACCGGCAAATGCTCGTGACCGGCAAGACCGTAGTAAATTTGAAGCGTAAGAAAAAGACGCAAAATTTGAAAATACACCGGCCACGGCCACGGCCTGGACCTACCGGAGTGTCCTGCTGCTCATTTTCATTTCTTCTCGCGTGCTATGCTGAAGTACTTCAACGTTGGACTGATTTGGACGCATATATGTGGATTTTAGCCGCACTCCATGATTGACTTCGGTTTGGGGGAGCTCCGACTTTATAATGTGAGCATTCTTTTCCCCTTTTTACCCTCTCTTCTCGTCTTTGTTTTCCTTACCCCGTATGTTATGTGTCCTCCTTTGCTTTTGTGGTTATGCTGTTTTCCACATTGAGGACAATGTGTGATTTGGTTTGGGGGAGGGAAACACTTTCGCGTTATAGTTCATTTGCATTTTCTTATTTCGTGTGCATTTATTATGAAAACCCAAAAAAATTGAAAAATTCAAAAAATCACAAAAATACGAGTCTTTTTGGTCTGCTTTGTCCAGTTTGGAGAATTGATTAGTGCATTAATTTTGATCTTTAGTATCTCCGAGTCGACTTTCTATCGTCTTAGCTTGCGCGATTGGTTTGTTTCCTATTAATAGATTGCGAGCCTCAACACTAACCCACTTGTATCTGCTTAATTCTTATCGCTTTTCGTTCGTTTACTTTCGACTTTGACATTCGAGCTTGGCAATGGTTTGTGGAATGGTTGGTTTGTTGGGTAGTGGTTTGATTGGAAAGACTTATTTATGTTGGAGCAATGCTTCGATGCTCTCGGAGGGGACTCATTGATTTGAGTAACCACAGTGGCCATGATTTTGGTTGCGACCGTGAGTATGAGCAATAACGTAACCCTTAAGGAAATATGTGTACCCGAGCGCGATCTTTACCGAGTGAATGTCAAGCTAAACGGTACTACATACGAGGGATGCTCCACATTTGCGAAAAAGAAAAACAAAAACAAAAGAAAAAGGAAAGAGAAAAAGGAAATGATGTGGAAAGATTTGGTTGATGAAAAGTGGTACGTTCGGTTGGCCTTGCTTGAATTGAAAATGTCGTTAGTTTTACTTTTGCGGAAGCGTTAGAAGCTAGTGGTATAATGTGGTGTGAATGGTTGAGACTTGTGCTCTATTTTCGGTGAAATAAGCTATGGTTGCTTAGTTTATGTGCATAGGTCGTCCACTTTGAGATACTAGCGTGATAGGTTCGTGTCACTTTGATTTTCTCCGACACTGTTTGCTTGAGGACAAGCAAAGGTTTGGTTTGGGGGAGTTTGATACATGTTGTTTATATTCATTTTATGCCCCCGGTTTAGTCGCATTTAGCTTGCATTTATTCGTATTCGTTATGATCTTACGAGCTATTTGTTGTATTTCTCGATACTGCTGCCTTTTATTTACATTTTGCAGGTTTTGGTGGTTTTGAGCCAAAACCCGGGACGTTAGGAGTTAATACGAGATACGAGACTACGAGACCAGGCTCAAGAGCGCGCAGGAGCTCGGAGTCCTAACCAAAGACCAAAAGACTAAAGGTCACGAGATAATTTAGGCCCAAAGTAAAGACCAAGGCCCTAGTTGAAGAGAAAGTGACCTGCCCAATGAGAGGATGGCCTGGCTGGCCGGGCAGACGGCCGGCCCTGGCGCATTACTCGTCGGCTTTATTTTAATTTATGTTGAGTTGCTATATATACCCTAGGACGCAAACTTAAACATCATCTTTTAGTTTTATGCTTAACTTTACTGCTTTTAGGTTTGCTTAGTTTATTCTCTCTTTTACATCAACTTTCACATAAACTTTAGTTTAGTTTCTAGATTGACTCAATTGTAACCGTCGGTACTCCGTAAGTTTTCAGGTTTATTTCAATTGCTTTTATTCATCCTTTTGCTATGTCTTCTTTATACTGTTTTGCCTTGCCTTTAATTATGTCTAGCTAATTTCCCAATTAGGGTTTAGGGGAATTTGTGATATTTGGTTCAGGAACATGTTTTAGGATTAAATTGGTTGAATAAATTGTGCACTTGATTTCTTTCTACGCGTTTTATGTCAATTGAATTAGGATTATTTCGCCTGATCAACGATTTGTCTGAGTTTAATTGAACCTGAGTAAGTTTTGATTTAAGATCGAAAGCCGAGTTAAAACTAGACTTACGCGAGATTGATAAGTTGAATTTAGTAAGTTGCGGAGCCCGCTAAATTTGCTTAAGGCTAAAATTGACTCGAGAGAGCGTTTTATAAACCTAGTCATTTGTACAGTTTATCTCCTCCGTCTTAAAAATTTGAGTTTCTGAATCATTGTCATAATGAACCCGATGCCTAATTTTCCCTTTTATTGATTTATATTCATCTTTACATTATTTGCTTTAGTTTATAGCTTATTGCAACCCAACCTATTTTCACACCTTTGAGTTGAACCTGTTTTACTCCGACTTTAGCCTAAAACTGCGCTGTTTCTCTGTGGATACGATCCTACTTACTACTAGCTGCCGTTAGTTGTTTGCTTAGGTTATTTTGACAGGGTGATACGACTTAGCTGTGTCAATTTTGGCGCTGCTGTTTGGAGACGGCTGCTAGTTTTAGTTTTTGCTTGCTTGTTGTTTGACAGCTTTTTTTTCTCCCTTGTCTCAAGGAACCTAGTTCCTTGAGACCGTTTTTAATTGCTTGCTTGTAGTTTTGTTTATGCACAGGTCACCTACAGGTTTAGTTCCATTTGAGCCTGAACCTGAGCGAGCATTTCACAAAGCACGAAGGAAGCACGTAAATTGATTGATCTTGATTTCGAGGAAGCGCCACACTCGAGTCCATCACAAGAATCGTCCCACGACGAGGACACACCTCCCGTACTCCGTTAACTCCACCGCCAAAGTGACTATGCCTAAACTTTCGAGTCACTCGCTTCCTAAAGCGAGTCCATACCGATGGATTCACTATGCTGCAACTCGCAGGCAATTTAGATTCGCCCGCTTTCTCAATTTGGTGGAGCGGAATCAGTTTGGTGGTTATCCCACTGAAGATCCTGGTCAGCATATGCAGATGTTTACCGACTACTGTTCTACTATTAAGCAGGCCGGGATCACGCAGGAGCAAATAAGGGAGATGCTGTTCCCTTTTTCTTTAAAAGATCGAGCTCGTGAGTGGATCACGGACCTCGACAAGCTTGCTGCGGGTATTACAGATTGGAGAGGGTTAGCTCTGGCGTTCTATGCAAAGTTTTATCCTCCAGAGCGCACTAATCAGATGAGGAGTCAGATACAGGGCTTCAAGCAAACATTTGATGAGTCTTTTGCTGAAGAGTGGGAGCGGTACAAGAAGTTGATACGGGACTGTCCTCACCACGGGTTGAACGACTGGTTGGTAATAATGAATTTTTATAACGGTCTTTATGCGGAGAGTAGAGCTATTCTAGATTCTGCTGCAGATGGTCGCTTTGCCAACAACGTCGATGATGACAAGGCTTGGGGGTTGATTGAGGATATATATGGCTGTTTTGCCTTGCCTTTAATTATGTCTAGCTTATTTCCCAATTAGGGTTTAGGGGAATTTGTGATATTTGGTTCAGGAACATGTTTTAGGATTAAATTGGTTGAATAAATTATGCACTTGATTTCTTTCTACGCGTTTTATGTCAATTGAATTAGGATTATTTCGCCTGATCAACGATTTGTCTGAGTTTAATTGAACCTGAGTAAGTTTTGATTTAAGATCGAAAGCCGAGTTAAAACTAGACTTACGCGAGATTGATAAGTAGAATTTAGTAAGTTGCAGAGCCCGCTAAATTTGCTTAAGGCTAAAATTGACTCGAGAGAGCGTTTTATAAACCTAGTCATTTGCACAGTTTATCTCCTCCGTCTTAAAAATTTGAGTTTCTGAATCATTGTCATAATGAACCCGATGCCTAATTTTCCCTTTTATTGATTTATATTCATCTTTACATTATTTGCTTTAGTTTATAGCTTATTGCAACCCAACCTATTTTCACACCTTTGAGTTGAACCTGTTTTACTCCGACTTTAGCCTAAAACTGCGCTGTTTCTCTGTGGATACGATCCTACTTACTACTAGCTGCCGTTAGTTGTTTGCTTAGGTTATTTTGACAGGGTGATACGACTTAGCTGTGTCAATTTTGGCGCCGTTGCCGGGGAGACGGCTTTGCTAGTTTTAGTTTTTGCTTGCTTGTTGTTTGACAGCTTTTTTTTCTCCCTTGTCTCAAGGAACCTAGTTCCTTGAGACCGTTTTTAATTGCTTGCTTGTAGTTTTGTTTATGCACAGGTCACCTACAGGTTTAGTTCCATTTGAGCCTGAACCTGAGCGAGCATTTCACAGGCTACGTAAGGAAGCACGTAAATTGATTGATCTTGATTTGAGGAAGCGCCACACTCGAGTCCAGTTGTCGCCAATCGCCCTACGACGAGGACACACCTCCGTACTCAGTTAACTCCACCGCCCGGTGACTATGCCTAAACTTTCGAGTCACTCGCTTCCTAAAAGCGAGTCCATACCGATGGATTCACTATGCCCGCAACTCGCAGGCAATTTCGAGATTCGCCCCGCCTTTCTCAATTTGGTGGAGCGGAATCAGTTTGGTGGTTATCCCACTGAAGATCCTGGTCAGCATATGCAGATGTTTACCGACTACTGTTCTACTATTAAGCAGGCCGGGATCACGCAGGAGCAAATAAGGGAGATACTGTTCCCTTTTTCTTTAAAAGATCGAGCTCGTGAGTGGATCACGGACCTCGACAAGCTTGCTGCGGGTATTACAGATTGGAGAGGGTTAGCTCTGGCGTTCTATGCAAAGTTTTATCCTCCAGAGCGCACTAATCAGATGAGGAGTCAGATACAGGGCTTCAAGCAAACATTTGATGAGTCTTTTGCTGAAGCGTGGGAGCGGTACAAGAAGTTGATACGGGACTGTCCTCACCACGGGTTGAACGACTGGTTGGTAATAATGACTTTTTATAACGGTCTTTATGCGGAGAGTAGAGCTATTCTAGATTCTGCTGCAGATGGTCGCTTTGGCAACAACGTCGACGATGACAAGGCTTGGGGGTTGATTGAGGATATATATGGCTGTTTTGCCTTGCCTTTAATTATGTCTAGCTAATTTCCCAATTAGGGTTTAGGGGAATTTGTGATATTTGGTTCAGGAACATGTTTTAGGATTAAATTGGTTGAATAAATTGTGCACTTGATTTCTTTCTACGCGTTTTATGTCAATTGAATTAGGATTATTTCGCCTGATCAACGATTTGTCTGAGTTTAATTGAACCTGAGTAAGTTTTGATTTAAGATCGAAAGCCGAGTTAAAACTAGACTTACGCGAGATTGATAAGTTGAATTTAGTAAGTTGCGAGAGCCCGCTAAATTTGCTTAAGGCTAAAATTGACTCGAGAGAGCGTTTTTATAAACCTAGTCATTTGCACAGTTTATCTCCTCCGTCTTATAAATTTGAGTTTCTGAATCATTGTCATAATGAACCGATGCCCTAATTTTCCCTTTTATTGATTTATATTCATCTTTACATTATTTGCTTTAGTTTATAGTTTATTACAACCCAACCTATTTTCACACCTTTGAGTTGAACCTGTTTTACTCCGACTTTAGCCTAAAACTGCGCTGTTTCTCTGTGGATACGATCCTACTTACTACTAGCTACCGTTAGTTGTTTGCTTAGGTTATTTTGACAGGGTGATACGACTTAGCTGTGTCAGCTTGATCACATCAGAGATAGGCGTACCTGGTTGGATCCGAGATCTTGAAGCTTTTGTCTTGGAGGTTATGTCCAATTGCTTCTTCAGTTCCGCCTCGGCTTCCTTTGATCGTGCGACTCGCCTGAGCATTCTCCGCGACTCTTTGGGCCTCCGGCACCGCCTGGCCTGCTCAATTCTGCCTGGAGTTTCTGGAGGAGTTCAGCACTCTGATCTGCCATCTCTGATCTTTCTGAGTTGTGCGAGGGTTTTCTTTAGGATATAAGGAAGGTTTTTTGTGGATTAATAAACTAATATCCCATTGACGGCGCCAAACTGTTCGGGGTTATTTTCTCACTCTATTCGTATTTAGATTTTGGGTTTATTTGTATTATCCTTTATGCGTATTTTCTGATTATCGAGGTAGATTATATGTTAGGAATAATGTGAGATTAAACAATGCGAATAAAGACAAGACACGCGAAATTGTTTACGTGGGAAAAACCCTTAGAAGTAAGGGAAAAACCACGGGCACCAAGCCAGGAGAGGATTTGTACTATGATTCGGACAGAACGTACAGAACGGACAGAACTTCCAGACTACGAGAATACAATCGCGAGTAATTATCAGTGAATTTAGAGTGTTTGAGTATGAGTTTTGTAGTAGTTGATCCGTCCCTTCCAATGACGATGCTATCTTCCTTTTATAGGCTTCAAATAACGGTAACTTCAGTTGTTAATGCTCCCTTGATTCTCGCTGCCCATTAACTCCCTCCTTATTCTTCTCCTGTAACGCCTGAGTGGGTTGACTGCTCCCTTCGTCGTAGCTGAGCTGTTGCTTGACCAAATCAAATGCTCTCAACGTCTCTCTGCTTCTTCTTTGTTGGGCTTCATCTGCTTGGACCCTGCTTGACCTCAACCCATTGGACCATTGACTTTGACCTTTGTTGACCACACCGTCTTTGGGCCTTGACTTTCGTTGACCATTTTTCCTCTCCTTGACTTGGGCCTTTGCTTTGTTCCTTGGGCCCATGGGGGTATTTTGGGCCTAACAAATACTAATCTTGCATTCTTTCTTTTTATCTATTGAAGTGTTTCACTATTTTTTCTAATATGTATGTGTACAAAAAAAAGTTAACTATCCACTTGCCACTAATGGAAAAGTGGCAAAACAGATCAACCATGACTTATGATCAATAAAAATATACTACAAGCAACCTTAAATTTTTGATCCTTTGATATTGGACCTCAAAAACACCAAGTTCACAATCAGCCAATGCAAATGAAAATTTCTCAGAGCTCTCATCCCAAGATCCTTTGATAATCATTGGGTTTGCATAATATATGCGTTTTTTTTATGTACACAAAAGTTATGTATGCGCCAGTTATGTTATCCAGTGGTTGATTATAGCAAACGCATCATTTTGTCAAACTTACATAACTACTCGATGAATTTAACTCACTGAATCCCGATGTAGGGAAACAAAGACACAAACCCAAATGAATAGAATTTAACATTTTGATCGTCTACACACAAATACAATAAAAAAAAATCTGATCATCTACAAACACACACAATAAAAAGAATATTAAGATCATCTACAAAGTCAACTTAAAAAAAAATATCAAACACAATGTACCTAAGCAGTCAGTGAAGATGATGAATTTTGATTTGATTGACGATCCGGAGTACGAACCGATGGTGGTGATCGATTTCGGTGTCAGGCAGATGAAAACAAAGTGGTGAGCACAATGTCTATTGAGAGATAATTCCATAGTGAATTTATAATTATTAGCAACAATTGATTGATTGATTTGAACGATAATTTTTCGTCTTCCCTTTACCACGGCCGTTATTTTAGGCATATGAGAATCAATGTGGGATTAACAGGTTTGAGAGTTTTGGCTGATGTGGCAGTTTAGGTGTAACACCCCCAATTTCCATAATCTTTAATAAACGATATTTTTTTTGGAGTAAAAGTGGAAATTGAGCGTGTTACCAATACGAGTCACGTATATAAATGGTATAAAAAGGTAATCTAAGCGACAGCGGGAAAAGTTTAAAACAAAATCAAAAGAGATACAAAGTCTCAAAAACAAAACTCGAAATAGCGGCAGTTTATTATAGTGTCCAAAAGTTTTAGTGGTAATCCTATGTCGGCGGCGCACTCATTCCCATCCCGAGCTAGTCAACTGTGGGTACCTGCGCCTAAGAAAACATTTGAAATATCAGCTAAACGGGCTGAGTAAGAAAGAACTGTAACCAGTAAAAACATTTTTTTTTTTTTTTTTTTTTTGAAACATTTCGCATAAACAAAACAACATTTATTTTAAATAAAATAAATCATAAAAGGACCTAAGAAGAACTTTCATTTTCCTGCCAAAACCTTGCATAATCAGTTAGTCAAATGAAAACCTTTAAAACCACTCCGTACACCAGTTCAAATTCAAGGTAGAGGTACCAAATATAATATAACCCCAAGCCAGAAGTTCCCGAATGCGCGCATCCCTCAGTGAGCCAACCCCAAAGAGGAGGAATCAAATGGCGAGGCCGCGATCAACCGGCCCCAAATATTAATATACTCAGTGCAGGTTTACAACCTACACCTACCCCTCTGTCTCATTCGACAGAGGTACCAAATAACTCAGTGTAGGGATATACCCTACACCTACCCCTCTACCAGGTTTGAAAACCACCGTTCCTGTAAATCAATAATTTACAAACCAAAACAGAGCCAATACCAATTTTGAAATAAAGCCAAATCAAATCCCTTATTAAATCCAATTCCTTGGCGTTCCCAAAATTATTCAAACCAGTAAAATCGAATAAGAGTTGAATTTAAAATATCACTTGTACAAAATTATTTATCGTTTCAAAAGCAATTATGATCGTAAATAATTTTTTTTTTTTTTTTTTTTTTTTTTTTTTGTGGAAAACATTTTAAGAAGGGATTACACATTCTTTCTTACCTCGAAAGTTGGTGCACACGACTCACGGCTTAGACTAGAACGCTTCCTCTACGAATCCGGAGTCTACAATTAATATAAATTACAACCATTACTCATAACGCCACAATTATCCGTAACCGTTCTAACTAAAGTCCCTAAACGGTCTATAATTAAGTCAACTATTCCCACTCCAATGCAAGTTCTCAACGATAGTGACGACCACGACGTCAAAAGTGCTAACAACTAAGATACTAGCAACAATCACGTTACAAAACAACAAGAATCAAATGCAATAACAACATTATTCAACAACAACAATAAACGAAACAAATATAATTAACACAAGACGACCACTACGACAACACCACGACTCTTGACCACCGTGACTCCCACACCACGACTATCAGCCCTGGACCCACGACCCACAACCAGCAGCAAAATAGCAGAGACAACAACAACATCGACAATTAGTACAACATAGCACATAGCTCCTCCACGTTGTACAACGAAACTAAAACGCCACAACCAACACTACCACGAGTCACCACACCAACCATCAGACCCTCTGCCACCCGAAGACGCCTCATGAAACCGACACCCGCAACAATAACGACAGAAAACGAAGGGAAAATTAGAAACCAAAACGCAGCAAAACAGGGACTCGAAAAGTAGCATTTACAACACGATTTGAACATATTAACGGCGACTTTAACGACCCCAAATCGACCGTACACAATTCCCACAACATACTCCAACAATACCTCATCAAAAACAGCCTATACACGCGGTTTACGACCACCAAAACGATCGTAACAAGAAGACAAAGAGACGCGAAATGTAATTATTTGGCACAAAATGACTCAAAATGAGACGACCAAACCCCGAAAAACCACCCCAAACGATGGGTCATATGCCTAGGAATATGTGCACAAAATTTGGGCCAAAATTATGCATAAACGAAGGAGAACGACAAGTAAAACCGAGACAACAGAGCAGCAGAAAACAGAGCTGAAAAAAACGAGTCAAACACAGCGTTTTAAGGACGAAAAGACGACGAGTCTGGGTACAAGATGACATGGGATGCTTATACTAACCTGAGGATGGAGTTTGGGACGAAACGGAAGCAATAAACGTCAGAAAATAAGCCGGGAAAACGGATGGACAATATGCTCTGTTTTTGCCGTTTGTGTTTGTGATGTGCGTGTGATTTATTTTTTTGTAATAGGATTAGATTAAGGTAAGGGTAATTATATGATTAGGGGGTGATTAGGGTTAATCATTGGGCTTGGGTTTAATTAGTTGGGTCAAACGGTTTAAGTTTAGTTTAATATATTTGAGTCGCATTTAGCTCGGTACAACTCGCTAGACTAATTACTAAAGTCTCGTATACGACCTATTATTATTATTAAAAAGATTAAATAAAATAATTATCTAATATCTAATGTACGGATGTTAAATATAACTACCCAAATTTGGCGGGTATTACAGTCTACCCCCCTTAAAGCAAACTTCGTCCACGAAGTTTAAACTAGTACTAACCCATAATAACATGAACATATCCATGCAAAGACGCTTAAAATCCATGCGCACTAACATAAATCCACACTCAATAACTTATAAACTAACAAAACTAGGGGTTCACATCTCACCCCCCTTAAAAGAATACGCTTACGACCCCGTAAGCACTAATTATTTACCTGAGTAAAGAGATGCGGATACTTTTCTCGTATGGCTTCCTCAGCCTCCCAAGTTGCCTCTTCGGTCTTATGATTAGACCATAAGACCTTCACGATCTTCGTCCCTCCTCTTCTGGTTTCCCGTATCTTAGTATCAAGGATCTTCACCGGCACTTCTTCGTAAGACAGGGTGTCATCGAGCTCCACAGATTCCGGTTCTATGACATGGCTTGGATCACTAAGGTATTTGCGTAGCTGGGAAACATGGAAGACGTTGTGCACACGGTCTAGAGAAGGTGGCAAGGCAAGCCGATAGGCCACCTCACCCACACGTTCCAGTATCTCGTACGGACCAATAAATTTTTGGCTCAACTTTCCCCTCTTCCCGAACCTCATGACTCCCTTCATCGGTGACACTTTTAGCAAGACCTTGTCACCAACCTGAAACTCAACACTCCTTCTGCGAAGGTCAGCGTAGCTCTTTTGTCGATCTTGAGCGGCTTTCATCTTCTGTCGGATTAAGTGTACCTGCTCCACCATCTCCTGAATCATCGAGGGTCCTAACACTACAGACTCGGTCACGTCATCCCAGCAGACTGGACTCTTACACCTCCTACCATACAACGCTTCGAATGGCGCCATCTGAATACTAGCGTGATAGCTGTTGTTGTAAGAAAACTCGATCAAGTCAAGTCGGTCCTCCCACGAACCTTGGAATTCCAATACGCACGCTCTTAGCATATCCTCAAGTGTCTGGATGGTCCTCTCTGTCTGGCCATCTGTAGCAGGATGAAAGGCTGTACTCATCTTCAATTTCGTACCCAAAGCATCTTGTAACTGTTGCCAAAAACGGGATATAAATCTCGCATCTCTATCAGAGACGATGTCCTTAGGTACTCCGTGCAACTTCAGCACGTTCTTCCTATAAGCCAAGGCTAACTCCTGCATGCTCCATGTGTCTTTCATAGGGACAAAGTGTGCCGACTTCGTTAATCGATCTACAATCACCCAAATCATATTATTGCCCCTCTTGGTCCTCGGCAGACCACAAATAAAGTCCATAGAGATAGACTCCCACTTCCACCCTGGGACCTCCAACGGTTGCAATTTACCTTGAGGCCTTCTGTGTTCACTCTTGACCTTCTGGCAAGTCAAGCAACGAGACACGAACTCAGCGACTTCCCTCTTCATGTTCGGCCACCAAAAGGTCTTCTTGAGGTCCTTATACAGCTTGTCTCCTCCTGGATGTACTGAATAAGGAGTGTTGTGTGCCTCCTCTAGTATTTTACGCTTCAAATCCACATCATTGGGCAGACACCATCTCCCTTTATAACGTACACTCCCATCTTCACGCACCTCAAACCCGGATTCACCATCAGCAGTAATTCTGGCCTTCTTTTGTTCAATGACAGGGTCCCCAACCTGTTTTTGACGGATCTCCTCGTACAAGTCGGGTTGAAGAGTGAAATCGCTCATACTACCTCCTGGTTGTATCATATGGATACCCATCTGATTAAACTCTTCTCGGAGTCTGATTCTCGAGACTACTTCACAAAGCGAGTGGATTGACTTCCTGCTCAGCGCATCAGCTACAACATTGGCTTTCCCTTCATGATATTGGATCTCCATATCATAATCTTTTATCAACTCTAGCCACCTCCTTTGTCGCATGTTCAGTTCCTTCTGGGTAAATATGTACTTGAGGCTCTTGTGGTCGGAGAAGACTTTAAAGGTCACCCCGTACAAATAGTGCCTCCAAATCTTCAAGGCAAAGACGACAGCTGCTAACTCCAAGTCGTGAGTTGGGTAATTAACTTCATGAATTTTCAGTTGCCGGGAGGCATAGGCAATAACTTTTCTGTTCTGCATCAGTACACAACCCAACCCATTTCTAGAAGCATCAGTATAGACTTCAAAATTCTCATTCCCCTCGGGTAATGTCAAGACAGGAGCCGTGGTAAGACGTTCTTTTAGAGTTTGGAACGCCTCCTCACAACTCTTATCCCACACGAACCTGTTCTCCTTTTTCATTAAAGCGGTCATCGGTCTTGCGATTTTGGAGAAATCTTTCACGAACCTCCGATAATAACCTGCTAGTCCCAAGAAACTCCGAACCTCCGAAACATTCTTTGGCGTTGCCCACTTCGAGACAGCTTCAATCTTGCTAGGATCCACCGAGACCCCCTCCTTAGATATCACATGACCCAAGAACGCAACCTTGTCTAACCAGAATTCACACTTCGAAATTTTAGCATACAATTGGTTTTCCCTGAGCACTTGTAAGACCACCCTTAGATGTTCTCCATGCTCCTCTGGAGTCTTAGAGTACACCAGAATATCATCAATGAATACCACCACGAACTTGTCAAGGTAGGGTCGGAAGAGTCGATTCATCAAATCCATGAAAACAGCAGGCGCATTAGTTAACCCAAAAGGCATTACAACAAACTCATAATGACCATACCTCGTTCGGAACGCGGTCTTGGGTATATCAGTGTCAGCAACCCTCAATTGGTGATATCCTGACCTTAGATCAATTTTAGAAAATACTCCAGCACCCTTCAATTGATCGAACAGGTCATCAATGCGGGGCAAAGGGTACTTATTCTTCACTGTTACATGGTTGAGCTCCCTGTAATCAATGCACAACCTCAAGCTCCCATCCTTCTTCTTCACGAATAGTACAGGAGCTCCCCATGGTGATACACTTGGGCGGATGTACCCTTTATCTAGTAATTCCTCTAGCTGGGTCTTCAGTTCAGCCAATTCCTTAGGTGCCATCCGATAAGGCGCCTTCGAAATTGGGGCAGTACCGGGCACAAGTTCAATATTAAACTCTACTTCCCTGCGTGGCGGCATCCCTGGAATCTCATCTGGGAATACGTCTCCAAATTCACATACTACAGGTACATCAGCAACTTCAGGACTCTCTACAGACACATCCCGTACATGACACAACAGAAACGGGTGACCCTTTCTCATGTAAGACTTAAGAGTCGATACAGATATCAGCTTCACCTTTGGTTTTACCATATTACCCTTATATGACACCCTGACACCCTTAGGCCCCCTTACAGACACCCTCTTTTGCCAACAGTCTATCTTGGCCTTATGCTTAGCTAGCCAATCCATCCCCAATATTACATCAAAATTTTCCAGCGGAAACTCCACAAGGTCGACCGGAAGATCAACCTTCCCTATTACAACCGACACATCCCTATACAATCTAGCACAAGATATAAGCTCGCCCGACGGTTGGGCGAAAGAGCTGTCTATTACATCAAATGCCTCTAAGCAAAGACGAGGGACAAAAGATTTAGCGACAAACGAATGAGTAGCACCAGAATCAAACAATACATAAGCGGCAACTGAGTTAACAAGAAATGTACCAGTCACCACGTGTTCAGCATTCTCGGCCTCCTCCCTTCCTAGAGCATAAAGTTTGCCAGTCTGGTTCTTCGAGTTCGCCTGAAAAGTAGAGGATGATGGAGTTGGTTTGCTACCAGAGGCTCCTGGAGTCTGGGTTCCCCCATTAGGCTGTGCGACACCTCTAAACTGGGACCGATTCGGTTTAGCTACACTTCCCGAACTAGCCGTCTGGCCTCCCTGCATCGGTTTCCTTATCGTGTTCTGCGGGTTTTTGAAGCATTCGTAGGCTCGATGCCCCAGTTTCCCACAGAAATTGCATTCCACCAGCTTCCCATCACAATCTTTCCCTGGATGGTTCCCATTACACTTCTTACAAATATAACGGCGCTCATTCGGTGCCCCCTGACTCTGCGCCTTCGGCCTCATATTCGTCTGTGAAAGCGGCCTCTGGCTACTTAAGGCGTGAGACTTAGCTGGATAGTTATTAAAATTGCCCCTCTTCTGAAAGCTATGGGTATTCTCGAGTGGAACACCCTTCCGTTTCTCCCCCGAGGTCCCTTTCCGCATATTCAGCACCCTTTCAATGTTACTAGCCCTAGTATACACCTTCATCAGAGTATCATCGCTAGCGCCCCCTAATTTCTCCTGGATGTCGAGGTCGAGCCCTTCCTCGAACTTTGCTGCTTTAGCTCCCTCTGTTGGCACCATTTCAGGAGCAAATCGAGCCAACTCCTGGAATTTGTTGTAATATTCCTGTACTGACATAGCCCCCTGCTTCAGTTGGTTGAATTCGTTTCTCTTCCCTTTTCTCATATGTTCAGGGAAGAATTCTTGCCTTAACGCCTTTTTGAACTCAGCCCAGCCAAAAGTTACCTCGACCTCTCCTCCATCCTGCCCATTCTGGTATGTGGGCCTTGACAATCCGTCCCTGTTCTCATTCCACCACAAGTCAGCCTGTCCAGACAAGTAATAGGCAGCCTGGTCTACCTTCATGTCTTCTGGGCACTGCAAGGTAGTGAAGATCTTCTCGAACTCCCGGATCCAATTCTCCAGCTTCACCGGATCACCGTCCCCCTCAAAACGACTAGGCCCCTGTTGTCTGACGGCCCTTGTCATCCCAGTAGCTGATGTGGCACTTTTGTCCTGGGTCAACTGTTGGACGGCTTGCACCAATGTAGCGTTCATTTGTAGTAGTTGCTCGATGTTGATCTGGTTGGACTCGAGCGAGTTGTTCACACTATTTCCTTCGCTTTCAGATTGATGGTTGGCGCTTTGATGGTTAACATTTCTCCTTGGAGGCATTTTGACTAAAAATACGACAATAAACAAGTTAAATACAACTGTAGCCCTATCGTCTAATGTCTACTAAATTGTTGCTACACCAACAAGATACAACGAAATAAATTACATAGCAAAACCCGAAAAGTCAATCAAAATAACATATTTTCTCAAAGCCATCAAACACATTATACTCAAGGGTTTGCACCCTTACAAGCGGGAATTAATCCGGCACCAACACATTTACAACATTCATCCATACGAAACATAAGCACCGTAGCCTACCCATACACTCTGCTCGCCGATGTGGGTTCATTTTATTTATTCTAAGGTTCATTTTAATCATTTTAATTATTTTAGTTACCCTAAGGTCATGGTCAAGCGGACGATGATAAGATATGAGGATCTCACCACCTAGCTAAAACAAAAACCGCTCTGATACCACTTTGTAACACCCCCAATTTCCATAATCTTTAATAAACGATATTTTTTTTGGAGTAAAAGTGGAAATTGAGCGTGTTACCAATACGAGTCACGTATATAAATGGTATAAAAAGGTAATCTAAGCGACAGCGGGAAAAGTTTAAAACAAAATCAAAAGAGATACAAAGTCTCAAAAACAAAACTCGAAATAGCTATAGCTTTATTATAGTGTCCAAAAGTTTTAGTGGTAATCCTATGTTTGCACAAGACTCATTCCCATCCCGAGCTAGTCAACTGTGGGTACCTGCGCCTAAGAAAACA
This sequence comes from Dianthus caryophyllus, assembly GCA_023091065.1. NCBI lineage: Eukaryota > Viridiplantae > Streptophyta > Magnoliopsida > Caryophyllales > Caryophyllaceae > Dianthus > Dianthus caryophyllus. The sequence continues at coordinate 19,572,789 of CM041521.1, forward strand.
TTTGAAATATCAGCTAAACGGGCTGAGTAAGAAAGAACTGTAACCAGTAAAAACATTTTTTTTTTTTTTTTGAAACATTTCGCATAAACAAAACAACATTTATTTTAAATAAAATAAATCATAAAAGGACCTAAGAAGAACTTTCATTTTCCTGCCAAAACCTTGCATAATCAGTTAGTCAAATGAAAACCTTTAAAACCACTCCGTACACCAGTTCAAATTCAAGGTAGAGGTACCAAATATAATATAACCCCAAGCCAGAAGTTCCCGAATGCGCGCATCCCTCAGTGAGCCAACCCCAAAGAGGAGGAATCAAATGGCGAGGCCGCGATCAACCGGCCCCAAATATTAATATACTCAGTGCAAGTGTTTACAACCTACACCTACCCCTCTGTCTCATTCGACAGGAGGTACCAATAACTTCAGTGTAGGGATATACCCTACACCTACCCCTCTACCAGGTTTGAAAACCACCGTTCCTGTAAATCAATAATTTACAAACCAAAACAGAGCCAATACCAATTTTGAAATAAAGCCAAATCAAATCCCTTATTAAATCCAATTCCTTGGCGTTCCCAAAATTATTCAAACCAGTAAAATCGAATAAGAGTTGAATTTAAAATATCACTTGTACAAAATTATTTATCGTTTCAAAAGCAATTATGATCGTAAATAATTTTTTTTTTTTTTTTTTTTTTTTGTGGAAAACATTTTAAGAAGGGATTACACATTCTTTCTTACCTCGAAAGTTGGTGCACACGACTCACGGCTTAGACTAGAACGCTTCCTCTACGAATCCGGAGTCTACAATTAATATAAATTACAACCATTACTCATAACGCCACAATTATCCGTAACCGTTCTAACTAAAGTCCCTAAACGGTCTATAATTAAGTCAACTATTCCCACTCCAATGCAAGTTCTCAACGATAGTGACGACCACGACGTCAAAAGTGCTAACAACTAAGATACTAGCAACAATCACGTTACAAAACAACAAGAATCAAATGCAATAACAACATTATTCAACAACAACAATAAACGAAACAAATATAATTAACACAAGACGACCACTACGACAACACCACGACTCTTGACCACCGCACTCCCACACCACGACTATCAGCCCTGGACCCACGACCCACAACCAGCAGCAAAATAGCAGAGACAACAACAACATCGACAATTAGTACAACATAGCACATAGCTCCTCCACGTTGTACAACGAAACTAAAACGCCACAACCAACACTACCACGAGTCACCACACCAACCATCAGACCCTCTGCCACCCGAAGACGCCTCATGAAACCGACACCCGCAACAATAACGACAGAAAACGAAGGGAAAATTAGAAACCAAAACGCAGCAAAACAGGGACTCGAAAAGTAGCATTTACAACACGATTTGAACATATTAACGGCGACGGAACGACCCCAAATCGACCGTACACAATTCCCACAACATACTCCAACAATACCTCATCAAAAACAGCCTATACACGCGGTTTACGACCACCAAAAACGATCAGAAACAGCAGCACAGCAGACCCGCGGAAAACAGAATTATTTGGCACAAAAATGACTCAAAATGAGACGACCAAACCCCGAAAAACCACCCCAAACGATGGGTCATATGCCTAGGAATATGTGCACAAAATTTGGGCCAAAATTATGCATAAACGAAGGAGAACGACAAGTAAACCGAGACAATGAGCAAACAGAAAACAGAGCTGAAAAAAACGAGTCAAACACAGCGTTTTAAGGACGAAAAGACGACGAGTCTGGGTACAAGATGACATGGGATGCTTATACTAACCTGAGGATGGAGTTTGGGACGAAACGGAAGCAATAAACGTCAGAAAATAAGCCGGGAAAACGGATGGACAATATGCTCTGTTTTTGCCGTTTGTGTTTGTGATGTGCGTGTGATTTATTTTTTTGTAATAGGATTAGATTAAGGTAAGGGTAATTATATGATTAGGGGGTGATTAGGGTTAATCATTGGGCTTGGGTTTAATTAGTTGGGTCAAACGGTTTAAGTTTAGTTTAATATATTTGAGTCGCATTTAGCTCGGTACAACTCGCTAGACTAATTACTAAAGTCTCGTATACGACCTATTATTATTATTAAAAAGATTAAATAAAATAATTATCTAATATCTAATGTACGGATGTTAAATATAACTACCCAAATTTGGCGGGTATTACATTAGGAATGATTTTAGAAGTTTAGTTTAGTTTTGCTGGGTATAACAATTTGTAGAGACTATGTCAATGACATGGTCAATGATTGAGTTTTTAGTTATTATAGATATTCACATATTATCAAGTGTTTATTAGTAATTTCTAGATCAAAATCACTAGTAAATTTGGAGTTGTTCTTGGGTGCAGAAGGAGATTTCCTACTTTGGAAACTCGGGTTTGGAGGATCATCCATATTGATAGCTCAAGAAACAAAATTAGAAAGGAGTTCTAGTTTTGTGCCCATTTTATTCCTTTTAAGAAGGTATAAATTTCTATAAACTTGTAACAAAGTATGTTTGTAACTACATAGATCTTGCTCATCAAATTAGAGTAATTTTATTTACACTAATATTTGATTAGAGTTGGGTGTGTGTATGAGCCATGAATTTCCATGTATGTATGTTCGAACTGATGAGATTGTAAATGTGGTATGAGCTACACGGCAGCGTATGCTTGTTGTTGTTATTTAATTGTTGTGGCGCTGTAGGTGTGAACTCGATGTGTGCTTTGACGTGCTTATGTGCGTGTGTGTGTGTTGGATTGAGGGCGCAACTGGCCTGCTGTTGCTACTCTGTTGTTGGTCTGCTATTGCCACCCTACTGCTGGTCTGCCGCTAATCGCCTGCGGGTCGTGTTCTTTGGCGGTAGGCTCGGGCCGTGATGTCGTGTTGCCAAGGTCGTAGTTGTTCTCGTTGTTGCATTTATTCTTTGTTGTTATCGTTGAGTTGCTTACTAACCTCGTGCGACTGCTATTTGGGGGTTTTAGGAGCTGCTGTCTCCACGGTAATTATGGGGCTGCTGCTGTCTTTTCTCACGTGTTTGGGCCATGTCTGTAACAACCCGGTTTTTCGTGACTTAATTAAACTAAGGCGGAAAATTAATTAAGTCTAATACATGCCGGATGTTAATTAAATTACATTCAAATGGCATAGGATACAAATATATATTACAATCTCTCAACGAATACAAACGAAACATCCTAATCGTCCCGATAATCCTGAGTCTCGAGAATTTCCTGCAACGGAGACAAAAACAGAAAATAGGAGGATCTCCCGCCAGAGGCGGGGAAGTGACTGTTTCTAACTAACAACCTCTAAACCAAAGTTTTGGTTTATTTAACCTATGATTAAAAGTAACTTGGCAAAGACTAAACGCATAACTCCAAAGAATTGTGATATTTCGATAAAATTGGACAATTAGCATATAATATCAGTTCTCACATATAGATATTTAAATCTCATACAACATGATAAACGAAACTTAAAACATTTCAATTTATAGAACACAATATATAAACTTAATTATTATCTCAATTCATATAACATCGTAATATATATAAAACTTAAATCATAGCAATTAAGATATATGCATAAGTCGTAATCAATTCAATAAACATATAGTCGTGAAACAATCATGCAATATCTCACGTAGCACGAGGGATTATAATGATTCAAATATGTGCATACAACAATTCTCATAGTGTATAACATTCCTCAACAATCATACTCAACAAGGCAATTTCAAACTCATAACAACGTCATTCAGGCAATAACCAATCAAAACAAGGAAATACATTCAACATGTGATAACTGATGAGTCTTCGTTAGTAAGGCGGAAGCATGCAGACATAATCCGCGCGATGGCGGTGTAGTTAAAACGGACAAGTCTGGATATGCTAAAGATACCTAAGGTAATAAGGACGATTCAATCCCTTGTCTAATGTATGCATACACTACCTATCGAGGATCATACTTATTCGCTATTCAAAAGGTATCACCGACGAAAAAGTTCGACTATCACCAGAGACGGGTACCCCCGGATGGGGCTGGCGTTTCCAATTACTATTCTATGGGCCCGCGGAAGTATCAAGTATGCCCCATCCCTGAGGTTGATACCACGCGTCAAACAGCAATCTTAAGATCGTTGAATAGCCTTGGGCAACTCTGGGAGGGAGCCCAAGTCCCCATACACAGCTACCTCGTTAACTTCGAGTTTCAAGAGTCGCGACATGGCGAACAATCCAAATATTTTATTCAAGTAGTTCATTTTCTCAAACTCTCATTTCCTCGTTTATTCAAATCAAGTGACAATTCGGAAACTTAAATATATCGTCTAACTTTTATAATTAAATATAACGTACCACATGATCTCATATAAACAGAGCAAGTAAGGTATTTTATTTGAAGTATATATTGATATTCTTCTTAACATGCCCACTTATTATTTTATTTATGTTTATTTTAAGTAATTGTTAAAACTTTGCTATTTTATTGATTCTTATTTTATTTTTGTATTACATTTAGATTTTTAAGTAAGTTAAACCATTTTGAAATTTTAGTTGCTATTCATCATTTTACTTTTCATAGCGGTTTTTAAAACGTGACACGCTTATCGAGATATCTTATGGCTTAAGTTATTTATTAAATTTACTAAGCGTTGTAAATTTTCATGCTTACTCATTTTACTCAAAAATCACATTTATACTTATACTAGTATTATACTTATAAATATCTGTGTTTAAACTTATGTGTATTTTTATACTTGTGTGTATTCTTATACTTTGTATTTATACGTATTTTTATACGTATGCGTATTTTTAATTTTGTATTTTAGTAATCTAATAATAGTTCGATTAAGTATGATTTAGTTTCATTTAAACTTTAAGTAAATTAAAGTAGATTAGTGATTAGTAATATAAATAATTGAATTGCATTTATAACTCACATTTATTTCTTCCTTTTATTTAAATTGTAAAGTGTTTAGCGATTTAGTAGTTTTAACATTTATTTTAACTTGTAAAAGTATCTTAATGATACTTAGCAAACTTTAGTATTTTTAATAAAATCTAATATAATGACATTTAGGAACTATTCGTTTAGGTGGCCTAATTTCTGAATTGATTTTATTTATGTAACTTTTACGTAGTCGTATTAGGTGACTTAATACGTGAGATTATTAATATTTATAATTTAGTACCATTCACTTAAGTTTAATTTATTTAATTATTTATAACTTTTTATAATGTCATACACTTTATAGTTTAAATTTTTGTTAGGTTTTGTATTTATATATATAAATATATTATTCATAATTTTTATATAACTATACTTAGTAAATTTTTTTTAGTCGATCTTTATATGATCTTAACAATTTACCTTTTAGTTAATTCTTATTTGTGATACTAATTATTAACTTTATTTAGTAATAGTTTTAGTTAAGTTTATTTTAAGTTTCAAGCTCTTTATTTCGTTTTGATATTTTAAGCAAATACTTATTTAGAGTTTTAACAAAGTAATCTTTATAGTAATTGTGAGATATGACTTTTTATATAATTATTTATTTTAGAAACTTTAATATGAGTAACTTAATTTATATTTTTACTTTTAGTATGATTTAATATTAATTTAAACTTAATATTCTTTTAACTTAATTCTTTATTTTTAGTTATATTTCGATTTAACATTTTAGTGACGATAGATAAGTTATATTAATTTAATTTATTTACTTAAGTTATTTAATAATATTTTAAGTTTTATTTTATACTTGTGATACATAAACTTTATATATTTTAATTTACACATAAGATATAATTTTAACATGATAATATTACATATAATTCAACAATAATTCACAACACATTTTCACCCAAAATATAATTTCACAAAATCTTATAAATATCATATTTCACAATTCAATTCAACATTATATTATAACTAAAATTAACACCCAATTTCATACTATAGCGAATCATACAAAGTTATCAAATTAAACTGAAACGGGACTCATACGTGTCTAATGCATACTAGCTCACTTTTAATAACAGATTAATTTAAATAAAACCAAAACGTTAATTGTTAGAGATTTTGAGGAAGAAATCGAGTCACCTAAATTTGGCTCACGAACCTCCGAATAAAACCCGACTTAAATGGTTTCCAAAACACGACAAAGGTCATGCCCAACCCGACTCGAAAGTGGTAGGACTTTGGCAATAGAACACGACAGACCAAGGGAAGAGCAGGGGAGAGAGGACGCAGGACAAGAGAGCAGAGGGCCTTGGTGGCGAAGCGAACTCCGGTGACGGCTCCGGTGGTCGGAAATTTGGGACAGAAAAGAGGAGGTGCAGGGGAGAAAGAAAAATGAATTAGAATGAGCGAAATCAAATGACAATAATATTTATGGACAGAAAACGATTTAATTAATGTTACTTACCGACGATTAGAGTACGACGGCAAGAGTAAGCAGGGCATAGCAAGGCCACGGTGGAGGCTCCGAGGTCGGTGGTGGTGGTGAGTATGATGATGGTCTCCGGCGAAGCTCCGGCGAGGTTTAAACTGAAAGAAGAAGAAGCAGGGCACGGCAGAGGAGAGAGCACAGGGGAGGAAAAGGGGAGAACGGCGGTGGTGATGGCCACAATGGTCTGAGGTGGCGTCTCCGGCGAGTGTACGGCGGCGGCCGTGGTGGCCGTTGTTGCTGCCGTCAGTTGTTGTCGTTGATGTTGTTTGTTATTGTTGTTTGTTATTGTTTTATTATTATTATTATTATCATTATTATTATTATTATTATTATTATTACTTGTTTTTGATGTTTAATGGAGGAGCTAAGTAAAGAAATGAAATAAGGAAAGAAGAAGAAGAAGAAGGGAGAAAGGATGAGGATGAAGGAGATGAGATCAGTAGAAAGTAAAATGAGAGAGTTATAAGGTTTAAGTGGTGTGTTAAAGAAGTTTGACCTAAAAAAAATAAAATATCCCAAGCAAGTGGATGGTGATGTCGACATACTTAGGAGACTTTAGGCTTAAATTTTCCGATTTGCTCTGTTTCATTCGCTCTTATTTATAAATCTTTATATTTTATAAAATATATTAAGTATAATATATTTCGTTGTAGTTCTATTTTTTTATTTTCTATATTGTTAAACTTATATTTTAAAATTAAATGGTATATAAAAATATTAGTTACAAATTTTGTTGCGGTCTCACAGATTTTCAAACGGTCTGTTTATTTGCAAGATACAATTCGATAAAATTATATTTTATTCCATTAATAATAATTTTTAAGATGAAATGCAATTATATTAAGTTTAATAAAAGCTATTGCATTAAAGTTTAAGTTTGACCAGTATTTTAAACGTAAAACTTATAATACAAATTTAAAATAAATTGTTTAGTTTTAGTTTAAATAAAAATTTGACAAGGCTTGTTTTTATCGAAATTTTTGGGCCGCGTTTTCTAAACAAAAGAATAAAAGTTGAATTATATAAAATTTAATTTAATAATTTAGTCAAAATAATTAATTAGTATTAATAAAAACACGGGGTGTTACAATGTCTCGAGTGAATGCTTTTTGTGTTGATAGAGATTTTACGAGGGTTGCTACGCATTGTGAATCACGTGTGATTATAGTCATATGTATGTGTGTGTCGTGTATGCTCAGTAGAAGTAGGTAGTGGTCGAGTTAGGGCTGTGTACAGGAACTGTCATTACTGTTGTAGGCTGCTTTTTTTTGTCGTCGTAGTCATATCTATTTTTTGTTTATTTTCAGGGCTCCATGGTTCACTAAACGATAAGGAAGTGCTTACTACTGAACTGGATTGCACGGTAAAAAAAATTGGGACATCTTGATTATCCCAAGAAATGAGGTATTACACTTTTTTTTTATACTTAACAATCCTCATATTGGCATAACTGACTATTCTTAAATAAATAATAAACTTGGTGTTTCTATATTTTTTTGGATACCATTCATATCTATTTTATTCTTTTTTACTTGTATACTCATTTCGCTTTGATTCCTTTTGTTTGAATACACTTTGATCCTCATTCTTTATTTTTATTGCTTCATCTATATATGATAGGAAACTTTTGGCTTTGGTGAATGACAGAGTCTATGTTCCTACTAATTGTGCTTCTTGGGATCGATTTGTAAGAAATGACTTCAAATTTGAACTAAATGGAAGGTGATATGGTTGGCTACACGTTCTCAATAACAAGGTTAAGCTGATAATCAAGACGCACCACACAATGTTCTTAAGGTTGCAAGTTGTAGTTTAAAGTTATGACAATTGCTAGTGTAAGGAATACAAACTTTGTAAAAACATAATTTATTTACTCTATTTTGAATGAAATTATTGGCCTTTCAAAAAAGTGTTGCGTTGTTTATAGAAAATTGTTGCGTTGTTGACATCAAATGTGTTGCATTTATTTGTTGGAAGTGTTACTTTATACAAGAGAAAATGTTACAAAAGACACAAATAAGCGTTTTCTTATAAACAATAAAAGTGTTGCATTTTCATATATAAGTGTTGCTCCAAAAAAAAGTGTTGCATACTAAAACAAGGTGCAACACTTTGTGAAAGTGTTGCATTTGGTATTAAAGTGTTGCAGTTAGTGTTGCGTTAAGCTTTTGCAACGGAGTTTTAAGCAGCGCATTGAAAAGTGTCGCTTAAAGTATAATGCAACATTTGTAAGACATTTTGCAATACTTTTATGGTGTTGCTATAGTTAAATTTTGTAGTAGTGAGGGGTCAAATATCCGATTACGGTCACGACAATTAGACGACAAATAATAGGCCCAAGAGGCCCAAAAAGCCCAAGCAGCTCTAAAAATAGCCCCTAGGGGGCAAAGGTAAAAGGATTGGTTTTTCATTCACTCTCCCCACACTATCTTACTGTACCCTCTCTCTACTTATATTTATCACATACATAACCACTGTTTTATATATTTCGGTACTGACTTGGGCGTCGGAGGCTCCGCCGGGGGAAAACTCCTCGGGCCCGGAGTTCACCTTGCAGGTCACCTACAGAGCGAGACCTCCCATGACGTCATTCGCAAGACCCCAGGTTAGCACCCGAAACAGTTAGGTTTAGTGATGAATGTGAATTGTAAGTATAGAATTTGGTTGATTAATTATTTGCGAGGAGGAAATAAATTTTACAAACTAAAAACAAGTAACTAATTTAAAATGTAAGGATTAAAGAAGTGGAACAGGATGAAGATGAGGATGAAGATAGAAAGAACATGATGAACACTCAAGAACACCTTAATTAAATAGAATAGAATAGGTTTTGATTTCTGTTTTTGTGAGGAAAATTGTCTAAGTAAAGTAGTAGTAGTAGTATTAGTAGTTGGAATGATTTTGTGCACAAGCTTAAGTGTAGTAGTAGGAAAATGTTGTGCACAAGTGATAAGTATAATACTAGTATACAAGAGTATGTATATATTGTGTATTTGTGTATAAAGTAGATATAAAAGATTAAATTAAATTTTAATTTCAAATCAACAAAAGTTGAAATGACTAAATGTTAAAGCATGGACAAAGTGTAAGAGGAAGGAATATCATTGTCCCCTCTTGAATTTGGCCGGCCCACATAGGCTTTTGTGCCCTCGGTTTTTGTTTCTCAAGTTTCGATTTGTGAGTCCATTAAAAGTCGTGAATTAAAAATCGTTTTTTCGTAAATTTTTATTAGGCGTATTAAATGTAATGGAGCATAACGTGTAACACCCCGTGTTTTTGTAACACAATTTTATAAAAGAACTTAATTCCTTAAATTAAATTCAACCTTTTTCCTTATAATAAAAATGCGACTGAATTTTTTTCGCTAAACATGTAACACTCCATGTCAAGTTAAGCCTATTATAATTGCGCAAATCATTAATTCAACAATCTCGCCCAATATTTTTCTAACACAATGCGCTACAACTTTTATCGTACCTAAACTAAAACCATTTTGATACACTTCGAATTTGAACTTTATTCTTTCATATTCGAACTCGATAAATCAAACAAAGAATCAACGACAAATTTTGGCACGCAAATCGAGGTCAACATTGACTAAAAGACCAAGCCACCTAATTGTGATTAAGTCACCTAACCTTTTCTTAAATATACTTACTCATAATCCTAATCTAATTAAAAACTAGTTAAGCCTAATCATTTTGATTATTACTAACAAAACATATAATAATAATATCAAATTACTATTTCATTTTGATTTAACTAACACTTTCACTAAAACTCGATATATTGAGTTACACTAAGCCTAAACTGGTAAAATTTTTGACGTTTAAGCATAATGATTTAATTCAGTAACATTCCACAAAAAAAATATATATTTCGATCCAACAAGATTTTATTTCAAAGTTTCGAGGATCCTAGAGCCAATTTTTGTTTTGATCACCCTTCAACGTTTTTCTTCATTTTTATTTTCAACCTTACTTCGAACCATTATATTAAGACTATATATTTTATTTCGAGACTTTTCGCGTGCGCGCAAATCGAAAATTTCAAAAACGAAAATCGAGCCACTTGTTTGTCAAGTAGGCCGAAATTTTGACCATGCTTGGTCCAACCTTAGCCTCTTCCATTCTTCCCTTCTCTTACACCACCATGTCTCCTTTTTCTACCATGTCTAATCCACCTTACACACTACTAAATTCATCATCATTCTAGCTTCATTTAATTAAATGATTTATACAACTAAATACACAAATACATTCACACTTGTTTTACAAAAACAAAACACTACTACTACTACACATCATACGTACAAACACACACACATACACCAAAAATTCTCTAAGTCTTTTCTCTCTAAAATAAACTCATACTCAAGAGCATTAGTAAGCTTATTTATTTGCAAGCTCAAGAACACATCCAATATTCATCCTCTTTAATTCTTTTCCTTCCTTAATCTCTCATTTTATTTGCTTAAATTAATTAACACACTTAAATAAACTCCTCACCAATTATATTTAGTACTCACTTACTCTTTTTACATACAAATAAATATGAACATAAATTGAAATCATAAAAACTTAAAACATCACTTAAACATTAAAATGATACTACACTTTAAATTCTTAATTTAGTTAGTCTAGCTTAAATAAAACTTACTAACTTGTTATTCTCATTTTTATGTACCACTTCTAACCAAAGACGAGGAGCAAGGTGGAGGCGTCGATCTTAGCCAATTCGATCATATCATCGATCCCGACAACTGCTAAGCTATTTCACTCATAACCTAACTAAGGTGCTTCCCGCACACTTATGTGATAAGCGCCTCGAATTTGATTATATGTTATTGTTTTTGATGCATGTATGTTTTATCTTTATCACCTAGTAATCACATGTTAAATTAGAAGACAAAAATCGAAAAATAACATTAGTGAAACACTAACATGACCCACGGCTAACCCCTATTTTTGGCTTAATTTTTCGTTTTAATTTTTGTAAATTGCATGCTTAAAATACTTGTAATGAAATGAACATAAAAATATAATTAGTTTTTGTTTAGGATTTAAAATGAATTTGTTATGAATTTTTAAGTGTTTTAAGGTGTTATGTGTGTTCTTGAATTTTTATTGTTATTCTTGTGTTTGAATGATTTTTATTTATGTGTGTTAATGTTTTGTTATGTTTCCACTCATGATTAAATGCATAAAATATATAAAGTAAATTAGTTGTTGAATTAGAAGTATAAAAATCAAAAATAAAATTTAGAACATACACATACATATACACGGCCAAATTAAAATAGATGGACCAATTTTTAGTTTTAATTTTTCTAAATAACATATTATGATTAGTTTAGTTAAATTAGACTTATATGGAAAATTTGAGAAAATTATATAAACATATAAAAATTTGACTAAGTTGAGTTCATATGAAAAATATTAAAGTTCATCATACATTCATGTGTTCTTCATTTAGGTGACTAGTTTGATCCAAAATAATTATAAGTTTTATTTTATTTGTGGTTTAAATCCACTAGTAAACAAATAAGATACTAATTATATAAGTTAAATAAGCTAAATCTCAATAATGAAAAAGATAGAAATTTAAAGTGAGTAAAATCACTATTCATAATTGAAATAAAATGATTAGTGAAAATCGTAAACTAGTTAAGTCACGTTAGAATAACTTGAATAAATTAGTATATAAAAACTTTAAGTCAAAAACCGATAAAATTAGAAAACGAAAATAAATTGTGTAAGTATAGAAGGCCACGGTTTTGGGCTGAAATTTTGACCTAAAATAATCTTGTCACTTTTTATTTTTATTACTTAGATAAATTAATTAGTTAAAGTAATGATTTATTAATAAAAACAAAAAAAAAGAAATAAATAGTTAACCATATTTAAACCTCACGGTTCTACTATTAAAATTGGGTCAATTTTGGTCAAAATGAATTTGTCACTTAATCACTAAATTTGATTACTAATTAGGATTATATTAGATTGTAAAATTAATCGTTAATAAAAAGAATCAACGAAACCGATTAAAATAAACGTTACACGTATTAAAATGAACCTTGTCGAGTGCTACTACCTATGCTTAAATTTGGATGTGGACATACGGACTATTTAAAATGAACCACGACAACCTCACTAAAAATGGAAACCGCTAAAATCTTAGTTAAGTATACGACTAAAGTTAACCGAGTTTTACTTTTGAAATGTTATTTAAAATGACCAACTACAAAATGAACTTAACAACTTTGAAACTAGAATTCTATACTTAGAAAATAAAACTTGATTTTGTACCTAAATAAAATATCTTAAGGTATAAAAATACTAAGTATAAAAGTATAATAATAAATACTAAATATAGAAAATATACTATGTATAGGAATACGCATACGTATAAAATACGAATAAAATACGAAGTATAAAAATACGCAAACGTATAAAAATACGTACAAATACGAGGAATAGTAAATACGAGGAATAGTAAATACTATGTGAATAGTAAATACGATGAATAGTAAATACTATGAATAGTAAATACGATGAATAGTAAAATAATGAATAGTAAAAATATTTAAAATTTACAAACGGACTCCAAATAATTAACTAAGTCTTTCTATGTGTTTTGTTTACCTGAAGAACTGCTAGAACTAAAATTTCATTATACAAAGTTAGACGATATATTTAAGTTACAGAATTGTCACCTACTTTGAATGAACGAGGAAATAAGAAATTAAGAAATGAACTACTTGAATAAAATACTTGGATTGTTCGCCATGTCGCGACTCTTGAATTGAAGTTAATGAGGTAGCCGCCTATGGGGACTTTGGCTCCTCCCGTAGTTGCTAAAGGCGATCTAATATTTTTATATAAAGTATTATTTCTGCGGGATATACAACCTCGTGGATGGGGCATGATTGATATCTCCGTGAGCCCATACTACTGCAATTGGAAACTCCACCACCCGGGGTACCCGCCTCAAGGTGATAGTCGTATTATTAGGTGACTACTTACTCGAGGGCGAGTATGATCTCGAACCTATCTATAGTGGTGTATGCATACATTAGACTTGGGATTTGGCCGCCCTTATCGCTTTAGGTATCCTTAGCCTGCTCGCACATCACGCCCGCTTTGTTCGTACCGACCGCTTATTGCGCGGACGTCTAGTATGTCACCCACGCCCAACTGTTTGGCCCCGGCCCACTAGGATTTAGTGTGTCGACACGCCCAACTGCTTGGCCCTGGCTTACTATTGCGAAATTACGTCTGCATGCTTCCGCCTCGCTAATGAACAATCACTAGTTAACATATGTTTGAATGTATTTCCTTGTCTTGATTGATTATTGTCTGAATGACTTGATTCCCTGAGTATTGAAGTACGATTTATTGAGATTGTTTATCTATGACCGTTGTTATGTTACGTGATTGGATTTGTACTCATGTTTGAATCATCATGCTCTCCTTATGTGTTACATGCCTACTTGCTATTTGTTTTTAATTATTTATTTCTTTTACATATTGCATATGTTTTAGAATTGCATGTGTCGGAAGAGTGTGCGGAAAATGATGAGAGTTTAATGCAAAATTCTGAGACTACCGCTATTGAATGCAGGGGATGGTTTATCTTTATTTTGTACTCCTTTTTGAGAGAATGTAATCGAATAACTCTGGTTATCTTAAACTCATATTATGTATATGGAGTTTGTATTACGATAACAGCTGGTTTTGTAATATATAGACTTAATTAATTTTCCGCCTTAGTTTAATTAAAGTCACGAAAAAACCGGGTTGTTACATAACGTTTAGGAACTTAAGTCGTGATCTAAAGTTGAAAAATTTCGAGTCAAAAATTGATTTTCGAACTAGAGACGCCGAATTTAGAAGGTCTCGAAGGATGAAAATTCGACCTTTGAAATGATTGCAGAAAAATCAGCCCAGGCTAGGCAGATCCGGTGGCTACGAAAATAGCATCATTAAATCCGTCTCGAAAATTTATGTGGTTTAAGCTTTTATTTCGCTCAATTCCGAGTCCATATGACCATTTTACGGCCTCTGAAAGTTGTGCCTAAATAAATCCTACGGGATTTATTCTTAAACAAAGAAAAGTGATTAAAGTAGGATGTAAGGTTTGATGTGAGTAACTAAGGCATTTAAAGAGTAATGGTTGCATAAAGAGTATCATAAGGATTAAGGCCCTAAATGAGGAAAGATGCTTAGTTGATTTGATTTAAAGTGAACTTCACTCTAACCAATGTGAATTAGCTTTTTCGGTTTTGTTTTTCGCGACGAAATTTATTATCGATATTGTAATCGATGAGTCGATAATTCATTCGATGTTTTTATATATGTAATTAAGGTTTAATTAAAAATGATCACGAATTATTGTGACCAATTAGTTAGAAGAAAAATATAATCCTATTGTCGATGTTCTAATTGAGCGAAATGTTATTATTTTGTATGATTTTAGGAATTTAATTTACGTATTAAAACGGGGTGTTACAATCCTCCCCGCTTAGAAAAGTTCCGTCCTCGAAACTTAGGATTATCTGGATGAAATAATATATTTGAAAAATGAATAAAAGGGGTGAAACAGGCAATGTGGAAAATTTGAGTACCAAGGGTTTCGGTTCGAGGTTTACTCCATTTTATTTAATTCTTATTCATAAACTTAATATATTATGGTTAAAAATTATTTAGTTATACTTTTAATTTAGTTATGAAGGTTGTAAAACTTATATTTTAAAAATATAGAATGTACAAAAATATTGGTTACAAATTTTATTACGGTCTCATAAATTTTCAAACAGTTTGTTTGTTTTAATGAAGACATTTCAATACAATTATGTTTATTCCAGTTATAATGGTTTCAAATATAAGTGCAAATTTATAAAGTTCAATAAAACTAATTGAATAAAAGTTTTAGTTTGACAAGTATTTTAAACGTGAAAGTATAATACAGATTGATATAAAGTCAAGAATCTGAAATCAGAAATATTTGAGAAAGTTTATTTGAACGAAATTTTTCAGCCACGTGTTACAAATTAAGGAACAAAAATAGAATTATATAAATTTAAAATTTAAAATTTATCTAAAAATAATTATTTATATTAAATTAACACGAAGTGTTACTAATAATAACACTAATAATAATAATAATAATAATAATAATAATAATAATAATAATAATAATAATAATAATAATAATAATAATAATAATAATAATAATAATAATAATAATAATAATAATAATAATAATAAAAATAATAATAATAATAATAATAATAATAATAATAATAATAATAATAATAATAATAATAATAATAATAATAATTATAATAATAATTATATAAATAATAATAATAATTATAATAATAATTATAATAATAGTTATAATAACAATAATAATAATAATAAAAATAACAATAATAATAATAATAATAATAATAATAATAATAATAATAATAATAATAATAATAATAATAATAATAATAATAATAATAATAATAATAATAATAATAATAACAATAATAATAATAATAATAATAATAATAATAATAATAATAATAATAATAATAATAATAATAATAATAATAATAATAATAATAATAATAATAATAATAATAATAATAATAATAATAATAATAATAATAATAATAATAATAATAATAATAATAATAATAATAATAATAATAATAATAATAATAATAATAATAATAATAATAATAATAATAATAATAATAATAATAATAATAATAATAATAATAATAATAATAATAATAATAATAATAATAATAATAATAATAATAATAATAATAATAATAATAATAATAATAATAATAATAATAATAATAATAATAATAATAATAATAATAATAATAATAATAATAATAATAATAATAATAATAATAATAATAATAATAATAATAATAATAATAATAATAATAATAATAATAATAATAATAATAATAATAATAATAATAATAATAATAATAATAATAATAATAATAATAATAATAATAATAATAATAATAATAATAATAATAATAATAATAATAATAATAATAATAATAATAAGTACTTAAAACTAGGAAAAATAAATCAGTTTCAATGTATCTTAAGTCATTTCAAACGTACATAAGTAACAGAACAATACAACATGAAATAGCGATTTGTTACTTATATGGTGGCATGGAACACAAGTGTATACCCTAACACGAGAAAAATGAAGTAACTCAGAAAATGATTAACCACAAACATTGTAAGTTGTAACTGCCATATTAGCATGTCCATGCACGTTTTACTACCTTATCAGTCTCTTGCTTTTTCCACTATAAATTGCAACTTCTTGAGTTAACATCTTCCTCACCATTCTATTCTCTTTTCCTTTTTTTATTCACATCAACGTATACTTTTTCTCTACTCCAATCAACATTATTTCGAATGACGACATCGATTTCACTTCTTATTACCGTAATTATTTTGGTATGATTTTTATTTGCGTTTTTCTCAATTACTCTTATGTTTAAACCTTTTTTGTGTAAAGTTAGAATTAATGATTAAACTTGTCACCCTGTTTTAACGATTATTTGTCTTGTTAGTTATCCTCAATCTTTATTATACTAAACCACCGTTATTATCGCTGACATCATCAATGCCACATGTCACGATTCTGTGCGATTTTTTCCCGCCAAAACGTCATGCTTACATCATCCATTTTATTATATAGATTATTAAGTCTAGATTCATTAATTATCTATAATTACATTACTCAATAATTATGTTCACGTTAATATTATGCATAAAATAATAAAATCTTAGCTTTTAACAATATATTTATCCTATATTCGTTATTTTTTATTTTAATATTTTAATTTTCATTTAATTCTATATTAGAAATGAAAACTAAATACTTAATATATTATTTTGCTATAACACTACATTTAATTTCAAATATGTATATTTAGTATTTATTTTAGCTTTGTCAAGAAAATATTTATCCTAAACTAAATATCTGCTTATTTTAATATTTTTTAACTTTTCATTCTATATTTTCTAATCAAAAATTAATGTTTTACTGAAATTTTGTACATATAAAGTCTTAGAAAATAAAATATATGCACTTTATATATGTTTGTATTTAGAATCTATGTTTGTTCGTCACTAAATGTACACTTGAATATCATACAAATTAACAATTTTATTATTTTTCAATTGATTTATTACCTATAATTTTATTAATTAAAACCAATAATATCTATAATTACCGTGCATTGATGCACGGGATCTAAACTAGATTCTAATTATAAAAGAAAAAAGATATTTTAAATATCTGCTAATTATTTTTAGTTTTTTCTTCATAAACAATCGCTATTTTGTATTGTAAACTAGGTTCAAACGATAATAACCTAGTTACGAACGATACAAACTTAATTCGTTCACATGACCTTCGATTAGAAATAAATCACATGGAGAAATACATACCTTGGTCCGACATGATTACAAGCAGAAAGACGGCGACGAAATTCCTAAGAATCAAGGCCACCACGGCCGACGCAGAGGCAAAGTGGTGGTGGACGGCCGTATGTGGTGATGAGTGAGGTGAAACTTGGTTTTTCCTCTCTTTTCCCTTAAACCCTTAATTTGTGTTTTTACAATTATGTATGAGCTAATGACGGTTTAGCACATTAATAAGGGCGAGAGGAGGACCGGGCTTCTTAACCTAATTAATTTAATTCCATTCACAACAATTAAATTAATCAAGCTACTCCCAATCTAAAAGCCCAACTATTATATTTAGCTAATTATCGCATTAACTTAAGATTAGCTATATGTCCAAAATAACGTAATAATAATTAAATACAATGCCGTATAAAATTATTCTTACATTCTCCCACTTGGACCATAGGTACATCTTCTTACTGTTATATGCAGGTAAACATAAGTTTGCAAAGGGCGCTAAATTAACTTAATGGCTTTATCTTAATTACCTCGAGAGTCTTGAAACAACAATAGAGTAATGGCGGTTCCACATTATCTACTCAACATGGTTCCTTCCATCTACTATCAATCTTTGTCCCCATGACAAACGATCCGTGATAGAGGAGTAAGCATAATGGTCCCTTTAATGTCTCTAGGAAAAGACTATTTCTGTTTTCAACCACCAATCATGTGTACACATAAAACAATAATGTGAAACAGAATAATTGAATATTCATAACATAAGGTTGATCAAAGCACAAAGATCTTTCAAAACACTAGCAATCCACATAACATAATACTAAGTGCTATTCTCAAGACCCATAAGGCTAGCATGCATCAATAATGTCTTGGGTGATAGCCCTTGGTGAGTGGACCTGCAATGTTAGCACTCGCCGAAATGTGCTCCACAGATACTGTTCTCTTCCGAACTTCCTCTTTAACTGATAGGTATTTCATCTCCATGTGTTTTATACCCTTAGAATACCTATCGTTCTTCAAAAAGAACACGGCCGCAAAGATTGTCACGTAAGATTTTCGGTTCTTGCGATCGAGCTCAACGCTCAACCCCAAATTAAGTTCCGTAACCATAATCCTTAATTTGTAGCCTCAAAGCACGCTACAAACTCGGCCTCCATAGTGGATAATGCAATAATAGTTTGCTTAGCACTTTTCCAGGAGATGGCTCCTCCCGCTAAGACAAACACGTAACCTGAGGTGCTCTTTCGGCTATCCTCGCATCCACCAAAATCTGAATCAGTGCAAATAATCACTCAAGCCGATCAATGCCTATAAGTGAGCATGTGACTCTTCGTCCCTTGTATACCTTAACAGCTTTTTCGCAGCCTTCCAGTCATCCATACCAGGGTTGCTTTGATTGCACCCAACACACCTATCGCAAACCGATGTCCGCTCGTACATGACTTGGGCATACATAAGGCTTCCAACTATCAAGCGTAAGGGATATCTTGTATTCTCTTCACGCTCCTCATCGATTTGGGACATTGCTTCAAGTTGCTTATCGCCTTCCGAATAGGAACTATACCGGAATTGCATCCAAATACATCGAATCTCTCTAGTACCTTTGAGATATATGCTTTCTGAGATAGACCTAATGTCCTCTGTGACCTGTCACGGGATAATTCTATCCCTATCACATAGGACGCCTCACCCATATCTTTCATCTCAAAGTTACTTGATAAGAAACTCTTGGTCTCCTTAAGTAAGCTCAGAACACTGCTGGCGATCAAAATATCGTCAACATATAGGACTAAAAAAGCAAACTTACTCCCACTGACCTTCAAGTATATACATTGATCAACAATGTTTTCCGTAAAACCGAAGGCAGTTATGGTATCATGAAACTTAATATACCATTGCCGAGAGGCTTGCATGAGTCCATATATTGACTTCTTTAATAAACAGACTAGGTCCCCTTTTACCGTCTTCAACAAAACCTTCAGGTTGAGACATGTAGACTTCTTCCTCTAAACTTCCATTCAGAAATGCCGTTTTCACATCCATTTGATGTAGCTCTAGATTAAAATGAGCTACTAACGCCAAAATGATCCTTAATGAATCCTTCTTCGAAACTGGAGAGAAGGTTTCATTGTAATCGATGCCTTCTTTCTGGTCGAAACCTTTGGCTACAAGGCGGGCTTTACGTCGCTCTATTTGGCCAAGGGAGTCGCGCTTGGTCTTAAAGACCCATTTACTGCCGACTGCCTTATGCCCTTTAGGTAGAGCAACTAATTCCCATACTTTATTTGTAGTCATAGATTTCAATTCCTCATGCATGGCATCAATCCATTTATCAGAATCATTGCCTTTTACGGCTTGTGAAAACGTCAGTGGATCTTTATCCAATCCTATGTCAAACTCATGCTGTAGCATATAAACCTCATAGTCATCTGAGATAGCCGACCTACGAGGTCTTGTGGACCTCCATACAGGAGCCTCAACTATAGGTGTATCTGCCACTTCAATGACTTCAGGCATGGCAGGAGTCACATTGATGGGTTGAGGTTCATCATCCTTATATTGTTCCCTTGCATCGACATCGTCGATTAGAACGCCATGATTAAAGATTAGAGGTACAGAAATGGGAACCGAAGTTTCCTCTCTAATCTCATTGATGATGACCTCATCAATTCTCCCACTGACTTCGCCATCCTCTAGGATTTGGTATTTCCAGTCTTTACTATTCTGGTGCTGTGGTTAGGACAGTAAAACTTATACCCCTTTGATTTAGAAGCATACCCGATAAAAAACCCACTAATGGTTTTAGAATCAAGTTTCTTCTCCTAAGGATTGTAGATGCGTGCTTCTGCGGGGCAACCCCAAAAGTGTAAATGTCTCAAACTCGGTTTCCATCCTTTCCACAGTTCAAATGGTGTCTTTGAAACTGCCTTACTAGGAACCCTGCATGACATACACCGCAAATAAGTGCGTGCATCCACAATGATCTGGGTAAGTTTGTCATACTCATCATTGCCCTTACAGCCTCTAATAGGGTTCTGTTACGTCTTTCAGCGACACCGTTCATCCAGGGTGAACCTGGCATTGTGTACTGAGCGACAATACCCAAGCTTTCTAGAAGTTTAGCAAATGGACCAGGATGTTGTCCTGATTCATCATATCTACCATAAAATTCTCCACCTCTGTCAGATCTGATGATTTTCACTTTCTTTCCAAGTTGCCGCTCAACCTCCTTAATGTAAATCTCTACGGCATTTACTGATTGAGACTTTTCATGCAACTAGTAAATGTAGCAATACCGTGAATAATCATCTATAAAGGTGATGAAATATTTCTCTCCAGAAAAGGAGGGAACATCAAATGGACCACATATGTCTGTATGAATGATCTCTAAAAGAGCAGTGCTCCTTGTGGCGCCCCTTTTAGTGTGTTTGGTTTGCTTGCCTTTAATGCATTCCACACATGTCCCAAAATCAGTAAAATCAAGAGAAGGAAGAATGTTGTCTTTTACTAACAACATCATTCTTTCCCTCGAAATATGGGCCAACCTTTTATGCCACAAGAACGCTGAGTTCTCATTCGACCTTACACGTTTCACACCAACAATACTATTATCTTTAAATAAACTGAAAGAACCGTTTCCAAAAGTCACTGAAAACCAATACTGTCCAGTTTAGACAATGAAATTAAATTACGAGACATTGATGGAACAAAATTGTATCCTCTTAAAGTAATTTAAATCCACCACTTAATTCCAAACTGAAACATCCTATATCTTTAATGGATGCTTCAGACTTGTTTCCCATGAGTAGGTTCCTTTCATTTTCTCTTATGGTTCGGGTCGAACTTAAGCCCTGTAATGAGTTAGAAACGTGTACATTAGAACCAGAGTCTTATTGCCTAATGGACCTGGCATACTGGATGAGCTTGACTTACTGCTCGTCCAGTCTTTCTTTTTGGACTGTCCCTTTCCCTTAGAGCCCTCACCTTTATGCACAAAGTGCGCTTGAGGTATGTTATGCCCTTGAGCATTACTTAGGCGCGTGGTTTCCTGAACAAGCTTATTAGCAAGTTCATCCACTGTCCATGTCTCCTTTATAGCATTGTAGCTGACATGGAATGCCTCAAACTCTTTAGGAAGTCCCTCAAAGTAAGATGAAATGCTTTAATATGGGATCTTCAACTTTCAGTCCCAACTTGAACAATTTAGTGGCTAAGCTTTGCATATGCATTATATGCTTAGTCATGTCCATTTTCTTTTCATCGTACTTACAATGAGACAGTTCAGAGAGAAGTTTGTCAATTAATGCCTTGTCAGAAGGCTCGAACTTCTCCTTAAGTTTTGCAAGATATTTCTTAGTTGTGTCACATTCAGTCTCTGTAATTGAGTTCTTAATGTCCACAGTAGTGACTAGACGTAGAAAAGAAAGACAGTTACCATCCTTGTCTTTCCAATCCTTATACGCCTTAAGGCATCGCCAAGGCCCTTCTCATCGGACTTAGGCACAAAGAGATCAGTCCTCCTTCAAACAATCGCTGAACTTAACATGGACATAGAGAAAGTTACAATCTCAATCCATTCAGCGTAGTTTGATCCAGTAAGTAGAGGAACAGTCGAGAGACAATAAAAATAGCAGCTTATTTTGAGCAACTTCATAGTTGGAAAACATGCTCAACCATTAGTCTTTGAGTAAACACACAATTAGCAATAATGAATAAGACTTGTGCAATAATTGAGAAACCTAATAATTTAATTAAACCAAGTACGGCATCTGTGGATAACCTATACCAGTCTAATCTCAATTAATTAAGTGTTCTACACTTTTATGGATAAGTCACTAATATACGCCGGTCCACCTGCGGGTAAGACCTAAGGGCTAGTAATTTATCCTCAATACTTGCTTATTCTGACCTTCACTGTCTTAATTGAGTCCACTGTGGTGTAACTCAAGCTTAATGTGAATGTCTGAGGCTTATTTAAACTTTAATGAAATCAAAGAACATGAGATGGTCCACTGCGGTGTAACTCAACTCAACTTAATAATGATTTCACTCATTCATAGTGTAATAATTCTTACTGAAATTTCAATCTCTTATGAATGGAAGCGACTGTGTGTGCAACCAAACAAACTTACTGAGATATTTCAAACAATTATATCGACTATAAAAGAGCGCAGCGGAAGTATACGGGAAAGCCCCACAGAAAACCCCAAATGATTCCTTGAGAAGAAATCAACATATAATATCGATCCCAAAAGAATTAATTAAGCAATTCATTAATTTAGGGCATACGATTCAACTTAATCCGATAAAATTATATACGGAGTACTAAAGACAAAAGTAAAAACAAGACTACAAAAAGCAATAACTAATCATCATCCCCATCATTATACGGCCATTACCATAAAAACTCCTTGAACAAATTCCATGAACCAAAAAGGAGACAAAGGCATCATCATCATCATTACATCATCATAACCAAACCATTATCATTATAATTTCCATAAACAACAACAACAAAGCACGGCTTCACCAACTCAAGGCCATTAAAGTTCACCATCAATACAGGGCCATTATCACTTCAACAATACACGGCTAAAAAAAAAAAATTTCAGCCAAACCAAAAACCCGACCATAAACACAGCCAAAACAGGCCCAAATTATCGACCAAAATCGACCCAGAAAACCGACAATAACAGACCCAAAAACGGCCAAAAACTGACCCAAAACTCCGACCAGATTCCGACCAAAAACAGAGTCAAAAAAACGACCCAAAACAGAGTCAAAACATCGACCCAAAATCTGACCCAAAACGAGTCCGATAATCATAAACGAGTCCGATAATCATGGATAAGTTTCTAATCACAACAAGTCTCTGATACCACATGTAAACTAGGTTCAAACGATAATAACCTAGTTACGAACGATACAAACTTAATTCGTTCACAGGACCTTCGATTAGAAACAAATCACATGGAGAAATACATACCTTGGTCCGACATGATTACAAGCAGAAAGACGGCGACGAAATTCCGGCAACGGCGGTCACCGGCGGTCGACGTGAGAGGCAGTGGTGGTGGACGGCCGTATGTGGTGATGAGTGAGGTGAAACTTGGTTTCTCCTCTCTTTTCCTTTAAACCCTTAATTTGTGTTTTTACAATTATGTATGAGCTAATGACGGTTTAGCACATTAATAAGGGCGAGAGGAGGACCGGGCTTCTTAACCTAATTAATTTAATCGGTCCGTCAACAATTAAATTAACTGGGCTACTCCCACTGAAAAGACCAACTATTATATTTAGCTAATTATCGCATTAACTTAAGATTAGCTATATGTCCAAAATAACGTAATAATAATTAAATACAATGCCGTATAAAATTATTCTTACATGTTTGACATACGGAGTACTCCATATAATTTTAGTTCAACTAAATTAAAAAAAAAAAAGGTTACTATTGACAACAACTCTAAAACATCATATACTACATACTTGGCGTTTTGATTTTTTTTTTTATTTTTTTATTTTTTTTTTCGTTATTGTGGAGAAAGATAATGTTGAAACGTGGACATTTTTGATGACTACAGCTTGCATGGATGTCAACGCCTAACGTAGCAGAATATCCAGGTGAATTATATTGGAAACTGAAGTTGGGTAATGACACAGTTATGCCCAAAATTGTCAAGGATGCACTCATAGGTAATTAGTACCCATATAGTGTCCATTTTAACGAGTAACACTCACATATTATTAAATTGCAACAATTAATAGAAATAATTTTCACTAACATCTATCTTCCAAAAATAATCCTAACTCAAAATAATTCGAGAATAAAATAATCTCGACTATTGAAAAAGTACTCCAATGATATATTTTTGCCAATTTTTACAGGCTCTAATAATATGTGAACATGAAACTGAAATTGGTTTTAATTTTATTTAGATTATGAGTAAAGAAAAGTTTAAACAGTTTCTCTCTTTTATCAGTTAGAGCTAGTTAAAATTTGTCAAAGTATATATATTATTGAAATTGTTTATTTCATTAATTGTGATTATTCTTGTTTTATTTTGAATTGAGATTATTTTTGAAAAATTAATGTTATTTAAAACTAATCCTGTAATTATTCCTACTAAACTAAGGGTATTGATTTTTCATATACGAATTTTATTCAAGTTATACACATTTTTATTTTTTTTTACTCCAAAAATATACAGAATTCTCTCTTGTTTAGTTTGGCTGCAAGTTTGTCTTTTAATTTTTTTTTTTCAATTTCTATTTTTTTTTTTCAATTTCTATTTTTTTTTCTTAATTGTTTTTGTTTCTTATTTCTTGAATTCTTTTTATTATGTTTCATATTTTATTTTATTTTATTTTTTAAACTTTTTGTATTCAATTTATTTTAATAAAATTTTATGTTTAATTATTTTTTGATTTTAACTTAAATGATTTTTAAGGTTACCATTAAGTACTAGCCAAATTAAAATAAATTGATAAAAAAAATTGAAAAAAATAAAATAAAACATACAACTTAATAAAAAGAATCCAAAAAATAAAAAAGGAACAAAAACAATTAAGAAAAAAATATATATTGAAATTGAATTTAAAAAAAAAAACACAAAAAAAAAACCAGCAGCCACGTTAAATAAAAAAAAAAAAAAAAAAAAAACCCTAAACTTGCAGCCACCCTACAAGCCCCAACGCCGGCCGCCACACCACCGGCTACCACTGGCTGCGACACCTCCGGCCACCGCCGGACCACCGTCAACCCATAAACATCTCACTCACCCCGTGCCCACCTTCTACCACCAACAAATTAAACAACCACAAACTAATACAAACCACTAGAAACCACCCACCACTAACCCTAAATTGGCCGCCCCCACCCCACCTACACTGCCACGACTGACTCCACGGTGGGGCGCCCATACCAAAGACCAAGCACACTTGTCGCGATAATCACCCCTTCACAAACCCCAATTATAGATTATACTTAAATTTATTAAAAATTAATAAAATTCAATGATTTAAATACAAAATTGAAATTAAAAAACGATTATTACTTCAATGAATTTATTATCGGAGTTCATGATTTTAAAGTTAGAAAATTGAATAAATTTAATGTAAGATTAGTTAGAAAATTAGAAAGAGAGAATTTCGTATATTCTTGGAGTAAAAAAGAGTAGGGTGGAAAAAATAATGGAAAAAGTATATAACTTGAACAAAATCCGTATATAAAAAATCAATTACGTAAAATAAATATCTTATGCCTACATTTTGGTACTTCATCTCTACAAAATAGAAAAGTTGTAAAACAGTTAATTACTTTATATGAAAATTAAAATAATTAGGAAGAGTCTACATTTATGCTTTGTTTTATTATAAATCTATCATTTACTCTAATCCTAATATATTAAAACAATACAGAATTTATACACATGTCAACACCATGTTTAACCAAAAGAAAATCAACCCTCCAACTCCCAAATACATCAAATTATCACAATTTCTAATTTAAAATATTAACGTAATTAAAGTAACATACACATCTATATTATCATACTATAGGAATGCCATAAAATATCCTATTGAACACGTGGCAGTAGATGAAGCTATTAACATCCTGCCGAAGTGTTTTGTACTACTAACCTAATTAATCTTTGCATTAGAATTGGAATACGGAGTATGATATAGAAATAAAATGCAATATCCTGTATCTTAAGTTTGGAAACATTCATGGTTGATTTTGTTGACTTTTTTTTTTCTTAATTTCATATGCACTAAACATCCGCCCAATCTCATATATAATATTTTTTTACTAAATATAATTATATGACCATTTTAAAAAAAAGCCTTAAAATATTAACATCTCACATAGGAGAGGCACAATATGAAAATATTTCACCATTTTTCTCATTAAATATTATAAAAATTAATTATAAATATTTTTATTCTCATGAGATGGTGTGAAAAATTTCTCATTTTTAGTTTCTTATCCTACGATCATTTGGTATACGATAGAAAAACTGAATTAATTAATTGTCATATTAAATGGTGTATATAATTAGTTAACTTCTATGTATAGATTATATCCATCATAAAAATTCCAATGTCATTTGTATTCTTTCCTCATAAAAAAAATAGTAATTTTTCTGTAAGATTGAACTCACACTAAGTTAATGTGAGACCAAGGTACAAATTGCAGTTAAAGGGGTACAAAAACATGAAACAAATCTACTAAAGTCACTAATAGGGGTACTAAAAAGATTTAGTAATAATTAATCATAATTATGACTTTAATAGAACAAAAGCTATATAATCAGGTACAAATGAGGCGATCTTACAATAATTTATTGTAACGCCTGACTTACACAAGAATTAGTGTAAAAAAATGGGTCTAATGTGAAATCGTCTTACACTCACCAAAGAATTTATCTTTTATTATAATTTTTTCTCAACCAATTAAATTAAATTATTAATCGTATCCATACAAAAAAAATGCTAAT
Source organism: Dianthus caryophyllus (assembly GCA_023091065.1). Lineage (NCBI taxonomy): Eukaryota > Viridiplantae > Streptophyta > Magnoliopsida > Caryophyllales > Caryophyllaceae > Dianthus > Dianthus caryophyllus. The sequence goes on from CM041521.1 coordinate 19,600,234, forward strand.
AAGCATACAATAATAATTTTACGCAAAACATTACCATGTATTTCACACATTTGTTTACTTTTTTATTTTGGATTCGACATAAATATATCATTTTATTTTTATAAAACTTAATTTAATCTAATTTCGGTCCAATATCATTTGATTAGAACCGATACCCTTCTAACGAATTTACCAATTTGTATGTATTCATATTATAATATAAAAAAAATCATCATAAAGGCTATACATAAAATATATAGAATAGTTTTATATGCCCGTGTGTACACGGGTGCTATACTAGTAATTTAGTAAAGAAATAAATAAATACTATTTACTTATCACACTCCTAATTCAAATTTAAATTAGGAAATAAATTCAAAATAAAAATTGTAATTAGGAAAGAAATAAGAGTTAGTAACTAATTGCGGTAATACATTCTTGCCATGGCAATTTAATAAATAAATATTTGAAATTTTGACTACAATAATAAATTAGAGTTATATGTAACTTAGTCATAAATTATATGGAGTTATATACATATACATATACATATACATATACATATACATATACATATACATATACATATACATATACATATACATATACATATATATATATATATAGATAAGATCTTTCAAGCCCTAAGTTTTGGGAAAGTCATTGAGTCCAGACATCCGCTTTGAGATTTTAACACAAAAATTTGAGATTTTAACACAAAAATTTAGAATTGCAAAATTTCAGAATATTTGAGATTATAACATTGTTAAAATCTCAAATATTTTGGAATTTTGCAGTTTCAAATTTTTGTGTTAAAATCTCAAATTTTTGTGTTAAAATCTCAAAGCGGATTCAGGACTCAATGACGTTCTCTAATAAGTTGGGCTTAAAAGATCTTATCTATATATATATATATATATATATATATATATATATATATATATATATATATATATATATATATATATATATATAGAAACAAGATCAATTAAGTTGACAAATATTGGTACGCTGGCTACGGTGGTGAAACTGTTATTAATATTTTGTGAAATCATTTGTTCTTTGTAAATGAAACTGTATTTCTCTCTTTATAAGTCCAGTATTAAATTTACAGGCTTCATTTATAAAGAACAACAGCTTCACAAACATTAATAATGCTTTCACCACCGTAGCTACTTTACCAATATTTGTCAACTTAATTGAACTTGACTCTATATATATATATATATAAAGAAACAAGATCAATTAAGTTGACAAATATTGGTAGGCACACTACGCTGGCGAAACTGTTATTAATGTTTTGTGAAACTGTTGTTCTTTGTAAATGAAACTGTATTTCTCTCTTTATTAGTCTGGTATTAAATTTACAGTTTCATTTACAAAGAACAACAGTTTCACAAAACATTAATAACAGTTTCACCACCGTAGCCAGCTTACCAATATTTGTCAACTTAATTGAACTTGACTCTATATATATATATATATATATATATATATATATATATATATATATCTATATATATATACATACATACATACATACATACATACATACATACATACATATATATATATATAGAGGCAGGATCTGGTGCGAACTAAGTAATAATACGAACCGTACGAACTCCTCTTACGACCACATACACTCAACCTCAGACTCAAATTAAAACCCCCCAATTTATCAAACCTCCTAACACAACCCTAAACTCTGACAACCACCACCCCCTACTCGGTCGCCGGCCATCTTACGTCGACCACCAAGGACGACAGCCACCGAACACATTCATCGGAGATCCTGTTGTTGTCGCCGACGACACCATCCATGGCGGGCAGACCACCGTTATCCATCATTCATGGTGGCCGCCCTGAGCCTCGCCGGATATCATCGATGCCACCACTTTCTGAGCCTCGCCGGAAAAACTCAACGCTTTTTATCGCCTCAAGCCTCGCCGGAGCCGACCACTCCAACCGGAGTTCAGTCGGAGTCGATACCCCTTATTTTTCCCTTGCTTCTCATTTGTTCCATCTCCGTCCACCGAATTTGACGTCGGAGTCGCCTAGGTTGGAATTGGCCTCCCCAAAGAAGTCGCACTTTCTCCTCCCTCTTTCTCGTATTCTGATTTGCCCCTTCGTTCTCCCACTCACTAACCCGTCCAACTAATATTGGGTTAGATACATAAATCAATTTTGTGTATGTGGAGTACCATCTTGTGTATGTGGAGCACATTTCACAAAAAATGCATTTTTTCCAGTTATGTCATTGATTGCTCCAAAAAATTACTCGTATTTAGTTGTGCTTTGTGTCAATTTTTATTATCAAAAACTCTGTAACAAATATATATCTTAGCTTGTCTTTTTGCCATAAGTAGAGTAAGTAATACGTGGAGTCAATCAACTCATTTAAAATGAATGAGTCCCTAATTTCTGTGATTGAATTTCATTTTAGTATCCCGTTGAATATGTTGTTGTGTTACAGCATACATTTTACTCCATGAGATAGGAGGAAATCATAGTCTTTGTAAGGTTTTATTTCTACCTGACATATTTTCAATCTTTTTCATGTATCTATGCAGGTTATGGATTTTCAGCGTAGTGAATTTCTGAAGGTGAAGGTAACTAGCGTTGGGTTGTCATCCTGTCAGTTTACGACTTCCAGTCATTTTATTTGTTACTTGTTCCGTCTACTTACTTTCTAGGAAGGGTTATCAATGAGTGTGAAAATAGGAAAAACAAATCGTATTTCCTTCCATCTTTTACATCATATTTGTTTAATCGCCCACATCTTTGCCATCGAGTGCTAGTTAAGCTATAAAACTTGTCTGTTAATTGGTACGGGCAAACTTTGGAGAAATAAAAATATTAATCTACTATGTGTTCTATTATACTGTTTTTCCCCCCCTTTTTTCTAAGGACTGTCTAGCCTCATTGTGATGATTGTGAATTTTTATCTGCCTTTCCCAATTCATTACTACCAATATGGCTTATAGCTTCTAGAAGGTCAATGCATCCACATTTTAGGCAACATTTGGTGTGAATTCAATCATATTGTTACAGAATATATTGAAACATCTTGTTTATGCTTGTTTCTGATTCCATGTGTTTTTGAAACATAGTTAAAAGATAAATTTCTTATTGATAATTCCATTTCTTCATTTATTACGAACCTATATGCTTGCTCAACAGAGTCATAACCGGGATGGGATTGAGTGTCGAATTATAAGGTTTTGGCTAGGAGAGGAGGAAGTGAGGAACTACTGCTTCAATTCTTCAAGAGCTTCTATCAAAGTTGACTATGGAAAGACCAACCTCGTTCGAGGGAAAGGACCGTGTACCCGGTTAAAAGGATTCGAAATGTAGCTACACTTTTGACACAACTTCTTAGGTATGTTCTTATGTTCAACGTATAATGTTTTTGGCTTTAGTTACACGATTTTTACCCCTAGTTACAGTAATTTTGCCAAAGCACTTGCAGGAGAAATTACATTATTTACCTTAAAACTAAAGGCAAAATTGATATTTCCTCTTGTTGCTGTAAGAATCTTATTTTCCTCATTTTGAAAGTAGAGGGGAAATTCCTGTAACTAGAGGGAAAATTCATGTAACTAGAGGGAAAATAACTGTAACTAGAGGGAAAATTCATGTAACTAGAGGGGAAATTCATGTAACTTGAAGGGAAGTGCATTCATTAGAGTGGAAATTCATGTAACTAGAACAAAATAAAGTGTAACTAGAAAATGTGATGCTTATTTCAACATACTACAAGGGAAAAGTGATGCTTGACTCATAATAAGTGTAACCACAAAGGGAAAAACAATGTAACTAGGACGAAATTCATGTAACTAGAGGGAAAATAACTTAAACTAGAGGGGAAATTCATGTAACTAGAGGGAAAATTACTGTAACTAGAGGGGAAATTCATGTAACTAGAGGGAAAATAACTGTAACTAGAGGGAAAATAACTGTAACTAGAGGGGAAATTCATGTAACTAGAGGGGAAATTACTGTTACTAGAGTGAAAATTCATGTAACTAGAACAAAATAAAGTGTAACTAGAAAATGTGATGTTTATTTCAACATACTACAAGAGAAAAGTGATGCTTGACTCATAATAAGTGTAACCACAAAGGGAAAAACAATGTAACTAGGACGAAATTCATGTAACTAGAGGGAAAATAACTGAAACTAGAGGGGAAATTCATGTAACTAGAGGGAAAATTACTGTAACTAGAGGGGAAATTCATGTAACTAGAGGGAAAATAACTGTAACTAGAGGGGAAATTCATGTAACTAGAGGGGAAATTACTGTTACTAGAGTGGAAATTCATGTAACTAGAACAAAATAAAGTGTAACTAGAAAATGTGATGCTTATTTCAACATACTACAAGGGAAAAGTGATGCTTGACTCATAATAAGTGTAACCACAAAGGGAAAAACAATGTAACTAGGACGAAATTCATGTAACTAGAGGGAAAATAACTGAAACTAGAGGGGAAATTCATGTAACTAGAGGGAAAATTACTGTAACTAGAGGGGAAATTCATGTAACTAGAGGGAAAATAACTGTAACTAGAGGGGAAATTCATGTAACTAGAGGGGAAATTACTGTTAATAGAGTGGAAATTCATGTAACTAGAACAAAATAAAGTGTAACTAGAAAATGTGATGCTTATTTCAACATACTACAAGGGAAAAGTGATGCTTCACTCATAATAAGTGTAACCACAAAGGGAAAAACAATGTAACTACAACAAAATAAAGTGTAACTAGAAAATGGGATGCTTATTTCAACATACTACAAGGGAAAAGTGATGCTTGACTCATAATAAGTGTAATCACAAAGGGAAAAACAATGTAACTAGGACGATAAAACTTGTAGCTACACTCATAACAAGCGTAACCACAAAGGGGAAACAATTCATAATTACTAGAGGGAAAATAACTGAAATTAGAGGGGAAATTCATGTAACTAGAGGGGAAATTTGTAACAACCTGGTTTTTCGTGACTTTAATTAAACTAAGGCGGAAAATTAATTAAGTCTATATATTACAAACCAGCTGTTATCGTCTTACAAACTCAGTATAAATAATACGAGTTTAGAGATAGAACAGAGTGTTTAGGTTACAAATTCTCTCAAAAGCATACAAAATAAACAAGGTAAACTCTCCCAAAGATTCAATAAGCGTTGGTCTCGGTATTTTGCATTTAACATCTCATCATTTTCCTCAAGACACTCTTTCGACACATGCAATTCTAAAGCAATATGCAGTATAAATAATGAATAATAAATGAGTGAAAACAATTAGCAAGTAGACAGGTAAAGCACATAAAGAAATCAAGATTATTCAGACATGAGTATAAATCCAATCACATATTGTACAACACTCTCAAATAATCATTCTCAGCAGTCGTATTCCAACACTCATAAACTCAAGTCATCAAACAATAATCAATCAAACAAGACGAGGAAATACATTCAACATGTGATAACAAATGAATCTTCGTTAGTAAGGCGGAATCATGCAGACCTCATAAGCATCCGCGCAATAGTAATAGCCGAGGCCAACATACCTTGGACATGGCTGACAGGCTAGAGATATCTAAGGTAATAAGGACGATTCAATCCCTTGTCTAATGTATGCATACACCACTATAGATAGGATCGTAGCATACTCGCCCATCGAGTAAGTAGTCACCTAATAATACGACTATTACCAGAGACGGGTACCCCCGGATGGGGCTGGCTTTTCCAATTACCATATATGGGCCCACGGAAATATCAATGATGCCCTATCCCTAGGGTTGTATATACCGTGCCAAATAACAATCTTAAATCGTTAAATCGCCTTGGGCAACTCTAGGAGGGAGCCCAAGTCCCCATATACAGCTACCTCGTTAACTTCGAAAATCAAGAGTCGCAACATGGCGAACAATCCAAGTATTTTATTCAAGTAATTTATTTCCTCAAATTCTTATTTTTCTCGCTCATTCAAAAATAGGTGACAATTCTGTAACTTAATAATATCGTCGAACTTTGTATAATGAAATTTTAGTTCTAGCAGTTCTTCAGGTAAACAAAACACATAGGAAGACCTAATGATTTATTTTGAGTCCGTTCGTAAATTTTAAATATTTTCACTATTCATTATTTTACTATTCTATAACAACCTGGTTTTTAGTCGACTTTAATTACTAAGGCGGAAATTAATTAAGTCTTAAACCAGCGTTATTAATTATACGAATAACCCAAATATTACATCATCGTTTAAGAGTTGAAATGAACAACTCAAAATACGGAAGTTAAAAGAGTAAAGTGTTATATATTACAAATCTCTCAAAAACGATTAAAAGTAAAGCATAAAAGCATTGCATGGCCCCGTCCAAAATTCAGCTTCCGGTCCATGATTATCCTGCACAATAAACTGTTGGGGGGATGCCCGCTGAGCGGACAGTGACTAGCTATGCTCATACTTACCCTCGATTTCAATTACTTTGGTTTAATATTATCGCTTTATAAACATAACATTATGATAAAAACATAAACATGCTTAATACAATTAGTATGTAAAGACATATATGTCATAATAAGCATGCGGTTAAAGCGATAAATCATATAAGCATGATATTCAGTTATGAAAGCAAATAACATATAATATCATAGCCATAGTATCACAACATATCAGCAAGATTACAAAGCGATATCAGATCGCATACATACATACGTATCGTGTTATTCTCATCATGCAGACTCGATTCACTTCAGAAACTTGTGGTCTTTAATTTTCGAAGATGGTACTCACTCGTTCTCATTTAATCAAACAACACACAACACATATCGCTACGAGCCCGACCACCGAGTAGGCCTTTGTACTCGATCGATTGCATCTCACTTCCATAGTGCGTAGGCTTACTCGACTCGTAAACCACGCAGAATACTATAGTACTTGCATCTCATCTTCTAGTGTTGAAATGATTCGAACTTCAGGATACAATCTCGTCAAGTAATCTTTACGCAGGTAAGAACGAATGCTAGTGTCGCGCCCACTAAGAACGAAACACGGCAAGGAGACGTAACCGGTGAGATGACAATCGCAATAAGGTCACGGTGGCCCCGATAACTTTAGCGAAATAGGGGAATAAAACCCTAGTCTAGTATGCATACACTAATATCCAATTTAAGAGTAGGCTATGCTATTCATAGAGCACCTTAACTCGGGATAAACGACTATTTCCTAAACCACGACCCACTAAGAGTTGAATTTTTCATTATCTTATGCGGAGCAGGCTATACGACTTAAGGCGTAACGGCATGGGCGGATGCACAAAGCATAATATCAGCTATACCACACTATTCGGGATGACAATCGCAATAAGGCCGAGATAGTGGCGTCCGCTACAAGACTATCTTAACCCCACTTCACTCACGATTGACGTTTTCATATCTGAGGCCCAAGCTTGACCTTTTATTTAACTTACTCAATATTCATTATTTATTTGGTATTACATATCACATGGTACTAGACTCTCCTAGTCTCAGCGTCAAACGTTTTATTTGAATGGTAGGTTCCATATGATCACATAACACGTTCGTTTATTATTTGAAGTGTTGTTAATTATTAACGTTTTCAAGTTTCTAAATTGAAACATCTATTAGTATGTCCAATTTTATTTATGTGTTTTTCAAACACTTTAGGTCATTTTCTTCTTCATTTTAAATTTTCTATACTTAGTAAAATTTTCAATTATTTTCAGTATTTCACTATTCACTTTTCACTATTCATCGTATTTTACTATTCATCGTATTTACTATTCATTGTATTTACTATTCATTGTATTTACTATTCATCGTATTTTATACGTATTTTTATACTTATACTTATTATTATTTTTTTTATACTTAAGGTATTTTAGTATAACACTAATCTTGTTTTTATTTCCTAAGTACAAATTTTTAGTTTCAAAGTCGTTAGGTTCGTTTTGTACTTAGTGATTTTTGAAAATATTCTAAAGTCTAGTTTTAAAAATGTTAAGTTCGGTTTGTATTTAGTCATTTATGAAAATATTCGAAAATCATAGTTTTAAAAACGTTAAGTTCATTTTGTATTTAGTCATTTATGAAAATATTCTAAAATTCTAGTTTTTAAAACGTTAAGTTCGGTTTATAAAAGGTGATCAATGATATTTATTTTAAAACGAGACTCAGTTAGATTTAGTCGTCTATCTATTTAAGTTAATGATAGTATCGTGGATGATTCATTTATAGTCCGTATGTCCAAATTCAATAATCCAATAGCAAAGGTAGTATCACACGATTTAATTCATTTTTATAACGGTTAACATACTTTCATCTGTTTATAATAATTCATTTATAATTAAAACGATTTATACAAAAATTCAATTCTAATTACTACTTAACTTTAGTGATTTAGTGATAATTTCATTTTGATCAAATTTGGTCCATTTTAATTAAGAATGTCGTGTGGTGTTGTATATATGTCAAAATTTATTTATTTCTTTTAATTTCTTAATTCTAACTTATTAATTAATAATTAAATTATATTAACAATAAACTAAAAAGTGATAAAAACAATTTTGACCCAAAATCAATGGAAATGCCGTGGCCAACTTAGGTGGTGTTCCAAATTTTTATTTTTCTATTTTATCGGTTTTTAGCTTAAAGTCTTTATATTTTAATTATTCTAATTATACTAAAACGATTTAAACTATAATGAAATTTACTAACAATTTCATTTATATTTATGAATAGTGTTTTTCAACACTTTAAATTTCTAACTCTTTAATCTAAATGATTTATAATGTTTAAGTTGATTTATAGTATAACAGTAACAATATATATAAACAATAACTAAACATAAACACAAATTATTAACAAACATAATATAAAACATAATCAAAATAAGCTAACATGATGAACACACATGAACATCAACATGAGTTTGCAAGAACAACAAAATAAACTTCAAGAACACTATTTTCATTTTTAACAACTTATAAATTATTTTCCTAATTTAATTTTTTTCACATGAACACATCTATTTTAACTAACTTATTCTAACATATTATTTACAAAAATTAAAAGTGAAAATTTATTAAAATAAAAGGGAAAAACCGTGATATATATACATGAACATACAATTTTTATTTTTCATTTTTAATCACTTTAAACTCATTTTTAATATTTTACATAATTTTTATATATAACTACTACTCAATTAAAACATAACTAAACATAAAAATCATATGAACATAAATTAAAAATGCTCAAAATTAAATTAACTAAACATATTAACAAATTACTACACATTAACTATTATCAATATTACTTATTTATTATCATTTTATTATACTCCACATAACATACAAACACACATATTTGATGTTTAACATATTTTAACATAATTTTCATACTCATAAATTTATAATAACAAAACAAATTAATTTACTAAGAGAATAATATAAGAAATAACTAGTCACCTTAATTAGGATGTTAAACGTCGGGGATCTAAAATAAATTTTAGATCGGATTTTTCTTCACCCATAACCCATGTTATTTACCCAAATAATCCATGTAAGTTAGCTCCTAAACCCACTAATATAACTAGTAACACTTAAGGATTTATTAGAATAATATTAAGGGTTTTTATTTTGATGGTTTTTGGAAGAAAAATAAAGAAAACAAAAGAGAGAAAATGGAGCTAAGTGGCTCGACATTTTGGAGGAGAAATGAGGTTGATTTTTGCTCTTAGAAATTATGAGAATAAGTTAGTATATTTTGGTTAAGTAATGAATTAATTAATTAAAGTTTAATTAAATGAATATTAGGGAACATCTTGTTTTTAATTGGTTGATAAAGTCTTGGTTACTATTTGGAAAAGAAAATGTCCCCTTGATATTTTTAAAAAGTTTTTACGAAATAAATCGGGTTTAAAAAGTCGGGCGTCAAAAGCGATAAAAGTTAAAGGTTGCGCGTTTGACAAATTTTCGAAATATCTCTACTTTAATATTTTAAGACTAAAATATTTTATTTATTACTTTAGAAAATTTTTAAAAGTGACGGAAATGAAAATCGTAGTATTAAAGTAGTAGTTTCGTATTTGCATGTATTTTTAATAAGAAGTATAAACTTTAAATTTTAATATAAAGAAAATAAAAGTGATGATGAAAAATATAATGGTGTAAGTAAACTTTAATTTTGTGTAAGAAAAATGGAAGAGGATAGACTTTGAATTAATTGGTCCAAAAGTCAAATTTCCGGGCTCGATTTTCATTTCTCGAAATTTTCGATTTGCGCGATCGCGAAAGGTCTCGAAGTAAAAGATATGATCTTAAAATAGTGTTTTAAAATAAAATTGGAATTAAAAATAAAACGAATTTTCAAAAGGTATTAAAAATAAAAATCGAGTTTTAATCCTTGAAATTTTGAATAAAAAGTCCTAGGTCAAAATATTTATTTTTTTGGTCGAATGTTATAGATTTAAAGATTCATATTCAAACGTCAAAAATTTAAGCAATTTAAATTAGGTGTGACTTCAAATCTCGACAATATTCAAAAGTGTTAGTTTAATAGAAAAGGAATAGTAATTAGTTATTATATAATATGATTTATTAAAAATAAATCAAAATGATTATATTTTCATTAAAAACTTGATGTTAAGTTTGCCTCTTCAAAAAAAATGGAAGAGGATAAGATGGTTTGATTTTTGATTTGCGTGTTTGAAATTGTTGACCCGAATTTCAGAGACGGAAAAAGTATAAGTGTTCATTTTTATAAAATTTTGAAATGTGTTCCTTTTTCAATTCTGAAGATAATAGGACAAACTTTATTTTTCAAAATTTTTAAATTTGTACTTAGGAAAATTTATTATTATTTGGCGAAAAAAATTCAGACGTATTTTTATTATAAGGAAAAAGGATGAATTTAATTTGAGGAATTAAATTCTTTTATCATATTGTGTTAAAATAACACGGGGTGTTACAACACTGTATTTACTATTCATCGTATTTACTATTCATCGTATTTACTATTCATCGTATTTACTATTCACCGTATTTTTATACGTATTCGTATTTTAGTATTTCGTATTTGTACGTATTTTTATACTTCGTATTTATACGTATATATTTATACGTATGAGTATTCTTATGCTTAGTATTTATTATTATATTTTTCCTTATACTTAGTATTTTATATTTTTATACAAGTCTTTATACTTAGGATATTTTTAGATATAAGAACTAAGCTTTTTATTTACTAAGTATAAAATTCTAATTTCAAAGTTGTTAAGTTCATTTTGTACTTAGTGATTTTAAATAATATTTCAAAAGTAAAACTCGGTTAAATTTAGTCATATACTTAACTAAACTTCTCTAACGGTTTCTATTTTTAGCGAGGTTGTCGTAGTTCATTTTAAATAGTCCGTATGTCCATATCCAAATTTAAGCATAGATAGTAACACTCGAGATGGTTCATTTTAATACTTGTAACGTTTATTTTAATCGGTTTCGTTGATTCATTTTATTAACGATTCATTATAACATCTAATATAATCCTAATTACAAATCAATTTTAGTGACTAAGTGAGAATTTCATTTTGACCAAAATTGACCCATTTCAAAGGGAAATGCCGTAGCCTCCTATTATATTGGCTATTAGTTTCTTTTTGTGTTTTTATTAATAATTCATTACTTTAACTAATAAAAAAAAAAATACTTAAGTGATAAAAATAAAAGTGACAAAATCATTTTAGGCCTAAAATATACAACAAAACCGTGGCCTTATACAATTGTTGTATTTTATTTTCGTTTTCTATTTTATCGGTTTTGACTTAAAGTTTTTATATGCTAAATCTTTAAATTATACTAAAGTGATTTAACTAGTTTAACATTTTCATTAACCTTTTATTTTATTTATGAATAGTGTTATTTACTCACTTTAAATTTCTAACTTTTACATTTTGATGATTTAGTCTATTTAACTTATATGACTATTATTGTAATTTTTCACTAATGACTTTAAACCAAAAATAAAATAAACTTTTAATTATTTTGAATCAAACTAATCATTTAAATGAAGAACATATTTTCCATATGAATATTTATTAGTCAAATCTTTATATGTTTATGAAATTTTCTCATATTTTTCCCACAAGTCCATTTTAACTAAACTAATCATAATATGTTATTTAGAAAAATTAAAACGAAAAATTAGTCCATAATATTTAGGTATGCCGTGTGAATGTATGTATATGTTTAAAATTTTATTTTTGATTTTTATACTTCTAATTCAACAATTAATTTATCTTATATCATTTATGTATTTAACTAGAGTGAAAAACAATATACAAACATTAATACACAAAAGTAAAATCATTTCATATCAAAAACAATAACATTACATCAAGAACACAATACTTTAATTACAATCAATTTCATAACAATTTCATTTTAAGCCCTAAACATAAACTAATTATATTTTCATGTTCATTTTATTACCAACATTTTAAGCATGCAATTTACAAAAATTAAAACGAAAAATTAAACCAAAAACAATGGGTATGCCGTGGGTATTGTATGTGTTACACAAATGTTATTTTTCGATTTTTGTCTCCTAATTTAACATGTGAAAACTAGGTGATATAAAACATCATTCATACAAATCAAAAAACAATAAAATCAAGTACGAGGCGCTTATCACATAAGTGTGCGGGAAGCACCTTGATTGGGTTAATGAAATGAAATTCCTAGCAATTATCGGGATCGATAATATGGTCGAATTGACTCAAGTCGATGCTTCCTCCTTGCTCCTCGTCTTTGGTTAGGATGGTACATAAGAATGAGAATAAGAAAGTTAGTAAATTATTTAACTAGCTAAACTATACTAACAAAACTTAAGTGTAGTATTGTTTTTTTTTTGTTTAGGTGATGTTTAAATTTTTCATTAGTTCGATTTGTATTCATGCTCATTTATAAGTTTAAGAGAGGAGGTGACTACTAAAATAATTAGTGGAGTATTAAGACAAGTGTTCTAGTGAATTTAAAAAAAACAAGAAATGAAAGTTTAAAGAAGAAAAGTTAGAGGAAGAAGATGAAGATCATCAAGGTTTACTCAAGGTTGAAGATGAAGATGAGCTTACAAATGTTCTTGGGTATGAGTTTATTAGAGAGAAAAATGGAAGACTTAGAAAGAAAAATTTGATGTTGTTGTGTTGTGTATGAACCGTATGGAGTAGTGTAGTAGTAGTGTTTGTGTTTTGCTTTTGTAATAACATGCAATGTGTGAATGCATTAGAATATGTAGTTGTATTATCATTTAATTTAAAAACAAAAGCTAATAAGTGATGATGTGATTAAGTAGGGTGGCTTGACTTAGGGTGGCTTGAATGGACTAGTTGTTAAAGCATAGACAAAGTAGGAAGAGAAGCACATGAGCATGTGGTTGCTCAAGAAAGGCCGGCCACTTTGGTCAAAGTGTGCCTCGGTTTTCGTTTTTGAAATTTTCGATTTACGCGCATGTGAAACGTCTCGAATTGAAATATATAGTCTTAATATAATGTTTAGAAGTAAGATCGAAAATAAAAATAAAAATAAAGTTCAAATTTGAAGTATATCAAAATAGTTTTAATTTAGGTGCGAGAAAAATTGTAGTGTATTGTAATTGTTGATTTTTATAAAATTTTGAATTGTATTTCCTTTTTGAATTCTAAAGATAATACAATATATTTCATTTTTCAAAAGTTTTAAATTTGGGCTTAGGAGACTTAGTATTATTTGGCGAAAAAAATTCAGTCGCATTTTTATTATATGGAAAAAAAGGATGAATTTAATTTAAGGAATTAAATTCTTTTATAATATTTTGTGATAAAACACGGGGTGTTACAAAATTACTGTAACTAGAGGGGAAATTCATGTAACTAGAGGGAAAATAACTGTAACTAGAGAGGAAATTCATGTAACTAGAGGGGAAATTACTATTACTAGAGGGGAAGTTCATGTAACTAGAGGGAAAATAACTGTAACTAGAGGGGAAATTCATGTGCCTAAATTTAAATGCTAAAATCACATTTTTTTATTCTTTAGATTTGATAGTGTTTTGAAATTAGGGGGAAACTAGATCTTCGATACAAGGATTGTCAGAGTGATCAGAAGTTCACCATCACTAGGTACTCTCCTACTGGTGTTGTATGTTCACATTGTTAAAGATCGATCTCATGTTTGATATGGTACTTGACTTGAGTCAGTTGAATTTAATTGTGCTGGAGAAGTTAAATTATTCAAACTATTCAAAACACTTATTTCATAGGTGAAAATTTTATGTAGCTGTTAGTCGCTGCCTCCGCATGCCGCTGAGGTTGTTATCCCATTATGTGCTATTGTTGCTGCTCGTTGCCTCTGATTACTATTGTTGCTCGCTGCCACTGTTCGCCGATGTTGCTTGCTCGGTGTGACGGAATTGTTGCAGATTGGTGTGGTTAGTCTTTGCCGACGCGTTGTCGCCATCTTTATCTAATGCCGATTTCATCAGCTGTTGCCTGCTTTTGTTGTCAGTCGCTGCTGCTCTCAGTCGTCGGCTGTTACTCAAAAGATGTTTTACTGTCTCTAACGTGTGTTTTTGTGTATCCAGCATATGTTATAGTGTAACAAAAAGGTCCTTCATTTGTGTTTTCTTACTGCAGGTTTGGAGTGCTACTGAAGTCACATTAAGGTCATCCTTATATGATTATTATCCTTGAAAATACTCCTTGTTAAAGATACTACCTTTTCTCAGTTTCCACGCCTAGTTTTATCTCTGCTACGACGCCTAAATGTTGCTGCCATGTTGTTTTAACGCTGTCCATCGTTGCGTTGACCCATAGTGTGCGTGTGAGTGATGTTGACAATCTGGTGGCTGCCTTTTTTTGCAGAGCTGCTGCTGCCGGTTACTCTGCTGCCGGTTATTGTGTGCTCTTTGGAATTAAGAGGTTGTATTCGAACCTCATAGCTGTGACAGATTGGTGTAGTTTAATTTGGTTTTTACTTACTATGCTCAGTATTAAGCAAAGTATAATCATGAATTTGAAGTCGGTTAGCTCAAATGGAAGAGCGTTGTGTGATGCACAAAGTGTGGGTTCGATTCCCACACCGACTCTAGAAAAGTGAAAATAGAACGAATAAAGTCGTTTAACACGTATAATTACGAATTTCAAATCAAAGGATAAATAAGATTCAGTCCTTTAAGAGTATTTTGTAGGCTATATGGGATTTAAACTCATACCTCTGTGCAAATGCACATTGCTCTGCCATTGAGCTAATAGCCTTTGCTAGACCTAATATTATTATATTAAGGTGTACAAAAACAACTGTTACGCGCAAAGAATTAGGATACATGTATAAGTATTTGAGATACGCAAATCAATGTTCTAGATACACAAACACATTTGCGTATCTGAGATACGAATTCATGTATCTAGTATTAAATTTTACGTATCTTCGCAATCATCACTAGAGATACAGCAAAGTCGGTATATCTATTCTCAATTCAAGATGTCATACGAACTGTCTTACCGTACGAACTGTACGAACTACCCAGATACACATGTTTCAGCTTCAAATACACTTATCAGGTCTCTAGGAACACAATTTGGTTATGTGCTCAAAATTACAAAAAATGTATCTGGTACTAATTTTAGTGTACTTTACACCCATGCTGTTGCCGCTTGACCACTGTCATTCAACGACACCATTATGATATTAAAACTGAAAAGCACCATTGTCATTCAACGACACCATTATGATGTTAGAAAAAAATTGTTTCTGGAAAAATAGGAAATGTTCAAAATGACCACTTGGTCGTGGCTTAAGTACATTCCACAGCTTACTCGAAACAAGCGTCCTTATCTCCAAATCCACCATGTTACGGTAGTAAGTCAAATCGGCAAACAAGAATACATAGCTGTACATGCACAAAAGAAAAAAATGTTCAATATCACAGTACATTTGTAACAACCTGGTTTTTAGTCGACTTTAATTACTAAGACGGAAATTAATTAAGTTTTAAACCAGCGTCATTAATTATACAATAAAACCCAAATGTTATAACATCGTTCAAGAGTTGAATAAAACAACTCTAAGTACGGTAATTTAAAGGAGTAGCGTTATATATTACATATCTCTCGAAAAGAAACAAAAAGGAAAGCATAAAAACGTCTCGTGGCCCCGTCCAAAATCCAGCATCCGGTCCACGATCGTCCTGCACAATAAACTGATGGGGGGGTGCCCGCTGAGCGGACAGTGACTAGCTATGCTCATACTTACCCTCGATTTCAATTACTTTGGTTTATTACTATCGCTTTATAATTATAACGTTATGATAAAAACGTAAACATGCTTATTACAAATAGCATATAAAGACATATAAGTCATAATAAGCATGCGGTTTAAAGCGATAAATCATATAAGCATGATATTCAGTTATGAAAGCAATTAACATATAATATCATAGCAATAGTGTCACAAATAATTCAACAGGATTACAACGCGATATCAGATCGCAAACATACATACGTATTGTATCATTCTCATCATGCAGACTCGATTCACTTCAGAAACTTGTGGTCTTTAATTTTCGAAAATGGTACACACTCGTTCTCATTTAATTCAAACAACAAACAATACATACTGCTTACGAGCCTGACCACTGAGTAGGCCTTTGTACTCTGATCGATTGCATCTCACTTCCATAGTGCAGAGACTTACTCGACTCGTAAACCACGCCGAATACTATATTACTTGCATCTCATCGTCTAGTGTTCGAAATGATTCGAACTGAGATACAATCTCGCCAAGTAATCTTTACGCAGGTAAGAACGAATGCAAGTGTCGCGCCCACTAAGAACGAAACACGGCAAGGAGACCACCGCTATAATCGCCAACCCAAGACGGATGCCACGATAACTTTAGCGAAATAGGGGGATAAAACCCTAGGCTAGTATGCATACACTAATATCCAATTTAAGAGTAGGCTATGCTATTCATAGAGCACCTTAACTCAGGATAAAACGACTATTTCCTAAAGCCAGACCCACTAAGAGTTGAATTTTTCATTATCTTGTACGGCATAGGCAATACGACTTAAGGCGTAAGGCATGGGCAGGATGCTAAGCAATAAAGTCGCTACCAACCACACTAACCTGGGATGACCCATGTCGAGACCGAGATAGTGGTATCCGCTACAAGACTATCTTAACCCCACTTCACTTACGATTGACGTTTACATTATCCGAGGCTCAAGCGTTTGACCTTTTATTTAACTTACTCAAAGTTTATTATTTATTTGATATTTACATATCTCATGTTACTAGACTCTCCTAGTCTCAGCGTCAAATGTTTTATTTGAATTGTAGGTTTCATATGATCACATAACACGTTCGTTTATTATTCGAGGTGTTGTTAATTATTAACGCTTTTAGATTTCTAATTTGATATGTTTATTAATATGTCAAATTTTATTTAAGTGTTTTTCAAACACTTTAAGTCATTTACTTATTCATTTTCAATTTTCTATACTTAGTAAAATTATCAATTATTTTCAATATTTTACTATTCACTATTCACTATTCACTATTCACCGTATTTTATACGTATTTTTATACGTATTCGATTTCTTATACTTCGTATTTTATACGTATTTTTATACGTATTCGTATTTTTATACTTAAGATATTTTAGTATAATACTAAACTTGTTTTTATTTTCTAAGTACAAATTTCTAGTTTCAAAGTCGTTAGGTTCGTTTTGTACTTAGTGATTTTTGTAAATATTTTAACAGTCTAGTTTTAAAAACGTTAAGTTCGGTTTGTAAAAAGTGATAATGATATTCATTTTAAAATATTAGTTTTAAAATTGTTAAGTTCAATTTGTAAAAAGTGATAACGATTTTCATTTTAAAAATAATAGTATCGTGAATGATTCATTTAGGTCCGTAAGTCCAAGATCAACAGTCCAAATAGCAAAGGCAGTAACACACGATTTAGTTCACTTTTATAATGGTTACATATTTTTATCGGTTTATAATATTTCATTTATAACTAAATCGGTTTATACTAAAATTCAATTCTAATTACTATTTAACTTTAGTGACTTAGTGATAATTTCATTTTGGTCAAATTTAGTCAATTTATAATGGTGATGTCGTGTGATATGATATATGTGTCAAATTGATTTATTTCTTTTAATTTATTAAATCTAACTCATTAACTAATAATTAAATTATATTAACAATAAACTAAAAAGTGATAAAACAAATTTTAACCCTAAAAATGAAGGAGATGCCGTGGACAATGATGGTGGTGTTCTAAATTTTCATTTTTCGATTTTATCGGTTTTTAGCTTAAAGTTTTTATATTTCAATTATTCTAATTATACTAAAACGATTTAAACTAAAATGAAATATACTAACAATTTCATTTATATTTATGAATAGTGTTTTTCAACACTTTAATTTTCTAACTTTTTAATCTAAATGATTTATAATGTTTTAGTTGATTTATAGTATAATACTAAGTGATATATAAAACAATAACTAAACATAAACACAAATTATTACTAAACATAAATTAAAACAAGATCAAAATGAGCAAAATGATGAACATCAACATGAATATATCAAGAACACACATGAAGATCATATTAAAGCTCAAGAACACTAATTTCGATTTTAATAATTTATAATTTGTTTTCCTAATTTAGTTTTTTTTTTTTATAGGAACATCTATTTTATACTAACTTAACACTACATATAATTTACAAAAATTAAAAGTGAATATTTAGTAAAAATAAAGGGAAAAACCGTGATATGTATATATGGACATACAATTTTTATTTTTCATTTTTAATCACTTTAAACTCATTTTTAATATCTCACATAATTTTTATATATAACTACTACTCAATTAAAACATAACTAAACATAAAAATCATATGAACATAAATTAAAAATGCTCAAAAATAAATTAACTACACATGTGAATATATTACTACAATTAAACTATTTTCATTATTACTTATTTATTATCATTTTATTATACAACACATAATCATACAAGTTCATAAAAATGATGTTTAGCATATTTAACATAATTTTCATATTCATAAAATTATAATAACAAAACAAATTAATTTACTAAAAGGATAATATAAGACATAGTTAGTCACCTTGAATTAGATGTTAATCGTCGAGGATCTAAAATAAATTTTAGATCGGATTTTTCTTCACCCATAACCCATGTTATTCACCCAACTAATCCATGCAAATTAGCTCCTAATATATACCCACTAATTACTAGAACACTTATGAAATATTAGAAATAATATTAGTGTTTTATTTTAATTGTTTTTGGAAGAAAAATGGAAGAAAATAAATGAGAGAAAATGGGAGTGTTAGCCACGACATTTTGGAGTAAAATGGGCTTATTTTGGTCCTTAGAACTTGTGGAATAAGTTGTAAAAATTTTAGGTTAAAAGAATTAGGTTAAAGTTAGATTTTAATTAGAAAATAATGTTTAATTAAATTAAATAAAGCATCATCAACTTCATCATCAACCATTTAGTCCATATTACTATTTGGTGCATTAAAAATGTCCTTTAGATGTTTTAAAATGTTTTTCACGAAATTAGTCAGTTTTAAAAGTCAAGGCCAAAAGCGATAAAAGTTAAAAAGTCTTTGTTTGACGATTTTAAAAAGTATTCATTTTATAAATTTAAGACTAAAATATTTTATTTACTACTTTAGAAAAATTTTAAAAGTGACGGAAATGAAAATGATAATATTAAAGTAGTAGTATTATATTTTATAAGTATTATTATTATTAAGTATAATCTTTAAATTTTAATTATAAAATTAAAAGTGATGATGACAAATTAAAGGTGTAAGAAAATGTGTAAGAAAATGGAAGATGATAAAATTTGACTAAGGAAAGTCAAAAGTCAAAAGTCAAACTTTCGGGCTCGATTTTTTCATTTCTCGAAATTTTCGATTTGCGCGATCGCGAAAGGTTTCGAAATAAAAGATATAATCTTAAAATAGTGTTTTGAAATAAAATCGGAAATAAAAATAAAACTAATTTTCAAAAGGTACTAAATATAAAAATCGAGTTTTAATCCTTGAAATTTTGAATAAAAATTTCCTAGGTCGAAATACTTATTTTTTTCGTTGAATGTTATAGATTTAAAGAATTATAATCAAACGTCAAAACGTTTATTAGTTTAAAATAAGTATAACTTATAATTTCGACATTATGTGAAAATGTTAGTTAAATGAAATTGAAATAGTAATTAGTTATTAATATAATATGATTTATTAATAAAAATCAAAATGATTAAATTTTTAATCAAAAGTTTGATGTTAAGGGTCAAAGTGTACGTGAATTTGGAAGGGGGTAGAGTGGCTTGTCTTTGATTTGCGTTTTTGAAATCGTTGACTTGAATTTTAAAGTCGAGAAAAGTATAAGTGTTGATTTTTATAAAATTTTGAAAGGTGTTTCTTTTTCAATTCTAAAGATAATAGGACAAACTTTATTTTTCAAAATTTTTAATTTGGACTTAGGAAATTTTAATATTATTTGGCGTAAAAATTTCAGACGCATTTTTATTATAATGAAAAAGGATGAATTTAATTTAAGGAATTAAATTCTATTATGATATTGTGTTAAAATAACACGGGGTGTTACAACATTGATCATACTCGAGTACACAAAATAACAATCCACAAACGCACTCTAGTGTCTCCAGAATATATAACCGTGGAGTCATATTTTGTATATTAATCAATTAGACATGAATAAAATCCACCACGAGCAGCACCGACCACTATCGGTGGTCCCAGCACCACCAATCAGGCACCAAACAACATGACCATTGTGCACCACCAACTAATATCATACTCATCCCATACAAACACCCTATTTACACCATATTAAAATAAAGCTTTGAAATAGACAAAAGCGATGAGGACAGCACAAACATGACGTTTGACCTTACAACAACACTACTTTGGGATTAACATTGAGTGATAAGTTGTTAGGAAGGCTGACAAATGCCATAATAAAGCTCACTTGAGTCTAGCTTAATCCATTGCCACTTATTTCTACTTACTCCTACTGCTGCAACTTAAAAAATACATGTGGCTCATTGTTAAAAGTTTTACCATCAACTCTTTGGAGGGCTAAAACGGTTCAGTAAAGCCGACTACAATCATCATACCTTTTGGTCTTCCATGGTTGCTAACCTCCAGTCACGTATGTTGTCACAAGCTGCAAAACCTTGAGAAACACAAAATAGTACTCGAGATACATGAAACACTACTCTAGGTACATAAGACGCACTTGACCATATATGTGTATCTAGCATAATTAAATATATATCCAGGGTTAGCATTCAAGTATCCACCCGCAATTATAATCTGTCAACTAGTGCTGGACACCGCCATTCATTCACTATGGTTGCCATTACCTGAACAATACGTAAAAGAAGCCTTTAAAACACTCCTAACCTCACTTTCATCCATGGACAATTCACAATTACATCACACAATACATTATAAAAAAAAATCGCCTTCTTCCCACTGTGTGTCCTAACAGAGACAGTGAAAAAACGAGACCATAAGTTTGGAGTCTATTACACGAGAAGTTCATGGACACAAACAGCCATATTACGGTATTACCTGCATTTCCGAACTTCTGCAGGACTGAACACAGATAATCATGATAGTGTGGGTCTTGGAACTCGGAAAATGATGCTACGGTGGTGGAGGTAAATTAAATATCGGCCCATTTTTGTGTTAGTACTCCTTCCTCTTTTCCCCACTCGTCCATTTGAACTCGCTGTAAAAACAACATAGATACATTGATTAGTACTCTAGACAAACAAAATACTACTCCGGAAACACATATTTTAGTGTATCTAGAATATAATAAAAACACCCATTTCATTGAATCATAAAACATGATATAATCAATGTCAAAAGCATGAACATGGCCTGCAAATTTACCACCAAAATCAAAAATGATGGAACACACATTGAATCCGACATATTATTTCAACAATAAACAAAAATTAAAAATGATGGAACTATAAAATCGATGAACTGAAACAACCCATCATAAAAAAGATGAAAAATTTGGAAGAAATAATAAGTGGCCATCAATTGAAATGGGGAATTAAAATGAGAAAATGGAAGTAAAACGAAAATAGATCGAAAAAGAGTCAGATCATACCGAAGAAACCGAAATGGTGGACGCGACAACCAGTGATCTCCGACGTAAGATTGGACACCGTCGTGGCGGCCGTCGTCGATGGTAGGTGGCTGAGGTGGAGGTGGAGGTGGCGGTGGTGGTAAAGTAGTAATCTGTTTAGGGTCTGGGATTGAAATGAAAAGGAAGGAGGAGTGTTTTTGGTTCTAATATTAGTCGTTGATTTTACTTTGATCTGAGGGTTGGTATTGAGTTCGTACGGTTCGTATTATAAGAGGAGTTCGTACAGGATCCCAAATCTATATATATATATATATATATATATATATATATATATATATATATATATATATATATATATATATATATATATATATATATATATATATATATATATATATATATATAGGTTATATAGAGTCCACATATAGAATAGAGTCCTAGAGTCCTAATCTAAGCCATTAGATTGTGAAGATCAACGGCTGAGATTAAATCTCAAAATAGGTGTGGGACGGCCGGTCCAGACCGGCAGCCGGTCGAAAAAATCAACAATTTCATTTTTTTCGTTGGAATTTCATTTTTTGTCGTTGGAATTTCATTTTTTTCGATGGCCGAATTTTGGACTCTAGGACTCTAATTTTTTTGTGGACTCTAATGATCCTAATTCTATATATATATATATATATATATATATATATATATATATATATATATATATATATATATATATATATATATTTTGATTGATTAAGAGTACAACTGGGAGTACGTCAAATGCGGAAACAGTTAAAAAAAAGTGAAAAGTAGCCGAATATAGATGAAAAAAAAGGGAAATTCTCATTTGTGCCCTCAAAAAATTCATTTTTCTCACATGTACGCAGTTAAAACAAACACAATTGGGAAAACTTCTGTACGTTTTATTGACTTAGCTTCTTGTACAATATACCAACATATATATATATATATATATATATATATATATATATATATAGAGGTAAGTTATATGAAGTCCACTAAATAGGGAAAGTACTGAAAGTACTGAGTTCGAAATACCCAAAATTCGAAATACCAACGGAAATATTTGAAATACTAACATGAAAGTTTGAAATATCAAAAAAAAATGGTATTTGAAATAATAGGGTTGTCAGTAGGCCTGACCTACTGACAACCCCTTGGTATTTCAAATTCTTGATATTTCAAACTTTTATGTTAGTATTTCAAATATTTTCGTTGGTATTTCGAATTTTTGGTATTTCAAACTCAGTACTTTCAGTACTTCCAAAATTTATAGTACTTTCTTGAATCTATTTCTATATATATATATATATATATATATATATATATATATATATATATATATATATATATATATATATATTGTTGGAGTATGTGTCCTCCGCAATAGTGCGATTACTTTATAAATCTCAATTAAGGAATACGTGGGGATAATCCTGTATTATTGTCAATTGATTAACGTAAATCAATAGCGGTTGGTGACTAGAGTTTGACGTTATTGTCGTGAGAACTGCAGTAATCAATTGATCCCTTTAAGTCACACCTATAGAACGCATCTAAATATTTAAGCTAATTAATTGTATGAGATACGATTATATTAGTGACTTGATAATTTGACTAACGGTTAGTCAGTGTATTGATTTAGAGAGAAATCGAGTTGTGAACTCGGACGTGTGAATTTTATATCGATAAAATTGTTAGAGGAGATGAGAATTAGTGATTAGCTGATAATTCACTAAACATGTATATTTTACTAATGAGATTAGTAAAAGTACATTTTTAATATATGTGCAAAGTACATGTATATTAAGGAAGAGTTTAATTAATTTATACTTTATCATATTAGATGATTTAAGTGATAAATTATATCTATTTAATGGACAAATATTTGAAAACAAAATGGACCCATTAGGCCCTAATGGACCAGTCTAAATGGGAGAAAAGGAAGGATGATACCTTCTTGTCTTTTCCTATTTGTTTTCCTAATGTCATGTAAGAAACATAATGATGAGATTGCATGTAATTGTTCTTAACCAAGCAAAAACTTTTCTCTTCTCTCTTCTACCAAAGTGGCCGGCCCCCTTGGCTTGTTGGGCACACTTTGTTTTCTCTCATTTTCTTTTATAAAGAGGAAAAGCAAGAGAGAGTTGCATTCATGCATTTTTGTTTTTGTTTATCTCTCAAAAACCATTCTCTCTAATACTCTCCCTAATATTATTACTAAGAGTTAGTATTAATATTATCACATATTATCAAGTGACACTAAGTGATTTCTAGCTCAAGATCCTTAGTGTTTTTGGAGTAGTTCTTGGGTGTATCTCAAAGGAGGTTTCCTTGTTTGGAAACTCGGTTTTGGAGGATCATCCTAAGCTTGTATTCAACAAACAAAACTAGAAAGGAGTTCTAGTTTTGTGCCCTTATTTCCTTCAAGAGAAAGGTATAAATTTCTAAACTTGTTAACAATGTAAATTTGTACTACATAGATCTTGCTAAATCAAATTAGAGTAATTTGATTTACACTAATATTTGATTAGTGAATGGGATTCGATCCCTACAAGTGGTATCAGAGCTTAGGCTTGTAGTTACAAATTTATTTTGTTAGTTTTGGAGTTTTATATATTTATTGAAAATAAATATGATAAAATCCGAAAATAGTGTTAAAAATGGTTTTAACACGAAATTTTTATTGCATGCAAAGTTTCTGGTCTCTTGAAGTTACTGGTCAAATTTCGTATTTTCTGAAATTTGTTTGCTAATTTAAATGTATTTTATACAAAACCGAGTCAAAAAGTGTGTTTTTGGCTAAAATAATTTCTATAAATAGTTATAGATCGAATCTGGTCAAGAAATTTTTACACAGTGATATTTCATATTTATACTTTCTGCATGTAAATTTTCAAAGTCAGATCTTGAGTTTTGAATATTTAACCAAATTTTTGTTTAAAATCGGTATAATATGCATTTTAATGTCCAAAATATAGTAAACGTTGTTTTCTGGACATGAAATTTATACCAATATTTTTATACATTAAGGGGATGCTCACGTATAAATTTGGGATTTTTCCTCACTGTTTTGGACGTTTTGTTGATTTTATGAAATAAAATCGATGAAATCGTATGTAATTTGTTCTAAAATAATTCGTAAATATTTTCTAACTAAACTTTTCTTTGTTGATATTCTGGAAGAGTTCCAGAATATACAAAATTTTTCCAAAATAAAAATGGTTTTATTTTATTTAATATTGATTTTATAAAGCTTTATTCATAAATAGTTATGATTAAAGTTAAATCTAATTAGCAAATGACCATTTTATGAACTAATATCACCATATGTTAGTATAAACTAATGTTGGGTGTTCTAAAATCAGTTTAGAAGTTTTAGTTCAAGCTTAAAAGGTGTTTTAAGCATTATTGATTAATATGAGATTAATCGATTAAAAATGAGATCGGTATAAAACGAATTAATGCGATTATTGTTTAAGGCGATTTTGGCATGTTTTCATTTATAAGCTTTACATTATGCATGTTTGGATGAATGTTTATTATTGAATGAATGTTTGTTTATACTAGTATGGCCATAGTTTGTTATATTTTTACCGATATTGCCCGTAATGAAAGGGAATATCGTGTGGTTTGTAATTAAATGCGATCTCGTATCGCCGGTTTGTAATTTAATAGTTTATTTCATTTATAAATGTATAATAGGATTGCTATGTATTCATTTGTAAATTTATAATCAGAACTATTTCAGAAACCGAAGACAGCGATGGATCGAGATGGTGCCTTAGAAGAGTTCTAATGCTTGCAAGAAGGAGCCTTGGATGAGATCCATGTGAAGAGGGACCAAAGGAGTTGGTTTCCAATTTGTAACTCCTTGTAATTTTAATTATTTTTAGGTGGCCATACTAGGTTTATGCTTATGCTTGTTTATGCTTGTTTTGATTGCTTATTTATTCCGCACACATGCCAAAATCGCCATGCATGCCACGATATCCCACTATGATTGTCATTTTTAGGTCGTCATTCTTAAATTAGTTCACTTATAAAGAATTTATATGACTAAAAATTGACAAGATCACCCACATTTGAACAAATGAATTGAGATTAAGCCTTTCCAAATGTAGCGACTATGAACCCCATGTTCGTGAGGACCTCCGCAACGTGGAACCTTGTTACCATGGGTAAGTAGTGGGAGGAAGTCCCGTGCTAATTTGGTTTGGACTCAACCGAATAAGAGTTATTTGGGGCTAATCGATGCATTTTATAGAAAATCATCAACCAAGCATTCTAGTGTAGAATTAGTCAAGTGTTGACTTATCGTTTTTATATAAAAGGAAACATGAGATGTCTAATTTTATATGAAAAACGAGTCTTGGAATCATTTATATAATTTCGTGGGAGATCATTATATAAATGGACATTTGTTTTAAAAGGGTTTTAGCAAATGTCATTAATGAACTATGAATGTTAATATATTTCCTCATATTTGTTGTAGAATTATTTATTTGAAATCGCAATGACAACTTCAACTCCCGCACCCATTTTGGGTAAATATTCATGGTTGAGAACCGTGATGGATAAGTGTATCCTAAAGGATGACGGAGCAACTTTGTCGAATGAGATTCGACTATAAGGGGCGCCGCCAATCCGACAATGTGCTTAAATACCTTACCGAATAACCTCCCACCGAACTTGGACTTGGGCCACCGTGGCGGCGCAAGCCACGTCACGATGAGCACCTAAAGGCCGACAATGGCGTTAAAAGTGTTTTGATTTGGTCAATGTCACCTTCTCTCAAACTTAAACCGTTACTCATAAAAGTGCATATGAGATATTCACTAGAGTGACGACGATGTGCTTTAACACAAAGAGCATGAAAGTGAATGAGATTGAGAGAAAAGATGTTCTTTCAATGAGATTGAAGAGCATAAACATTAGGGTCATGAAAGGGAAGGGAGCTTATAAAGCTCGGTTCAAGGAAGATAAGGGTAAGGGGAAGGCTATTGAGAATAGCAAGCCCAAACCCGGTCGTTGGAAGCGCAATTGTCCCAAATTCTTGAAAGAAAAGATTGATGGATGTGCGACATCCAAAGAAATTGTTCCTTCTAGTCTTTATATGATTGACATAAATCATGCTTGCATTTCTACATGGGTATTGGATACCGGATGTGGATCTCATCTTTGCAATCACTTGCAAGGAATGAGAAATGTGCGAGCACTAGCCAAGGGTGATGTAGATCTCCGCATGGTTAATGGAGCTAGAGTAGCGGCCGTTTCCGTGGGAACCTATGTACTCGCTCTAGCTAGTGGTTTAGAGTTGTTTTTGAATAAGCGTTATTTTGTACCAACTCTAACCAAAAACATTATCTCCGTCTCCGTGTTTGATACGGAAGGCTTTTATGATTAAGAACAATCGACGTACTTTTTCATTTAATGAAATGGTTTATGGTGAAACCATTTCGATTGGAGGTATTCATGTTTTAAATAATGTCAATGATGTTTATCATATAGAGAACAAGAAGCTCAAAACGAATGAATCAAACAAATCCTACCTTTGGCATTGTCGTTTAGGTCACATAAACGATAGACGCACAAAGAGACTTGTTGAGACCAATGTTCTCAAACCATTTGATTGCGAATCATATGGTACGTCCGAGGCTTGCCTTTTAAGGCAAAATGACTCGTGCACCCTTTAGTGGTAAAGGGACACGAGCAAGTGAAGTTTTTAGGACTCATACATATTGATGTGTGTGATCCATTAAACATCACCGCTAAAGGAGGATATCATTACATCATTACTTTTACCGATGACTTAAGTAGATATGGTTATGTCTACTTAATAAGGTATAAGAGTGATGCTTTTGAGAAATTTAAAGAATTTCAAAATGAGGTTGAGAACCAATTGGATAAGAAGATAGAAGCACTACGATCGGATCGTGGTGGCGAATATCTAAGTAATGAGTTTGATTCACATCTTAAGAATTGTGATAGAGTATCACAAATTGACTCCTCCGGGCACACCACTGTTAAATGGTGTTGCAGAAAGGAGAAACCGAACCTTGCTAGATATGGTTCGGTCTATGATGAGTCAAAGTGAGCTTCCTGGATCGATTTGGGGCTTTACGCTATCGTTTGCTGTTTTCTCACTAAATCGAAGTCCGACTAAAGCGGCTCCATATGAGATATGGACGGGAAAGGTTCCCTATTTGTAGGTTTACCTAAGGAAACGTGTGGATTTTACTTCTACAACCCTCACGAGAACAAAGAGTTTGTGGCTCGTGATGCTGTCTTTCTAGAAAATGAGTACATTTCTAATAGATAGAGTGGGAGAAAATTTGAACTTAATGGAGTTCAAGAGCCACTAACCGAAGCAGAAAATGAGGAAACGGTTCCTTCATCTTCTAACACGGTTGTAATCCCTAGGAGGTCAGGTATAATTAGTCATCAACCTGATCGCTACCTCGGTAACATCGAGGAGGAGGGTGATTTGTTGTTATTCGAAAGCAACGAACCCTCAACCTACAAGGCGGCTATTAGTAGTCCTAACTCCGAACAATGGCTTGGGGACATGAAATCCGAAATGGATTCTATGTACGAGAACCAAGTTTGGGACTTGGTAGATTTACCTGAAGGAGTGAGACCCCTTCAGTGTAAATGGATATTCAAAATCAAACTCGGCATAGATAAACATATTGATGTTTACAAAGCTAGATTGGTGGCAAAGGGCTTTGCACCGGTTGCTTTGCTTCGATCCATAAGGATAATCTTAGCGGTTGCCGCATTTCATGAATATGAAATATGGCAAATGGATGTAAAAACCGCCTTCTTGAATGAGATTCTAGAAGAGGAAGTGTACATGACACAACCTAAAGGTTTTGTAGATACATCTAACCCTAAGAAAGTATGCAAGCTTAAGAGATCCATTTATGGTCTTAAGCAAGCATCAAGGAGTTGGAATCACAGATTCGATCATGTTATAAAACAAAATGGATTCGCTCGAAGTGCCGAGGAACCTTGTTTATACATGAAGTTTAGTGGGAGTAAAGTAACATTCCTTGTTTTGTATGTGGATGACATACTACTAATTCGGTAAAGGTGGAATTGGAAACCATTTCCAAATGAAGGACTTGGGAGAGGCACAACGCATCTTGGGTATCCGGATCTATAGAGATAGATCTAAAAGGATACTAGCATTAAGTCAAGAAACTTATATTGATAAGATTCTTGATAGGTTCAATATGAAAGACTCCAAGAGAGGCTTTATTCCGATGAGTGTAGGAATAACATTGAAGAAATCTCAATGTCCTACGACTCCTGTGGAAATTGAACGCATGAAATTGATCCCTTATGCTTCCGCTGTAAGATCAATCATGTATGCTATGATGTGCACTCGTCCCGATGTCGCTTTCGCTTTGAGCATGACGAGTTTGCAGTATCAAGCTAATCCTGGTGAGAGTCCTTTGGATAACAGAAAGAACATCCTTAAGTACTTGAGAAGAACTAAGGATTCGTTTCTAGTGTTTGGAGGAAAACTTGAGCTACGTGTAAAGAGTTACACGGATGCAAGTTTCCAAACCGATGGGGATGATTTGAAATCCCAATCCGGCTATGTCTTTATGTTGAATGGTGGAGCTGTTTGTTGGAAAAGTTTCAAACAAAGTGTCATTGTGGATTCTACAACAGAAGCTGAATATTTAGCAGCTTAGGAAGCCGCTAAAGAAGCTGTATGGATTCGGCAGTTCTTGGATGGACTAAGGGTAGTCCCTAGTGCCGTAGATCCAATCACTATTTATTGAGATAATAGTAGGGCTATCTTTCGAGCAAAGGAGCCCAAGTCTAGACACGTTTTGAGGAAATGCCATGTTATAAGAGATAATGTGGAAATGAAGGAAATAGATATTTGTAAGGTTGGGACTGACGATGATATCGCCGATCCTTTAACCAAGCCTCTTTCGAGGGCTAAGCATGACGCTCACACCGCCTCTATGGGGTTGAGGCGTATGCCTGATTTCCTTTAGTTTTTGAGATATGTAATGGATAAAGTATCCTATTACATATATGAAAATAACATTCATTGTTTAGAGTATTTTTACTCTTTTAAGTCATTTTGAATGCATACTTTGTTTATCTGAATAGTTGTGTGACAACATTGAACATATTCAAGTGAACGGCATAAACTAAGTAATTGGTCCCTGGTCTCTCATATGAGGTGACGTCTCGGAGAGACTAGAGTGCAACTCGATCGATGGTGGGTTCAACACCATATGGTCATATGTGATGACTGATCGTTTGCATAGGCAGACTGTGAGACACTCTGTCGGGCAGTGACGCTTATAGAATTCCTTTTCAATGAGATTGAAACCTGGTCGTGGTGGGAATTTCTATAGTATTCCTTTGAGTCGATTCTTTGACCGAGCCGATTATGCAGTCGGTCTGCAGTTTCCGAGTGACTTTCATTTTTGTCCTAAACCATGCCGTGAAAGGGGGTTATAAGGGCATCTTTGGGGTCATGGTGATCTGCATTATACAGTACAATCGAGTGGAAGGGAAATGTCCACCCTCGTCAGGGTAAAACATCTTTGGGCCACTCGAGGAGTAGTCGCTAAAAATGCGTGGCCACGCTCGGTAAGAATCTACGGTAGATTCCCGGTCCGATGACCTCTTCTCCTTATCGAGGAAACCACTCACGATATATATCTCGGGATGCAAGCACGACTGTAAGACACCTTGCATCGAGTGGGAGATGTGAAACGGACATGAGAATTGGTAATGCACAACTTGTCTCGGACAAGTGGGAGATTGTTGGAGTATGTGTCCTCCACAATAGTGCGATTACTTAATAAATTTCAATTAAGGAATACGTGGGGATAATCCTGTATTATTGTCAATTGATTAACGTAAATCAATAACGGTTGGCTGACTAGAGATTGACGTTATTGTCGTGAGAACGGCGGTAATCAATTGATCCCTTTAAGTCACACCTATAGGAACGTACTCCAAATATTTAAGCTAATTAATTGTATGAGATACGATTATATTAGTGACTTGATAATTTGACTAACGGTTAGTCAGTGTATTAATTTAGAGAGAAATCGAGTTGTGAACTCGGACGTTTGAATTTTATATCGATAAAATTGTTTGTAACACCCCGTGTTAATTTAAGCTAATTATAATTAGGAAATCAATAATTAATCATCCTCGCTCATTAAATTCCTAATACAATACACTACAAGTCATTTTCATACCTAAACTAAAACCATTTTGAATTACTTGGAATTTGAACTTTATTCTTTCATATTCAAACTCGATAAATCAAATAGAGACTATACGACAAATTTCCCAACAACAAATTTTGGCACGCAAATCGAGGTAAAATTTAGAAAAGTGGCCGAGCCACACAAGATGATTTAAATCACCTAATTCTTTTCCTAATCTACTTACTCATAATCCTAATCTCACAAAAATGGTTAAGGCCTAATCAATTTAGATTAGTACTAACAAAACATATTATAATAATATAAGATTACTATTCCTTTTTGATTTAACTAACACCTTCATTAAAACTCGATATAATGAGCTACACTTATTCGAAACTGATAAACTTTTTGACGTTTGATCATAATGATTTAATTCGATAACATTCGACGAAAAAAAATATATATTTGGACCAAACGAAATTTTTATTAAAAGTTTCGAGGATCCTAAGGCCATTTTTCATTTTTATTACTCTTCTACGTTTTTCTTCATTTTAATTTTTGACCTTACTTCGAACCATCATTTTAAGACTATATATTTTATTTCGAGACTTTTCGCGTGCGCGCAAATCGAAAATTTCAAAAACGAAAAATCGGGGCCATTGAACTTGGTTTGGCCGAGATTTTTGACTAGTTTTAGTCAAGAATTATCCTCTTCCATTTCTCCTATTTTCTCTTACACATTATGCACCTATTTTCTTAACTAGCTAAGACACTTACCATCACCCATAATTCATCATCACATCCTAGTTGATTTTAATTAAAGATTAAACATTATATTACATTACATAAGTTTACAAGTAAAACACAAACTACAACTACTACTACATTACTACACATACACGTACAACAACACACACAAACACCAAATATTTCTAAGTCATTTTCTCTCTAAATAAAATCTTACTCAAGAACAAGTAAGCTTGTTCTTCATGCAAGCTCAAGAACACATCTATTTTTCATCCTCTTTAATCCTTTTCATTCTTTAATCTTTCATTTTATTTGCTTAAATTAATTAGCACACTTAAATAAGCCCTTCATCATTTATATTTAGTACTCACTTACTCTATTTACATATAATTAAAATATGAACATGAATCGAAATCTTTTAAAATGAAAACATCAACTAAACTAAAAACAAAACTACACTTAAATTTTGTTAGTATAGTTTAGCTAGCTAAATAAATTACTAACTTTCTTATTTTCATTTTTATGTACTCTCCTAATCAAAGACGAGGAGCAAAGTGGTGAAGTAGACTTGAGCCAGTTCGATCACCTCATCGATCCCGACAACTGCTAAACAAATTTGCTACTAACCTAATTAAGGTGCCCCCGCACACTAGGTTTTAATTTTGTTAATCGCATGCTAGAAATGTTTATGTGTTATAATTATTGTGCATATGACCACCTAGCATCACACGATAAATTAGGAGACAAAAATCGAAAAATAGAACTTATTGCTCATTAACAAAACCCACGGCCACCCTCTATTTTTAGCTTTAATTTTTCGTTTTAATTTTTGTAAATTGCATGCTTAAAATACTTAGGCTAATATGTACAAGAATATATAATTAGTTTTTGTTTAGGACTTAAAATGAAATCGATATGAATTTAAATGTGTTATAATGTTTTATTGTGTTCTTGAAGTATTATTGTTATTCTTATGTTATAATGATTTTTCTTTTGTGTGCTAGTGTTTGTAATTGTTGTGCATACATGATTAAATATATATATGATATAGAATAAATTAGTTGTTGAATTATAAGTATAAAAATCAAAGAATAAAATTTAGAACATACATGTACATCACACGGTTTTCCTTTTATTTTTGGACCAATTTTTAGTTTTAATTTTTCTAAATAACATATTATGATTAGTCTAGTTAAATTAGACTTGTATGAAAAATTTGAGAAAATTATATAAACATATAAAAATTTGACTAAATAATGTTCATATTAAAAACATTAGTGTTCTTTACATCTTCAATGTGTTCTCCATAATATGACTAAGTTTTGATTTATAAATTTTTATAAGTTTTAGTATTTATCGTTTTTGTTTACTAGTTTAAGTCACTTTAGCATAAACTAAATAATTAGTATATAAAAACTTTATGTCAAAAACCGATAAAATTAGAAAACAAAAATAAATTGTCATGTATAAAGGGCCACGGCATTTAGGTCCATTTTTGACTAAAAATGAATTTGTCACTTTTTATTTTTATCATTTAGGTAATTTAAATTAGTTAAAGTATTGATTTATTAATAAAAACAAAAAAAAATATAAATGGAGTAGTGTATAAAAGGGGCCACGGCATTTCCATTATAATTGGGTCAATTTTAGTCAAAATGAATTTATCACTTAATCACTATAATTGATTAGTAATTAGCTTTATATTTTATTGTAAAAAGAATCGTTAATAAAAAGAATCAACGAAACCGATAAAAATAAACGTTACATATATTAAAATGAATCATATCGTGTGTTACTACCTATGCTTAATTGTGGATGTGGAGATACGGACTATTTAAAATGAACTACGACAACCTCGCTAAAATTTGAAACCGCTTAAATTTTAGCTAAGTATACGACTAAATCTAAACCGAGTTTTGCTTTTGAAATATCATTTAAATCACCAAGTATAAAAATGAACTTAACCACTTTGATTTAAATATGTTTCAAAATCACTAAATACAAAATGAACTTAACGAGTTCAATTAAAATATATTTCAAAACCGCTAAATACAAAATGAACTTAACAACTTTAAAACTAGACCCCTAAAATATTTCCAAAAATCACTAAGTACAAAACGAACTTAACGACTTTAAAACTAGAATTTTACACTTAGTAAATAAAAAGCTTAGTTTTAATTTCTAAAATAGCCTTAGTATAAAAATGTATAAGAATATAAAAATACTAAGTATAAATAAAGTCAAATAATAAATACTAAGTATAAAGCAAATAAAATAATAAATACTAAGTATAAGAATACATATACGTATAAAAAACGAATAAAATACTTAAGTATAAAAATACGTACCAATACGGAATACGAAAATACGAATACGTATAAATACGAGGAATAGTAAATACGATGAATAGTGAAATACGATGAATAGTAAATACGATGAATAGTAAATACGATGAATAGTAAATACGATGAATAGTAAATACGTGAATAGTAAAATACGTGAATAGTAAAAATATTTAAAATTTACGATTGGACTCCAAATAAATTATTTAAGTTTTCTATGTGCTTCCGCTTACTCAAGAATCGCTAGAACTAAATTTTCATTATACAAGTTCGACGTTATTGTTTATTATGACATCCTTTGGAGAAATAAAGGAACGAGAAAATAATAAAGAAAGTACTTGTTAAATACTAGATTATCTGTCATGTCGCGAATCTATTGTGCCATGGTTGGAAAGGTAGTCACAGATGGGGACTCTTTCACTCTCAGTCTTGATCGAGGCGTTCTAATGACTCTCATAGTCTTTAGGCAAGCAGCGATATCGACCCTTGAATGGGCATAATTGTTGCGTTTTGCGGTCCATACGAGGTAGCGGAAAATGACCATCCCACCCGGGACCTTGTCGTTAGGTATTAATCGTTTTGGTTAGGAAAAGCATACTCTCTCGGTGCGAGGACTGTGGTCGTTTCTAAGTGAAAGTGTGTGCACACATAAGATAAGGGATTGAATCGCCCTTCTTACCTAGTGGTATACTAGCATTAAAGTCCGTTGATGTACCGTGACTTATGAGCAGGCCTTGCTTTTGTAGGGTTTTGCATGCTTCCATCCTGACTGGTTGTGGTTCATAGGACAACGTATGATAGATTATCCATGTTGTATTGGATATTAGGTAGTTATCACGTACGCTACTTAGTGTTTGATCTGATGTACGAGTCTGAGCAGCTAGTGCACTTTGATAATTATCTATGAGAGTACACAAGCCGCTCTGTAGTCAAGACTCGCGAGTTATGTTACTATATGGATAATTGAAAAGGGTCGACTACCCCGAATATGATTGAGATGGTAATGAATTGTTGAGTATGATTGGTTATGATTGTGGTGTGATATATGATTTGATCTATACTCATGTTGAATTATCCTGATACCCTTATGTGTTTTGCTTGCCTGCTTACCATCTATTTTATTTAATTGTCATGTATATCGCACATGTCTATAATTGCTATACTACGTGATTTATTTGATGTGTTTAGATTGTGTTGGGGGAGAAAACACTAATACGAGATGAACTGCAGGTACCCCGAGGACTTATGTTTATCAAATGCTGGGGATGGTTTACCTTATTTTGTACTTCGTTGTTTTGGAGAGATTTGTAATCAAACATATACTCTGTTTCATCCTAAGACTCGTACTATGTATATAGAGTTTTAATACGATAACAGCTGGTTTGTAATAAATAGACTTAATTAAATTTTCCGCCTTAGTTTAATTAAAGTCACGAAAAACCAGGTTGTTACAGTTGGTATCAAAGCTGTCTTGCGACCGTGAATAACTTAAAGTTATTTCATATAGCGAGACGACACCTGGGCCGGACATATACATACTATATGTCTAGCATAGACTTATAGGATCAAATAATAAATTAGAAATCTCTAGATCGCTAAAATAATAACTTAGATCGTTTTAAAATGTGAGAAAGGGTAGAATCTTAAGGACCGACCTAATAAATAATAAACTAGTTAGATGAACGTTATAATCCTTATGTTTATAGTTCCTTTACTTGCTAATTGCTCTGTGACTAATTTTAGTCTGACAAAGGCCCTTAGGATGACGTACTACAGTTTCTCCCGTAACAATCTACCACAACGTCCACCGATGATGCCACGAGATGCATATATATGTAGCCATTCCCGCGTCATAGAACAATACGTGGAAGCTAATGGGATCACGACGACCAGACCCTACCACACTAGGGGCATTGGCTTAGGCCTGACGCTGATTGAGAGCTTCCACCCGTACGACGAGTTTTGGACACCACTAGGATGGCAACTCCTCCTGGATTACGATCGATATATGGATCGCATGTGTCACCCCGACCCACTTCTGAGGGAGATGCAACCACCAGGGTGGATGGAGCATGAGGAACTACTGGAGAACTTGATGTATCAAGAATTAAGGCACGACTACCCTCCATTGCCAGTTGAACTACTCCCAGTCTGGGAGAGGGATCTCCTATCAGGGAGACTCTTCAGGGTCGCAAATCATATTTAGGGTCATTCGACTCCAGTTTGTAAAATAATTGTAACCATATTTTAACCATCCTAAGAACGATCTTAATATCGTCTTCTTTCCTACGGCTATGGATGTTATATTCGGATGTGACGTTTGGTGAACTTATGTATTATATTCCTTTGAAATGTAATATTCTACCCATGTATATATTTATATATATATGGAGACGTTATGTTACTACCTAGTCGTATGCTTTTCTTAACGCATTATTTTAAAATTTTACATACATATTTGTACTTCCAAATCTCATTTAAATTATTTTATCCAATTTGATTTCAGATGAGACTACCGTGCGGTAAGAGGTACTCTGAGTGGACACCTAAAGAGAAGGCCCGCAAGAAAGCCATCGAGGCCTACGCACGACGTCAACAATTGAAGTCATGGAAGAGATCACAGGACTCGAGTGATTCGGAAATCGACTGGAAGACTAGGGCACTTAAGACTCCGTATATGGAGCATCGAGTTCCGGATCATCTCACTAGATCCTCAGAATATCTGGATGTGATCAAGCGTTCATGCAGGAAAACCCGAGACATTTGAGGGAATCAGTGGGACACTCTACCCATGGATCAGGAGTATGAATGCGAGGTTCCTGGAACACTCAGTTAGAGAGGAATGGAAAACCTCCCTAGCAGCTGCTTGCCTTGATGAGGAGGCCAAAGCATGGTGGAGACGGCTACGCTCCCCAGCTATACTTGAGGGTAAGTACTACCTGAGCTGGGAGGACTTCAAGCTCGGTTTGAGCGGCCTAACTAATCTTTGTTAAATATAAATACAGCTTCTCGGAGGAAGAATACCACTACTCAAAATTTGCTTAGAATCTAGGACAAATGTTTTGTCATTCTCGATCTAATTTTATAACTCTTGAGAATGTATCTAAGCTTTTATGTTATTTTGCTGAACCTTGTATCTAGGTTTTCACCTTAGTTCATTTCATAGAGAATGTATTAGGAGGCTTTGTAACTTTTTGATGTAACCCTTTTACATTATCAATGAAATGTCTTTTACCTTGCATTTTATAATGTGTCTATCTTGTTAACTACTCAAAATTCATACAGCTTCGTCTTTATTTCATTTTACAGAATGGCTGAAAACGATATTCCAGACAATGATCTTAACCAACAATTCCTCGAAGAGGAGGCAAGAAGGAGAGGTTTTGAGGACGCAATCATGAAGATTGCTCAGAATACCCACCAGTACCATGGGGGCGGTAACAATCAGTCAGCATTTGAAAGATTCTCCAAACACCGTCCTTTAACATACTCTGGATCCGTCGATCCTGTGGTCCTGACAGAATGGATCGAGGAAATGGAGAAACTACTGGAGCTCAGCAAGATACCCCCCACAGAAATGGTGAATGTGGTGGCATATTACTTGAAGGGAGAGGCGAACAGTTGGTGGCGCCTAATCAGGTCTAATTTCCCACTCAGAATCTACAACTGGAGCGAGTTCAAAACGCTTTTAGAGAGCAAGTATTTCGGGCAGGAACTCAGGTGGAACAAAGAAGAAGAGTTTAGGAATTTGAAACAGGGTAATATGCAGCTGCAGGCATATACCGAAAAGTTCCAGGAGCTGTCAAAATTTGCTCCCAAGATAACGATCGATGAGGAAGAACTTCACAACCGATATGTTAGGGAATGACTTCTGATTCTGATTGATCATGAGCGGGTTCAATTGCCGAAACTTTGCTGAAGCCTATGAGAAGGCAACAGGTATCTGGGCGTCAATCCAGAAGAACGAAGCAGAGGAGAAAGGGAAGAAGAGAGTGTTTACGCCTTCTGTGGCGAGCGCCAGCTTCATTCAGAAGCCTAACTACCAACGACCTTTTCTACCGAGGCCTAATCCATCAATCAGGAGTTACCAGAAGCCTACAAACTTCGCTCAGAACACCACCCAGAACAAGCCAAGGTTTACCCCCAACCCACCAGGGCCTCCACCAATATACGAGGCCGATAAGTGTCGTTCCTGCCTACAACGACTACACCCGGGGAAACAATGCAATGGCGCGCCGATCACGTGCTTCATATGCAGGGAAGTAGGCCATAAGGCCAACGTCTGCCCTAAAAAGGGAACACTGGGTAGAGTAAACACGGGACCACCGCCCGCCGTAAGAGTTCAGGGGAGGTATATGTCTTTGTCGAGAGAATGATGGTGATCACGAGGACTGTCGGAGATGTAGACGTAAATCCGTAAATTTTGGTTAACTCAGTACACGCTTTTATTTTGTTCGATCACGGTGCATCCTTATCTTTTATCTCAACAAAATTTCTAGCAAAATCCAAACTTACAAAACCTGAACAAATACGCACTAACATATCGCTACCAAATGGCAAAAATATATCTTGTTCTGCAAAGTATAATAACGTACAAATTATGATTCACCACACGAACTTTCTTTCCGACCGATTCTATTCGACCTTCCCGAATTCGATATAATTTTGGGAATGGATTGGTTAACTTCGTCATCATGCTACGCTCAGGTGCCGAGGCCGGAGAATTACATTGAAGGGTCCTAATGGAACGGTGGTGCCTTACCAAAATCCGCTTTCAAAGGAAAAAGTGCGATTCGTGTCTGCCATGAAAATTCAGAGCATGGGGAGAAAGGGGCATCAAGTATTTCTGTGCAGCATCAACAAAATAGAGGACGAGAAAAAGGTTGAGAACATTCACATTGTAAATGAATACCGGATGTGTTTCACGATGAAGCTGCCAGTTCGCTGCCGCACGACGAGACGTAGAGTTCTCAATCGACCTACTGCCAGGCACCGCACCAATCTCAAAGGCACCCTACCGAATGGCACCAGTTGAACTCCAGGAACTTAAGAAACAATTGGAGGAGTTAATAGATCGAGGCTTCATTCATCGAAAGTGTCTCGCCTTTGGGGCGCCTTATACTTTTTGTTAAGAAAAAGGACGGGAGTATGCGCCTATGCATCGACTACCGTGAACTCAACAAGGTTACAATCAAAAATCGTTACCCTTTGCCAAGGATAGACGACCTATTCGATCAACTCAAGGGAGCAGGTGTTTTCTCCAAAATTGATTTAAGATCGGGTTATCATCAGATAGGTGTACGAAAGGAGGACATACAGAAGACTGCGTTCCGATCCAGATACGGCCACTATGAGTTCAAAGTGATGCCTTTTGGCCTCACCAACGCACTGCAGTGTTCATGGATCGGATGAATGTAACCTTCCACGAATATCTGGACGTTTGCGTGGTCGTATTCATAGATGACATCCTAATCTACTCAAAGACTGAGAGAGAACACGAAGAACATCTACGCACTGTGTTGGAGATTTTAAGGAAAGATAAATGGTATGCAAAATTCTCTAAGTGCGAATTCTGGTTGAGTGAAGTGGCATTCCTGGGCCACGTGATTTCGAAGGAAGGAGTAATGGTAGACCCAGCGAAGATAGAAGCCGTAAAGGAATGGGTCGCACCAAAGACCGTCACAGAGGTTCGAAGCTTTCTAGGCTTGGTGGTTACTACAGCATTTATCGTGCATCTGATTTTTCAAAGGTAGCACGCCCAATGACTAAACTCCTACAGAAGGACTCCAAATTTGTATGGAACGAAGACTGTGAAAAGGCGTTCCTAGAACTCAAAACAAGGCCGACCATCGCACTCAGCTTCTAGCCCTACCAATCGAGCGGGGATGAATACGAGGTGTATAGCGATGCGTCCTTAAATGGACTAGGATGTGTTCTAATGCAGCAGGGCAAGGTGATCGCTTATGCATCTAGACAACTCAAGGTACATGAAAAGAACTATCCGACCCATGACCTTGAACTCGCAGCAGTTGTGTTCGCTTTGAAGATTTGGCGACATTATCTTTACTGAGTCAAAGATAAAGTTCTACATCGACCACAAGAGTTTGAAGTACATATTCACGAAGGTATGAGTGAATATGAGACAAAGGAGGTGGCTAGAACTAATCAAAGACTACAAGATCGAGCTGCTCTATCACGAAGGAAAAGCAAACGTCGTAGCAGACGCTTTAAGTCGTAAAACTCCACGCCATCGAATAATATCCGGGAGATTCCATCGCACTGCTCAAGATTTGAGAAGATTGGACTTGGACTTAGTCTGATCCGATGATGCAGTTTAAATGCAATGGTAGTGGAACCGAGATACTCCACGACATCCGAGCACTACAATGGGAAGACCCTGGGCTAGTAACGAACCGAAAAAGGATTCCGTCAGAAGGGACTGAAGGATTTAAAATCCACCCTGACGGAAGTCTTCGATTCAAGGAGAGATGGTGTATACCGGACAATGAAGCGCTAAAACGCAGAATTTTAGACGAAGCACACAGCACACGATATTCCGTACATCCAGGGGCAGACAAGATGTACCAAGATTTGTAATTACGATGCTGGTGGAACGGGATGAAAAAGAGATAGCCGAACACGTTGCTAAATGCTTGATTTGTCGGAAGGTGAAATTAACATCGAGACCGGAGGACTTTACAACCAGATTAGAAATACCACGAGGGAAATGGGACTCAATCTCAATGGACTTCATTATGGGACTACCGAGGACCTCGAGTGGTAGAGATGCAATCTGGGTCATTGTGGATCGATTAACGAAGTCTGCCCACTTTATTCCGATAAGGGAGACATGGGGACTGGATGATTTAGCAAAGGCCTATGAAAAAGAAGTGATCAGACTGCATGGCGTGCCCCTCGATATCATTTCTGATAGGGACGCAAGGTTTACTTCCCATTTCTGGAAGAAGCTGCAAGAAGCCTTAGGTAGCCAGTTGAAAATGAGCACCGCTTTTCACCCGGCTACAGATGGCCAGACTGAACGAACCATTCAAACTTTAGAGGACATGTTGAGAGCTTGCACGATGGAGTTTAGCGCTAACTGGGAAAAGAGTTTACCATTAATCGAGTTCTCCTACAACAACAGTTACCATGCTAGCCTCAAATGTGCCCCTTTTGAAGCTCTATATGGAAGGA
Source organism: Dianthus caryophyllus (assembly GCA_023091065.1). NCBI lineage: Eukaryota > Viridiplantae > Streptophyta > Magnoliopsida > Caryophyllales > Caryophyllaceae > Dianthus > Dianthus caryophyllus. The sequence continues at coordinate 19,641,951 of CM041521.1, forward strand.
AGTGTCGAAGCCCAGTGTGTTGGGACGACGCTAGTGACAATGTGGGCACCGGACCCCAGACTATTCAGGACCAAATCGAGCACATTAAGGTCATCCGAGAAAGACTACAGGCGGCACAAGATCGTCAAAAGAAGTATGCTGACCAGCACCGTAAGCCTATTGAATTCCAGGAGGGCGACAAAGTATTTCTGAAAGTGTCGCCCATGAAAGGGGTAAAACGATTCGGCTTAAAAGGGAAGCTAAGCCCGAAGTATATAGGACCCTATGAGATACTTGAGCGAATCGGGGAGGTGGCGTATCGACTTGCCCTACCGCCTAACCTATCAAGAGTACACAATGTTTTCCACGTATCTCAACTACGGAGATATCGATCTGATCCAAGCCACATCGTTTCGCCCGATGTCATCGAGATCGAGCCTAATATGTTGTACTCTGAGAAACCGGTGGAAATCTTGGCACGGGAAACCAAGACCTTGAGACGAAAGGCAATACCCTTAATTAAAGTCCTTTGGAGGGGGCATAATACCGAACAAGCTACTTGGGAAACCGAGGCGTCAATGAAGGAGAAATACCTTAACTGCTCAAAGACGGGTAACTTTAACCACCTAGTTAACTTTAAGTTTCTGTGACTAAACTTCTTTAAGGGGAGGATCAGAACACCCGTGTTAATTTAAGCTAATTATAATTAGGAAATCAATAATTAATCATCCTCGCTCATTAAATTCCTAATACAATACACTACAAGTCATTTTCATACCTAAACTAAAACCATTTTGAATTACTTGGAATTTGAACTTTATTCTTTCATATTCAAACTCGATAAATCAAATAGCGACTATACGACAAATTTCCCAACAACAAATTTTGGCACGCAAATCGAGGTAAAATTTAGAAAAGTGGCCGAGCCACACAAGATGATTTAAATCACCTAATTCTTTTCCTAATCTACTTACTCATAATCCTAATCTCACAAAAATGGTTAAGGCCTAATCAATTTAGATTAGTACTAACAAAACATATTATAATAATATAAGATTACTATTCCTTTTTGATTTAACTAACACCTTCATTAAAACTCGATATAATGAGCTACACTTATTCGAAACTGATAAACTTTTTGACGTTTGATCATAATGATTTAATTTGATAACATTCGACGAAAAAAAATATATATTTGGACCAAACGAAATTTTTATTAAAAGTTTCGAGGATCCTAAGGCCATTTTTCATTTTTATTACTCTTCTACGTTTTTCTTCATTTTAATTTTTGACCTTACTTCGAACCATCATTTTAAGACTATATATTTTATTTCGAGACTTTTCGCGAATCGAAAATTTCAAAAACGAAAAATCGGGGCCATTGAACTTGGTTTGGCCGAGATTTTTGACTAGTTTTAGTCAAGAATTATCCTCTTCCATTTCTCCTATTTTCTCTTACACATTATGCACCTATTTTCTTAACTAGCTAAGACACTTACCATCACCCATAATTCATCATCACATCCTAGTTGATTTTAATTAAAGATTAAACATTATATTACATTACATAAGTTTACAAGTAAAACACAAACTACAACTACTACTACATTACTACACATACACGTACAACAACACACACAAACACCAAATATTTCTAAGTCATTTTCTCTCTAAATAAAATCTTACTCAAGAACAAGTAAGCTTGTTCTTCATGCAAGCTCAAGAACACATCTATTTTTCATCCTCTTTAATCCTTTTCATTCTTTAATCTTTCATTTTATTTGCTTAAATTAATTAGCACACTTAAATAAGCCCTTCATCATTTATATTTAGTACTCACTTACTCTATTTACATATAATTAAAATATGAACATGAATCGAAATCTTTTAAAATGAAAACATCAACTAAACTAAAAACAAAACTACACTTAAATTTTGTTAGTATAGTTTAGCTAGCTAAATAAATTACTAACTTTCTTATTTTCATTTTTATGTACTCTCCTAATCAAAGACGAGGAGCAAAGTGGTGAAGTAGACTTGAGCCAGTTCGATCACCTTATCGATCCCGACAACTGCTAAACAAATTTGCTACTAACCTAATTAAGGTGCCCCCGCACACTAGGTTTTAATTTTGTTAATCGCATGCTAGAAATGTTTATGTGTTATAATTATTGTGCATATGACCACCTAGCATCACACGATAAATTAGGAGACAAAAATCGAAAAATAGAACTTATTGCTCATTAACAAAACCCACGGCCACCCTCTATTTTTAGCTTTAATTTTTCGTTTTAATTTTTGTAAATTGCATGCTTAAAATACTTAGGCTAATATGTACAAGAATATATAATTAGTTTTTGTTTAGGACTTAAAATGAAATCGATATGAATTTAAATGTGTTATAATGTTTTATTGTGTTCTTGAAGTATTATTGTTATTCTTATGTTATAATGATTTTTCTTTTGTGTGCTAGTGTTTGTAATTGTTGTGCATACATGATTAAATATATATATGATATAGAATAAATTAGTTGTTGAATTATAAGTATAAAAATCAAAGAATAAAATTTAGAACATACATGTACATCACACGGTTTTCCTTTTATTTTTGGACCAATTTTTAGTTTTAATTTTTCTAAATAACATATTATGATTAGTCTAGTTAAATTAGACTTGTATGAAAAATTTGAGAAAATTATATAAACATATAAAAATTTGACTAAATAATGTTCATATTAAAAACATTAGTGTTCTTTACATCTTCAATGTGTTCTCCATAATATGACTAAGTTTTGATTTATAAATTTTTATAAGTTTTAGTATTTATCGTTTTTGTTTACTAGTTTAAGTCACTTTAGCATAAACTAAATAATTAGTATATAAAAACTTTAAGTCAAAAACCGATAAAATTAGAAAACAAAAATAAATTGTCATGTATAAAGGGCCACGGCATTTAGGTCCATTTTTGACTAAAAATGAATTTGTCACTTTTTATTTTTATCATTTAGGTAATTTAAATTAGTTAAAGTATTGATTTATTAATAAAAACAAAAAAAAATATAAATGGAGTAGTGTATAAAAGGGGCCACGGCATTTCCATTATAATTGGGTCAATTTTAGTCAAAATGAATTTATCACTTAATCACTATAATTGATTAGTAATTAGCTTTATATTTTATTGTAAAAAGAATCGTTAATAAAAAGAATCAACGAAACCGATAAAAATAAACGTTACATATATTAAAATGAATCATATCGTGTGTTACTACCTATGCTTAATTGTGGATGTGGAGATACGGACTATTTAAAATGAACTACGACAACCTCGCTAAAATTTGAAACCGCTTAAATTTTAGCTAAGTATACGACTAAATCTAAACCGAGTTTTGCTTTTGAAATATCATTTAAATCACCAAGTATAAAAATGAACTTAACCACTTTGATTTAAATATGTTTCAAAATCACTAAATACAAAATGAACTTAACGAGTTCAATTAAAATATATTTCAAAACCGCTAAATACAAAATGAACTTAACAACTTTAAAACTAGACCCCTAAAATATTTCCAAAAATCACTAAGTACAAAACGAACTTAACGACTTTAAAACTAGAATTTTACACTTAGTAAATAAAAAGCTTAGTTTTAATTTCTAAAATAGCCTTAGTATAAAAATGTATAAGAATATAAAAATACTAAGTATAAATAAAGTCAAATAATAAATACTAAGTATAAAGCAAATAAAATAATAAATACTAAGTATAAGAATACATATCGTATAAAATACGAATAAAATACTGAAGTATAAAAATACGTGCCAATACGGAATCTGAAAATACGAATACGTATAAATACGAGGAATAGTAAATACGATGAATAGTGAAATACGATGAATAGTAAATACGATGAATAGTAAATCGATGAATAGTAAATCGATGAATAGTAAATCATTGAATAGTAAAATACGTGAATAGTAAAAATATTTAAAATTCTGATTGGACTCGAATAAATTATTTAAGTTTTCTATGTGCTTAGTTTACGAAGAAGAAGCTGCTAGAACTAAATTTTCATTATACAAGTTCGACGTTATTGTTTATTATGGTATCACCTTTGGAGAAATAAAGGAACGAGAAAATAATAAAGAAAGTACTTGTTAAATACTCTGGTTATGTCATGTCGCGAATCTATTGTGCCATGGTTGGAAAGGTAGCGCGTATGGGGACTCTTTCACTCTCGGTGATCGAGGCGTTCTAATGACTCTCATAGTCTTTAGGCAAAGCGATATCGACCCTTGAATGGGCATAATTGTTGCGTTTTGCGGTCCATACGAGGTAACGGAAAATGACCATCCCAGGGGACCTTGTCGTTAGGTATTAATCGTTTTGGTTAGGAAAAGCATACTCTCTCGGGTGCAATGAGCGTGGTCGTTTCTAAGTGAAAGTGTGTGCACACATAAGATAAGGGATTGAATCGCCCTTCTTACCTAGTGGTATACTAGCATTAAAGTCCTGTTGATGTACCGACTTATGAGCGGGCCTTGCTTTTGTAGGGTTTTGCATGCTTCCATCTGGTGGTTGTGGTTCATAGGACAACGTATGATAGATTATCCATGTTGTATTGGATATTAGGTAGTTATCACGCACGCTACTTAGTGTTTGATCGATGTGCAGTGCGGCTGACTAGTGCACTTTGATAATTATCTATGAGAGTACACAAGCCGCTCTGTAGTCAAGACTCGCGAGTTATGTTACTATATGGATAATTGAAAGCGGTCGACTACCGAATATGATTGAGATGGTAATGAATTGTTGAGTATGATTGGTTATGATTGTGGTGTGATATATGATTTGATCTATACTCATGTTGAATTATCCTGATACCCTTATGTGTTTTGCTTGCCTGCTTACCATCTATTTTATTTAATTGTCATGTATATCGCACATGTCTATAATTGCTATACTACGTGATTTATTTGATGTGTTTAGATTGTGTTGGGGGAGAAAACACTAATACGAGATGAATACTTGGTACCAGAGGACTTATGTTTATCAAATGCTGGGGATGGTTTACCTTATTTTGTACTTCGTTGTTTTGGAGAGATTTGTAATCAAACATATACTCTGTTTCATCCTAAGACTCGTACTATGTATATAGAGTTTTAATACGATAACAGCTGGTTTGTAATAAATAGACTTAATTAAATTTTCCGCCTTAGTTTAATTAAAGTCACGAAAAACCAGGTTGTTACATTGTTAGAGGAGATGAGAATTAGTGATTAACTGTTAATTCACTAAACATGTATATTTTACTAATGAGATTAGTAAAAGTACATTTTTAATATATGTGCAAAGTACATGTATATTAAGGAAGAGTTTAATTAATTTATACTTTATCATATTAGATGATTTAAGTGATAAATTATATCTATTTCATGGAGACAAATATTTGAAAAACAAAATGGACCCATTAGGCCCTAATGGGTAGTCCTAAATGGGAGAAAAGGAAGGATGATACCTTCTTGTCTTTTTCCTATTTGTTTTCCTAATGTCATGTAAGAAACATAATGATGAGATTGCATGTAATTGTTCTTAACCAAGCAAAAACTTTTCTCTTCTCTCTTCTACCAAAGTGGCCGGCCCCCTTGGCTTGTTGGGCACACTTTGTTTTCTCTCATTTTCTTTTATAAAGAGGAAAAGCAAGAGAGAGTTGCATTCATGCATTTTTGTTTTTGTTTATCTCTCAAAAACCATTCTCTCTAATACTCTCCCTAATATTATTACTAAGAGTTAGTATTAATATTATCACATATTATCAAGTGACACTAAGTGATTTCTAGCTCAAGATCCTTAGTGTTTTTGGAGTAGTTCTTGGGTGTATCTCAAAGGAGGTTTCCTTGTTTGGAAACTCGGTTTTGGAGGATCATCCTAAGCTTGTATTCAACAAACAAAACTAGAAAGGAGTTCTAGTTTTGTGCCCTTATTTCCTTTAAGAGAAAGGTATAAATTTCTAAACTTGTTAACAATGTAAATTTGTACTACATAGATCTTGCTAAATCAAATTAGAGTAATTTGATTTACACTAATATTTGATTAGTGAATGGGATTCGATCCCTACATATATATATATATATATATATATATATATATATATATATATATATATATAGGGACAAGATCTTTTAAGCCCTAGATATGAGAGAAAGACGTTAAGCCCAAAATTCCAGGTTTGAGATTTTAACCCAAAAATTCGAGATTTTAACAAAAAAAAAATGAGATTTTAACAAAAAAAAAAAAAAGATACCAATTTTTAGTAGGTTGGCCATTTCTGATCCATGGCCCATGACCTATTGCCCCACATCCTTTTGAGATTTAATCTCAGCCGTTGATTTTGATGATCCAATGGCTTAGATTACGACTCAATGGCTTTCTCTAGACTTAGGGCTTGAAAGATGTTATATATATATATATATATATATATATATATATATATACATAGTCACAAAGATTGGATTAAGGAAAACAAAGGCCCAAGGCCCAAAACCATAATTGTCCACAATACTCGTAACAACCCCCTTTCAAGTTGGAGCGTGGGGGTCGAGAACGCTCAACTTGGACAACAAATACGTAAATTGACGAGCACCCAACGTCTTAGTGAGCAAATCGGCGAGCTGATCCGAAGTATGAACATATGTAGGTTGAACCATTCCCCACTGAATTGCGTCTCGAACTAGATGGCAATCGACCTCAATATGCTTTGTACGCTCATGGAAAACGGGATTTCGAGCGACATGTAGTGTGGCCTGATGTGGAACCCGGGATCGGATGGGACCCAACTCGGCGTCTTGCTTAAGGGTGCTTTTAAGTTAAAAAGACTTATTTAGAAAAACCTTTAAAACTGTTTTGGAGTCGCCACCTAATTATCGCGGAAATTAGGAACCTGCTATCATGTCCTAAGCCTAAAGACATGTCCTAGATTTTGGAGCACGCCGACAACCCTAGATCTAAGGCTTGTGAAACCAGAATGGATTCGGGGTGAGGGTACTTTAGAAAAAGAGTTCAATTAATGATTTATGAAAACCTTTTAGAAAAGCCTATGTAGAAATAGCCTCTACTGACCTAGAACAATCCAAATAAGATGATATTTGAGCTAATGTTATCGCTACGTACAAGTGCGATAAGTTTGTAATAGAATGCAGATCTGAGATGCAAAAAGATTGATTAAAACCCTCAGTTTAGCATGTTTAACTTGTTAACGAAAACGGTTCAGTTAAAGGTCGAATTCATTGTTTAAGTTGATTTAATGCAAAATAAGAAGGTGCAAGATGCATGCAAATAAAATAAAGTTCAATTGTCCATTAGTTTATTTTAGAAGGGTCGGTTGCTTATGCGACTTTGGCGTGTCATCGGATATGGAGTGTACCCGAAGTAAATAGAACACTTGGAGTGCAAGTGTATTTGGGTGCCAAAGCGGAGGCTAAAGTGTAGTCCCTTTGTTAGTCCATAGAAAATAAGAAAAAGCTTTGATCCAAGTGGATCGGTACCTACCTTGTCCTGGCGGCCAGGATCTGGGCGAGCCGCTTCTTGAACTTAAAAGGAGGATGAATTCAACACGGGATGGTGTGTCGAACTCAAGGATTTGAGTGCGTGAGGCTTTTTGAGAGAGTTTTTGTGTGTTTGCTGTGAAAGCTGGTTGTGAATTGTGTTTTTCGAGGTCAGGTATAGGGGTGTATATATACTAAAAACCTCGGAGAAATTAGGAAACCCAGGGATAAAAACAAGCCAGGAAACCGCATAGCCTTATGCGGTTGCCAGGGCAAACCGCATAGGCTTATGCGGTTGCCACCCCAAACCGCATAAGGCTATGCGGTTTGTGGGTGTGGCTTTAAACCTAGTTTCCAAGTTTCGGCTTGATAAAATCTTGGAAAGATACAGTATAATCTCGAACTTCCTCGTCAAGAAAACACCTGGGATATTTCTGAGATATTTGTGATGTTCAGAGCTTTGGAGTGCGGGTCAAAGGCTGGGCTTGGGCTCGGTTTTGGGCCCGAGACCCGGAAAAATGAAAAGGGTGTATTTGCATAGATTTTGTGGAATAAGGTAAGACGCGAGGTTGAATTTTGTGTAAGAGGAGGCTAAAGGGAAGATCTAGCCACCGGGCCTAAATTTAGGAATTTAGAAATGCTGAATTAGACCTTGTTAATGTAAAAGGGCTAATTGTAGTGCAAATGCGAAGCTCATGCCAAATGAAGCAGGAGAGGACCTAGCTAGACTCCAAATGGACAAAATGAACGTTTATTTAAAGCGATGTGAGGCGACCTAAATCATTTTAACATTTCAAACGACTCAAAATGAATTCGACATTAGTTAGAACCGTTTAAGTCAATGTTAAAACATGCGTAATAGAAGTCCGTGTTACATTACAGGGTTTTGTGTGGGAGGGTACGGATATGGGTATCCACAGAGCCCCCAGTTTGACTGAGCTCGGACTAGAGCGTTAGTCAAACTCCACGACCATATCCGGACCATTATAGTCTCGTCTGATCCAGCGGGCGAAGCATGTGTCCATGGGTGAGACGAGGACTTGAACTAGAATTTGAGCGGGGAGGCGTGGCGCATTTTAAGGACTTGGCGGTCCGTGCATCTTTGTAAGAACTGTAGCCTCTTTGGATGCCTTCGTTGTGCTTGCTGCGTCGTGTATATGCTTGGTGTCGTCGTATGCCTGGTACTGCTGCTTGTAGTGTCTTCGTGTAGCGTGTAGTCTCGTGAAAGAGGGCGTGTGCAAGGGTGTAAGGTATGATTGGTCTCGCCGAAGAGCGCATGTATAAGGGTTGCAAAGCTTGGATGTATGGATGTGTTCGTGAGGTACTTGTACTTGAACTCGCCGAGGAGCGTCTATGTAGAGTGGTATGCTTGTAGTTGGGTATAACGTAGGGTGCTTATGCTTGGGCTCGCCGAGGAGCGTCTATGTAGTCGTAGTTGCATATGATTGCCTTCCGTTGAGGAGAAGGTGATGTAATGTTCGTGAAGAGCGTTCGTGCTTCTGCTTCTGTACCGTACATTAAATGCTTAATATACGCGAATGGCGGACTGTAGGTGACGCCTTAACCCTGAGCACGGGTCGTGCTTGGAGTTGTATTAGGGCCAAGATGGATTGGGAATTCAAAAGTAGGCGTAAAATGAGAAAAACCGCAGAAAAGCCAAAGACAGAAACCGCATAAGCTTATCCGGTTTGACCTGCTAGCTGAAAAGTGCTTATAAAGCACGAACAATACCGTAGTCATGCTTCATTATACTCTTTCGGTTTCTTACTCTCTAAAACACCAAATTTCGATTTCTCAACCAAATTTGCTCGTTTTTCTTGCGTTGCCTTGCTATGGAACCAGGTAATGCTCCATTTTAACTTGCTTTTACGTTATTTGTTGTTTTAATTAGCTAGTTTTAGCTAGAAATGTTGAAAAGACGGGTTTTGAATGAAAACCCGAGTTTTGCTTGAAATTTGCCGTTTGAATGCTCGAAGTTGACGTCATTGTGTTGCATTATGCCATGTGAACATGTATGTGTGAATTGATTGTGATTTAGACTGTCTTTGTGGGAAAAACGTCCAAATTAGGGTTCGGGCCCGAAAACGAACCCGGATTTCCAACCCGGAATTTCAATTAAACTTCGGTGTAGGATGCCCATAGTGTGTATAGCATGCCTATAGCGTTAGTTTTGTGAAAATGTCGAGCTAAGACTTTCAAATCACCGTCTTAAGTCGTAGTTATACGGAGTAATTAAGGCGAATTGGGGGTTTTTGATCGGGGAGACCAAAATGCAATTGCTTGTAATGGTTTGTTGTTGGGGACTATTATGGCGCATCGAAACCATAAAGTTGTAATTTTGATATGTAGAGAACGGTTTTCGGCTTAATTGTGAATTAGGCCTAAAAATGCTCTGTGTACGCGTATAGTGTGTGTGGTAGGACGTGTATGTGTATAAGAAGGGTGTATATGCGTTGTGTGTGTATAGCGTATGTGTATAATGTATGCTTGCGTGTTTTATAGTTGTGTGTATTTGTCATGTTTGTTGCAGGAGAAGGTTCAGGTCGTGTTACGAGGTCGAAAGCTCGTAAGAGTACAGGCTCGAGGATTGAGGGAGCCCTCAGTTCGAGTAGTAGGATGAGGCGTTCGTATAGTGAGAGGGAGGCTGACCCTCGTGACTTGCCCACGAGGCGTGGTCAGTCACGGGGAAGGGGTCGTGCGAGGTGTGATTCTAGGCCTGATCCCGAGGATGAGCTTGCTCAAGAGCTAGTGGATGAGCTGGAGGCTGAGATGGATGTTGTTGAGGAGGAGGCTGAGGAAGCCGAGGAGGCTGCGCCTAGGGCGAGCAGTTCTAGGCCGCGAAAGTCGCGTGCAAACAGAGCGTTCGCCAAGGGCTGGGATGGCCACGACCTTCTGTTGGCTCCGGAGAGACATGTCTCCTATCGGGCGACGATGGGCTGGCCCAAGGGTCCGATGAGGACTTTCTCGGGCGTCTCGTCCGTGATGTGTGCTTTTGAGAAGAAGCTTCCGGAGGGTGCGAAGGCTTGGGTGCTGCGTAGTGCTTTTGGTCCTTTAGTCGAGCACTGGAGGGCTATTGTGTGGTCGAAGCTGACGGCGAATCTGATGTTGATTCGAGCCTTTCTTGACAGGTACTGGGACACTACCACGACATTTCACATGCCCGGCTTTGAGGCCGGCATTTCTTTGTCGGGGTACGCGGTCATGACGGGGCTTCCGTTTGGGGACCGCGACATGAATTTTGGGTTTGCGCCGTCCATTGAGGATGAGGTGGTGACTACCGCGATTGGCGGTGGTTTGGAGGTGGAGTATGAGGGTAAACCACCTTACATCATCAAGACGAGCTTCGTCTTGGAGTATTTCGAGGGGAAGACCGAGCGAGGCCCTTCCGACTGGAGCGACGAGCAGAATGCTCGTTTGTGGCTGTGATGGTTTTGTAGATACCGTGATCCGCACCCAAAAGCAAACCCGATGACGAAAAGGACTTTTCATGCATGTTTTAAATAAGACGAGACGGTACATAAGTGTCTAAAACATTTTAGTCATTTTTAACGTATTAATTTGAATTTGCATATTTCGTAAAAATGAATATTAATTTAGTCATTTTAATCGTAAGTCGACACAATACACACAAGCACGACATGAGAATGCCTCACAAAATGGCCCAAGGATACAAAAACGACCCAAACACACAAGAACGGCCCAAAACACGCAAGAAGGCCCAAGCACCCGAAGCGGACCAAAATGCGTCTCGGGTCACATTCTTACAAAACAAAATCCCACAAAGTCGTAAAATAATGCATTACAATATTATTTTACTTCGAGCCAAGATCGAAAAACACGACGAAAAACCGAGACACGAAACACGAAAACCGAATCAAGAATCAAGTTGATTAATCAACTTGTGGAGCAACTTGTATCAATTATACGACATCCTAAAGCCCCAAAAGTCAGCAGCAAAACAGCCTACACCTTACACACCTACGATAATGTATGCGGCGCTCTGAAATCTGTCGAGAAAGAGGCGAAAATCGCGAATCGGCGATTTTATGGTAAATAGCCAGACCTCTGGCGATTTTCTGCTCCTCCTCTGACATTCTGGCGATTTTCTCTTTAATCGCTGGTTCACTGGCGATTTTCTGAGCAACTAGGCATAAAACACGAAGCATTTGCTATAAATAGCAGCCCTTATACGATCACAAAAGACATAAAATAATCATCAAATCATCTCTTATTCATTTCGAACAACAATCAATCCTTCATTCTAATAACAATTCACTTACAATCGATTCAATTCAATACTCAAATTCACATAAAGCCTCTCGCACTTATAAATTTCCACTCTAAAAACCGTCTTTGCATTTCAAGGTAAAGAAATTTTACCTTCCGATTGGACGTTTGAGACTTATAGGGTTACTTTAACCCACTAGATATTGGCATTAACGAACTCGTATTCGCAATACGATTGTAGTAATTCGAATCAAATGATTCGTCTAAACCCCGCCAATATCGCATAAATGAATGACTCAAAATCACTAAATTAAGCACCCACTTTTACATTATGCAAATTCTCGATTCATGCATTAAATTACGACTAAAACACGGATTCGACATTTAACTGTACCGTTTCATATAGTCTTTTAAACATGCAAAACCGAGGGTTTTACAAAATCTTAGAATTGAACACAAGTCGGAGAATAACGTTTAGTTATTAATTCAAATGCAATGAATTAGTAATTTTACGTATATTTCCTATAGCAAATCGTCATAGCTTTGACTGACTTACATTTATTTTACATATTTATCGAGTCATATATTTGCATTTATGCGTAGCGTCCTATTAGCCCAAATATCGAAATTAAAGCATTTGTTTTCAAATTAGTAAAGACTACTTTACGTAGGCTTTTTGATTCTGATTTTCATAATACATTTTGTCAAAACTTTGAAAAGTAACCTCACTCAGAATCCTCTCTGGTTTCACAATAACCTCAGACGGATAGGTATCGGCGCACCTTGAAATCCCGAGACACCGTGTCTTATACTTTAAGGCGCGTTGAATAGGTTCCAAATTCCTTTAATATTTGGTGGCGACTCCAAAATACATTTCAAAAGGATTTTTATATTTCTTTTTGTCACAATTACATGCAATGACATTCCCCCATTAAGCAAAAGAACGGCTCGGCGGTGAGCCGAAAGCAACTAAGAAGGCAAGCTCCTGCGGCGAAGCTTCTTGCAAAATTTTCCACGTGCAGGCATTCCGCCCCATGACCACGAGGAAGTGGCGAGCGGGCGTCGAGAAGGGATATCCCCGGTATCCTCAGTTGGCGACTCCGCTGGGGACGAGCATGTTTTTATTTTTATTTATTTTGAAAATTAGCTTTTCAATCTATTTTAAAAAAAAAACATAAAGAAGTGAAACTTGAAACTTTGAAAACATTTCTGCTTTCGATATTTGGGCAATAGTACGTTTGAGTCGAATCCTCCTGATTCATAACCACACCCTTCGAGGGACGGCCCCAAGTAAGAACTCGTTTCCTAAGCGAGTATACTCTGGACACGTCGATCTCTCACCCTTCCATGATCACAAGTATGGTATCCGTACAAGTGAATCGTAGCAGTCAAACTCGAACGCTCTAGACCCCGTATTGAATCCACACTGATGTGTGTGATCTTGCGGATAACTCTACACAAACGTTGCGGGAATGACCGGAAGGAACCTTACCCTGGAAGCCAAAAACCCGCGTCTATACGTTACAAATCCAAAGCTATAGCACCCTCGCTATGGTCGTCTTCTAAACAAATGCATGCAAAAAGCGTTTCAAAGGCACATTACGTGCATTTTGAAAATACATTTTCAAACACTTTCCAAAAGGCATACTTTTTAAGCATACTGTCAGGATCATTGGCCTATAGTCAGCTGAACCTGACAAACAACACATCACGATGTTCAAAACCGATCGGAAATAATCACTACATTTCCTGTCCTTTACAAAACATAAATGCATTATGCGACTGACGTATCGTCATAATACATTTATCGCAAAAACATTTCGCAAAGCAAAACCCGAAAATGTCAATTCATTTCGGATATTTCAATAAGACAAACACCCTTACATTTTTGAGATAGCTCTGAGTCGAGTGACTTGCTAGTCATCCCGACTCAAACAAACTATCTCTCTCGAAAAATGAACAAAACGCGGGCTCGTTCAAACATGAACCCGTTGATTTACATGTCAGGTCAGGTGATTCATCGTCATTATGGCCCGACATCCTGTGTCACACATAAAAAGCGGACAACAGCCGCTTTTTACCCAATTTAACACCCACAGGCCGACTAGCCTATCGCTACTTCGGTTTGATTCTTTTACATCACGATTTAACGATAAACCCTTGGCAACATACCGCTAACTTGGGTTAATCAGGTCGTGATCATACAAACTTCATTTACTTCGAGGCTGGGGACGCGCCAACGCATCCTTACCTCAAAAGCTTCCCGTGTCTTTTAAGCTAAAAACACGAGTCGAGTCCTGCACACGCTCTTCACACTTTTTACTTTTCTTTACAACAAATGCGATTTTTCTTTGACTCTTTATTTTCTTTTGGAGGACACTAAGGTTTGAGACTCTGCAGGTTCATCCCCTAAAAAGTCCTGGATACACGACGTACTAAAGACCGTCATCTGAACTGTAACACCCCGTGTTATTTTAACACAATTTGATAAAAGAATTTAATTTCCTTAAATTAAATTCATCATTTTTCCATATAATAAAAATGCGACTGAATTTTTTTCGCCAAATAACACTAAAATTTCTTAAGTCCAAATTTAAAATTTTGAAAAATAAAGTTTGTTGTATTATGTTTAGAATTGAAAAAGAAACACATTTCAAATTTTTATAAAAATGAACACTTATACTTTTCCCGTCTCTGAAATTCGGGTCAACAATTTCAAAGACGCAAATCAAAGTCAAGCCACTTTATATTTTTTTTCATAAATCACGTACAAAACAATTACACATCAAAAATGTAATCATTTTGATTATTATTTAATAAACAATATTATATTAATATATAATTACTATTCATTTTCTATTAAACTAGCTTTTTTCTAAAATGTCGAAATTCTAAGTTATACTTAATTTAAACTGATAAACTTTTTGACGTTTGATTATAATTCTTTAAATCTATAACATTCAACTAAAAAAATAAATATTTCGACCTAGGAAAGTTTTATTCAAAATTTCGAGGATTAAGATCCGATTTTTGTTTTTATTACCTTTTGAAAATTATTTTTATTTTTATTTCCGATTTTATTTTAAAACACTATTTTAGGATCGTATCTTTTATTTCGAGACTATTAGGTGTGTACAAGAAATCGAAAATTCAAAACGCAAATCGAGCCGATTTTCTGTGAGTTGGTCGACCTACTTGGTCAAACTTGACCAAATTTTATCCTCTTCCATTTTTTCTTTTCTTACACAAGTCTTACACATTATATTTATCATCATCACTTTTATTTTCTTTTTATTTAAAGATTATACTTAATAATAATACTTATAAAATATAATACTACTACTTTAATATTATCATTTTCATTTCCGTCACTTTTAAAATTTTTCTAAAGTAGTAAATAAAATATTTTAGTCTTAAATTTATAAAATGAATACTTTTCAGAAAATCGTCAAAACAGCACATTTTAACTTTTATCGCTTTTGACGCCCGACTTTTTAAAACTGACAAAATTCGTGAATAACATTCTTATAAATTTCATAGGAACAATTTTAATGCCAAATAGTAACCAAGACTTTATCAACCAATTAAAAACAAGATGTTCCCTAATATTCATTTAATTAAACTTTATTTAATTAAAACATTACTTAACATCAAAACACACTAACTTATCCTACACATTTCACAATTGCAAAAATCACTTGTCATGTGCTCCATAATGTCGTGAGACATGCCCCATTCTCTCCCATTTATTTTTCTTCCATTTCTTTCCAAAATCCTCTAAAATAAAACCCTTAATAATATTCTAATAATTAATAATAGTTCTAAGTAATTAGTGGGTATATTAGAAGCTAATTCCATGGATTATTTTGGGTGTAGTGTATGGGTAATATGGGTGAAGACAATCCGATCTAAAATTTATTTTAGATCCCCGACGTTTAACATTCAAAATAAGGTGACTAGCCTTGTCTTATATTATCCTTTTAGTAAATTAATTTGTTTTGTTATTATAATTTTATGAATATGAAAATTATGTTAAATATGTTTAAACATCACCTATATGTACTTGTGTGTTTAGGTGTTGTATAATAAAATGATAATAAATAAGTTATATTGATAATAGATTAGTTGTAGTAAAATAATACTATGTTTAGTTAAATTAATTTGAGCACTTTTAATTTGTGTTCATATGATTTTTATGTTTAGTTATGTTTTAATTAAGTAGTAGTCATATATAAAAATTATGTGAAATATTAACAATGAGTTTAAAGTGATTAAAATCGAAAATAGAAATTATATGTTCATATATATTCTACTCGGCATTTCCCTTTTATTTTGACATATTTTCACTTTTAATTTTTGTAAATAATATGTTAGATTAAGTTAGTTAAAATGGATGTTACTATGTGAAAAGAATTAAATTAGGAAAATAAATTATAAGTTATTAAAATCGAAAATGGTGTTCTTGAGCTTTATTATGATCTTCATGTGTGTTCATGTGTTCTCCATGTTGATGTTCATCTTTATTTGTCATTTTGATTTTTGTTATATTATGCTTGTAAATGTTTTGTGTTTATGATTAGTTATTGTTTTACCTATTACTAGTATTATGATATAAAACAACCTAAAACTTTATAAATCATTTAGATTAAAAAGTTAGAAATTTAAAGTGTTGAAAAACACTATTCATAATTATAAATAAAAGTTTTAGTAAATTTCATTTTAGTTTAAACCGTTTTAGTATAATTAGAATAATTAAAGTATAATTACTTTAAGCTAAAAACCGATAAAATCGAAAAAAATGAAAATTTGGAACCTACTATACATGCTCACGGCATTTTCACTTATTTTGGGCCAAAAATTGTTTTTATCACTTTTTAGTTTAATTGTTAAAATAATTTAATTAGTAGTTAATAAATTGAATTAAGAAATTAAAAGAAATAGAATTAATTTTGTATTATATATGTTCTACGACATTTTTAATTTTTGATGACTAAATTTGACCAAAATGAAATTATCACTAAGTCACTATAGTTAAATAGTAATAAGAATAGAATTTTTGTATAAATCGTTTTAGTTATAAATGAAATGTTATAAACCGATAAAATTATATGTAGATTATAAAAATGAACTAAATGGTATTATTCTTGCCTTTGCTATCTGAACATTTGTGATCTTGGACATACAGGACTAAAATGAATCATCCACGTTACTATTATTTTAAAAATGAAAATCGCTAAATTTAGTTAATAGGCGACTAAATTTAACTAAGTCTCATTTTAAAATAAATATCGATTATCACTTTTACAAATTGAACTTAACGTTTTTAAAACTAATATTTTAAAATGAATATCATTATCACTTTTTACAAACCGAACTTAACGTTTTTAAAACTAGACTTTTAGAATATTTTCAAAACTCACTAAGTACAAAACGAACTTAACGACTTTGAAACTAGAAATTTATACTTAGAAAATAAAAGGGTTTAGTTTATTTTCTAAAATATCTTAAGTATAAATACCTAAAATATCTTAAGTATAAAAATACGTATAAATATAGAAATACGTACAAGTATAAGAATACGTATAAGTATAAAAATACATATAAAATACGAAGTATAAAAATACGAATACGTATAAAAATACGTATAAAATACGGTGAATAGTGAATAGTGAATAGTGAATAGTGAATAATGAATAGTGAAAAGTGAATAGTGAAATACTGAAAATAATCGAAAATTTTACTAAGTATAGAAAATTTAAAATGAAGAAGTGAATGACCTAAAGTGTTTGAAATACACATAAATAAAATTGGACATACTAATAAACGTTTCAATTTAGAAACTTGAAAACATTAATAATTAACAACACTTCAAATAATAAACGAATGTGTTATGTGATCATATGAAACCTACCATTCAAATAAAACGTTTGACGCTGAGACTAGGAGAGTCTAGTAACATGTGATATGGAATATCAAATAAATAATGAATATTGAGTAAGTTAAATAAAAGGTCAAGCTTGGGCCTCAGATATGAAAACGTCAATCGTGAGTGAAGTGGGGTTAAGATTGTAACACCCCGTGTTAATTTTAAGCATTTATTATCCAGCAAATTCTAATTTCAAATCTTAAATCAAATCTTAGCCTTTTAGCCTTCCAAAATCTCTATTTTTGCAAAACTTTCGTTTTGTAAAATTTCTCGACTTCTTTAAAACTTTTGAAAATTTTTGAATTATAAAATAAATATTTTAATCTTAGAATTCAAAAGTAGAAACATTTTGAAAAATAGTCAAACGCGCACACATTGACTTTTATCGCTTTTGACACCCGACTTTTAAAAAAACTGACTAATTTCGTGAAAAACATTTTAAACAAAAATCAAGGGGACATTACTAGCATCAATAGTAACTTTGACTCAAATAAACTCAAGTAAAGCCTAATTGATTCCTTATGTTTTCTAATTACTTTTATTTAAACATTACTTTTATAAAAACCTAATCATATATTATACACTACTTAACCAAACTTCCTAACATCTTCCTCATTATTTTCCAAGTCTAAAACACTCCCATTTTGCTCTCCTTGTTGCCGAGCTCTTTGCTCTCTTTTCTCCTTTTGTTTTTCTTTCATTTTTCTCCAAAAACTCCTAAATTAAAACCTTAAATATTACTCTAATAGTTCACTAGTGTTCTAAGCTTGTTCTTGGGTATTTGGAGCTCACTTTGTTACGGGTTTTTGAAGGTGAAGACGGGTATACGGGTGAAGAACTTGACCGTGATAACATCATAGATCCGGATAACCAATAGCTTGCTAAATCGAGGTGACTAACTATATCTCATATTAGCCTCTTTGAAAATTAATTTGATTTTTATTATAAGTTTTATGAGTATGATTCTTATGTTAAAATATGTTTAAACATCATTTATGTGTGCTTGGATGATATGTGAAGTATAATAAAATGATAATAAATAAGTAATATTGATAATAGTTAAGTTGTAGTATTATGTTCATATGTTTAGTTAATTTAATTTTGAGCATTTTTAATTATGATTCATATGATTTTTGTGTTTAGTTATGTTTTAGTTATGTTGTAGTTGTATGTAAAAATTATGTGAAATAATAACAATGAGTTTAAAGTGAATAAAAATCGAAAACGAAATTATGTGCATGTGTGTTCTTGCTCACGGCATCACCCTTTTATTTTCTTAAATTTTCACTTTTAATTTTTGTAAATAATATGTTTAGTTAAGTTAGTTTAAAATGATTGTTAGTATGTTATAAAAATTAATTTAGAAAAATAAATTATAAGTTATTAAAAATGCATATGTGTTCTTGACTTTAAATATGGTGTTCTTGATGTTCATGAGTATCTTCATGTGTGTTCTTCATTTTAGCTTATTTCGATTTTTGATTATTTTATGTTTGTTGTTATTTATTGTTTTTGTTAACTAATAAGTTATTATATTAACAACTATATAAATTAAACTAGCTAAATCATTAAGATTTAAAAGTTAGAAAAATAAAGTGTTGAAAAACACTATTCATAAATATAAATGAAATTTTTAGTAAATTTCATTTTAGCTTAAATCGATTTAGTATAATTAGAATAATTAAAATATAAAGACTTTAAGCTAAAAACCGATAAAATCGAAAAATGAAAATTTAGAACGTCACCTATGTTGCTCACGGCATTTTCATTATTTTTTGGGTTAAAAATTTGTTTTTATCACTTTTTAGTTTAATTGTTAAAATAATTTAATTAGTAGCTAATAAATTGAATTAAGATATTAAAAGAAATAAATCAATTTTGACATGTATATTGTTTACACGGCATTTCTATATTTTAATTGACTAAATTTGATCAAAATGAAATTATCACTAAGTCACTAAAGTTAAATAGTAATTAGAATTGAATTTTAGTATAAACCGATTTAGTTATAAATGAAATATTATAAACCGATAAAAATATGTAACCGTTATGAAAATGAACTAAAATCGGTATTATTACTACCTTTGCTTTATTTGAATTTGTTGAATTTGGACTTATGGACTAAAATGAATCATCCACGTTACTATTATTTTAAAAATGAAAATCGCTAAATTTAGTTAATGAGCATTTACTAAAATAACTAAGTCTCATATTAAAATAAATATCATTATCACTTTTTACAAAACGAACTTAACGTTTTTGAAACTAGATTTTAAACTTAGTAACTAAGTCACAATTTTGGATATTTTAGATATTTTAGATATTTTAGATATTATTAGATATTTTTAGATATTTTTAGATATTTTAGATATTATTAGATATTTTTAGATATTTTAGATATTTTAGATATTTTAGATATTTTTAGATATTTTTAGATATTTTTAAATATCTAGATATTTTCAAAAAAAATCTTGAATAGTGAATAGTGAAATATTGAAAATAATTGAAAATTTTACTAAGTATAGAAAATTGAAAATGAATAAGTAAATGACTTAAAGTGTTTTGAAAAACACTTAAATAAAATTGGATATACTAATAAACATATCATTGTAGAAACTTGAAAATGTTAATAATTAACAAATACTTCAAATAATAAACGAATATGTTATGTGATCATATGAAACCTACAATTCAAATTAAGCGTTTGTGATGAGACTAGGAGAGTCTAGTAACATGTGATATGTAAATATCTAATAAATAATGAATATTGAGTAAGTTAAATAAAGGTCAAGCTTGGGCCTCAGGATAAAGGGAGCGCCAATCGTGGTGAGTGAAGTGGGGTTAAGATAGTCTTGTGCGGATACCACTATCTCGGCCCTCTGGCGTTGGCTATGTCGAATAGTGTGGTTTAAGCGGCAGATTATTGCTTAGCATCCTCGCTTGATGCCGTTCGCCTTAAGTCGTATAGCCAAAGCCGTACAAGATAAAGAATATGCGAATGCTTTTGTATCGGGCTTTAGGAAATAGTCGTTTTTATCACTGAGTTAAGGTGCTTTCTATGAATAGCATAGCCCATTCTTAAATTGGATACTAGTGTACATGTACTAGACTAGGGTTTTATTCCCCTATTTACGCTAAAGTTACCAGGGCATCCGTCTTGGAGATTTGGGCGATTATAGCGGTGGTCTCCTTGCAGTGTTTCGTTCTTAGTGGCGCGACACTAACATTCGTTCTTGCCACGTATGCAGATCACTTGACGAGATTGTATCCGAAGTTGAATCATTTCGAACACTAGAGGATGAGATGCAAGTATTATAGTATTCGGCGTGGTTTACGAGTCGAGTAAGTCTCTGCACTATGGAAGTGAGATGCAATCGATCAGAGTACAAAGGCCTACTCAGTGGTCAGGCTCGTAAGCAGTATGTGTTGTTTGTTGTATGGTTAATTGAGAACGAGGGTGTACCATCTTCCAAAATTAAAGACCACAACTTTACGAATTGAATCAGTGCATGAGGAGAATGATAAGATACGTATGTTTGATTGCGATCCGATATCGCCTTGTAATGCCATTGAATTATTGTGATACTATTGCTATGCTATTATGTGTTAATTGCCTTCATAATTGAATATCATGCTTATATGATTTATCGCTTTAAACCGCATGCTTATTATGACTTATATGTCTTTATATGCTATATGTATTAAGCATGTTTATGTTTTTATCATAATGTTATGTTTATAAAGCGATAATATTAAACCAAAGTAATTAAAATCGAGGGTAAGTATGAGCATAGCTAGTCCTTTGTAAGCTCAGTGAGCATCCCCATCGATTTATTGTGCGGGATGATCGTGATAGGGAGTGTGGATTTTGGGCGAGTCACGCTACATGTTATGCTTTACCTTTAGTCGTATTTTGAGAGATTTGTAATATATAACACTTTACTCTTTGAAATTACCGTATTTAGAGTTGTTTCATTCAACTCTTGAACGTTGTTGTAACTTTTGGGTTTTATGTAAAATTAATAACGCTGGTTTAAGACTTAATTAATTTCCGCCTTAGTAATTAAAGTCGACTAAAAACCAGGTTGTTACAAAGATAGTCTTGTAGCGGACGCCACTATCTCGACCTTATTGCGTGTGTCATCTCGAATAGTGTGGTATAGCCGGCAGTATTATGCTTTGTGCATCCTGCCCATGCCGTTACGCCTTAAGTCGTATAGCTTTATTAAAGTACAAGATAATGAAAAATTCAACTCTTAGTGGAGTGGGGCTTTAGGAATTAGTCGTTTTTTCCTGAGTTAAGGTGCTCTATGAATAGCATAGCCTACTCTTAAATTGGATATTAGTGTATGCATACTAGACTAGGGTTTTATTCCCCTATTTCGCTAAAGTTATCAGGGCCACCGTGACCTTATTGCGATTGTCATCTCACGGTTTACTGTCTCCTTGCCGTGTTTAGTTCTTAGTGGTAGCGACACTTGCATTCGTTCTTACCTGCGTAAAGATTACTTGACGAGATTGTATCTCGAAGTTCGAATCATTTCGAACACTAGAGGATGAGATGCAAGTATTATAGTATTAGGCGTGGTTTACAAGTCGAGTAAGTCTCTGCACTATGGAAGTGAGATGCAATCGATCGAGTACAAAGGCCTACTCGATTAGTCGGGCTCGTAGCGGTATGTGTTGTTTGTTGTATGATTAATTGAGAGCAGTGTGTACCATCTTGAAAACTAAAGACCACAACTTTACGAATTGAATCAGTGCATGAGGAGAATGATACGATATGTATGTTTGATTGCGATCCGATATCGCCTTGTAATGTTATTGAATTATTGTGACTCTATTGCTATGCTATTATATGCTATTTGCCTTCTTAATTGAATATCATGCTTATATGATTTATCGCTTTAAACCGCATGCTTATTATGACTTATATGTCTTTATATGCTATATGTATTAAGCATGTTTATGTTTTTATCATAATCATATGTTTATAAAGCGATAATATTAAACCAAAGTAATTGAAATCGAGGGTAAGTATGAGCATAGCTAGTCCTTTGTCGCTCATTGAGCATCCCCCATTAGTTTATTGTCTTGGGGCGTCCGTGGACCAGGAGCTGGGTTTTGGATGGAGCCACGAGACGTTTTTATTGCTTTTCCTTAGTTGTTTCGAGAGAGATGTAATATATATAACGCTACTCTTTTGAATTTCCGTACTTAGAGTTGTTTTATTCAACTCTTGAACGATGTTATAATATTTGGGTTTTTATTGTATAATTAATAACGCTGGTTTAAGACTTAATTAATTTCCGCCTTAGTAATTAAAGTCGACTGAAAACCAGGTTGTTCTGATTAATTATCAAAGCGTCTTGCGGTAGTGAGTAACTTAATAGTTATTTCATCTAGCGAGAGACACCTGGGCCGGACATTCATATTGTATGTCAGGCATAGACTAATAGGATCAAATAATAAACTAGATTTTTCTTTATTAGATCACTTAAATAAAAACTCTAAATCGCTTTAAAGTGTGAGGATGGGTAGAAACCTTAAGGGCCGACCATAGGCTTAGGATTTTTAAATAACGAACTACTTCCCTCAAAATAAAATACACTAATTATCGTATGCTTGCTACTTGCTGATGTGATTAACTAAAACTAACAACTATCCTCGGATATAAAATCTAAGTAATAAATTTAATTCTCGAAGAACGAAGCCATTAATCGAATACATGACGACAAGACCTCAAACGCAACAAATGGACGCATCAAGGACCTTACAACTGATAAGACGTTCAAGATCTCGAAGATTTCTGTCGCGGAGAAGATTCCTACAACTTAACCTAATTATCCTCTTCAACACAAATATTTATTTCATTCTCCTTTAAAAATTTTAACCTCTGTAACCTTTTCCTTTTAACTCTCTAATTTCCTAAACTTATAATTTCTAATAACTACTTCTCAAATGAACTTTCATTCCTCTTCCTTAACCTCGCAAAATGATTTCATTTTTCTTGTCAATTCCTTAAACTCCTTTTAATTTATTCTCAAAAACCTTCAAACTTTATTTCATTTCAATCTCTTAAACTTACTATCTCTTTCAAAGTTTGTAAATTTTCTTTAAAATTATAAATTCTAATCATCTTCTAAAAGTTAACATTTATGTTTTCCCTTTAAAATATCTTTTAAACTTATTCCTATAATTCTAAAATTTTATTTAAGTAATTCTACATATCTTTGAAACTATTTTGTTTTAATTTGTATATCCTTTATTATATACTATCAAATTTGATTATTTTTAAATTTTTGAACTTACCAATACCTTTTCCAAATCTTAAACCTTCAAAGTGAATTTTAATCTTTTCTATTAGCTTCATAAATATATGTTTAAAAAATTTTCTTAAGGGGTAGGACAAAACTACAATGATTTTAAGATTATCGATTAAAGTTTAAAGATTTAAAAGCTTTATTTCAACCAACTTTAAACAATATATATTTAATTTCAAATAAAATTATAAATTGTTTTATTTTAAAACCCTTATAATTATAATTTAAATTCATTCCAGTACAAAACTTCCAGGCCCCACCTTTTTGAAAATCCCTTTGAAATCGATTTCAGAAATAACAATCTAGCAATATTTCTATATTAATTCAAAATATTCTATTTATAAATATAAAATGTTTATATCCTTCAAATCTTTCCACTCCATCTAACATCTTTATAATAATTCAAAAATTCAAACATTTTGAATAATGTTATTCTACCAAAATAAATTGTCATTATCGAAACTTATAAAATCTTGATATTCTCTCTAACTGCATTGCCTAACTGCGAGCAGTTATCCACTCTATCCAAGTTTCGGGACGAAACTTTTCTTAAGGGGGTAGGTATGTAACACCAGTGTTATTTTAACACAATTTGATAAAAGAATTTAATTTCCTTAAATTAAATTCATCCTTTTCCATATAATAAAAATGCATTGAATTTTTAGCCAAATAACACTAAAATTTCTTAAGTCCAAATTTAAAATTTTGAAAAATAAAGTTTGTTGTATTATGTTTAGAATTGAAAAAGAAACACATTTCAAATTTTTATAAAAATGAACACTTATACTTTTCCCGTCTCTGAAATTCGGGTCAACAATTTCAAAGACGCAAATCAAAGTCAAGCCACTTTATATTTTTTTTTCATAAATCACGTACAAAACAATTACACATCAAAAATGTAATCATTTTGATTATTATTTAATAAACAATATTATATTAATATATAATTACTATTCATTTTCTATTAAACTAGCTTTTTTCTAAAATGTCGAAATTCTAAGTTATACTTAATTTAAACTGATAAACTTTTTGACGTTTGATTATAATTCTTTAAATCTATAACATTCAACTAAAAAAATAAATATTTCGACCTAGGAAAGTTTTATTCAAAATTTCGAGGATTAAGATCCGATTTTTGTTTTTATTACCTTTTGAAAATTATTTTTATTTTTATTTCCGATTTTATTTTAAAACACTATTTTAGGATCGTATCTTTTATTTCGAGACTATTCGTGTGCGCGCAAATCGAAAATTTCGAAAACGAAAATCGAGCCGATTTTCTGTGAGTTGGTCGACCTACTTGGTCAAACTTGACCAAATTTTATCCTCTTCCATTTTTTCTTTTCTTACACAAGTCTTACACATTATATTTATCATCATCACTTTTATTTTCTTTTTATTTAAAGATTATACTTAATAATAATACTTATAAAATATAATACTACTACTTTAATATTATCATTTTCATTTCCGTCACTTTTAAAATTTTTCTAAAGTAGTAAATAAAATATTTTAGTCTTAAATTTGTAAAATGAATACTTTTCAGAAAATCGTCAAAACAGCACATTTTAACTTTTATCGCTTTTGACGCCTTGAGACTTTTAAAGCTGACAAAATTAAGTGAAAAACATTTTAAAAATATCATAGGAACATTTTTAATGCCAAATAGTAACCAAGACTTTATCAACCAATTAAAAACAAGATGTTCCCTAATATTCATTTAATTAAACTTTATTTAATTAAAACATTACTTAACATCAAAACACACTAACTTATCCTACACATTTCACAATTGCAAAAATCACTTGTCATGTGCTCCATAATGTCGTGAGACATGCCCCATTCTCTCCCATTTATTTTTCTTCCATTTCTTTCCAAAATCCTCTAAAATAAAACCCTTAATAATATTCTAATAATTAATAATAGTTCTAAGTAATTAGTGGGTATATTAGAAGCTAATTCCATGGATTATTTTGGGTGTAGTGTATGGGTAATATGGGGGAAGAAAATCGATCTAAAATTTATTTTAGATCCCCGACGTTTAACATTCAAAATAAGGTGACTAGCCTTGTCTTATATTATCCTTTTAGTAAATTAATTTGTTTTGTTATTATAATTTTATGAATATGAAAATTATGTTAAATATGTTTAAACATCACCTATATGTACTTGTGTGTTTAGGTGTTGTATAATAAAATGATAATAAATAAGTTATATTGATAATAGATTAGTTGTAGTAAAATAATACTATGTTTAGTTAAATTAATTTGAGCACTTTTAATTTGTGTTCATATGATTTTTATGTTTAGTTATGTTTTAATTAAGTAGTAGTCATATATAAAAATTATGTGAAATATTAACAATGAGTTTAAAGTGATTAAAATCGAAAATAGAAATTATATGTTCATATATATTCTACTCGGCATTTCCCTTTTATTTTGACATATTTTCACTTTTAATTTTTGTAAATAATATGTTAGATTAAGTTAGTTAAAATGGATGTTACTATGTGAAAAGAATTAAATTAGGAAAATAAATTATAAGTTATTAAAATCGAAAATGGTGTTCTTGAGCTTTATTATGATCTTCATGTGTGTTCATGTGTTCTCCATGTTGATGTTCATCTTTATTTGTCATTTTGATTTTTGTTATATTATGCTTGTAAATGTTTTGTGTTTATGATTAGTTATTGTTTTACCTATTACTAGTATTATGATATAAAACAACCTAAAACTTTATAAATCATTTAGATTAAAAGTTAGAAATTTAAAGTGTTGAAAAACACTATTCATAATTATAAATAAAAGTTTTAGTAAATTTGATTTTTAGTTTAAGCGGTTTTAGTATAATTAGAATAATTAAAGTATAATTACTTTAAGCTACAAACCGTTAAAATCGAAAAAAATGAAAATTTGGAACCTACTATACATGCTCACGGCATTTTCACTTATTTTGGGCCAAAAATTATTTTTATCACTTTTTAGTTTAATTGTTAAAATAATTTAATTAGTAGTTAATAAATTGAATTAAGAAATTAAAAGAAATAGAATTAATTTTGTATTATATATGTTCTACCACGACATTTTTAATTTTTGTTGACTAAATTTGACCAAAATGAAATTATCACTAAGTCACTAAAGTTAAATAGTAATTAGAATTGAATTTTGTATAAATCGTTTTAGTTATAAATGAAATGTTATAAGCGGATAAAATTATGTAACCGATTATAAAAATGAACTAAATCGTATGTTCTTGCCTTTGCTATCCTGGATTTGTTGATCTTGGACATACGGACTAAAATGAATCATCCACGTTACTATTATTTTAAAAATGTAAATCGCTAAATTTAGTTAATAGACGACTAAATTTAACTAAGTCTCATTTTAAAATAAATATCGTTATCACTTTTTACAAATTGAACTTAACGTTTTTAAAACTAATATTTTAAAATGAATATCATTATCACTTTTTACAAACCGAACTTAACGTTTTTAAAACTAGACTTTTAGAATATTTTTAAAACTCACTAAGTACAAAACGAACTTAACGACTTTGAAACTAGAAATTTATACTTAGAAAATAAAAGGGTTTAGTTTATTTTCTAAAATATCTTAAGTATAAATACCTAAAATATCTTAAGTATAAAAATACGTATAAATATAGAAATACGTACAAGTATAAGAATACGTATAAGTATAAAAATACATATAAAATACGAAGTATAAAAATACGAATACGTATAAAAATACGTATAAAATACGGTGAATAGTGAATAGTGAATAGTGAATAGTGAATAATGAATAGTGAAAAGTGAATAGTGAAATACTGAAAATAATCGAAAATTTTACTAAGTATAGAAAATTTAAAATGAAGAAGTGAATGACCTAAAGTGTTTGAAATACACATAAATAAAATTGGACATACTAATAAACGTTTCAATTTAGAAACTTGAAAACATTAATAATTAACAACACTTCAAATAATAAACGAATGTGTTATGTGATCATATGAAACCTACCATTCAAATAAAACGTTTGACGCAACTAGACTAGGAGAGTCTAGTAACATGTGATATGGAATATCAAATAAATAATGAATATTGAGTAAGTTAAATAAAAGGTCAAGCTTGGGCCTCAGATATGAAAACGTCAATTGTGAGTGAAGTGGGGTTAAGATAGTCTTGTAGCGGACGCCACTATCTCGACCTTATTGCGTGTGTCATCTCGAATAGTGTGGTATAGCCGGCGATATTATGCTTTGTGCATCTGCCCATGCCGTTACGCCTTAAGTCGTATAGCCTGGTTAGTACAAGATAATGAAAAATTCAACTCTTAGTGGGTGGGGCTTTAGGAAATAGTCGTTTTATCCCGAGTTAGGTGCTCTATGAATAGCATAGCCTACTCTTAAATTGGATATTAGTGTATGCATACTAGACTAGGGTTTTATTCCCTATTTCGCTAAAGTTATCAGGGCCACAGTGACCTTATCATGCGATTGTCATCTCATGATTCTGTCTCCTTGCCGTGTTTAGTTCTTAGTGGGCGCGACACTTGCATTCGTTCTTACCTGCGTAAAGATTACTTGACGAGATTGTATCACGAAGTTGAATCATTTCGAACACTAGAGGATGAGATGCAAGTATTATAGTATTCGGCGTGGTTTACAAGTCGAGTAAGTCTCTGCACTATGGAAGTGAGATGCAATCGATCCAGTACAAAGGCCTACTCGGTGGTCGGGCTCGTAGCGGTATGTGTTGTTTGTTGTATGATTAATTGAGAACGAGTGTGTACCATCTTGAAAACTAAAGACCACAACTTTACGAATTGAATCAGTGCATGAGGAGAATGATACGATATGTATGTTTGATTGCGATCCGATATCGCCTTGTAATGTTATTGAATTATTGTGACTCTATTGCTATGCTATTATATGCTATTTGCCTTCTTAATTGAATATCATGCTTATATGATTTATCGCTTTAAACCGCATGCTTATTATGACTTATATGTCTTTATATGCTATATGTATTAAGCATGTTTATGTTTTATCTTAATGATATGTTTATAAAGCGATAATATTAAACCAAAGTAATTGAAATCGAGGGTAAGTATGAGCATAGCTAGTCCTTTGTCATTTCGTGGAGCATCCCCCATTAGTTTATTGTGCAGACGTTAGTGGACCGGGAGTGGGTTTTGGATGGAGCCACGAGGCGTTTTTATTGCTTTCCTTAGTTGTTTGAGAGAGATGTAATATATATACTTATTTACTCTTTTGAATTTCCGTACTTAGAGTTGTTTTATTCAACTCTTGAGCGATGTTATAATATTTGGGTTTTTATTGTATAATTAATAGCATTTGGTTTAAGACTTAATTAATTTCGCCTTAGTAATTAAAGTCATTGAAAACCAGGTTATTCTGATTAGTATCAAAGTCATCTTCTTGACCAGTGAGTAACTTAATAGTTATTTCATCTAGCGAGAGACACCTGGGCCGGACATTCATATCGTATGTCAGGCATAGACTAATAGGATCAAATAATAAACTAGATTTTTCTTTATTAGATCACTTAAATAAAAACTCTAAATCGCTTTAAAGTGTGAGGATGGGTAGAAACCTTAAGGGCCGACCATAGGCTTAGGATTTTTAAATAACGAACTACTTCCCTCAAAATAAAATACACTAATTATCGTTATGCTTGCTACTTGGCGATGTGATTAACTAAAACTAACAACTATCCTCGGATATAAAATCTAAGTAATAAATTTAATTCTCAGCAGAAGCCATTAATCGAATACATGGCGACAAGACCTCAAAGCGCAACAAATGGGCGCATCAAGGACCTTACAACTGATAAGACGTTCAAGATCTCGAAGATTTCTGTCGCGGAGAAGATTCCTACAACTTAACCTAATTATCCTCTTCAACACAAATATTTATTTCATTCTCCTTTAAAAATTTTAACCTCTGTAACCTTTTCCTTTTAACTCTCTAATTTCCTAAACTTATAATTTCTAATAACTACTTCTCAAATGAACTTTCATTCCTCTTCCTTAACCTCATAAAATGATTTCATTTTTCTTGTCACTCCCTTAAACTCCTTTTAATTTTTTCTCAAGAACCTTCAATCTTTATTTCATTTCAATCTCTTAAACTTACTATCTCTTTCAAAGTTTGTAAATTTTCTTTAAAATTATAAATTCTAATCATCTTCTAAAAGTTAACATTTATGTTTTCCCTTTAAAATATCTTTTAAACTTATTCCTATAATTCTTAAATTTTATTTAAGTAATTTTACATATCTTTGAAACTATTTTGTTTTAAATTGTATATCCTTTATTATATACTATCAAATTTGATTATTTTTAAATTTTTGAACTTACCAATACCTTTTCCAAATCTTAAACCTTCAAAGTGAATTTTAATCTTTTCTATTAGCTTCATAAATATATGTTTAAAAATTTTCTTAAGGGGGTAGGACAAAACTACAATGATTTTAAGATTATCGATTAAAGTTTAAAGATTTAAAAGCTTTATTTCAACCAACTTTAAACAATATATATTTAATTTCAAATAAAATTATAAATTGTTTTATTTTAAAACCCTTATAATTTTAATTTAAATACATTCAGTACAAAACTTCCAGGCCCCACCTTTTTGAAAATCCCTTTGAAATCGATTTCAGAAATAACAATCTAGCAATATTTCTATATTAATTCAAAATATTCTATTTATAAATATAAAATGTTTATATCCTTCAAATCTTTCCACTCCATCTAACATCTTTATAATAATTCAAAAATTCAAACATTTTGAATAATGTTATTCTACCAAAATAAATTGTCATTATCGAAACTTATAAAATCTTGATATTCTCTCTAACTGCATTGCCTAACTGCGAGCAGTTATCCACTCTATCCAAGTTTCGGGACGAAACTTTTCTTAAGGGGGTAGGTTTGTAGAATGCAGTGTTATTTTAACACAATTTGATAAAAAGAATTTAATTTCCTTAAATTAAATTCAATCCTTTTCCATATAATAAAAATGCGACTGAATTTTTTTCGCCAAATAACACTAAAATTTCTTAAGTCCAAATTTAAAATTTTGAAAAATAAAGTTTGTTGTATTATGTTTAGAATTGAAAAAGAAACACATTTCAAATTTTTATAAAAATGAACACTTATACTTTTCCTCCTGCCTACGAAATTGGTCAACAATTTCAAAGACGCAAATCAAAGTCAAGCCACTTTATATTTTTTTTCATAAATCACGTACAAAACAATTACACATCAAAAATGTAATCATTTTGATTATAATTTAATAAACAATATTATATTAATATATAATTACTATTCATTTTCTGTTAAACTAGCTTTTTTCTAAAATGTCGAAATTCTAAGTTATACTTAATTTAAACTGATAAACTTTTTGACGTTTGATTATAATTCTTTAAATCTATAACATTCAACTAAAAAAATAAATATTTCGACCTAGGAAAGTTTTATTCAAAATTTTGAGGATTAAGATCCGATTTTTGTTTTTATTATCTTTTGAAAATTATTTTTATTTTTATTTCCGATTTTATTTTAAAACACTATTTTAGGATCGTATCTTTTATTTCGAGACTATTCGTGTGCGCGCAAATCGAAAATTTCGAAAACGAAAATCGAGCCGATTTTCTGTGAGTTGGTCGACCTACTTGGTCAAACTTGACCAAATTTTATCCTCTTCCATTTTTTCTTTTCTTACACAAGTCTTACACATTATATTTATCATCATCACTTTTATTTTCTTTTTATTTAAAGATTATACTTAATAATAATACTTATAAAATATAATACTACTACTTTAATATTATCATTTTCATTTCCGTCACTTTTAAAATTTTTCTAAAGTAGTAAATAAAATATTTTAGTCTTAAATTTATAAAATGAATACTTTTCAGAAAATCGTCAAAACAGCACATTTTAACTTTTATCGCTTTTGACGCCCGACTTTTTAAAACTGACAAAATTCGTGAAAAACATTTTTTAAAATATCATAGGAACATTTTTAATGCCAAATAGTAACCAAGACTTTATCAACCAATTAAAAACAAGATGTTCCCTAATATTCATTTAATTAAACTTTATTTAATTAAAACATTACTTAACATCAAAACACACTAACTTATCCTACACATTTCACAATTGCAAAAATCACTTGTCATGTGCTCCATAATGTCGTGAGACATGCCCCAT
This sequence comes from Dianthus caryophyllus, assembly GCA_023091065.1. Classification (NCBI taxonomy): domain Eukaryota; kingdom Viridiplantae; phylum Streptophyta; class Magnoliopsida; order Caryophyllales; family Caryophyllaceae; genus Dianthus; species Dianthus caryophyllus. The sequence continues at coordinate 19,674,181 of CM041521.1, forward strand.
TCTCTCCCATTTATTTTTCTTCCATTTCTTTCCAAAATCCTCTAAAATAAAACCCTTAATAATATTCTAATAATTAATAATAGTTCTAAGTAATTAGTGGGTATATTAGAAGCTAATTCCATGGATTATTTTGGGTGTAGTGTATGGGTAATATGGGTGAAGAAAATCCGATCTAAAATTTATTTTAGATCCCCGACGTTTAACATTCAAAATAAGGTGACTAGCCTTGTCTTATATTATCCTTTTAGTAAATTAATTTGTTTTGTTATTATAATTTTATGAATATGAAAATTATGTTAAATATGTTTAAACATCACCTATATGTACTTGTGTGTTTAGGTGTTGTATAATAAAATGATAATAAATAAGTTATATTGATAATAGATTAGTTGTAGTAAAATAATACTATGTTTAGTTAAATTAATTTGAGCACTTTTAATTTGTGTTCATATGATTTTTATGTTTAGTTATGTTTTAATTAAGTAGTAGTCATATATAAAAATTATGTGAAATATTAACAATGAGTTTAAAGTGATTAAAATCGAAAATAGAAATTATATGTTCATATATATTCTACTCGGCATTTCCCTTTTATTTTGACATATTTTCACTTTTAATTTTTGTAAATAATATGTTAGATTAAGTTAGTTAAAATGGATGTTACTATGTGAAAAAAATTAAATTAGGAAAATAAATTATAAGTTATTAAAATCGAAAATGGTGTTCTTGAGCTTTATTATGATCTTCATGTGTGTTCATGTGTTCTCCATGTTGATGTTCATCTTTATTTGTCATTTTGATTTTTGTTATATTATGCTTGTAAATGTTTTGTGTTTATGATTAGTTATTGTTTTACCTATTACTAGTATTATGATATAAAACAACCTAAAACTTTATAAATCATTTAGATTAAAAAGTTAGAAATTTAAAGTGTTGAAAAACACTATTCATAATTATAAATAAATGTTTTAGTAAATTTCATTTTAGTTTAAACCGTTTTAGTATAATTAGAATAATTAAAGTATAATTACTTTAAGCTAAAAACCGATAAAATCGAAAAAAATGAAAATTTGGAACCTACTATACATGCTCACGGCATTTTCACTTATTTTGGGCCAAAAATTGTTTTTATCACTTTTTAGTTTAATTGTTAAAATAATTTAATTAGTAGTTAATAAATTGAATTAAGAAATTAAAAGAAATAGAATTAATTTTGTATTATATATGTTCTACACGACATTTTTAATTTTTGTTGACTAAATTTGACCAAAATGAAATTATCACTAAGTCACTAAAGTTAAATAGTAATTAGAATTGAATTTTTGTATAAATCGTTTTAGTTATAAATGAAATGTTATAAACCGATAAAATTATGTAACCGTTATAAAAATGAACTAAATCGTGTGTTACTGCCTTTGCTATCTGGACTGTTGATCTTGGACATACGGACTAAAATGAATCATCCACGTTACTATTATTTTAAAAATGAAAATCGCTAAATTTAGTTAATAGACGACTAAATTTAACTAAGTCTCATTTTAAAATAAATATCGTTATCACTTTTTACAAATTGAACTTAACGTTTTTAAAACTAATATTTTAAAATGAATATCATTATCACTTTTTACAAACCGAACTTAACGTTTTTAAAACTAGACTTTTAGAATATTTTCAAAACTCACTAAGTACAAAACGAACTTAACGACTTTGAAACTAGAAATTTATACTTAGAAAATAAAAGGGTTTAGTTTATTTTCTAAAATATCTTAAGTATAAATACCTAAAATATCTTAAGTATAAAAATACGTATAAATATAGAAATACGTACAAGTATAAGAATACGTATAAGTATAAAAATACATATAAAATCTGAAGTATAAAAATACGAATCATTATAAAAATACGTATAAAATACGATTGAATAGTGAATAGTGAATAGTGAATAGTGAATAATGAATAGTGAAAAGTGAATAGTGAAATCTTGAAAATAATAATCGAAAATTTTACTAAGTATAGAAAATTTAAAATGAAGAAGTGAATGACCTAAAGTGTTTGAAATACACATAAATAAAATTGACATACTAATAAGCGTTTGAATTTAGAAACTTGAAAACATTAATAATTAACAACACTTCAAATAATAAGCGAATGTGTTATGTGATCATATGAAACCTACCATTCAAATAAAACGTTTGTGTTGAGACTAGGAGAGTCTAGTAACATGTGATATGGAATATCAAATAAATAATGAATATTGAGTAAGTTAAATAAAAGGTCAAGCTTGGGCCTCAGATATGAAAACGTCAATCGTGAGTGAAGTGGGGTTAAGATAGTCTTGTAGCGGACGCCACTATCTCGACCTTATTGCGTGTGTCATCTCGAATAGTGTGGTATAGCCGGCAGTATTATGCTTTGTGCATCCTGCCCATGCCGTTACGCCTTAAGTCGTATAACATTAAAGTACAAGATAATGAAAAATTCAACTCTTAGTGGGTGGGGCTTTAGGAAATAGTCGTTTTATCCTGAGTTAAGGTGCTCTATGAATAGCATAGCCTACTCTTAAATTGGATATTAGTGTATGCATACTAGACTAGGGTTTTATTCCCCTATTTCGCTAAAGTTATCAGGGCCACCGTGACCTTATTGCGATTGTCATCTCACGGTTCTGTCTCCTTGCCGTGTTTCGTTCTTAGTGGGCGCGACACTTGCATTCGTTCTTACCCTGCGTAAAGATTACTTGACGAGATTGTATCTGAAGTTCGAATCATTTCGAACACTAGAGGATGAGATGCAAGTATTATAGTATTCGGCGTGGTTTACAAGTCGAGTAAGTCTCTGCACTATGGAAGTGAGATGCAATCGATCAGAGTACAAAGGCCTACTCAGTGGTCAGGCTCGTAAGCAGTATGTGTTGTTTGTTGTATGATTAATTGAGAACGAGTGTGTACCATCTTCGAAAACTAAAGACCACAACTTTCTGAATTGAATCGAGTCTGCATGAGGAGAATGATACGATATGTATGTTTGATTGCGATCCGATATCGCCTTGTAATGTTATTGAATTATTGTGACTCTATTGCTATGCTATTATATGCTATTTGCCTTCTTAATTGAATATCATGCTTATATGATTTATCGCTTTAAACCGCATGCTTATTATGACTTATATGTCTTTATATGCTATATGTATTAAGCATGTTTATGTTTTTATCATAATGATATGTTTATAAAGCGATAATATTAAACCAAAGTAATTGAAATCGAGGGTAAGTATGAGCATAGCTAGTCCTTTGTCACTTCAGTGAGCATCCCCATTAGTTTATTGTGCAGGACGTTCGTGGACCAGGAGCTGGGTTTTGGATGGAGCCACGAGACGTTTTTATTGCTTTTCCTTAGTTGTTTCGAGAGAGATGTAATATATATAACGCTACTCTTTTGAATTTCCGTACTTAGAGTTGTTTTATTCAACTCTTGAACGATGTTATAATATTTGGGTTTTTATTGTATAATTAATAACGCTGGTTTAAGACTTAATTAATTTCCGCCTTAGTAATTAAAGTCGACTGAAAACCAGGTTGTTACATGAACCCTCCGCCACCTCCAAAGAAACGTACCTACAACAGATCGAAACCAAAAGCTACCATGGCACTCAACAATGAAGAAAATGTCGGAGGAATCTGACTCCTCCCGTCGGTGGTTCTGCGAGAACATGTTCAGCGACTCAACAAAGAAAATCCTTAGCCTCATTTCAGCCGATCGAACAGGATGGCCACAATGCGAGAAACTTCGGTAGAGAAAAATGCCAAATACCTTCTTGAAGGCGGGCGAAGCGTCAAAAGAATCAGTTCAATGGAAGAACGCCTCACTAACTCAAAGGGGTATTCCATTTATGAGAAGCGAACACGTCCCGAAAAGTGTCAAGTCCTTGCTACCAAAAAGCTCTCGCTCGGCCCGATCTCCCCATCTTCAAGGGTCATGAAAGTCATTGGTTCATATCAAGGATTTCAAGGCTAAAATGGCGTCATGGCGTAGATCCCTCGGCACCGGGCTACCCTATTCCCACATTCTTTGGGCGCACAACCTAGAGCCTGGTTCTATGCTTTGGACCCACACAAGGTTACTACCTTCAAAGATATCACGGTCGATTAAATAATCAAGATCATGACAATAACGATACCAGGTCTCGCTACGTACTACGGAAGTTCTTGCACAAAAAGGACAATGAAGGTTTCACTTTGAATACCTCGCGGCTGGAAGAAGCTTAGTGCCCAGGATACCCAACCGCCCTAAGGATGCGGGCCCGATCACCAAGTTCATCAACAACCTAGCCCCTGCATATCGGCTGACATTTGCGTTATGGCAACTTTGACAATTTCTCTTGGCTCGGTATTTGTGGGAGAATTAATTGAAGATGATCTCGCAAAGAAAAACTAACCAAGGCTACGGTAGAGGTTACGAGCGACTCATCACGAGCCGTCACTAAAGTGAACGATCCCATGCATCAACGCCTCGGAAGCACTAGCGGCCTCCCAACCTACACAACGCCAACAAAATACCGCTGCGCCTCCTAAGGCATCGTGCTCATCTGCAGGCGAGACTTCGTCAAAACCACGGCGAAACTTTGACCCAATCTACATGACTTACTCCAAAGCGCTGCAAAGACTTGTGGCGAAATGTGCTTCAACTCCTAGGACCTACTAGCGAGCCTCCTCGGGACAAGAAGCCTAAATCATGGGATCAAAATGCCTCTTTGTGAATTCCACGGAGGAAAGCGACACGACAGAACAATGCTTAGCTGAAAAACATAGTTCAGGACCTAATCGATGACAATACCATCGAGAAGCCTTCTCCGGGTCCTAAACCCTCAAACCAACTCAACCCCCTGCATACCCACGCCATCTTCGTAGGAACACACCCCATCCTCGACTGTTCTCACCTGATTGTCTCAAGCGACCACGAAATCAATGGTATCTGGAATAGTTCTGATGAGGAAGATAATCGGATAGACAATAATGGCTACCTTTTTCCTCCAGAAGAAGAGGAAGAAGAAAATCAACGGCCCACGGGGATATACGGGAAAGTGCCCCGCAAATACCCGATCAGCTTGTCCGGCGGCGATAATGAAATAGCCTACTTGACACGCTCGGCCGTCTGCATGCGAGCCTCATTGAGTTTACTTGAACCCCCGAGTTTCCCGTCAAAAGCAACTAGCCAGGACAAAAACAAGGGTATAGTCATGAACAAGGTAACACCACCACCTGCAACGGCTACGCCACCACCTCCAGTCACTACACCTATTCCTGCAACCACTACACCAATTCAACCACAAGCGGCGTCGCATCGTCAGTGCCACTCTAGCACCGTGCACGAGGTGGAGACTCTATTCAAAAACAACTCCTCAAGACAAAAGCAGATATCTCAATCTGGCAACTCGTAAGGGAATCGCTAGAACACCGCGGAGCCCTTTACCGAGCCCTTCAAGTCACGCTCATGACGACAGAAATGTCACCTGAAAAACTCATCGGCCCACATCACTGCGTGAATGGCAAGCCAGCGCCATCACTTTCTCGACAAAGACCTCCCGGTTCGGAGGCACGCGACAACCTAGCACTCTACATAAGCGTAGAATGCCATGGCATGACACTACCCGTCGTCCTCATCGACAATGGATCATGATCAACGTCACGCCCCCACAGAGGCGACTAAAAGCTAGGAATCAAGGAAAAGCGAATTCATTCCCTGTGCCAGGCAGCGTCGAGCCTCACGATGGCACTCGTAAGCGACATAAAGGGAACTATTTCCTTTCCTATCATAGCGGGACCGTCATAAAGGAAACCGAATTCGGATAATCGACATACCCCCCGCATACAACATGTTATTGGGTAGACCCAGGATCCATACGACCAAAGCAGTCACCTCAAGCTTGCACCAAAAGGTTAAGCTTCCCCTGGACGACGAAGTCGTCACCATCCATGCTTCAAACTTCCGAGCTTCCCTACAGCAGCAGAAGCTCGATAATGACACTGCAAGAATAAGCACCGAAACCCCAGACATCACATGTGGTTTTGATTTCGATTTTGACATCTGCACATTGACTCGCGAGGAGGAAATCGCAGCACTCTATGTGAAGGATAACGATAACAAATGGCCAACCATGGGCCTAGGTTATGTACCATGGTCCTACGAAGTCACCCGTGGGGAACAAGCATTCAAAGACCGTAAGAGATGTCGTGACTTTCACATGGAACCATATCACATCTTCACTGACAAATACTTCGTCAAGGAAAGTGTGAATAAAATGCCCAGAGACTTCTTCTCGTGCACCATCGCCGGGATCGAACTCGTCTCAGGCATCCTCACGTAACCACGGCTTTAACCCCACAGGCACGATTGTCCCATTTGAAGAAAAAGACACGACGGATGGTCAAAGACTCTTCGGTGGACCGATGAGCGTGGTCGCACTTTCAAAATCACTCTTTGGAGAAGGCTACACCTTGAAAACTCCGACTCTGAAGAAAACGAAGACGAAAACCCTGACAACAAACCTGTCATAGAGTTTAGGCTTCCGCGTCAGCATTTCAAGTCTTTCACCCCAACTAAGCCTCCGGGCTATATTCCTGATGTGATTGACATAGACAAAGAGTTAGAGTCTCTAAGGTTGTCCAAAGCTCCCTTGTCTGAGCTATCTGCAAGTGTAACTGCTTTCGAAAACCATAATAATAGCAACGTTTCTGGTTACTACTTGCCTTATCTTCCTTTAAAATCTGCATTTTCTAATGCTCGCGATAACATTAAACAAAACAACATTGCATTATATAAATACATTGCAAACATCGTTTCAAAACCCGAACAAGACCCTATTATCGAGGATACAACAATCATCGATATAGGAACACCTGAAGAACCTCGAAAACTACAGCTAGGAGCTTCCCTAAGCATGGAAGAAAAAGCTACATACATCGAGCTACTCACAGAATTCAAAGACATCTTCGCTTGGTCCTACAAGGACATGCCTGGCATTGACCGCGAAATAGCCGAACACCGCATCCCACTCAAACCAGGTGCCAAGCACATTAAACAAAAACTCCGCCGTATTAAGCCGTAATGGTCTCTGCATGGTCAAGGGCGAGATCGAAAAGCAACTTCTGGCGGGTTTCATCCAAGTCATCGAATACTCGGTGGGTATCAAACATGGTCGATCATGAAGAAAAATGGAAAAATACGGTATCGCGGACTTTCGGGACCTAAACAAGGCTTGCCCTAAAGGCGATTTCCCAGCCTCGCATGGACATACTTGTGGACAATACTGCTGATCACGCGTTACTATCGTTCATGGATGGGTACGCAGGATACAACCAAATCAAAATGGCGACAGACGACATGTCTAAAACCACCTTTGTAACACCCTGGGCGCATCTTTGCTATCTTGTCATGCCTTTCGGACTCATTAATGCGAGCCACCTATCAACGTCGCCGCTACTACTCTGGCCGCGACATGATGCATAAGGAAGTAGAAGTCTACGTCGACGATATGATTGTAAAATCAAAGCAAAGGGAGGATCACATTACCAACCTCCGCAAATTCTTCACCAGAATAAGGCAATACAAAATGCGACTAAACCCACAGAAATGCACTTTTGGGGTTACATCAGGCAAGTTATTGGGTCACATTGTAAGCCAACGTGGAATCGAAATCGACCCTGTCAAAATCAAGGCCATAATAGAGATGAAACCTCCAAGCAACATTGATGAGATCAGGAGTTTCTTGGGACAAGTCCAATACATCTCTCGATTCATTAGCAAACTCACGATGGTGCGAACCAATTTTCAAGAAGCTAAAAGGAAGAACACACAAAATGGGGCGACAACTGTCTACAAGCATTCGACAATGTCAAAACCCTACTCACCAATCCACCTGTTCTGGTGCCACCCCAGAAGGATCTACCTCTTTCACTCTACCTAACAACTACACCAGGCGCCATGGGCGCCATGCTCGCCCAGGAAGTTAACAACGAAGAAAAAGCAATCTACTACATTAGCAAAAAATTCCAAGATTATGAGACTACTCACGAACTGTGGAAAAGAGTGTCTCGCTCTAGTCTGGGCCACCAAAAGCTCGAGCACTACCTCCTCGCGCACAACCAGGGTTTATTCCTTAATGGATCCACTCAAATACTTGTTTGAAAAGCCCGGTGATAAGCGGTAGTATGGCGGATGGACCTTCCGCTAGCGAGTATGAACTCAAATACACGCCTTTGAAAGTCATCAAGGGTAGAGCCGTTTGATTTTCTCGCAGAGAATGCTATCATTGAACAACCTAAAGTTGACACAACATCATTCCTGACGATGGAATTTTAGCTATCGAAGCGAAATCTGGCAACTCTACGCCGATGGAGCCTCAAACTACCGCTGACTCTGGCGTAGGAATACTCTAATATCTCCTAATGGCGATCATACACCCATCTCGATCAAGCTCGACTTTAACGTCACCAACAATGCAGAGTATGAAGCTTTGCATCTACGGCTTCTGGCGACCATGGCCCTCAACATAAAGTACTGCGAGTGCATGGAGACTCCTTCCTCATCATAAATCAAGTGGCGGGAGCATGGAAAATCATGAGCGAAACCCTCGCAAAATACCAAGCAAAAATACAAACACTCTGACAGAGTTCATTTGCATAGAATTCTATCACCTCCCGAGGAAGAAAACCAATTCTTGACGCCTTGCTGTCAAAACTTTCATCCCTTCTCAACATGCCACCAAATGTTGACACACTACCCATTGTCGTCGAGAGATGTGGTGAGCCCCCATACATCCACACCATTGACATCGACGAAGCAGAACAAACAGAGCCATGGTACCAAGCCATACTTAACTACAAAACAAGCAATTCCTATCCTCCCGACACCGACAAACGCGGTAAAAGAGCCATTAGACTCCTTGCCCCCCAATTCGTGCTAGAAATGGGACAGTTACTCAAAAAGACACCCCAAGGCGCTCTACTCATGTGTGTCGATTATAAGAAAGAGCGGAAATCATTGCCCTAGTACCACGATGGCGAATCACGGCCCACACATGAACGCAAAGAGCCCTATGCAAGCAAATCTTACGACTAGGATGGTATTGGGCGACTATGGAAGCGGATGCATTCACTATGTCAAACAACGCCATAATTGTCAAATATTGATAACGTGCAACACGCGTACCTCGCTTCACCACTATCTGACCTCGCGTCTCCATGGCCCTTTTCAACTTGGGACATTGACGTGATAGGCAAGGTCCACCCTATCGGAGCAGGGGGCCACTGTTCCGTGCTAGTCGCCATCGACTACTTTACAAAGTGGGTTGAAGCAGCATCTTTTCGTACCCTCGGTTCCAAAGAAGTTGCTAAATTCATTCAAACAAACATCATATGTCGGTATGACATACCACACGAGTTTATCAGCGACCAAGGTTCACACTTCCAAGGCGAAGCCGAAGCCATACTCGCCAAATCTGACATACAACATCACAGATCCTCCCATCGACCCCGAACCAGCGGAGCCGTGGAGGCGACAAACAAAGCGTAGTCACCATCACGGAAAATGATCGGCGGTTAGCCGGGATTGGCCTAACAAAATTCCATCTGCACTATGGGGATATCGCACAACCATACGCACACCCACAGGCATGACGCCTTACTTTCTTACCTACGGCATGGAAGCCGTGCAACCCGTGGTAATCGAAATGTAATCCCTACGAATCTCGATGGAAAGTAGCATCCCGAAGCGAGAATGGGGTCGTGAGCGCTACGAGCAGCGATGCTCTGGGACGAACGCAGGCTAAATCCCTTAAGCATTGTGCGAATGTACCAACCCCGACTACAAAGAGCATCCAACAAGCGAATTCGACCACGAAACATAAAAGTGAGAGATCTAGTGTTGAAGTCGATGCAGCGCCACTTCTGTTGACCCACGAGGAAAGTTCAAACCAAGCTGGGTGGACCTTACCTCGTCAAAGAAATCTACGGGAGGAAGCGGTCAAATTAAGCGACCTAGGCGGTCAAGAGTTCAATCGAGCCACCAATCTCGACCCGGCTAAAGAAATACTATCCATGAAACATTTTGCAATGTATTTATGACATGTAATTAAACACAATTTCACGCAGTAGGCATGCCCTAAACATGCACACACATCTCAAAGCGAACACGATCGAACTACGCCGGCTTGATTCCATTCATATGGATACGTAGGCAGCTTTTTCAAAAGCACAGCCGACATTCAACACAAAATAACATGCCCAAAACATCTCAGGTTAAGGGTACTATCAGTTACGTTTTCGCTACCCGGCTTTACGTCGTATTGTGTCATTTTATCATCAATTTTCGATTATTATTTTGCACATACATTTCACAAATTTTAATTGTCACTTTTCGTAAGCTTACGTTAAAGCACGACGTTCTTAATTCACATTTTACGAACGTAAAAAACACCTTTTACGGTCTCACGAAATTTAATCATCCCATTTCGTAAAGCTTACGTTGAAACGCGACGTTCTTAATTTACATTTTTACGAACGTCGAAAACACCTTTTACGGTCTCACAAAATTCAACTGTCACGTTTAGCAGGCCTACGTACAAGCACGATGTTCTTAATTCACATTTTTACGAGCGTCAAAAGCGTCTTTTACGGACTCAAAATATTTTTCTTCAAAAAGCATATATTACAAAAAATCTTTACGTATGCACGTGCTTACTACGAGTAGGCCAATCTCAATCGAGATTTGTGTTCTTTTTTACGACTAACCGTTTAATGCAGGAACACCAAATTAGCAAGTCGCGACGACTTCAAGCGCAAACGATAACACAAGCAGTCATACTACAAAACGAGGCAAAATAACCGACGAGGCTCATGACACAACAAGGACGAGTGAAAACTACGTCATCAAGGACGGTTAATATAATTGACGAGTGAACCTGCTGCATAACCAAAGCACACATACAAGACCGCGGAACAAACTCGCGTCAAGCTATGGCCATAAATCAACGTCATATGATTCCTGCAAAGTACAACCATACAAAATAATCGACGCACACGCACGAGGTCACAGGGCTCTCTCGCGTCAAGCCATGGTCACAAAATTGACCTCGTACAAACTCCTACACATACAATCGAACACAAGTACAACCATAAAATAAGACAAATCCATAAAATAAGCCTACGATCCTAGCATACATCCCAAATCAATTAGCTTGGTCTCTGCGACTAAGCTCCGCGCGCAACGAATCAATCTGAGAACGATAACCAGCTAGCTCCTGCTCACGCTTTAGCTCAAATTCCGCTCGCAGACGTGTCTCCTCAGCCCTGGCCCGCCCTAGCTCTATCTGACTCTGCGCAAGTGCACCCTGCAAGTCGGTCACATACTTCTCAGCCTTGCAAAGCGCGACTGCTTTATCATTCAACGCCACTCGCCAACGGTTGGCCATTCTCCATAAATTCTTGTGGACATCGAGAGTCACCTGCAAACCAATACGGCCTTCATATACTCAAACTGGGGGCTATAATCAGCGACTTCAACAAAGTTTGATTAACGATTTTAGGACAAAATCTAACTCAAACTGGGGGCTATAATCAAAAGCAGCTTCAACAAAGTTTGATTAACGATTTTTGGACAAAATCTAACTCAAACTGGGGACTATAATCACAAGCGGCTTCAACAAAGTTTGATTAACGATTTTAGGACAAAATCTAACTCAAACTGGGGGCTATAATCAAAAGCAGCTTCAACAATGTTTGATTAACGATTTTAGGACAAAATCTAACTCAAACTGGGAGCTATAATCAAAAGCAGCTTCAACAAAGTTTGATTAACGATTTTAGGACAAAATCTAACTCAAACTGGGGGCTATAATCAAAAGCAGCTTCAACAAAGTTTGATTAACGATTTTAGGACAAAATCTAACTCAAACTGGGGGCTATAATCAAAAGCAGCTTCAACAAAGTTTGATTAACGATTTTAGGACAAAATCTAACTCAAACTGGGGGCTATAATCAAAAGCAGCTTCAACACAGTTTGATTAACGATTTTAGGACAAAATCTAACTCAAACTGGGGGCTATAATCAAAAGCAGCTTCAACAAAGTTTGATTAACGATTTTAGGACAAAATCTAACTCAAACTGGGGGCTATAATCAAAAGCAGCTTCAACACAGTTTGATTAACGATTTTAGGACAAAATCTAACTCAAACTGGGGGCTATAATCAAAAGCAGCTTCAACAAAGTTTGGCTAACGATTTTACCTCAAAATCTTACCCAAACTGGGGGCTACACAATACAAAACACGCAAGCATAGAAGATAAGAAGACGAGTCATACCTGCTTCACCCGAGGGCTCCAACCATCCATACCAGCATCAGCCACCGCAGATAAGCACGGCTTCAATACGACCGAATGCCGACAACCATCATCATGCTCAAAATCTAGACTCTCATAAAACGGAGGAGGCTGAACCTCAAGATCAGGATCACGTGACTCTGAAACACAAAAATCAGGGTCAATTTTTGCTTTTCAAAACAAGCAATATGCACAAGCTAACGCAAAAGCAACAGCACACCTCAATCACGGCAGGCACCAAAGCAAGACGCGCCCACGACGGGTAATCTTCGTCTTGCCTCAGCAAGGATTCTGATTCACCCTCCCGATATACATCACGACGAATGTCGGCATCCGACGTCTGAACAAAGAGGACCTTAGGAGGGGATGCAGGCACGACAAACTCGCCCCTAGCCGTCTATGCTGACAAACGCTCACCTAAAAACCAGTAAGAGTCATACTGAGTCGCGATGTACAACCTCTGTGTATCGCGAGAAGAAAGCGAGCATGATCGATGCAGGGACTTAGTGATAATCCGCCCAAGGATTACGAACAAACTACAAAAACAAGAAATGAATCAAGATCTGCAAACACAAGCAAAGCAACAACACAAAACATAAAAGGAATATAGACTCCTTTTACCTTATCAACGGTCATCCCGTTGAACCGCACTCGAGCAGCATCATAAGTCAAACGAATACCCTTCCTATTCGCCGTCGCATAGGCGTGAAAAGCGAGTGCTTCGCCTTCACGGCGAATTTGTCAGGAAGCAGCGACGGGAAATGAGCATAACACCAGGACTATGGAAAAACAGAAAAACACATCACCAAAGGGTGAAATAACAGCAACAAAGCAATAAAACATTACAAAAAGGAGAGAGCAAAGCAATCATACCTCCATCAGCAGACCAGGGCCAACCAAGGACGGTCTAGATCCATCATCGATCTTATCAGGACGAACCGCGTCCCTACAAAATCGAATCAAGATACCCATAGCAGGAGTAACCCAGTCGAAATCACCCAATCTAGACAAATCCCTCAGCGCCATTAAAGCGGCGATCGATGCGCCGCCTTTATCTCCAAAATGAGTTAAAGCGAAACCACCATAACCACAATCGAGCATTCTGCTCATGACTCGCGCCACTCACCCGTTTCTTCCCACGGCCTTTGAAGTAATCATCGATCCACGACGTCCATCCGAGGCTGAAATGTGTTTCGCTCCTCCTTCGCACATCTAATGCCTCCTCCAATCAAGCGAACTACTGATGCGCTAGAAATAGCAGGACCCACTCTGTCCCACTTAATCTCCTCCTCTCCGTGGGGGAGTCCCGAGACAACCGCAAGAGACGAGAAAGTGATACCAACCTCGTATCCAGGCATATGGAACGTATTAGTGGTGTCCCAGAACCTATCTAACAACGCTCGAAGTACAGAAAGGTGCGCATTCACATTCTTTTTACGCACCTCCTGCCAATTCGTCACCAACGAACCAAAAGCCGTGCCGAGGATTATTTTCTGCGATTCGGGAGACAACTTCTTGTTAAAAGCGTCCATTCTGATGCAGGCGGAAAAAGTCCTCATGATACCTAACTTGAAGCCAACTTTCACTCGAGTAGACAGGTGCTCCAATGGGTTCCAAACTAAGCTCACACCGTCCCAATCTTTGGCAACATTTGCCCACAATCTCGGCCCATGGGGAAATGATGACCTCAGGCGTAGCTCGTCAACCACACCCATAAGCATATCCTGCGCGGCAGCCGATCCAGCATCGACACCCCCCTCACCTGCGGCCTCATCTCCTACGGCCTCATCGCCGGCACCCGCCACAGGCTCCTCGTCACCGGCTCCTCCTCGGGCTCAGGGTCACTCTCAAAAGCATCCTCGCGGCGACGAGGGGGACCACGCCTCGGCTTATCAACAGCAGGATCATCTCCCTCCTCAGCCTCGTCAGAACTCACCTCTACGAAGCGCCCGGCGCTACTACCCTACCTCGCTCCGCCACAACTACCAGAGGCCTCGGCTGCGGCGACTACGGCGTCCGAACACCACCCTCGACACTACTAGCAACATCGACCACCTTGCGCTTCCTACTAGGTCTATCATTCTTACGTCCATCCCCACGACCTTTACCTCGACCCTTCCCGGCAGACACCAGTGGCTCAGGAACCCCACGTCCACGCCCGGCACCTTGTGAAGGCCCAGAACCAACTCCACGCTCACCAATGGGTGGCCTAGGCCGCTCAACAGTAACCCCACGTCCACCAACAGGATGCATAGGTAACTCTATGGTCGGCTCCACAGAACTCGGTCACATCCGCAACGCGCCTTTGCATCACCAACCGTAAGGCCTGTCGGCTCCACGGGAGTGCTATGCTCACTAATAGAAGGCATAGGGGACTGCGAGCGACCTGCTCCTCATTCCCTGGCGTCAAAGCAGGAGGAGTCTTGAACAAATCAGACTGAGACGGGCCCTCAGAAGTCGCTAAATGATGACGCAGCTCGGACATTGGAGTATGCTCCTCCCCTGTAGCACTAAAATCAATGCTTTCGATAACGTCCTGCATGGCACTGGTCGTAGGTATCACGATCTCGCGGTCACCTGCATAGATGCAAGAAACACTCTTAAGCAACGCAGCCATATGATAAAACAAAATACAATCCAGGCAAAGCAAATTCATAACCAGGAGTAGAATGCGCATATACAAAGACAGCAGCAAAACAAGCTTCAGGCCTATCTTTGACAGAAAAGGCTAAAACAAAGCAGAGATGTGAAAATGCATATTTTGTGACAAATATACAATATACACGACATGCACAGCAAACCTGAAGAGCAACAGTATGTAAAAGTAAAGAAGAAGCAAATGTAACAGCGAAAAGCAGACTTTAGGTCAAATTTTGACAGCTAGGGCCAAAACAACGCAGGAGTACAGAAATGCGTATATTATGACACGTATGCGATATATACGTCATACACGACCAATACAAAGAGCCAGAAAGTACAAAAGATGACAAGAGACCAAGCAAAGCAACAGAAAATACGCTTTAGGCTTATTTTTGACAGATAAGGCTAAAACGGCGCAGAGACACAGGAATACCCAGTTCATGACACGTACACGACATATAAGTCATAATGAACACCCACAAAAAGTTTCATACAGAAATCATGCCCCGAACACCTCGATTGAGCGAACTTATGTAAACGACGCAAAGCTCTGAAAACGGGCCTCTTCATGGCTTTTTCTTGACCTAGGAGCCCCTAACCTCCCACGAACCAACACTGTAGCCCACCCAGACGGCCCGCGTGACAATACACCCAAGACTCGAAACACGAGAAGCAAGAAAGACGAGTTCAAGAAGCCTAGCTCAACTACACAAAAACGCTCCAAAACACTCCAAAACACCTCCAAATGACGCGTGATCAGAAAAAATGAGCAAACCATACACCATACAAGTCATCATGACCCAAGACAAAAATTTTCGACAAGTTTCGGAACCGAAAATTTCGACCCAAGAAACCGTCTCCACACAAAAACACACGAAAATTACAGATTTTCAAACCGCTTTTCACACACAAGACACCCATAGCCTCATCATTAGCATACAACGACGTTTCAAAAACAACAAGGCCATCTGAAGTCGTCTCACACGTTAAAAACAGAGCACAACCACCAAAAAACACCCCTTATACACGGTTTTCAACCCAAACACCCAATTTTCGCGCCGATTTCAACGAAACAAATTTACCCATGCATTATACTACTAATGGGTAACGTACATTGAAATTTTGAGCGTATTCCGAGAAGAAAAACAAAAAATGACCAAAATGCCCTTGACCTTCTACACGAAAAACAGCCCCAAGACACGGGTTTTTCACATACAATCATCAACAATAGCAAGACAAGCTTCTTACTACTCTCAAGTATCGATTTCAAGCAACAATGATAGCAAAATTCGAATCATGCAAGACGGTTTAACATAAACCCTAAAAAATGAATTTTCAGTTAAAACCGACTCAAAACGACTTCAAAACACGAATTAGCAACTTGATTGAGTGCATACCTTGGTCCACTGCGAATCGTAGGAGGCGAAATCACGAATTTTGGTTAAGAAATCGCTGAGAACGAGTTTTTTCGATTTGGATGTGTTTGTGTGTTTGTTTTCGGCTGCTCTACTCTCTCTCCTTCCCGTGTTTTTGAACAAAATGGCACACACACACACTAAATCGCCAGAGGTCTGGCGATTAAGTGGTCAGGCACGGGTCAATTTTTAGTTTGGGCTGGATATTACGGTCCATTACGCTATCAATTCACTCTTTTATGCGCTACTATGATAAAAACACGAGAATACACATGCTCGTTACAAGCCGAGATGGACCAAAAATGGTCAAGGCGGTCAAGGGTAAAACCGAGGGAGACCATGGGTTAGGGCCATGGGCTCAAACCCAAGCTTAGGCCATGGGTCAAGGGATCACTAAGGGCTAAGTAAAGTCAACTCTATGGTCAAATCAAGCCAACCTTAGTGATCAAGGAGAGTCAAGAGGAAGTCAAGTTGGAGAGCAACAAAAAAAAGTCAAGATTGTGCTATTTTTGAATGTGGTCAAAGTGGGTGCACCTATGTGAGTTAACCCTCCAATAAAAGGACTCACATGGTTCACAAAGCTAGCTCAAGGAGGTCCCTTAGGAGCCGGCCCAACAAGTCCCCAACAAACAATCACATTGTTTATGTTTATGTCATTTTCATTCAAGTCGCTTTCGTCACTTTATGCTTTATTGTTTTAGTGTGTAAAAAATCAAAATGTAGAGCATGTGGACCGTCCTCCTTCAAGACCAAGGCTCACTCAAGGACCCTTGGATGATCCCAAACAAAGAATGGAGAGAATTGAGCCTCATGTCAACATCTACCTTTATGCTTTTATCTTTTGTTTGTTAGCCTACAAAATTCAGCTCTTGTAAGGCCTTTAGGCCGTTTTTTTGGATGTCTCAAAGGCTCATGTGAGCCCTTAGATTAACTTTGAAATGTAAGGCTTAGATTAGAGTAAGGGTCATATATAAACCCTCACTCTAACATCAAAATTTTTCAGCTTTGAATGAAAAAAGAAAACCCTAGTTTTATTGAGTGATCTTCATTTCTCATTACTTTGTGTTTGAGTTAGTGAAAGATTAGTTTAGTGGCTTTGTGCTTAAACTAATCAAACCCTAATTCTCTTGCTTAGTGCTTAGAATTAGATACTATCTTTATGTTCTTTCATTTAACAACAAAAATCAGAAAAATTTATCACAAAAAAAGTCATTTGGCCGAGTATATTCAAGAGGGTTTCAAGGTTTGATTTTGTTCATCCTTTGAGTGAAACTTGTTCCACTTAGTTTCACTCTAAATTGGTAATCAAAGCCTAGGTTTGTTCTTGATTTCATTTTCTTTCCCTATTTTTTCGGTTTTTCTTAGTATTTTCGAGTTACTCTTTTATTTTCTTCTTTTAATTTTCGTTTTCTTCTTCCTTTTCCTTGCTTATTTTCTATAAATTTCCCACAAAATTTCCACAAAAGATCTCACAAAATTTTCACATAATGGAAGGAGATAGAGGGGAGGATAAGAGACTTTCGAATTTGGAAGATAAATTGAATCAACTTGCCGGTAGTTGTAATACTATGATGAATGCTTTGAACACCCTCTTAGACCAAAACCTTAATGACCCAAGAAGGGGTGGAGGAGGAAGAGGGCGTGGGCATGGTTATGGGGGCCGTGGGAGAGGACACCCTCCTCCTCACATGGAAGATCAATTTTCGGATTCGGAAGAGTCCCTTGAAGCCCACCCTAGAGACCATGACCGAGATATCAAAGTGATTATACCCGATTTTTATGGTAGCTTGAACCCCGAGGATCTCCTAGATTGGCTTAGGTCGATAGAGAGGATCTTTGAATTTAAGGAGTACCCCGATAGGAAGTGTTTCAAGGTAGCCATCATGAAGTTTAAGGGTTATGCTTCCCTTTGGTATGAAAACCTCAAGAACCAACGAAACCGAGAGGGTAAGGAACCCATCAAGTCATGGCTCAAACTCAAAAAGAAACTCAAGGACAAGTTTGTTCCCAAAGACTACACTCAAGACATGTTCCTCAAGCTAGCTCAACTAAAACAAGAGTCACACCCCATTGAAACCTATCTTAGGGACTTTGAGCAACTCACCCTACAATGTGAGATGAATGAGAAACCCGAACAAAAAATTGCAAGGTTTGTTGAGGGCCTAAACCCTAGGATAGCAAATCGGGTCAAAATGCAAAACTTGTGGTCATTCGATGAGGCCGTTACCATGGCCACACGTGTGGAGAGGCTAGAGAAGGGGAGAGGAGAGTCGGCTAAGAACATCACCAAGACCAACCCTAGCTCGAGCCAAGGAGGGGTCAAAATTGTCGAACCTAGCCCTACCATCAAGCCATCAAGTGTTGACAAGGGGAAGGGAATTGACTATGGTCCCAAGAGAACAATTCCTCTCAAGAAGTGCTACCAATGTCAAGGGTATGGTCATTTTGCTAAGGAATGCCCTAGCAAGAGGACCTTGAACACGCAGTGAGGTTGTGCATTGGGAGACGATGAAGTGTTGGTTTGTGAGGAAGAAAAAAAGAGGAGTTGAGGAAGTGAATGTGGCCGAAACAATTGTACCCCGGACTCGGGGTTGAGCTTAGTCACTTGGCGAGTGATGCACACTCAAGAAGCAAGCGAGAATATGGACCAAAGGCACCAAATATTTCGTCCAAATGTACAATCATGGGGAGAGTGTGTAATTTGATTATTGATGGGGGAAGTTGTGTTAATGTTGCTTCTAAAACCCTCATTGATAAGCTTGCCTTGCCCACTTTGAAGCATCCTCATCCTTACAAGCTAAGATGGCTTAATCAAGGAGCCGAGGTGAAAGTTGATAAACAATGCAAGGTCTTGTTTTCCATTGGACAAGACTACAAAGATGAAATTGTGTGTGAAGTGTTGGACATGGATGCTTGTCATGTATTACTTGGTAGGCCATGGGAGTATGAAAAGAATTCTTCCCACCATGGAAGAGACAACACCTACTCATTCAAGTATGGTGAAAAGCTTATCGTCTTAGCTCCCCTACCACCAATGATGGGTTGTAAATCCAATGCGTGCTTGTTTGAATCCTTCATTGAGCCGAAACCTAGCATGGAGATGAAGTTGGAGCCGAGCTTGAATGAGCTTGAGGAGTTGAAGGGCCTTGAGCCGAATAGAGAAGAGCTAGGGGAAGAGATGAACTTGGAATGTGAGGGAAGCTCTAGCATGATAAGGAGGATTCTAGGAGAGGAGCAACATGAAGGTGAAGCATCAATCAACAAGAAAACAACCGACTACAATGAGAATGTGGTCAATGAAAGAACAAAAATCGATGGCAAGGAAAGATCAAGCGGGTCTTTAAGATGGAGAATCATTGAGGGGCTCGATCATGAGCAAGATTGGATGGATGGCATGGTTATGAGTCGTGGGCTCAAAGAAATGCTCGAGGAAGAATGTGTGGTCAAGCAAACCGTGACCAAGGAAGAAAACATGATCAATTCTTCGAGCCAAGGCAAAGGGGTCCAACCACTTCTACAAACTCTAGCTAGGTGGTGCCCATGGAAGACTAAAACCGTGAAGGCCAAGATCGAGCAAAGATTGAGCCGAGAATCAAGCTTGAAATCGAGCAAGGGAGGAAGCAAGAGGATCTCCAAGGACTTGAGGACAAGTCCTTTCCAAGGAGAGGAGATTGGACCAAAAATGGTCAAGGCGGTCAAGGGTAAAACCGAGGGAGACCATGGGTTAGGGCCATGGGCTCAAACCCAAGCTTAGGCCATGGGTCAAGGGATCACTAAGGGCTAAGTAAAGTCAACTCTATGGTCAAATCAAGCCAACCTTAGTGATCAAGGAGAGTCAAGAGGAAGTCAAGTTGGAGAGCAACAAAAAAAAGTCAAGATTGTGCTATTTTTGAATGTGGTCAAAGTGGGTGCACCCATGTGAGTTAACCCTCCAATAAAAGGACTCACATGGTTCACAAAGCTAGCTCAAGGAGGTCCCTTAGGAGCCGGCCCAACAAGTCCCCAACAAACAATCACATTGTTTATGTTTATGTCATTTTCATTCAAGTCGCTTTCGTCACTTTATGCTTTATTGTTTTAGTGTGTAAAAAATCAAAATGTAGAGCATGTGGACCGTCCTCCTTCAAGACCAAGGCTTACTCAAGGACCCTTGGATGATCCCAAACAAAGAATGGAGAGGATTGAGCCTCATGTCAACATCTACCTTTATGCTTTTATCTTTTGTTTGTTAGCCTACAAAATTCAGCTCTTGTAAGGCCTTTAGGCCGTTTTTTTGGATGTCTCAAAGGCTCATGTGAGCCCTTAGATTAACTTTGAAATGTAAGGCTTAGATTAGAGTAAGGGTCATATATAAACCCTCACTCTAACATCAAAATTTTTCAGCTTTGAATGAAAAAAGAAAACCCTAGTTTTATTGAGTGATCTTCATTTCTCATTACTTTGTGTTTGAGTTAGTGAAAGATTAGTTTAGTGGCTTTGTGCTTAAACTAATCAAACCCTAATTCTCTTGCTTAGTGCTTAGAATTAGATACTATCTTTATGTTCTTTCATTTAACAACAAAAATCAGAAAAATTTATCACAAAAAAAGTCATTTGGCCGAGTATATTCAAGAGGGTTTCATGGTTTGATTTTGTTCATCCTTTGAGTGAAACTTGTTCCACTTAGTTTCACTCCACGAGAACCCAAATTTTACAAAATAACAACGCATATACACTCTTTACGAGTTACAAATCAAAATACGTATACTCCTCACGAGTTCAATACGTATATTTTTCAAACCAAGAACACTCTTTACGAGTCACAAATCAAAAATACGTATACTCCTCACGAGTTAAATACGTATATTTTCAAAAACAAATACGCTCTTTACGATTTACAAATCAAAGATACGTATACTCCTCACGAGTTAAATACGTATATTTTCAAAAGCAAATACGCTCTTTACGAGTTACAAATCAAAATACGTATATTTCTCACAAGTTAAATACGTGTATAAAGCAAAAACAAAATACACACTTTTATTCAAATCAAAACGCAGATACACAAGCAAGCACGCAGCAGACACGCAAGACGCAGGAGATGGCCAAGCTACAAAACGCCATCGAATCACATCCAAACAACAGCAGGCCGGCAAGCCCTTAAACATGCAGGACCGTCATGTCCTTAAACATGCCGTCCCTCCCCGCATTCCCGACACTAAATCCTCGTCTCTCCCCGAGACACATACTTAGCGTCGCCAGGTAGTATCGAGACTGTAATGGTCCGGATACTATCTTCTAAGTTTGACTAGCGCTTTAGTCCAAGCTCAGCCAAACTGGGGGCTCTGTAGATACCCGTATCCGTACCCCCCCAAAAGCAAACCCGATGACGAAAAGGACTTTTCATGCATGTTTTAAATAAGACGAGACGGTACATAAGTGTCTAAAATATTTTAGTCATTTTTAACGTATTAATTTGAATTTGCATATTTCGTAAAAATGAATATTAATTTAGTCATTTTAATCGTAAGTCGACACAATACACACAAGCACGACATGAGAATGCCTCACAAAATGGCCCAAGGATACAAAAACGACCCAAACACACAAGAACGGCCCAAAACACGCAAGAAGGCCCAAGCACCCGAAGCGGACCAAAAAGCGTCCCGGGTCACATTCTTACAAAACAAAATCCCACAAAGTCGTAAAAAAATGCATTACAATATTATTTTACTTCGAGCCAAGATCGAAAAACACGACGAAAAACCGAGACACGAAACACGAAATACGAAACACGAAAACCGAATCAAGAATCAAGTTGATTAATCAACTTGTGGAGCAACTTGTATCAATTATACGACATCCTAAAGCCCCAAAAGTCAGCAGCAAAACAGCCTACACCTTACACACCTACGATAATGTATGCGGCGCTACAAATCTGTCAGAAAAGAGACAGAAAATCGCCAGAATACTGGCGATTTTATGGTAAATCGCCAGACCTCTGGCGATTTTCTGCTCCTCCTCTGACATTTGTAGGGATCGGATCCCTTTCACTAATCAAATATTAGTGTAAATCAAATTACTCTAATTTGATTTAGCAAGATCTATGTAGTACAAATTTACATTGTTAACAAGTTTAGAAATTTATACCTTTCTCTTAAAGGATATTAGGGCACTAAACTAGAACTCCTTTCTAGTTTAGTTTCTTGAGTATAAGCTTAGGATGATCCTCCTTAATAACCCAAGTTTTCAATGTAGAAAACCTCCTTCAATTAGCACCCAAGAACACTCCAAACAACACTAAGTATTTTGTACTAGAAATGACTTAGTATTTAACTTGATATTATGTAATATTACTATTACTAACACTTAGTAATACTTTTGTAATATTGGTATTAATAACTTATTATTTAGAGAGGTTTTGAGAGAGATAGAGAATGGAAGAGTTTAGAGAAAAATGCATAAGTCACCCTAACTTTGCCTTGTGTTTTTATATAAGATAAACAACAAAACAAAGTGTGTCTAGCACACTCAAGGGGGCCGGCCTCCATGCATAGGGAGAGGAGAGATCTCTTTTTCTTGTTTAGACCAACTTGTTGCATGTTAATAATGATGTTTAAGCATGCATAAACAAAAGGCTAAGCAACAAAGCATATAAGACAAAACAAGAGAATCTTCCTCTCCCTTCTCCTTATGTTGGACGGTTTCAAGGGCCTCAATATGGGTCCAAATTGTTTTCAATATTTGTCCCACAAATACTTATAATTTATCACTTAATCATCTAATATGATAAAGTACAAATTAATTAAACTCTTCCTTAATATACATGTACACTTTACACATATATTAAAAATATACTTTCACTAATCTCATTAGTGAAATATACATAATTAGTGAATTAACGCTTAATCACTAATTCTCATCTCCTCTTATAATTTTATCGACATAAGATTAAATGTTCGAGTTCACAACTCGATTTCTGTTATTGCACTAACTGTGGAGGACACTAACTCCAACAATATACATAATTAGTGAATTAACGATTAAATGTACCCTGTGTACCTTTAGAGTTTTATTTATGTTATTGCACTAACTGTGGAGGACACTAACTCCAACAATCTCCCACTTGTCCGTACAAGTGTAGGTGCGATAACCGATTCTCATATCCATAATAAATTTCTCCCACTCAATGTAAACCAATTTGCAAAGTCCGTACTTTCAAAGGTCGTAGTTCACAAGCGATCAGAATCAAGAGTGGTTTCCCCGACTAGCGAGTAACTTAACTGATAAACGAATCAATATTCGAGCATGGCCATGCATTTTCAGTTACAGCTCCTCGAGTGGCCCTGAGAATAAATATTATAACTCGATGGAAGTTGGATATTTTCCTCAACTCGAATCCTGCAGATGTAAGCGCAGCATGAAATGACTCAGTGAAAATCTACTTAGCCTCCTGTTACGGTCGACCGTGAGAAAGAAACCAAAGTCACCCAAAATCTGCCTTAATCTCAAGAGACAGTCGATAGTCAAAAGAATCGACTCTAGGAACACTATGGATGTCCTATCCACGACCCGGCACCTAATGTTCTGAAACATTTAGGACTCCATGTTGTCGTCACAAAATTGTCTCAAGGCGATTTCAAGAAACCCGCATCTGCGTGATCGATCACCAACAGTTTGACTTATGGCTCGTTGAACCCACCATCAATCGACGTCACAAAATAATCGCCAGAGTTATCAGCTCATGTAGGCGATTACGGACCAAAACAAATATAATGTTTTCCAGTTCACTTTGAGGTGTTCAACGTTGTCTGCACAACCCTCATGAAAAACAATATATAAAACAAAACGATGATGTTATAAATAGTATATGAAAAAGATACATTTATCCAATCCATGTCAAGTACTATTATAACCAGGAACACGTTCAATTCTCATGAAGATAACGTGCCCTTCATGCTTATCATATACCGACGTACATATCTAGACTAGTTGCTGGACTTTAGGCTCTTTAGCCTGGAAGATGGCACCTCTATTAATATAATAGATGGTGATAGTGTCATTCGAACTAGGAACTACTGATTAGTCCTTGTAAGAATCGACGCATCCATACGACTTCCTCGCAACTAAATAGCATAGTACTCGGACACGATCGTAGAATCTACTATGACACTATATTTTGGGCTGTGTGCGGTGACCGCGATTGCCATAAAGAGTAAAGACGAATCGGTGAGATATCGTGTCATCTCGATTCGTGTGGAAGTTAGCGTCACAAGAATCGATTGCGCATAGCCTTATAGCACCTCCATAAGTCAATACCCATTTCAGATGCCACGTCTGCACGTGAGCATATTATGGCATACGAGATCGATCCTACTGCCGAAGCATAAGGAACACGACTTGGTCATACTGAATTTCTCAAGAATCTTATCTATATAAGACTCCTGACTGAGGGATAACATCCGTCGTGATCTATCTCTATAGATAAGGATCTCCAAAATACGTTGTGCCTCACCCAGATCTTTCATCTGGAAATGGTTCTTTAACCAAACTTTTACCGAAGTTAATAGAGGTATATCATTCACAATCAAAAGTATGTCATCGACGTACAGTATTAGGAAGACAATCTTGCTCTCACTCGACTTGATATATAGACATGGTTCCTCGACCGATCGAGTGAATCCATTCTCCTTTATCACTTGGTCGAAGCGATGATTCCAACTCCGTGAAGCTTGCTTAAGTCCATAGATGGAACGCTTAAGCTTGCAAACCTTCTTAGGATCTTTAGGATCTATGAAACTTTCGGGTTGCACCATGTACAACTCCTCCTCCAAATAACCGTTTATGAAGGCGGTTTTCACGTCCATTTGCCAAATTTCATAGTCATGAAATGCGGCAATCGCTAAGAGAATCCGAATGGAACGAAGCATGACTACGGGTGCAAAGATCTCATCATAGTGCAACCCTTGCACTTGAGTGAAACCCTTTGCCACTAGTCGTGCCTTGTATATATCTGGTTGTCCTTCTACAGATCGCTTTATCTTGTAAAGCCATTTGCACTGAAGAGGCTTAGCCTTATCAGGTAAGTCAACCAGATCCCATACATCGTTCTCGTACATAGAGTCCATCTCGGATTGCATGGCTTCTTGCCATAGCTTTGAGTCAGAACACGTCATGGCACCTTTATAGGTTACGGGTTCGTTACTCTCAAGGAGTAAAACGTCGTCTCTCCCACTCTCCTCAATCATACCGATGTATCTATCTGGAGGAATGGAGAGTCTACCCGACCTTCTGGGTTCCAAGGGAACATTAACCGCAGCAGACGTAGAAGGAACGGTTTCCTCCATTGGTTGCTCGGTTGTTGGTTCGGGAATCTCCGACAGATCGAAGGTTCTATTACTTCTCTTGTCCTCGAGAAACTCTTTCTCTAAGAACTTCACACTAGCCGCAACAAAAACTCGTTGTTCGGTAGGCGAATAGAAGTAACGACCAAACATTCCTTTTGGATAATCAGTAAAGTATGTCTTGACCGATCGCGGGCCGAGCTTATCCTCGTGTCTCCACTTGACATAAGCCTCGCACCCCCAAACCCGAATAAAGGACAAGTTAGGGACTGTTCCCTTCCATAACTCGTATGGAGTCTTGTCAACAGCTTTAGTCGGACTTCGGTTAAGTATAAGAGCAGCTGACAAAAGAGCATAGCCCCATAATGAGTCAGGTACAACCGTGTGACTCATCATGGATCGAACCATATCAAGTAATGTTTGATTCCTGCGCTCGGACACACCATTCAGTTGTGGTGTTCCAGGTGGAGTTAACTGTAGTACTATCCCGCGGTCTTTCAGGTGTCGATCAAACTCAGTTGAAAGATATTCGCCACCACGATCTGAACGTAGTGCTTTTATCTTTCTATCCAGTTGGTTCTCAACCTTATTCTGGAATTCCTTGAACTTGTCGAATGACTCACTTTTATGCTTCATTAAGTAGACATGTCCATATCTACTCAAATCGTCCGTGAAAGTGATAAAATACCTATAGCCATCTCTAGCGTTGATCGACATAGGTCCACACACATCAGTATGTATGAGTCCTAATAGGTCAGCAGCGCACATTCCAACACCTTTGAAGGAAATTCGAGACATTTTGCCATAGATAGGTTTGATCTTTGTCACCAACCTTTGCTTTCTTGTTATTCACATGCATTATGTCTGTGGTTTGATCTAAAACATATATTCCGTTCATGGAAACTGGTTTACCATAAATCATATCGTTTAAAGAGAAAATACAGCTATTATTCTTTAAAAACGAAAATCCGTCTTTATCAAGTACGGATACAGAAATAATGTTTTTAGATAAACTAGGTACATAGTACTTGATTATTCAGAAATAACTCAAATCCGCTCGGGAGTTTGGATTACATGTATTCCCACTGAAACGGCAGCAACTCTTGCTCCATTCCCCACTCGCAGGTCCACATCACCTCTTGCTAGAGATTTGATGTTTCTTAGACCCTGCAAATGATTACACAGATGAGAACCACAACCAGTATCAAGTACCCAAGTTCCGAAACTTGCATGGTTAATCTCAATCATGTGAATAAAAGAAGACATACCAACAGGAATGACGTGGCCTGCTTTTATGTCCTCAGCATACACGGGACAGTTCTGCCTCCAATGCCCAGACTTGTGGCAATGATGGCACTCCATGCTTTGCTTCGCTTTTGCCTTGCCTTGTGAGCTACCGCTAGACTCACCAGGCCCATTCTTCGCAATCACTGGCTTTTTAAACTTTGGCTTTCCTACAGTTAGGTTAGCCGGAGCCTTACCCTTGCCCTTGTGCTTGTTTCCTATCATGAGAACATCTTGTTTCATGCTCCCACTCAACTTCAGATCACTCTCCGTCTGTACGAGGAGTGAGTGAAGCTCATGCAGACTTTTCTGCATGTCATTCATATTAAAGTTTGCCCTAAAGAGGGCATACCCATCATGAAGAGAGTGGAGCACTCGATCAATGATGATCTTCTCATCGATCTTGCAACCAAGCTCCTCCAATTTCTCAACGTTCTCGATCATGTCGAGAAGGTGTGGACCAACCGGTTGGCCCTTTTGGAGTCTAGCCTCAAAGAAACGAGTGGTATACTCGTAACTCTTAATTCTCGGTGCTTTCGAGAATTCCTTAGTAAGGGTGGTGAAAATCTTGTTTGCACCTTGGGTAATGAACCTTCTTTGCAAATTGGATTCCATTGCATAGATGAATACGTTCTGTAACGCACCCGCCTCCATCATGAAATCATTATAAAGATAGAGTTCATTTGCTCCTGCATCGGAGTGGTATAGTCGGCGATGGCTCCGCCAAGTACTTGAGCTACCGTCACAATGGCAAAGATTCAAGAATGCGCCTCCCAATCGAAAAAATTGGACCCATCACTCTTGGCCGAGTGGGTGATTCATGTCATCCATAAAAATTCTAAGCCATGATTCGCGTGTTAGTGTGGCACTTGGCATTGGTTTCGTCACGTCTGACCATTTGTTATAGTAGTTATATCTGTATATAACGAATTCGATACTGTGAAAAGAGAGAAGAAGCGAGAAGATAAGAAAACATCGTTTTAAAGGTTTAAGTCGTAAGCTATAACGATTTAATGCAATGACTCGCGCACTCATATAATCGACCTCCCTCGAGAATTATATAAGTGATCCCAAGACTCAATTTCTTTAAATTGATAAGCCAACCTTTTGGCTAATTCTACTGTTAGAATTCTTGGTCGATAGATTTCAGTAAATCCTATCTATTAGTCCACCATAACTACGAGATATTACTCGAACTATAGTGTTGAGGTAAAATAAGTCAACGCATACTACTTACCCAACGTAGAAGGGGACATGTGGAGAGTAAGGTCCTACATGCCTACCGACGAAGAAGGGGCTCATAGCATGCTTTTCCTATAAAGACTAATCTCAATTTTATTAATAGAGGAAGGTCCCATCATCTCATTTTAATTCATTTTAAGTGAACAAATAACTAGCATTTTCGAGAATGATTAAATAGAGGTGATAGCCCTAAAACGAGTGACATCCGTATGTCAATGAAAAAGAATGCAACTAAATGATCCATTTTCATGCATATTAGGTGGTTTGGTTTAGTTTAGGCGGAATATGATGCTACTACCTAACGTGAATGCAATGAAAAACGGTAAAGAAAACGCAAGAATGAAAAACACCTAGTGTGGCCTATCCCTATGAAAATAAAGACAAATACAAATTGGAATCCTCCATGGACCCTAAGCTTGTCTTCATTCTTCATCTTGGGCTTCAAGTGGGAGTCCATCTTGAATCTTCATCTTGAATCTTCTCAAAATTACAATTTGAATTACAAAATAAACCTACTTACATTCTAATTCAAAATATGCCAAAATTAAAATATTACAAGATGGGAGATTCGAGATCTCAAAAATACAACCAAAATTGTGTTTCCTTCATTACGAAAACACAATCTTCTAAGGCCACACTAGTAAATTACAACCGTTTGTACAAAATTAATGCGTAAAATAAACCATTCATATAAACATTCATTCACAAAATATATAAATAGCATCAACTAAACATAATAAAACAATAAATTTAATTGATTAAATCCAAACCACCCTTTTTAAATGATTATAATTATGCAACAATTCCTTAATTGTTCATAATATCTTATAATCAAAACAATAATCCAAAAGAAATAATTTATATTATCATTATAACACAAATTATATCACAATAATATTTTAAACTTCTTTAAAATATAAGGTATCATATTTATTATGAACTGCTTCACAATAACACAAATATATTATCTTTATAATATAACAGAATTTTCCAAAAATCAAATAATAATAAAAAAAAATATACGGCCAAAAAGAGATAAATGCCGAAATAATTTTTTTTTTTTATTTTAAATACTCGGCCAAATTAATTTAAATAATAAAAATTTACCAAAAAATAAAATTTTTTAATTCGGCCAACATAAGAAAAATGAATAAAACTGTTTTAATTCGATTATGTTAATAATTAGATCGATACTAATTCAATTTTAATCCGTATTAAACATTGACTTAAGAGATTCAATTTAACCTTTTAAATTGAACAACTTAAAACTGATAGATCTAATGATTAGCAAACAATATGTTCAATAACATACAAAAATTTGATCCTTTTATGTTTTAATTCAATCGGTATTGAAACAAAACTTATACAAACTCATATGAAATAGTTTTAACATCTTAAAACATTGATAATTATGAATCAAATGGACCAAATACATGTCAAAATCATACACAAAACTCACGGCCAATCTAAAATTCAATTCGGCCATCAATAAGAATTGTTTAAAATTTATACAAAATCGATTTTATGAAAACCTTATAAAAATTTCATGTGCCCTAAGTCTCTGATACCACTTGTAGGTTTATATCCGTATATAGACCATTAAATTCACAGGATTATAATGAAAACTTTTATAAGATTTAAAGTCATAAAACAAAATTGCATAATAAAGTATAAAGATACAAGAATTAACCTTTTAATCCTTGAATAATGGCCTATGAACAATACCAAAAGGATGGTATCTCCTAATTATCTCACCCAAGATGTGTTGAAATATGCCCTTGAATTTGCTAGAAAAATAGAGAAGAAAACAGTTTTTCTCTCTAGGATTTTTTGTGTTGTGTATGAGATGAATGATTAGCGTAGTATTAGAAGAGAAATAGGAAAGCTAATATACTCCCTCTACCTACAATATGGCCGGCCTCCTAGGTAATATTTGGGGAGATATAGTTCTCCTCAAATACATCACTTGTTGACCAAGAAAACGTATCTAGACAAGGATGTATCTGGACACTTTTCTTTTGGTCATTTTAGCTTTTTATATAAGGCATTATATTCTTAGTGTCATCTGTATGGACCGACTATAATATATTATAAATATCATTATATTTATAATTTGCTAATTAATTATAACGGTTTATATTAAATTAGCTTGCATTATACACAACAATTAAATATAACATTTTATATTCAATTCACGAATTACATTTAACTCGTCTCAGCTAATATTATTTAATCAGTATTAAATAGCCGTACCACCATTATACTGACTAACATTTTAGTCAGTGACATCATCACACTTGACTAACATTTTAGTCACATTTGACTAACCTTTTAGTCAACAACACTGACTAACCGTTTACTCATTAAGTAAGGCATCAATATGATCATTTTCTCAAATAATCATATCTCTCAAACACATCCTTTAGGTGTGACTCTTAGGGACCAGTTGATCACCGCCATCTGTATGACAATAACGTCAAACTTATCTAGCAAGCCAACCGTTATCGATAAACGTTAATCAACTGATTAAATACAAAATGTACCCTGTGTACCTTTAGAGTTTTATTTATGTTATTGCACTAACTGTGGAGGACACTAACTCCAACAAGTTGTTCATAGCGTTCGCGTGCCCATTCGGCTTCAGGAATGTCTGCTTCCATGAGAATCCGGAGGGATTGCATTTCGATTTCTACGGGTTGAACGGCTTCCATACCGTAGGTTAAGAAGTAGGGTGTCATACCCGTGGGTGTGCGGATAGTGGTGCGATATCCCCATAATGCAAATGGGATTTTGTTGGGCCAGTCGTGGCAGGTGTCGATCATCTTTTTGAGGATTAATACGACGGTTTTGTTTGCTGCCTCGACCGCGCCGTTGGTTTGTGGTCGATAAGGTGATGATTTGTGTCGTTGTATCTTGTATTTGAGGAGAAGTGGTTCTATCTCTCCTTGGAAGTGTGTGCCTTGGTCGCTTATGAATTCGTGGGGTATGCCGTAGCGACAAATGATGTTGTTTTGTATGAATTTTGCAACTTCTTTTGTGCCCAGCGTACGGTATGATGCGGCCTCGACCCATTTGGTGAAATAGTCGATGGCCACGAGGATGAAGCAGTGTCCTCCTGCTCCCACGGGTTGAACTTTGCCAATGACGTCGATTCCCCACGTGGAGAACGACCATGGTGAGGTTAAACTGTATAGTGGTGAAGGAGGTATGTGTTGTACGTTTGCAAAGATTTGACAATTGTGGCAGTGTTTGACGTATTTAGCGCAGTCGGCTTCCATGGTGGTCCAGTACCATCCTAGCCTTAAGATTTGTTTGCACATGGCTCGTGCGTTCATGTGTGGTCCGCTCTCGCCATCGTGTACTTGGGACATGATTTTGTGTCCCTTTTTGTGGTCGACGCATAAGAGTAGTGTGCCTTGAGGCGTCTTTTTGAGTAGCTTGCCCATTTCCAACACGAATTGTGACGATAATAGGCGTAGGGCTCGTTTGGCTCGTTTGTCAATGTTTGGTGGGTATTCACCGTTTGTTTTGTAATTGATGATTGCTTGGTACCAAGGATCGGTTTGTTCTTCCACAGTTTCGATGTCACAGATGTATGCGGGTTCGTTGCGTCTTTCCACGACAATGAGGAGTCTTTCCATTCCCGGGGGTATGTTGATTAGTGACGCGAGTTTGGATAGTGCGTCGGCGAATTGATTTTCTTCGCGTGGGAGGTGTATGAATTCTACGCGGTAGAATTCGTTTATGAGCTTTTGTATCTTGTTTTGATAGAGTGCTAGGTTTTCATTAAGTATCTTCCATGCTCCGGATACTTGGTTGATTATGAGGGAGGAGTCCCCACAGACTCTTATGTTGCGGGCATTGAGTACGAGCGCTGCTTGGAGACCGTGCAAGCATGCTTCGTATTCGGCTGCGTTGTTTGTTATGTCGAAATCTAGCTTGATGGATAAGGGTGTATGTTCGCCGTTTGGGGATATGAGAAGTATTCCTACTCCACAACCTCGATAGTTTGATGAACCATCGAAGTATAACTCCCATTGTTCTTGGTTGATGTTGTAAATCCCATCGTCTGGAAAGGATGTCGTGTCTATGATTGGCTCTTCGGTGATTGCATTTTCGGCTAGGAAATCAGAGACTGCTCGTCCCTTGATTGCTTTGAGGGGTACGTACTTGAGGTCGAATTCGGCTAGGAGCAGTGTCCATCTGGCCATTCGTCCGTTAAGCACAGGTTTTTCGAAAAGGTACTTTACGGGGTCCATGGTGGAATAGACCCTCGTTTGGTGCGCTAGCATGTAGCGACGGAGCTTCTTGGATGACCA
The DNA here is from genome assembly GCA_023091065.1 of Dianthus caryophyllus. Classification (NCBI taxonomy): domain Eukaryota; kingdom Viridiplantae; phylum Streptophyta; class Magnoliopsida; order Caryophyllales; family Caryophyllaceae; genus Dianthus; species Dianthus caryophyllus. The sequence goes on from CM041521.1 coordinate 19,706,778, forward strand.
TACTAAAGCTAGACAACTCTTCTCGACAGGCGAATATCGAGTTTCGTAATCGAGAAACTTCTTGCTTATGTAGTAGATTGCGTGTTCTTCACCATTTGTTTCTTGAGCGAGCATGGCGCCCATGGCGGTAGGGGTTGTTGTAAGGTATAAGGATAGTGGCAGATCCTTTTGGGGCGGTCGTAGAACTGGCGGGTTGGTTAGTAACTCTTTGACCTTGTCAAATGCTTTTTGACATTCTTCGTCCCATTCAACGTGGTCGGTTTTCTTGAGCTTTTTGAAAACTGGTTCACATATCATGGTAAGTTTGCTAATGAAGCGTGAGATGTATTGGATTTGGCCCAAGAAACTTCGAATTTCGTCGAGGTTCTTCGGGGGTTGCATTTCGAGAATTGCTTTGACTTTCGAGGGGTCGACCTCGATGCCTCTTTGGCTCACTACATGTCCTAGTAGTTTACCGGATTTGACTCCAAAAGTACATTTTTGGGGATTCAAACGCATTTTGTATTGTCGTAGGCGAGTGAAGAACTTGCGGAGGTTAGCGATATGGCCGCTTCTCTACTTTGACTTCACGATCACGTCGTCGACGTAGACTTCGACTTCTTTGTGCATCATGTCATGTAAGAGGGTTGTAGCGGTGCGTTGGTATGTGGCACCGGCGTTGATTAGGCCGAAAGGTATGACCGTGTAGCAGTATGTGCCCCACGGTGTAATGAAGGCCGTTTTTGCCATGTCTTCGCAAGCCATTTTGATTTAGTTATATCCTGCGTAGCCGTCCATGAAGGATAGGAGAGCGTGGTCGGCGGTGTTGTCGACCAGAACGTCCACATGGGGTAATGGGAAGTCATATTTTGGACTGGCTTTGTTCAAGTCACGAAAGTCAACGCATACTCGAATCTTGCCATTCTTTTTCAGGACTGGGACCATGTTTGAGACCCATTCAGGATACTCGATGACTTGGATGAAGCCAGCTTGTAGTTGTTTCTCGATTTCTTCCTTGACCATGAGGGACCATTCGGGGCGCAGTCTTCTTAGCTTTTGTTTGATTGGTTTATGCTTAGGGTTTGATGGGGATGCGGTGTTCGCTATGCTGCTCGATTAAGGCATACCCTTGTATGACCAAGCGAATACGTCCTTGAATTCGCTTAGGAGTTGTGTGAATTGGGTGCGTTCATCTTCCTCTAGTGAGGCACCTAGTTGTAATTCCCTTGGCTCTTCGGGGGTTCCCACGTTTATGGTTATGGTTTCCTCGATGATGGGGTCTTGTGTTTTTGGAGAGATAATGTTTGCAATGTATTTGTTTAAATATTCATTTGTTTGTTCATTTTCATCGCATGAGTTAGTGCCTTTTGCATTTTGTGATTCGTTTGTTGTTTGTTGATTTGTAATTGTTTGTTCTTTGTTGTTTGTTTTAGCTTGAGACAAGACGTAAGCAAATTCATTCATTTCATTACTTTGAAAAGATTTATTCGACAAATCAGAAAATTGCTTGGAGCTAGCCTCCGTAAAAAGAAAATCTAAACTAAAGCTAGAGTCTAGGATAGATGGGTCGACAGATGACCCGACACTAAGAGCATTAGAAGTTAAAGGAATCTCTTCTTCTTCTTCTTCATTGTCTTCGGTGTTGCTCGAGTTGCTTGAGCTGCTTGAGCTGCTTGAGTCTGAATCGCTTTCCTCCTTGTCTTTGAGGTTGGTGACGTGGTCGTGAGGTAGATTGTATCGTTGCTGGAGGAGGGTGCAGTTTTCATCCGAGGTTTCTTGACTCTTCCTTGGTCGATGAGATCTTGGATGGCATGTTTGAGTTTGAGACAACTCTCAGTGCTATGCCCCATGCCCCGATGGTATGCACAGAAGGCGTTGGGGTCCCATGATTTTGATTTCTTTCTCATGGGTGGTTCATTGATAGGGCCGACCGGTTCGAGGTAGCCCTTTTCGATTAGTTTTTGCAATGCTACGGCGTAAGGCATGTAGAGTTTGTCGAAATTCCTCGTAGAGCCATGCTTGTTGTATCTTTTTCGTCCCCTAAGGGTGCGTTTTTAAAGAGTATCTTGATAGGCGGGATCCTCGTTGCTAGATGTGAGATCCTTTTCAATGCGGGTGCCAATTTCGATGAGATGTTCGAAGTTCTGGACGTTGCAGAAATGAAAGTAATATCGCCAGGCAGGTCGCAAGCTGAAAAGGAAAGAGGGTATGAGTTCATCTTCGTGTGGATGATTCGGAATTCGGGAAAGTAGTTTCCTCCACTGTACGAGGTATTTGGCGAAGCCTTCGTTGTCTTTTTGATGGACGGCCTCGAGGTCATCAAGTGAGGCGGGATTGTCGAGCTCCTTTTTAATGCGCCGTTCCAAGCGCTCGACTTCGGTGCGATGCAAAGCCTTTAGGTGATTGATGTCTTTTGCAAGTTGATTGATGTGGCTTATCACCTCATCGGTGGGCAACCAGTACTCATCGTCTTCCTCATCACTAGACCAAACCGCGTTGACTTGGTCGTCAGAGGGTGTGATGAGATAAGAACAATCTAGAATAGGGACCGACCCTACGAAGATTGCATGATTACCAAGCGGGTTTTCACTGTTTGAAGGCTTGGTAGGTTGGGAGGGTTTGCTGAGCTTTCCTTGATCAATGAGATCTTGGATAGCGTTCTTAAGCCTAAAGCAATTCTCGGTATCGTGCCCCTTGCCTCGATGGTTTGCACAGAAGGCATTGGGGTTCCAAGATTTAGGCTTCTTGTCCTCGGGCGGCTCGCTAGTAGGCCCGATTGGTTGTAGATAGTTCTTTTCGACCAACCTTTGAAATGCCTTGGAGTAAGACATAAAGAGGGGGTCAAAGTTTCTTTTGGCCTTAGGAGGCGGCGAAAAGGTAGTTGCGAATGCGTCGAGGCTCTCATCGTCGAGGTTACCGACGGTGCGATTCTCTTCGTTCTTGACTGCGCGGGAGGACTTAGAGGAGCTCCCTTGATAGGCATGGCCGGTGTATTTGGCCATTGTGCCGGTTCTAAGATCGTCTTCGATTTGGGTACCGACCTTGGTTAGCTCTTTGAAGTTCTGGATATTGTTGTACCTCATGTAGAATTGATACACGGGTCGCAGGTTATTTATGAACTTCGGAACGAGCTCGTTCTCGCGGGGGCGGTTAGGGATTTGAGCGCTCAGCTTCTTCCAACGAGTGAGGTAGTCGGTGAAGCCTTCGTTGTCCTTTTGAGAGAGGACCTCTAGGGTGCGAATCGAGACTTGGGTGTCTTCATTGTCTCGATATTGTCGGTCGAACTCGACGGTGAGTTCTTCGAAAGTAGGGACCCGTTGTGGGTCGAGTGAGTAGAACCATGTTTTCGGCACTGCTGCTAGAGAGTGCGGGAAGAGGGTTAGCCAGTGCTCAGCGTCGACCCCTTTTATGGCCATTTGGGATTTGAAAGCTCGGATGTGAATGATCGGGCTCTCATGTCCTTGAAAGATAGGAATGTCACTAAGGGCGAGCTTGTTAGGGAGCTCATCCTTAATACTGGTAGGTACGTTTTCGTTCTCCTTGTGGATAGAGTAAGTGCTCGAGACATAGAGCCTTTCCTCCATGGCTTGGAGTTTCTTAGCATGCCTGTCGGCTTCCTCCTTAATCTTTCGTTCCATACGTTCCACCTCAGTTGTGTGGTGTGTCAAAAGGCCTGCGAGGTCAGCGGTCAGCTTTGCAACTTGGTCACGGACTGCGTTGACTTCTTCGTTGTTGCCGGCCATTTTGCGGGTGTAGGTTCGTTTCTTGTATGGGATGATTACGCGGTGTTTAGTACGACGAGTATCCAGCTGAGACCTGCATTTCACTTCGTATATTAGTGACACGACTCGATCCACTAGACTCGCGAACATCCTAAGCATTCATTTTAAGCTCATTCCTTTGTTTAGAAAGACTCTTTTATGCTTTAAAAGAGGAGGTTTTCGAAAAGGTTTTAGCTAAAGGGAAGCTTTTGAGGCGAGGATGCATGCGCACATCTCGTCTCGATGTTAAAATATTTTGTTGTGCACCCGTCGAACTAATATCGGTGATTTGCCGAGGTAAGCTCGAGTCGTATGTGTAAAGAGAGAAGGGAGTCGGCTCGAGCAAGTCGAGCCGAGGATGTTAAAACGGAGCCTAGGCCGTGAGACCTAGAGGACTAAATCCACGAGCTCGAGTTTTAATCCTTGCTCGGGTTTTTGCTTGTTAGTGAAAAAGGAGAATTTTAAGAAAGCTTGTTTCAAAAATTCGCGATAGTTTTGTTTGAAAAGTGTTAGTTTGTTAGATGTTAGGTTCAATTATCTTTGAAACGTTTAAGCGAGTTTTCGAAGATATGAATGCAAATGCTCATTTTGAAAAGACCATGGAGTGCATAGCCTCGAACTTGTACGTATGACTCAAAAAGGGTGGAAAGGGTCAGTCGGGTACACCTCCAACTACCTCGAGTACGCTTTGGCAGATACTTAACCCCTTTATTTCCTTACGCCGGGGCGATAGGTTTTCTAAAGGGAGCACTGGGGCGGTCGAGATAGCCTTTTACGGCAAGCCGTGGAGGGGTGAGAGGAAAGTTAGTCCTGCACGTGCTTTATCGAGTGGACAAGCCTGCGTGTTGGAACCACCTCTCAAGGGTGCAAAGAGTGCCTAGATTCCAAAAGGAATGGACTCTAAACGAATGTGCATAGCTCAAATATGTATACATGGATTGTTCAAGGTTTTCAAGTTTCACCTCTTTATTTTTAAAAAGAAAAAGCTAGTTTTAAGTTTTTTCTTTTAAAAAAATAAAATATCCCCAGCGGAGTCGCCAAACTGTGGAACCCGGGATCGGATGGGACCCAACTCGGCGTCTTGCTTAAGGGTGCTTTTAAGTTAAAAAGACTAATTTAGAAAAACCTTTAAAACTGTTTTGGAGTCGCCACCTAATTATCGCGGAAATTAGGAACCTGCTATCATGTCCTAAGCCTAAAGACATGTCCTAGATTTTGGAGCACGCCGACACCCCTAGATCTAAGGCTTGTGAAACCAGAATGGATTCGGGGTGAGGGTACTTTAGAAAAAGAGTTCAATTAATGATTTATGAAAACCTTTTATAAAAGCCTATGTAGAAATAGCCTCTACTGACCTAGAACAATCCAAATAAGATGATATTTGAGCTAATGTTATCGCTACGTACAAGTGCGATAAGTTTGTAAAAGAATGCAGATGCAGATGCAAAAAGATTGATTAAAACCCTCAGTTTAGCATGTTTAACTTGTTAACGAAAACGGTTCAGTTAAAGGTCGAATTAATTGTTTAAGTTGATTTAATGCAAAATAAGAAGGTGCAAGATGCATGCAAATAAAATAAAGTTCAATTGTCCATTGGTTTATTTTAGAAGGGTCGGTTGCTTATGCGACTTTGGCGTGTCATCGGATATGGAGTGTACCCGAAGTAAATAGAACACTTGGAGTGCAAGCGCGCTGGGTGCCAAAGCCGGGGGGGCGCTATAATGTAGTCCCCTTTGTTAGTCCATAGAAAATAAGAAAAAGCTTTGATCCAAGTGGATCGGTACCTACCTTGTCCTGACGCTTCAGATCTGGGCAGAGCTTCGCTTCTTGAGCTTAAAAGGAGGATGAATTCAACACGGGATGGTGTGTCGAACTCAAGGATTTGAGTGCGTGAGGCTTTTTGAGAGAGTTTTTGTGTGTTTGCTGTGAAAGCTGGTTGTGAATTGTGTTTTTCGAGGTCAGGTATAGGGGTGTATATATACTAAAACCCTCGGAGAAATTAAGAAACCCGGGGATAAAAACAAGCCAGGAAACCGCATAGGCTTATGCGGTTGCCACCCCAAACCGCATAAGGCTATGCGGTTTGTGGGTGTGGCTTTAAACCTAGTTTCCAAGTTTCGGCTTGATAAAATCTTGGAAAGATACAGTATAATATCGAACTTGCTCGTCAAGAAAACACCTGAGATATTTCTGAGATATTTGTGATGTTCAGGGCTTTGGAGTGCGGGCCAAAGGCTGGGCTTGGGCTCGGTTTTGGGCCCGAGACCCGAAAAAATGAAAAGGGTGTATTTGCATAGATTTTGTGGAATAAGGTAAGACGCGAGGTTGTATTTTGTGTAAGAGGAGGTTAAAGGGAAGATCTAGCCACCGGGCCTAAATTTAGGAATTTAGGAATGCTGAATTAGACCTTGTTAATGTAAAAGGGCTAATTGTAGTGCAAATGCGAAGCTCATGCCAAATGAAGCAGGACGAGGACCTAGCTAGACTCCAAATGGACAAAATGAACGTTTATTTAAAGCGATGTGAGGCGACCTAAATCATTTTAACATTTCAAACCACTCAAAATGAATTCGACATTAGTTAGAACCGTTTAAGTCAATGTTAAAACATGCGTAATAGAAGTCCGTGTTACATCACAGGGTTTTGTGTGGGAGGGTACGGATATGGGTATCCACACCTGACTATCACAATAAAGCGTAGCAGGGGCAGAAACGGACACCCCAAGACATGTAAGCACACCACGCAACCACTTAATTTCACACATTGCCGCAACCATAGCGCGATATTTAGCCTCAGCGGAAGAACGAGAAACGGTGGGCTGTTTCTTCGTTTTCCAAGAAACTAGACAACCACCCAAGAGAACACAATACGCTGTTAAAGAACGACGAGATAACGGACAACTAGCCCAATCAGCGTCACAATAAACTGACAAATCGAGAGACGACGCAGCGCGAAAGAAAAGCCCTTGTCCAGGACTCTTCTTAATGTAACGAACAAGACGTAATGCAGCCTCCCAATGCGCTACCTGTGGTTTCTGCATAAACTGAGCCAAAATGTGAACAGAGTAGGACAAATCAGGTCGGGTGGTCGTCAAATATATGAGTCGCCCAACCAGCCGACGATACTGCTCAACATTATCGGCCAAAGAGTCTGTGGCTAGAGCAAGTCGATGATTTTGCTCAATAGGGACATTTTCAGGTTTGCCCCCAACGAGACCCGTGTCACTCAAAATATCAAGAGCTTACTTTCGTTGACACATGAATATACCAGTAGAATTACGAGCCACTTCTATCCCTAAAAAATACTTCAACGCGCCGAGATCTTTCATGTAAAAACAAGTGCTCAAATAATCTTTGACATGTTTTATAGCCTCCACACAATTGCCACCAATAACGAGATCGTCGATATAGACCAACACATGCACTTCAGCCCCGTTCGAGACATAAGAAAATAAAGAATAATCAGATAAACATTGCACAAAACCATAGGCGGTGAGTGCGGCAGAGAGTTTGGCAAACCAACAACGAGGAGCTTGACGAAGCCCATACAAAGACTTTTTCAACTTACATACCTGTTCTGGAACATCCACTGTAAAACCAGGCGGAAGTTTCATGTACACCTCTTCCTCCAAGTCACCATGTAAGAAAGCATTATGTACGTCCATTTGATGCAACGTCCAATTTCGAGGAGCAGCAACAGCTAAGAATACGCGTACTGTAACCATTTTCGCTGTAGGTGAAAAAGTCTCAGAAAAATCAACCCCCTCCTGCTGGCGATTTCCAAGGACCACTAGACGTGCCTTATAGCGTTCCACAGACCCATCGGCTCGCAACTTCATCTTATACACCCATTTATTCCCTATGATTTTCTTCCCGGGGGGAGAATCTACAATATCCCAAGTTCCATTTCGGATCAAAGCTTCTATTTCAAGATTCATTGCATCACGCCAACGCTTATCCTTAACAGCTTCATGAAAAGAAGCTGGTTCAACGGTATTATCAACTGCACTGACAAAACAACGATGGTGCACGGAAAATCTATCACAATTCAAGTAATGTGTCAAAGGGTAAGGCATACCTGAAGACGATGACGGACGGGCTGAGCTCGTAGGGTGGCTATACTTCTCAGGGTCAGTTAACACACGTGCAGCACCTGTTACAAATTCGTTCGCACTATACTTAGACCAAGGTACGTGCTCCCTCTGCCCTCGGCCATACGTAGGTTCTGTAACCTCATCTCCTGAGACCACCTCTTTACTTACCTCTCCACCATCGAGCTCGACGACATGCCGCTCTTTATCACTACTCATGACATCCGTGCTAGGAACGTCATGGAGTGAAACTTCAAGGGCTCAAAGTTCACTCAAGACTCAATCAAAATCGGTTTGAACAACAATGAAAAGACTCGGCTGATTTGTGTGGTTTTTGTGTTTGATTTTGTGATTTATGTGAACTAAAGGTGTTGATACCCGTATCTGTCGATATGGAAATTTGTTGAAAACCCGACAAACACCCAATGATGATAGGACAACATGTATTTCGTGTCATTTATTTGATTTCGTTTTACGATGTAAGCCGGGCGCCGTCGACATAACGTTTTGTTAATTTAAATGATATTTGAATTAATGTTTTACCAAGGTAAATTTATTTCGATCAAATTTATTTGCCTCAAGTTTATTTTATTGAAAATAAAATATTTCGATTTGAAAAATCATTTTAAGTAATTCGATTTGAAAAATCGCCTTTACAAATTTGATATTTGACTTGAAAAGTCGTTTCTCGTGCTTTTAAGACGTTTTATTAAATCGTATTCGATGAATTCGTTTTCTTAACAGCAAGTTTTAAAGCTCGTTTTAAGCCCAATTTTAAGAGCGATTTTGAGCCCGTTTCAACACGAATTTCGAGGCCCTTTTCTCCCACCTCCTTCCCCACATACCAAAGCTTAAACCCAGCCTAGAGCCACGTTCTAAACCCACCATAACAAGCCAAAACGTAGCCCAAGACAGAGCTGAAACACAGCAGCTCGTAGGCCCCAAAATCAGCCCTTATTTAGCCCATACCCGTATCCTAACTATCCTACCCTTATTACCCTTTCTTTCCTTCGAATAATCAGACCGGAACACAGTCAAAAAGCTCGTCCAAAAGCAGCCCAAAACCCCCATTCCCGAGCCCTGTTTTGAGCAGCCCAAACTCGGGCCAAAACTCGACTTATTTGGCCATCAAACTCGTGCCCACAAACACAAACCCATACCTGGTCTTCATGACTCATTTATCTTTGCTTAACCCACAAGAAAACCCCCTCCAAAACCCTCAATGAAGTCGTGGACAGCAGCCCTCAAAAATAGTGTAGAGCTGCTCTTTTCCCATCGAAAAACCCTACCTTTCAACCTTATAAATACACAATAACCTCAAGCATTCAGAGGGGACAAGTTTTAGAGCATACACACATAATACTAAGTCACAAAAAGCCCTCAAAAAGCCTCAGAAGAAGTTGAGATAGCCGCTCGAAAAACAGAGCACAATTTTCTGATTTTCGTTCGGCTATCACCTGTTCTTCTTCATTTTTCGTGTTACAAGCTTCATAATCTCTCTGATTTGTTTACATAATCTCAAAGTTCACTTTGTCATGATTCCAAAACATCTTTCGGTTCGAAATTTCGTTGAGAAACGAAGAAGTTACAAGCTTTTGAAAATCGCTGTCAGTTTTGTTCAATGTTACGGATTTACAATTGGTTTTCGTCGACGACGGCCCCTCGGGATAAAATCTTACAATCGATTACGACTCAAAGAATTGGTCAACGATACATGTAAGTTGAGGGTGCAAAATACTCACTTTACTTTGTTTAAATTATTGTTTTTATCGTCTTTTATCGCTCTCTGTCGTTTTTTATAACTTTCTGTCGCTCTGTTGTTTATTGTCGTAGATATTGTTTTTATTTTTCGTCTCTGATTTATGTTTTAGTATAATTCTGATATGCGTATGTACGGATATGTCGTGTCCTTTGTTCATTTAGTATCCATGTTCGATTGGCCCTGCGTAGCATGACTTGAAATTCCTCGTTAGGATTAATTTGCTCATTGGCTTGCTATATATTTATATCTCGTTCATGTTTAGTTATACTAGTTGTCTAAAACTGATCTGTCATGCTTTTTAAAGTAGTAATTCACGTTTGTATGTCATTCTAGTTATCGTGATTTTATTTCATCGTTTAGCGTTTGTATAGTGTTTAGCTTCGTTGATCATGTAAAGCCGCGTATTGCGTGATTTCTGTTGTTTGTTGGTTTTGCTCCGTCTATTAAATCTCGAGTTGTGTAGGATGGTGTAATTTAGGTTCATATACATCGTGTTTAAGTACCCACGCTATTTCGCTTATCAAGGCTTGAACTGTGTTTGTATTTGACATGTGAGTTTGTGTGACTTAAGCTTCTACGTTGTACTTATGTTGTCTGCTTTTATTTGTGTGTATTAGTTGGATTTGTTTATTTAAGCACTTGTTTGATTATTTTAGTTGATTAGTAGTTGTGTTTAATTGATATTTAGTTGGTACGTTTGTTTTTGTTTGTCACAACAACTTGCTTATGTCTGCATGTCCTTTTAGTTGTACTTGATTTTTTTTGGTTTATACGTGTGGTTGTGTTTGCATATTGTCTGTCGATTCTTTGTATTCGTATGGAGTATTTGTTCATGTTAGTCGTTTATACTTGCTTGTATATTAGTCATGTTTGATTATTTCTATTCGTCTGCCGCTAACGTTTGTTAATCTATCTTATGCTGTCGGTAAGTATTTCTGCTTCTTTTCTTTGTTTGCTAGAATAGTAAATGAACCCATGTTGAATAACTTTGACGAAATCATATGTGCATTAAACGACATAGAATGGATGTTTTTTATTTAGGGTTAAAACGTTGCTTGCATATCTGCATGTGTACTCATAATAGCCATGGTTTTATTTAGTAGAGACCGTTTTTATAACGGGCGGGTAAATTCTTTTAAACTTCCTAACACGTAAACTCACACGAACTCATTTTCTCTAAAATTGGTTTTCTAAATTCCATATAAAATTTAGTGGCGACTCTCTTTTCAAATGAAAATGTTTTTGAAATAAAACATCGCGTGGATCAAAATCCCTTGTCCACAATTTGGCGACTCCGCTGGGGACAATGAAGCTTGAAAAGTAAAACGATGGCTATTTAGAGTACTTTTTTTTTATGTTGTTTTATGCATCATACTGTTAGGATTCGAACCATTTCTCCCTTTGGGTCGACCTCAAAGTAGGGAAATGACGTTCACTGTGTCTGGTTTAAATACCAAGGTGGTTCCGCCGAGGTTAGCAACCGCACTCTCGCCATATAGTTACAAACTTATGGTGGTTGCGTAGGTTACCTAACAACGTGGGATCATTGGCATGGACCCTTTTCGAGACTTAGAATAGTCTACCTCATGCATTGCATCCTTGATCTGCGTATGACTAAATGCTCTGTGAATTCCAAAGCCTTGTTTTTTAGTCCTCTTTAATCAAAACTGTCATCTTTTCAATCGAATATTTTCCAAAAATCTTTTCTTAGCTGAAATGCTGTCTTTTTAGGATTAGAGTAATCTTAAATATTCCTTTTGAAACGATTTTCTTTAGCTTAAGTTGAAATACTTTCTTTTAAAAAAAAAAAAAAAAAACTTTTCTTAGCTGAAATAATGCTGTCTTTTTAGGATTAGAGTAATCTTAAATATTCCTTTTGAAACAATTTTCAATGGCTTAAGTTGAAATACTTATTTTTTTTAAAAAAAAAAAAACTTTTCTTAGTTAAAATGCTGTCTTTTTAGGATTAGAATAATCTTAAATTTTCCTTTTGAAACGATTTTTTCACTTAAGCAGAAATGCTTTCCTTCTAAAAAAAAAAAAAAATCATTCCTTTTGCTGAAATACTGTCTTTTTAGGATTAGAATAATCTTAAATATTTTCCAACACTATCTCTTCCGAAAAACAAAGATTTTTGTCCAAGCTGAAACGCTTTCCTTCTAAAATTAGAATAATCTTACATATTTTCTGAATATTAGCTCTTGTGAAAAAAGATCTTTTCTTGGCTGAAATGTCATCCTCCTAGGATTAGAATAATCTTAAATAATTTTTGATTCTAGTTCTTTTGAAAAAAGATCCACTCCTAGCTGAAATGCTACTCGTTTAGGATTAGAATATGTAACACCCCGTGTTATTTTAACACAATTTGATAAAAGAATTTAATTCCTTAAATTAAATTCATCCTTTTTCCATATAATAAAAATGCGACTGAAATTTTTTCGCCAAATAATATTAAATTTTCCTAAGTACAAATTTAAAAATTTTGAAAAATAAAGTTTGTTCTATTATATTCAGAATTGAAAAAGAAACACATTTCAAAATTTTATAAAACTAAACACTTATACTTTTCCCGTCTTTGAAATTCGGGTCAACAATTTCAAACACGCAAATCAAAAATCAAATAATCAACATCAACTTTTTGAAAACCAACCTCACGTCATTTTTAATCAAAATGTAGTCATTTTGATTATTTTCAATAAATGATTATATATTAATATATAATTACTATTCCTTTTCTATTAAACTAGTTTTTTCTAAAATGTCGAAATTCTAAGTTATACTTAATCTAAACTGATAAACTTTTTGACGTTTGATTCTAATTATTTAAATCATTAACTTTCATCCAAAAAAATATATATTTCGGACTAGTAAATTTTTAATCAAAATTCGAGGAGCCAAAACCCAATTTTTATTTTAATCACACTTCGAGTTTTATTTTCATTTTTATTTTCAATCTTACTTCTAAACATTATTTTAGAATCATATATTTTATTTCAAGACTTTTCGCGTACGCGTAAATCGAAATTTCCGAAAACGAAAATCGAGCCACATGTGAGCTCACATGGCCGGCCACCCTATGCTCACCATGACCAATTTTTCAACCCTTCACTTCTCATTAGTCAAGCCACCCTAAATTACACCTACAACATCACTTCTCTTACACACACTATAATCCATCATCATGCTATTATGTTTTAATAAAACATTACTTTCTAATTATTAAACTAAAACTTACACAATACATTACTAATACATTTACTACTACCATTTCATTTTCACACAACATTTTCATTATTTCATAAAATCATTTTAAAATGCATTTCTAAAATAAAATGAAATGTAATCGCGTAATTCAATTTCTATAGAAATTATATTTCTTACGATCGTTTAAAATCACTTTTAACTAAAACTTTCGTTTTGAAAATTCATCGACGTTCCTCAACTTTTAAATATTTTCTCGAATAATAAATAAAATATTTTAGTCTTAAAATTTAAAAGTATAAATATTTTGAAAAATCGTCAAACGCGCACACATTAACTTTTATCGCTTTTGACGCCCGACTTTTTAAACCCGATTTATTTCGTAAAAACTTTTTAAAATATCAAGGGGACATTTTCTTGCCAAATAGTGTTGTGGACTTAAGATGCCTTAAGGTTATGATGATGTTTACTTTTATTTTAATTAAACATTAAATTAAATTAAAACATTACTTAACCTACATTATTTTCTAACATATCCTTACAATTTGACAAGTACAAAATCAACACTACATACTCCATATGGACCGTAGCCTTGCTCTCCATTTCCTCTCTTTGATTTCTTCCATTTTCTTTCCTAAAACTCTTTAATTAAAAGCTTAATATTTCTAAAATAAATCTCTAGTATTACTTAACTAATTAGTGGGTTTTAGGAGCTAACTTATGGATTATTTTTGGGTGAAGATCTTGGGTTTTGGGTGAAGGATCTATCCGATCTAAAATTTATTTTAGATCCCCGACGTTTAACATCCATATTAAGGTGACTAGCTTTGTCTTGTATTATCTTTTTAGTAAATTAGTTTGTTTTGTTATTATAATTTTATGAGTATGATTTTTATGTTAAATATGTTAAACATCATGATTGTGTGCTTGTATGTTTAGGTGAAGTATAATAAAATGATAATAAATAAGTTATGTTGATAATAGATTAGTTGTAGTAAAATGATACCATGTGTAGTTAATTTATTTTTGAGAATTTTTAATTTATGTTCATATGATTTTTATGTTTATTTATGTTTTAGTTAAGTAGTATTATCATATAAAAATTATGTGAATTATTAACAATGAGTAAAGTGATTAAAAATCAAAAAAATAAAAATATATATACATACATGCTCAACTCGGCATTTCCCATTTATTTTAATATATTTTCACTTTTAATTTTTGTAAATAATATGTTGGATTAAGTTAGATTAAAATAGATGTTGTTATGTAAAAAGAATTAAATTAGGAAAATAATTTATAAGTTGTTAAATATGCATTTTGTGTTCTTAACTTGTTGTTGATGTTCTTGATGTTCTTCAAATGTTCATGTTGATGTTCATCTTTATGTTCACTTTGATTTTGTTTTATTTCATGTTTGTTAATAATTTGTGTTTATGTTTAGTTATTGTTTTATATATTATTAGTCTTATAATATAAATCAACTTAAAACATTATAAATCATTTAGATTAAAAAGTTAGAAATTTAAAGTGTTGAAAAACACTATTCATAATTATAAATGAAATTTTTAGTAAATTTCATTTTAGTTTAAATCATTTTAGTATATTAGAATAATTAAAATATAAAGACTTTAAGCTAAAAACCGATAAAATCGAAAAATGAAATTTTAGAACCATCTAAGCTTGCTCACGGCATCTCCTTCATTTTTAGGGTTAAAATTTGTTTTATCACTTTTTAGTTTATTGTTAATATAATTTAATTATTAGTTAATAAGTTAGATTAAGAAATTAAAAGAAATAAATCAATTTTGTACATATATAATATCACACGGCATTTTCACTTTTTATTGACTAAATTTGACCAAAATGAAATTATCACTAAGTCACTAAAGTTAAATAGTAATTAGAATTGAATTTTTGTATAAATCGTTTTGATTATAAATGAATTATGTTAAACCGATAAAAAAATGAGTAACCGTATAAAAATGAATTAAATCGTGTGCTACTACCTTTGCTATTGGATTGTTGAATTTGGACATACGGACTATAAATGAATCATCCACGATACTATCACTAACTTAAATAAATAGACGACTAAATTTAACCGAGTCTTACATTTTAAAATATTTTCACAAATCACTAAATACAAAATGAACTTAACGTTTTTAAAACTAGACCTTTAGATATTTTCAAAAATCACTAAGTACAAAACGAACTTAACATTTTTAAAACTAAACTGTTAAAATATTTACAAAAATCACTAAGTACAAAACGAACCTAACGACTTTGAAACTAGAAATTGTACTTAGAAAATAAAAACTAGTTTAGTATTATACTAAAATACCTTAAGTATAAAAATACGTATAAATATAAAAAAAATACGTACAAGTATAAGAATACGTATAAGTATAAAAATACAATTAGAATACGAAGTATAAAAATACGAATACGTATAAAATACGGTGAATAGTGAAAAGTGAATAGTGAATAGTGAATAGTGAAAAGTGAATAGTGAAATACTGAAAATAATTGAAAATTTTACTAAGTATAGAAAATTTAAATTAAAGAAGTAAATAACCTAAAGTGTTTGAAAAACACATAAATAAAATTGAACATACTAATAAACATTTCAATTTAGAAACTTGAAAACGTTAATAATTAACAACACTTCAAATAATAAACGAACGTGTTATGTGATCATATGAAACCTACAAATACTTAAACGTTTGACGCTGAGACTAGGAGAGTCTAGTAACATGTGATATGTAAATATCAAATAAATAATAAATCATGAGTATGTTTAAATAAAAGGTCAAGCTTGGGCCTCAGTTATGAAAACGTCAATCGTAAGTGAAGTGGGGTTAAGATAGTCTTGTGCGGATACCACTATCTCGGTCTCTGGCTTGGGTCATATCGAATAGTGTGGTTTAAGCACCTTATTGCTTAGTGCATCCTCGCCCATGCCGTTACGCCTTAAGTCGATAGCCAAGGCCGTACAAGATAATGAAAAATTCAACTCTTAGTGGGTCGGGCTTTAGGAAATAGTCGCTTTTATCCCGAGTTAAGGTGCTCTATGAATAGCATAGCCTACTCTTAAATTGGATATTAGTGTATGCATACTAGACTAGGGTTTTATTCCCTATTTCGCTAAAGTTACCAGGGCCACCGTGACATTATGTGCTTATGCGCCATGGCTCTGTCTCCTTGCCGTGTTTCGTTCTTAGTGGGCGCGACACTTGCATTCGCTCTTACCTGCGTAAAGATTACTTGACGAGATTGTATCTCAAGTTCGAATCATTTCAACACTAGAGGATGAGATGCAAGTATTATAGTATTCGGCGTGGTTTACGAGTCGAGTAAGCCTCTGCACTATGGAAGTGAGATGCAATCGATCAGAGTACAAGGGCCTACTCAGTGGTCAGGCTCGTAAGCAGTATGTGTTGTCTGTTATATGATTAAATGAGAATGAGTGTGTACCATCTTCGAAAATTAAAGACCACAACTTTCTGAATTGAATCGAGTCTGCATGACGAGAATGTTACAATACGTATGTTTGTTGCGATCCGATATCGCTTTGTAATCCTGCTGTGTATCTATGATACAAATGATATGATATTATCTGTTATCTGCTTTCCAAATTGAATAGCATGCCTATATGATTTATCGTTTTAAATCGCATGTTTATTAGGACTAATATGTCTTTACATGCTATATGTTTTAAGCATGTTTATCGTTTTATCATACTATTATAGTTATAAAGCGATAGTAATAAACCAAAGTAATTGAAATCGAGGGTAAGTATGAGCATAGCTAGTCACTGTCCGCTCAGCGGGCATCCCCCCATAGTTTATTGTGCAGGACGTTCGTGGACCAGGAGCTGGATTTTGGACGGGGCCACAAGACGTGTTTATACTTTACTTTTGTTGTATTTCGAGAGATATGTAATATATAACACCATACTCTTTTAAATTCCGTATTTAGAGTTGTTTTATTCAACTCTTGAACGATGTTGTAATATTTTGGGTTTATGTATAATTAATGACGCTGGTTTAAGACTTAATTAATTTCCGCCGTAGTAATTAAAGTCGACTAAAAACCAGATTGTTACAGAATAAATCTTAAATAATTTTCGATATTAGCTCTTTTTAAAGATATTTTCTAAGATGAAATGCTATTCATTTAGGATTAGAATAATCTTAAAAGATTTTCGATAATAGCTCTTTTGAAAAAAGATCCATTCCTAGCTGAAATGCTATTCGTTTAGGATTAGAATAATCTTAAAAGATTTCCGATATTAGTTCTTTTGAAAAAAGATCCATTCCTAGCAACGCAATTCGTTTAAGGTTAGAATAATCCTAAACAATTTTTCGATATTATCTCTTTTGAAAAAAAAAATCTTTTCTAAGCTGAAATGCTATCCATTTAGGGTTAGAATAATCTTAAACAATTTTCGATATTAGCTCTTTTGAAAAAAGATCTTTTGTTGGCCGAAATGCCATCCTCTTAGGATTAGAATAATCTTAAATAATTTCGATTCTAGCTCTTTTGAAAAAAGATCTCTTCCTAGCTGAAAGGCTATTCGTTTAGGATTAGAATAATCTTAAATAATTTTCAATTTTAACTCTTTTGAAAAAAGATCGCTTCCTAGCTGAAAGGCTATTCGTTTAGGATTAGAATAATCTTAAATAATTTTCGATTTTAGCTCTTTTGAAAAAGATCTCTTCCTAGCTGAAATGCTATTCGTTTAGGATTAGAATAATCTTAAAAGATTTTCGATATTAGATTTTTTGAAAAAAGATCCATTCCTAGCTGAAATGCTATTCGTTTAGAATTAGAACAATCTTAAATAATTTTCCTTTTAGGATTAGAATAATCTTAGACAATTTTGGATATTAGCTCCTTTGAAAAAAGATCTTTTCCAAGCTGAAATGCTATTCGTTTAGGATTAGAACAATCTTAAATAATTTTCCTCTTAGGATTAGAATAATCTTAAATAATTTCCGAGTTTAGCTCTTTTGGAAGAAAGATCTCTTCTTAGCTGAAATGCTATTCGTATAGGATTAGAATAATCTTAACCAATTTTCGACATTAGCTCTTTTGAAAAAGGATCTTTTCTTAGCTGAAATGCTATTCGTTTAAGATTAGAACAATCTCAAATAATTTTCGATATTAGCTCTTTTGAAAAAAAAGATTTTTTCTAAGCTGAAATGCTCCTCGTTAGGATTAGAACAATCTTAAATAATTTTCGATATTTGCTCTTTATAAAAAAGAAAGATTGTTTCTAAGCTGAAATGCTCCTCGTTAGGATTAGAAAACCCTAAAACTCTTTTTTTCTTTAAAAGAAAATTATCTTTTGAAAAAAGATGCTTTTATAAGTCGAAATGCTATCCATTCAAGATTAGAATAATCTCGAACAGTTCTTAACACTAACTCTTTTGAAAAAAGATCCCTTTATAGCTGAAATGCCACCCGTTTAAGATTAGAATAATCTCGAACAGTTCCCAACACTAACTCTTTTGAAAAAAAATCCTTTCAAGCTGAAATGCTACCCGTTTTGGGTTAGATTAATCCCGAACGATTTTTAACACTACGTCTTTTGAAAAAAGAATTGTTTTTAAGCTGAAATGCTATACGTTTAGGATTAGAATAATCTCAAACGCTTTTGAAATGCTATCCATTTGGGAATTGATTTTTTTTTTTTTTTCAACCAAAATGAAGTTTTCCAAAGGTAAAATCTAGCCCAAGTTAAACTGAAATTTCGAACCATATAAGCCTTTTTGTAGTCGAAGTGCTGCCCATTTCAAACCTCAACTTCGAAAATAAGTTTCTTTTTTTTCAAGTCGCGAGTAAGCATGAAATGCACCGAGTCGAGTCTTGTTGGAATCTAAGCCGTGTATAGTAAGTCTAGTCCATCTAAAAGTCTTAGAGGTCTTACCTAGTTTGGTCACCCAGGCCTACACTTGGGCCCAAGTCATGCATGTCAATTTTTTAGTTTTGAGTCAGGGCACAACAACGTCTCAGTTAAGCTATTTGGAAGTTTTGTATAAACCTTAGAAACTGTTTGGTCCACACACGAGCTAGTTACTTCAAGTCCATGTCTAGTTGGGTCTAAGTCCCATACTGCGAGTCTGTCTTCAAGTCCATATGTCGCATGCATTTGCATAGTTGGGTCGTAGACCATGTCGTTAATAAGCTCTGAGTCTTTTCATGATTAATCTGGTCCAGTCCATTTGCATCTCGAGTTAATAAATTAAATAAACCTCTACCAATTTACAAACATTATCGAAACCATGTCGATTTCTGAACTCGAGTCGCATATTCTCCTCCTTAAGTCAAAATCAAGTTGCAAAAGTGGGGTAACTTTCAAACCAAGCATCTGAATCAACTCTTGAAATAGGAAAAGTTCAAAGCCGAGGTTAGTGATTATGAGTCAAAATTCGTATTCAAGTCTTATGTCTGAGCTGAGTCTAAGATTCATTTTTCCACAATTATTTCTAACCCCTTCTCAAAATCAATGAAATTGATCTTGTCTCCAATTTGCTTCCATAATCCAACTGATGAAAATGCACAACACACTCGAAGGGTGTCACTGGGGTAGAAATACGTATTCAATCCTAAAATGTAACACCAACTCAAGACAAAAACAAAGACAAAAGGGTTTCCGACAACTAAAAACCTAAGGTCCGGTAGTCAACTTGTGGTATACTACTCCTCTGCCTTTGGAGGAGGATCCATTAATTTAGAGCTCCACAGTGGTCATGATTTTGATCGCGACCAAAGGTACGAATATTCATGGATCGCCCTCCATGTACTCGATCGCGTGCCTAATAAGCAAACGAACTTGTCAGAGGAGTCTGGCGTGATATACATACGACCACATGCGACCGCTCACCGCGACGTCTAGTAAAGTTGGAACAAGCCCAAGCCACAAAGGGCGCGGCACATTCTCTAAAACGCAAACAAAAATACAAAAATACAAAAATTGAGTGGCAACGCGTCGAAGATCAAAGTCAAAGTGAAAGGCGAAGCCACAACGGTCAGAAAGTACCATCAAACATTTTTAAGTCGTTCTCAAAACGGCAATGAAGGCATAGTCTAGAATTCCGAGAATCATTGGCTTAGGTAGTTGCACCCAAGCGTTTAGGGTCAACTAGGGATCCGCCAGTACTTCACAGGCTAGAACGGGATACAACACGATACCTTAGGTGAAACCTTCGAGTGCTACACACAAAAAAAATGCCATGTTTATGCACCTTGATCGAACTACATCGGATTTGATTTCGCTCCACGCGAATATGTAGGCAATCCTTTAGAATATGGGATACAATCCAACACCACCCATCATCTAATTTGTCATCTGGTCAATTTTTTACGGGTCTTTACAAAGTCCAAATGAAGCAACTTTTGTCGAGTCTGTCTTAGTGCTCAATTTAGATTGAGATGAGAATCATTATTCTGATAAGTAATTGTCCATTCTTCGAATGATCTTTTTTCTTAACGGGAATTGGCAAAGATGTTTACTTTGACAGTTAGTTCGCATCTCGACAAAGAATTTGCTTAGGGGGATAACATAATACTATTAACCCATGTCTATTTCAAACCACGTGTCAATCATCCTAAAAGACCTTGCACAGTTACTAGTCTACTTGTCATTGAAATGTTGTTTTAGGTCGAGTCGGTCATGGTCGAATGTTCAAATGTCAGTTGCTCGTGTCACGTTCTTGTCGCATTCATGTCACATTCGTGTCATATTTTATGCTCACTTAGCCTTGCATCGATTTTAAAATATCAGGCATTTCAAGAACCTTTTTGCAAAGTCTGGGTCGACGATCCGAGGTCAAATTTGAAATTCGGGCAGATGACCCACTTCAATTTTCAAAATGATGCTTGCGGGCCGATGGCCCATTTCAATTTCTAAATGATGTTTAGATTCAGAGTCAATGACTCTTCTTGATTTTTAAAATGATGTTTACAACGCGGGTCGAGGACCCAATACGATTTGATGCATGCTAACCAATACCCCGTGTCAATTTTCAAGTAATTTTTGTAGTCTAGGTTAGACCCGCAATCCAACTTTAAAAACGAAGTTTTTAAACTAGGTTAATGGCTGAATTATTCGAGGTGCTCAAAATCCAAAGTTCAGGTCGATGACCTCTTTCGATTTTCAAATGAAATTGCTATGCGGGTCAATGACCTACCCATTTTCCAAAATGCGGGTCGATGACCCATTTTCAAATGATGTCTTCCGCTCGGGTCAATGACCCATCCACCTTTTCCTTCAAAATCGAGGTCGATGGCCCTAATTTTCAATGACAATTATAGTTCGGGTCGATGACTCATCCACTTTTCAAAATACGGGTCGATGGCCCCATTTTCAAAAGATGTTTATAGTTCGAGTCGATGACTCATCCACTTTTCAAGATGCGGGTTGAAGACCCATTTTCAAATGATGTTTATAGTTCGAGTCGATGACTCATCCACTTTTCAAGATGCGGGTTGAAGACCCATTTTCAAATGATGTTTATAGTTCGAGTCGATGACTCATCCACTTTTCGAGATGCGGGTTGAAGACCCATTTTCAGAAGATGTTTACAGTCGAGTCGATGACTCATCCACTTCTCAAGATGTGGGTCAACGACCCATTTTCAAAAGATGTTTACGGTTTCCGGTCAATGACCCATCCACTTTATTTCAAAACGCGGGTCGAGGACCCATTCTGGAATGATATTCGCCGCACGGGTCGAAGACCCATTTCCAAATTAATATCCTCAGTTCGGATCGATGATCCATCCTTTTGTTTAAAAGCAGGTCGAAGACCCACTTTCGAATAAAATTCGCAGCTCGGGTCGATGATCCATCCTTTTTTTTTGTTTCAAAAAGAACGCAGATTTCACTATGTGAGCCTGAAGGTACCGGGAAGAAAGACCTATTGACGCCCTGCGCGCGCCCGACCTCGCCCCGTGCGGGGGCGTAGGGTGCGGAATGCGCCTCGCAGGAAAGGGGTGCGAAGTTTTGTAAAAAATGGGGGAGATCATTGCATGAATTTGTGACCGAAAAAGAAAAGTAGAAAATCCTTTTTGAAAATGTATTTTCGGAGTCGCCACCAAATATTAAAGGAATTTGGAACCTACTCAACGCGTCTTGAAATACAAGACACGAGTGTCTCAGATTTCAAGGTGCGTCGATACCTATCCGTCTGAGGTTTGAAACTAGAGAAGGGATTCGGAGTGAGGTTACTTTTCAAAAGTTTTGACAAAAATGTGTTTTTGAAAACTGAAATAAAAAAGCCTACATGAAAGTAGTCTCTACTAATTTGAAAACATTTATTTAATTTCGATATTTGGGCTAAAATGACGCTACGTACAAGTGCGAATATATATGACTCGATAAAAATGCATAAATAATGTAAATCGTCAAAATAATGACCGTACTATAGGAAATGCACGTTAAATAATAATTTATTGACTAAATTATTACCATATACGTTATTTTCCGACGTCGTATTTGACTATTTAAGAATTTGTGAAAACCCTCAGTTTTGACATGCTAAAAAGACTCTATGAAACGGTACAATTTAGTGTTGGATTCGTGATTCTAGTCGTTATTTAATGCATCAATGAGGACTTGCATAATTATAAAAGTGACGTCGGATTGCTTTAGTGATAATGAGTCGTTATTTATGCGATATTGGCGGGGTTTAGACGGATTACGAATCCGAATTACTACAACCGTATTACGAATACGGCTTCTCTAATGCCAATATCGGGTTGGGGTTAATGTAACCCCTTTGTCCGAGTCTCAAACATCCCAAACGTAGGTAAAATGTTTACCTTTCGAAAATGGAAAGACGGTATTTTGAGTGGATTTTGTGAGTAGTGTATGTGTATTGAAAAACCGATGTTTTGAATGAATGAAGGGGGGTGGGTATTTATAGGAAAAGGCTCGTTTTTGTGGGTGCACAAAATTAAATCGCCTGTGTACAGGCGTTTTTAATTTTGTTTGGGTTGGATTTTGTAGGAAAAACTAAAAAAGGCTGTACACCAAAACAAAAACATAATCGCCTGTTGACAGGCGTTTAAATTTTTAATCGCCTGTCAACTGGCGATTTTATTTTTGTTTTGGTGGGCTGTTTTAAGCCGCCTTTGTTAAGTGACGTTTTAGGAGGGTAATGATTATGTTTTGTGATGTAATTAACTTAGGGGTTAAGTTGTTTTGTTTTGGTCCGAATTTCGGTTTTCGTGTTTCGGTTTTTGTCGTGTTTTTCGGTTTTGGTTTGAAATAAAATAATATTAGGTTATATTATTTTACGTTATTGTAGAGTCTAGTTTTGAGAAAATGTGACACGGGACGCACTTTGGCCCGTTTTACGTGTTGCGTTAGTGCGCGTTTTGGGTCGTTTTTGTAAGTTTGGGCCGTTTTGTAGCTAGTTGGGCTGTTTTTGTGGCTTGGCTTAATAAGACGTTCCTGTATCGTGCTCGCGCTGTGCTTATAATGACTAAAAATGACATTCATTTTTATGATTATGCAAATTCAAATTAATACGCTAAAAAATGACTAAACATGTTTTAGACACTTTTGTACCGTTTCGACTCTTTTAAAAGCATGCATGAAAGTCCTTTTCATCATCGGGTTTGTTTTTTGGGGGCGTACGGATACGGGTATCTACAGAGCCCCCAGTTTGACTGAGCTTGGACAAGGCGTTAGTCAAACTTAAAGATAGTATCCGGACCATTACAGTCTCGACACTACCTGGCGGCGCTAAGCATGTGTCTTATGGGAGAGACGAGGACTTAGCGCCGGGAAATGCGGGGAGGGAAGACATGTTTTTAAGGACATGACGGTCCTACATGTTTAAGGGCATGTCAGCCTGCATGTGGCCTTAGTACTACCAGCTGGCGTTTTGCTTGTGCTTACGCGCCAGCTTGGCTCGCGCTCGTGGCGTGGCCGCTTGCGCCGCTTGCGCTCTGGGCGTGCTTTGCTTGCGCTTCCGGCTTGCGCTCCTGGCTGTGCTTTGCTTGCACCGGCTTCGGCTCGTGGTCGTGGCCGCTTGCGCCGCTGCGCCTGGCCGTGCTTTGCTTGCGCCGCTTGCGCTCTGGGCCGTGCCGCGACGCCGCTTGCGCCTGGGTGCCGGCTGGCGCCGGCTTGCGCTCCTGGCTGTGCTTCGCTTGCGCTGGTACGGACGTCTCGTAAAGGAGGTTACGTGTTTTTGTGTTTCTCATAAAAAGGGCTAGGTTTTTATGAACGTCTCGTGAGGAGGCTACGTGTTTTTGGTTTAACTCATAAAAAGTTAGGTTTTTACGAACGTCTCGTGAGGAGGCTACGTGTTTTTCTCATAAAAAGTTAGGTTTTTATGA
Organism: Dianthus caryophyllus; assembly: GCA_023091065.1. Lineage (NCBI taxonomy): Eukaryota > Viridiplantae > Streptophyta > Magnoliopsida > Caryophyllales > Caryophyllaceae > Dianthus > Dianthus caryophyllus. Next base: position 19,730,925 of record CM041521.1, read on the forward strand.
ACGTCTCGTGAGGAGGCTACGTGTTTTTCTCATAAAAAGTTAGGTTTTTATGGACGTCTCTTGAGGAGGCTACGTGTTTTTGTGTTTCTCATAAAAAGGGCTAGGTTTTTATGAACGTCTCGTGAGGAGGCTACATGTTTTTCTCATAAAAAGGGCTAGGTTTTTATGAACGTCTCGTGAGGAGGCTACGTGTTTTTGGTTTAACTCATAAAAAGTTAGGTTTTTATGAACGTCTCGTGAGGAGGCTACGTGTTTTTCTCATAAAAAGTTAGGTTTTTATGGACGTCTCGTGAGGAGGCTACGTGTTTTTGTGTTTCTCATAAAAAGGGCTAGGTTTTTATGAACGTCTCGTGAGGAGGCTACGTGTTTTTCTCATAAAAAGGGCTAGGTTTTGATGAACGTCTCGTGAGGAGGCTACGTGTTTTTAGGTTTAACTCATAAAAAGTTAGGTTTTTATGAACGTCTCGTGAGGAGGCTACGTGTTTTTCTCATAAAAAGTTAGGTTTTTATGGACGTCTCATGAGGAGGCTACGTGTTTTTGTGTTTCTCATAAAAAGGGCTAGGTTTTTATGAACGTCTCGTGAGGAGGCTACGTGTTTTTCTCATAAAAAGGGCTAGGTTTTTATGAACGTCTCGTGAGGAGGCTACGTGTTATTCTCATAAAAAGTTAGGTTTTTATGGACGTCTCGTAAGGAGGCTACGTGTTTTTCTCATAAAAAGTTAGGTTTTTATGGACGTCTCGTGAGGAGGCTACGTGTTTTAGTGTTTCTCATAAAAAGGGCGAGGTTTTTATGAACGTCTCGTGAGGAGGCTACGTGTTTTTGGTTTAACTCATAAAAAGTTAGGTTTTTATGGATGTCTCGTAAGGAGGCTACGTGTTTTTCTCATAAAAAGTTAGGTTTTTATGGACGTCTCGTGAGGAGGCTACGTGTTTTTGGTTTAACTCATAAAAAGTTAGGTTTTTATGAACGTCTCGTGAGGAGGCTACGTGTTTTTCTCATAAAAAGTTAGGTTTTTATGGACGTCTCTTGAGGAGGCTACGTGTTTTTGTGTTTCTCATAAAAAGGGCTAGGTTTTTATGAACGTCTCGTGAGGAGGCTACGTGTTTTTCTCATAAAAAAGGGCTAGGTTTTTGTGAACGTCTCGTGAGGAGGCAACGTGTTTTTGGTTTAACTCATAAAAAGTTAGGTTTTTATTATGAACGTCTCGTGAGGAGGCTACGTGTTTTTCTCATAAAAAGTTAGATTTTTATGGACGTCTCGTGAGGAGGCTACGTGTTTTTGTATTTCTCATAAAAAGGGCTAGGTTTTTATGAACGTCTCGTGAGGAGGCTACGTGTTTTTCTCATAAAAAGTTAGGTTTTTATGGACGTCTCGTGAGAAGGCTACGTGTTTTTGTGTTTCTCATAAAAAGGGCTAGGTTTTTATGAACGTCTCGTGAGGAGGCTACGTATTTTTCTCATAAAAAGGGCTAGGTTTTTATGAACGTCTCGTGAGGAGGCTACGTGTTTTTGGTTTAACTCATAAAAAGTTAGGTTTTTATGAACGTCTCGTGAGGAGGCTACGTGTTTTTCTTATAAAAAGTTAGGTTTTTATGGACGTCTCGTGAGGAGGCTACGTGTTTTTGTGTTTCTCATAAAAAGGGCTAGGTTTTTATGAACGTCTCGTGAGGAGGCTACGTGTTTTTCTCATAAAAAGGGCTAGGTTTTTATGAACGTCTCGTGAGGAGGCTACGTGTTTTTGGTTTAACTCATAAAAAGTTAGGTTTTTATGAACGTCTCGTGAGGAGGCTACGTGTTTTTGGTTTGGGTTGAAATTGTGTTTGAGATGGGTTGAAGGTGTATTGGGCCGAGGAAAACGAGCCCAAAACAGAAACAGAAGCCCAGAAACAAAAAGAAAATCGCCAGTAAACTGGCGATTTTGTTTTTGTTTTGTGAATTTGTATCAAAAGCGGGGCAGAGAAGAGGGGAGAGTTTATTTCGTTTCAAATCAAAAACTAAATTGAAAACACCCAAAACTCAATCCGGCGATTTTCTAGAACAAATTTCGATTTTCCGACTCCTATAATTCGTCATGGATCAAGGTACGTACTCAAATCACTTGGCTTTTCGTGTTTTGAAGTTTGTTTGAGTCGGTTTTAGCTCGAAAAACCGTTTTCTAGGGTTTTGGGTCGACTTTTGTTGGTTTGATTCGAGTTTAGCTCCCGTCCTTACTTGAAAACGTTAGCTATGGTTGGTATTGCGCTTGCATCGCTTGTCTTGCTGTCGTTGTGTGAAAACCCGGCTTGTGGTCTCGATTTTCGTGCGTTTTGTAGTGTAGGGGCATTTTGGTCATTTTTGAAAACGTCTCGAAAATGGCTTAAAACTTCAGTGTTGCTTACCCATTAGTAGTATAACGTGTTGGTGAGTTCGGTTTGTTGAAATGGGCGCGAAACGCGGTTCGTTTGGGTAAAAAACCGTGTAGAAGGGGGTAAAGTCGGGGCTTGTGCTCTGTTTTTGTAGCGTAAGGCGATCCCGAGTGGCTTGGTTATTTTGAAAATGTTGTAGTATGTCTGTGTGGAGGTTTGGGTGGCTTGTGTGCGGAAAACGGATCGAAGAAACGTCATTTTCGTGCGTTTTAGTATAGGGGCCGAAATTTTGGTCGAAATTTTCGGTTTCGAAACTCGCCCAAATTCTCTGTATGGTGTTGTCATGGCTAGTATGGTATATATTTGGTCTTGTTTTGTGGAGAATGCATGGTTTTGAGGTGTTTTGGAGCGTTTTTGTAGTTTTAGGTTAAGTTTACAAAAACCGTTTTTTTCTCGTTTTTCGCGCCTCAAGGGCTGAGTATATCGTAATGTATGTCGTATGTGTTGACTAGGGGGTTGTTCTGTGGGAAGTTGGGGCTTTTTGGTTGAGTTATGGTCAAGAAAAGGCCGTTTTTGTAGTTTGTAAGCATTTTGTAAAAGATATTCAGTCGAGGCGTTTGGGACATCGTTTTCGCATGAAAATTTTTTTGCACGTGCTTATTGTGATTTATGGGTTGGGTTTGTCTCGGAAAATACGGGTTTCTGGCTTTCTGTAGCGTTTTTCCCCTTTATGCTATTTTTAGGTTAAAAAGGCATGTTTTCTGTTGTTTTGGCTAGTTCTCTGCTGCTTTTGCTCGTGCTTGTTCCTGACTTGACTGTGTAGGACGTATATATCGTATACGTCTTATGAGATATGCTTTCATGTGCTTGTGCTTTGTTTTGGCCCCGTCCGTCTAACATTTGGGCCTAATGCTTGCTTCGCGTCGTTCTTCTGTGTGCTTCCGCTTTCCTGAGTGATTTGCTGTTGCCGTTGTCTGAGTATGCCTTTGAATTTCGTGCAGGTGATCCTGCGCCTACTTCCAGTTCCATAGACCGGGTCTTGGCTGGTGTTGACTTTACTGTTCCGGGGGGCGAGCATACACCTACTTCGGGTATGCCCGCGCCTTTGGAGGTTTCCGATGGTCCGTCTCAGTCGGACTTGCTGCGAGCTTTTCCTCCTCAGACGCCGGGGGCTCCTCCGACACCAGGGAGTGAGTTTCGTGGCGCCGCCGCGAGTCTCCCCGCTTTTTCGCTAGTGGTGCCGGTGTTGTCGGGCGTCGTCTGGGCCTTCGCGAGTGGCACGGGACATGGTGTCGTTCTGGTGGTCCCGAGCCGCCGATTAGTGTTGCGGTCGTGGCGTTGCCGCCGAAGTCACCGCTCTTTTACTAATAAGTGCACGCGAGCGAGATCGGCTGAAGGCGGACGCGGTCTTCTGGTGACGCTAGCGGTAGTGGAGCTGCTGCTGGGTCGTCGAGGTCTCCTGTTGGGGGCCGAGGTCAGGCTCAGGGTGTCGTCTCAGAGTCTTTGCAGGGGCGTGGCCGTGGCGGTGCTGGAGGGACGCCTGTGGCTCCGGGAGGGGGCCGAGGCAGAGGTCGTGGCGTTGCTGCAGGGGCTTCGCAGGGACGTGGCCACGGCGTTGCTTCAGGGGTGCCTGCGGCTCCTGGAGGGGGCCAGGTTAGAGGTCGTGGTCGCGGTCGGAGGAACCCGAGGAAGAAGCGCAAGGTGGATGCGGCTTCTGGTGAGGGCAGCAGTAGGCCACGACGTCGAGCTCGTGCTGCTGCCGAGGGTGGTGACCGGGGCGAGGCTGAGGTCGCCGATGTTTTTGAGGAGGTTGGAGTAGGGGGAGCCCCTGCTGAGGCTACGCGGAGGCGTGGTCGTCCTCGAGGTCCGGGGAGCCGTTACGAGGATCCTTCCGAGTCGGAGGAGTCTTCGAGTGACGAGGAGGAGGCTCCTGACGAGATCGGCCATCGATGCTGCCATTGGCCGCTGGCCGCCGCCGATGTCGATCTTCAGCCGCCGATGCCGCCGCTACTATCGGGCCGGTCTTGAGGCCGAGGGTCAGGTTCAGGGCCAGGTTCAGACCAGCCGAGGACGCAGGCGGCAGAGGCCGAGGGTCGCCGGGGTCGTGCCCAGACTGGAGGCGCGGGCGGCTCTTAAGGCTGCGACGGAGGTTTTTATGGGGATGGTTGACGAGCTGGGCGTGAGGCCTAACTATCCCAGTGGTCGCGTTTGTGGTCGCAGTGGCGAGGCGGGATGGCGTGACTCTGGTTTGGAGTCCCTTGGAGCACTTGTCGATCCGAGTGAAGGTCGGCTTCCCGTTAGGCTCGATGAGGACCTTCTCTGGGTTTCGGACGGTGTTTGACGAGAGGCTTACGCAGGAGGAGAGGGACATAGTGCTTGGGACGGCTTTCGGTCCCCTGGTGCAGAAATGGAGAGAGGTGCGGGGTAAGAGGGTGAACTCGCGTCTTACTGTGCTCCGGGCGTTGCTGGATAGGTTTTGGGATACGACCAACACCTTCCACATGCCTGGGTACGAGGTTGGTGTGACTCCTTCTTCGTGGGCAGTTGTCACGGGGCTACCTCATGGTGAGGGCGTGCTTGACTGGGGACGTGAGCGTCCTCCTATCGATAGCCTACGCGTCGTGCGGTTGATCGGTGATGGGGTTCGGTGCGGGACAGGTGAGGCGCACACGTTTCAGCCCCGGACCATATGGTTTGCCGACTTCTTCCAGGGGAAGAAGAAGAAGGGGTCTACTCGAGCGAGCGCTGAGCAGAGGGCCCGGCTGTGGCTGTGGTGGTTCTTGACGGCCACCCACTTTGGCGACAAGGGGGAGCGAGCGTCGACCAGGTCTTTGATGGCCCCGTCGGACATGTCACGTCCAGGCGAAGTTCGACCGGGTCACCGCTCTGGGTCAGCGATCCGGCATTACTGAGGGACGCGGTGCGCCCTGACCGGATTGACGAGGATTCAGATGTGTCGCTCGTGGGTCCTGGTCTTCTAATGGAGGTAAGGTTTGATTTCGCAGGGTCTCGTTACCTCATTTCTGTTTTTTTTTTTTTTTAACGTTGTATTCTGATTGCTTGCAGTCTTGGTGCTACGCTCACTTCCCCTCTCGCCTTGGGACACGTTCGGTGTGACGGCCACGCACGGCAGATTCCATGCGTATGCGACGGCGGATCGGAGGGGTATTGGCCTGAACTATGACGCGGCTCGTGTGCGCTTCAACGGGATGACGATGGATAAGGTAAGGGTGATTATGTTTTGTACTTTGGTCTTTTGTAGTTTGTTTTTGGGTTTGTGTTTGTTTTTGTGGTTTATAATTTGGTTTTGTTTTGTAGTTCGTTCGTGACCCTTGGAAGAAGTTTATCTGGCCCCTCCGGCCGATGCAGCCTCTTTGGTCCCCTTGACGGACGGCGGTCAGACATTGAGACTTCGCACGGCTCGTCGGGCACTGGGTGAGCGTCTGTCTGCGCAGGCAGACGTCGCGGCGCTTCATCGTACTGCTCCTCCTCCGCCGGTTTGTTTGTGGAGACGCCCGACGCTAACGAGCGTCGTGACGTGTACCACGACGGTGAGTCCGACTCCCTGCTGCGGCCGGCTGAGGATTACGTGACTTGGGCACAACATGCCCTTGCGGACGCTGTGATCGAGGTATGCTTTGTTGTTCCGTTTCTGCTTATGTGTTTTGGTTTCAAAAGCAAAAATTTACCCTATTTTTGTTTTGTAGCGCCGTGATCCTGACCTAGAGTTCCAGCCTCCTCCGTTCGTCGAGGATCTGCTGGTTGTTCACGAGGGCTGCCAACATTCGATCAGGCCGCTTCGGATTGTTCCGCTCAGTAGTCACTGACGCGGGCCTGGAGAGCTGGGATCCGCGCGTGAAGAAGGTACTTTCTGTCTTCGTTTACTCGTGGAGTATTATGTAGTATAGCCCCCAGTTTGAGTTAGATTTTAGTGTAAAATCATAAGTCAAACTTTGTTGAAGTCGCTTTTGATTGTAGCCCCCAGTTTGAGTTAGATTTTAGTGTAAAATCATAAGTCAAACTTTGTTGAAGCAGCTTTTGAAAATAGCCCCCAGTTTGAGTTAGATTTTAGTGTAAAATCATAAGTCAAACTTTGTTGAAGTCGCTTTTGATTGTAGCCCCCAGTTTGAGTTAGATTTTAGTGTAAAATCATAAGTCAAACTTTGTTGAAGTCGCTTTTGATTGTAGCCCCCAGTTTGAGTTAGATTTTAGTGTAAAATCATAAGTCAAACTTTGTTGAAGCAGCTTTTGAAAATAGCCCCCAGGTTTGAAAGCTAAATGGATTTCGTTGGATTGTTGCAGGTGACGGCTGATGTGCACAGGAGGCTGTGGCGGGCGGCGAACCGGTGGCGAGCTGTTGTGAACGAGAAGGTAGTAGAGGCCTGCAAGGGGCAGAAGGAGGCGTCCGACGCTCGACGTGAGTTAGCGAGGGTCAGGGCTGAGGAGGGGGCGAGATCGCGGGCCGAGCTGGAGGCTGCGCATGCCGAGGAGCTGGCGAGAGTCCGGGCAGAGCTAGAGGGTCGGCACGCAGAGGAGCTGGATAGGGCGCGGCGTCGAGATCGACTCGCTGCGTCTTTGTCTTCTGGCGTCGTGACCATTCGCAGTAGGCTTGGACTTGTATACATACTGGACTTGTATTATGAATATTAGTATATTTTTTGTAATGGTTTATGTATTGGGACTTGTGTATGGTTGGTTTGTGGTTTTGTGGGTGTTTACGGGTATGATTTGGTTATTTTGTCTTGTTGCGAAAAAATGCATTCCTGCGTCGTAGTCGGGTCTGAAATCCTCGCGTATTTGCTCGCCGAGCGTACCTGCAAAACATTGTTAGTCGTAAAAGCATATATATATGTCTCGATTGAGGCTGACTCGCTAATGACCAAACTAAAGGCAAATGTGGAGTTTTGAAAAATGCTGTTTAGAAAATATTTTAGACTCGTAAAAAGACGCTTTTGACATTATAAAAATGTGAGCTAAAACGACGTTTTGAGACGAAAATTGTGAATGCGAAAATCGTATTTTGTGTGGGGTTTAATTTTTGTGTGATTATCGTGTTTTGTGAAAAATGAAAAATACGAAAGACGGGAGTCGATTACGCAAATCGAGGCGACGCGACGGGACCGTAAAAAAATAGGTTCAAGGTCGGTAGAAATAATGTGGAGTAATAAAAGTTAAAAATATAGGGTATAGGTGTGTAAGAAGTGTAAGAAATCGAATAATTTTGTCAGAAAAGAAAAGAAAATCGCCTGTAAACAGGCGAATAAAAAGTTAATCGCCTGTTTACAGGCGATTAGGTTTTTATTTTGTGATTTTTGTTTGATTTATTTTAATCGCTTGTTCACTAGCGTTTAAGTTTTTGTGTTGTATTTCGTTTTGCAAATCTCGGCTATAAAAGGAGGGCTAGATTAACTCATTTCACTCATCCTTTTATTTCCCATTCTCGATATTCCAAGAATATTCAAAATATTTACGGAACGTTTGTCGAATTATGGAGAATTTTGAAGGGAACTTGCGCCGTTGGTGTGCGTCCTTGTCGGGTATCGAGGAAAAAGACTTGAGAGATTGTGGTATGGGGGGACTGCTGGGCCTGAGGGAGGTTCGAATGGAGCCCGAGTTCCTAGATGCTTGTCTCGACTATTGGGACCTGAGTTTCCATGTTTTTCGCTTTCCTGGCGGAGAGGTCTGTCCATTAGTTGAGGAGTTTGGGGCCATTGGTGGGTGGTTACGTACTAACCTACCTGTGTGTGTCAGGAGGGATCCAGGTTATAAGAGGCATGTACGGACATACCTCCAGATGACCTGCGACGAGACAGAGGAGTTATTTGCTGGGAGTCGTATCAATCTTCACCGTCTGTGTCAGCGTTTTATGGATTATGACAACGAAAACATCTCCTTTGGTGCTAGAAAAAGGGCGCTGGCGTTCTGTTTAGTCCACCGCTACATGTTCCCAGACTCTTTGTACGAGGGAGCGCTTGGTGATCCTCGCTTAATTACTGTCGTCCAACAGATGGAGTATGGCTGCAACCCCTCTGCCGTGATTTTGGCCGAGACGATCCTGGGCTTGGATGACCGTGCCTGCAATTGGGAGCGTCCGTACCGAGGGTGTCCCTTGATCCTTCAGGTGTGGCTGATGGAGCGTCTGAGCGTGCTGGGCGACATTAGCCTTGAAGGGTCACACTTTGCTGGGGGCGTGACTAATCGTTACATAAGGTGGCTGGACCCACAACATCGTCCTGACGATTACTTTCCCGAACTTGTGAGGTCATCGGCCATCCGTTGGTCGGTACCGTGGTGGGGGATAGTTGACGTGACGGCTAGTGCAGCTGCCGATGGCCCCTCTGGAGTCCTTCTTTGCGTGTTTGACATGGGCGTTTACATCCATCCTTTGCGAGTGAGGCGACAGACAGGGTGGGCACAGTTTATCCCTGGTCATGACACTATGGTGCAGGGAATGGTTATGCTGACTAGTGATATAGTCGACGCCTGGGCGAGCGGCTGGATTATGCGTCCCAGGTGGCCTGTGGCTGGTATTCCTAGGACGATTCGGGTATCATCGGCCTATACTAGGTGGAACGTTGCCCAGAGCCCCCATAAGAGGTCGTGCCTTCGTGCCCTAGAGCTAAAGAGGGCCTCCTCAGACTTCTGAATGTGTGTCCGGCTGTGGGTCGCCGTAGGGGTTGAGGGTCGGTGGTTCCATATTCAGCTGAAAGGTTCGGTGGTTAAGGGAATCTAGTGTGGTTTTGTTGTTGGTTTGTTAGTATTATGTTCGTACTATTTTGTATTATGTATTATATTATCTATCCTAAACCCAATGTACATGCCGGGATTTGTATTGTAATATATTGTAGTGTTTGTTAGTGTAGTCTATGCTCCTACGTTTGAAAAATCCAAAATGTAACCGTTCTTTTTAAGATTAATAAAAATCAGGTTTTTTATTTACGACTTTGCCTCATTTTGTTTGTTATTTTGTGTGAAATTCCTTGGCTCTAATCTCTTTTCAAAGGTTTAGAATGCAAGCATGGTTTTTAGGAAAATTTTGTATTGACTATTCCCTCGACTTTTTTAAGCTTTGGGTTTGTCGTTTTGTGTTGAATGTCGTTCTTTTCACCTTCAGGTTTAAAAGACGAATTTTTGTGTTGACTATGTCCTTGACTTTTTTAAGCTTCGGACGTGTCATTTTGTGTTGAGTATCGTCTTTTTACCCTTAGGTTTGCAAGACGAATTTTGTGGTGACTATGTCCTTAGCCTTTTTAAGCTTTGGACGTGTCATTTTGTTTTGTGTTGAATATCGGTTGCGCTTTTTGCAAAGCTGCCTACGTATCCACGAAAAATGGAATCAAACCGGCGTAGTTCGGAAGTGTACGTTTAGGGGCATACCGGCCCGTGTTGTGTTTGCTTTTTTTGTGGTGAATGTGCACGTTTAGGGGCATGCCGGCCCATGAATTGTGTTTGATGGATGCATGTTTAGGGGCATGCCGGCCCATGAACATGTTTAAGGACATGTCGGTCCATGAACATGTTTAAGGACATGTCGGTCCATGAATTGATTTTTAGAAAATTTCGCATTTTATAGATACATTGCAAGGCATTTTTAAGGGTAGTATTTCTTGAGCTGGTCGAGGTTCGTTGCGAGGTTAAACTCTTGCCCGTCCAAGTCGGTTAGTTTTACTGCTCCGCCTGTGAAGATTTCCTTGACGAGGTAGGGTCCAGCCCAGTTAGGCTTGAATTTTCCTCGTGGGTCGACTGGAAGTGGTGCTCGGACTGACTTTAGTACGAGATCACCTACTTTTATGTTTCGTGGCTTAACTCGTTTGTTGAATGCTCGTTGTAGTCGGGCTTGGTACATTCGTACAGTACTCAGGGAATGCAGTCGGCGTTCGTCCAGGAGCATGAGTTGTTCGTACCGTTCACGGGCCCATTCTGCTTCTGGGATGCTACTTTCCATTAGTATGCGTAGTGATTGTATTTCTATTTCCACTGGTTGGACGGCCTCCATGCCGTAGGTGAGGAAATAGGGGGTCATGCCTGTGGGCGTGCGAATGGTAGTGCGGTATCCCCATAATGCATATGGTATCTTGTTGGGCCAATCTTTGCAACTGTCGATCATCTTCTCGAGTATGGTGACGACCGTTTTGTTTGCTGCTTCAACGGCTCCATTGGTTTGGGGTCGATAGGGCGAGGATTTGTGATGTTGGATGATGTATTTTATGAGTATGGCTTCTGTCTCGCGCTGAAAGTGCGAGCCTTGATCGCTGATGAATTCATGGGGTATGCCATATCGGCATATGATGTTCGTCTGGATGAACTTGGCGAGGGATGGGAGTTTTGACAGTGTGTCGGCAAACTGGTTTTCTTCCCTTGGGAGGTGGTAAAATTCGACGCAGTCGAAGTTGGTTAGGAGTTTTTGTACTTTTGCTTGGTATTTGGTGAGGGTTTCACTCATGATCTTCCATGCCCCTGTAACTTGGTTTATGATGAGGAATGAATCTCCATACACGCGAAGGTTCCTTATTTTGAGGGTGATTCTTTATGCCAGGCCATAAATGCAAAGCCAGATTCCGCGGCGTTGTTTGTAACGCTAAAGTCGAGCTTGATTGAGAGTGCAGTATGGTCGCCGTTTGGGGATATTAGGAGTATTCCGACTCCATTGCCGCGGTAATTTGACGCTCCGTCGAAGTATAATTGCCAGTACTCCCTTTCTATGGCGAAGATCCCATCGTCCGGAAATGACATTGTATCGATCATGGGTTGTTCGATGATAGCATTTTCTGCGAGGAAGTCCGAAACCGCTCTCCCTTTGATTACTTTCGAGGGAGGTACTTGAGTTCAGACGGCTGGTAGAGTCCATCTGGCCATACGCCCGTTTAGGACCGGTTTTTCAAACAGGTATTTGAGGGGATCCATTAGGGAGTAGACTCTTGTTGTGCTAGGTTGAGTAGGTAGTGTCTGACCTTTTTGGTTGCCCAGACTAGCGAGAGGCAGCTTTTCTCGACTGGTTCATACCGAGTTTCGTAATCATGGAATTTTTTGCTGATGTAGTAGATGGCCCGTTCTTCGTTGTTGACTTCTTGGCGAGCATGGCACCCATAGCGTTTGGCGTGATCGTTAAGTATAGCGATAGGGCAAGTCCTTTTGTGGGGGTACGAGCGGGTGGATTTGTGAGCGTGCTCTTGACTTTGTCGAATGCTTGTTGACAATCGTCGTCCCATTTCGTATGCTCTTCTTTTCTTCAATTTTTGAAGATTGGCTCACAAATCATGGTGAGTTTCTTGATCATCGGGAGATATATTGGACTTGTCCCAAAAAGCTCCTTATTTCGTCGATGTTGCTTGGCGGTTTCATGCCCATTATTGCCTTGATTTTGGTTGGGTCTATTTCGATCCCGCGCTGGCTTACTATGTGACCCAAAGAACTTGCACGATGTGACCCCAAAGGTGCATTTACGTGGGTTTAGTCGCATCTTATCTTTGCTCGATTCGGGTGAAGAATTTCCGAAGGTTCGTGACGTGGTCATCCCTTTCTTTTGATTTTACGATCATGTCGTCGGCGTATACCTCGACCTCCTTAAGCATCATGTCGTGGAGTAAGGTGGTAGCAGTGCGTTGGTAGGTAGCGCCGGCATTTATGAGCCCAAATGGCATGACTGTGTAGCAGTATGTTCCCCAGGGGGTTACGAAAGTGGTTTTTGGCATGTCGTCTGCTGCCATTTTGATTTGGTTGTATCCTGCATATCCATCCATGAATGACAGTAAGGCGTGGTCTGCTGTGTTGTCGATTAGGATGTCCATGTGAGGTAGTGGGAAATCGTCTTTTGGGCAGGCTTTGTTTAGGTCCCGGAAGTCGGCACATACTCGTATTTTGCCGTTTTTCTTCATTACCGGCACCATGTTAGAAACCCAGTCTGAGTATTCGATGACTCGGATGAACCCAGCTTGTAGCTGTTTTTCGATCTCTTCTTTGACCATGAGAGACCATTCTGGCTTGATGCGTCGGAGCTTCTGCTTGACCGGTCTGCTACCTTGCTTGATCGGGATGCGGTGTTCAGCTATCTCGCGGTCTATGCCGGGCATGTCCTTATATGACCAGGAAAAGACGTCCTTAAACTCTGCGAGGAGCTTGGTATATATGGCCCTTTCTTCCGTGCTTAGGGAAGCCCCCAGCTGTAGTTCTCGAGGTTCTTCGGGCGTGCCTATGTTGATGGTTGTTGTGTCTTCAATAATAGGGTCCTGTTCGAGTTTTGAGACAATGCTTGCAATGCATCTATATAATGCAATGTTATTTAGTTTAAATTTATCACAATCGTTAGAAGAGGTAAATTTTAAATGAGGCAAAGAGTAACCAAAAACTTTCATGTTATTAATGTTATCAAAAGCGGTTACATTTGAAGATAGCTCAGACGAGGGAGTTTTGGATAACCTTAATGACTCTAGTTACTTACTGAGACTTACTACATTAGGAAAATGATCGAGTAACCTAGCCGATTTTTAGAAAATTGGCGTCATGATGACGCAGGACCCTAGACTCTAGGTGTAGATGCTTGAATTGGGACTTCCCGGGTCGTCGGTAGATTGGGTGGCGTCTTCTTTGAGCTTTAGTTGTCGGAGGGCGGCTCGGAAATCTGAGGCTTCTATGGTGATGACCTCATCGTAAAAAGGGATTTTGACCTTTTGGTGGACAGTTGATGTTATGGCCCCGGTAGCGTGAATCCATGTCCTTCCTAGTAACATATTATGCAGACGGGAATGTCCATGAGTTGGAATTCGGTTTCTGTCTTGATGAATCCTATCATGATGGGTAGTGATATGACACCTTCTATGCTGCGTGAGGTACCGTCGTACGCTCTTATGTTGTTGGAGCAAGGGGTGACATCACTTTCCTTTAGTCCTAGCTTGAGGCGATTGTTGGGGCAGGATGTTGATCGCGGAGCCATTGTCGATGAGGGTAACGGGTAATATCATGTTACGGCACTCTACGGTTATGTAGAGTGCTGGGTTGTGCGGATCTTGGAAGGATGGCAGGTCTGCGTGGGAGAAAGTTATGGCGCCTGGTAGCCAATCCCGGATGATGCGGCTAATGAGTTGTGCTGGGAGGACATTTTCGGTGTCATGACATGCTGTGTTAATGGAAGGGTCGTTCGTTATGGGTAGGATGGTCATACTTTTGACTATGCCCTTGTCTCTGCCTTTGCTTGTGAGTTTAGGAGGGAATCCTGACGGTATCAGTAGTTCCGCTGGGTCTTGAAATGAACGTTGGAGGTGAGAAGTCTTATTGTGGCCGTCGGACTGCCTGAGGGGGTGCTGATAAGGGATCTGGGTGAAGTCTCCTTCCTTGTCCTCACGCCTTGGTTCTGTTTTTGACTTAGCTTGGTGGATGTGATCGATGTTGTTACCGATTCTTTGTTGATCTTTGTCATGAGGGCGTTGACTTCGTGATCGCCCGCGGGAGCCAGGAGGGGATGATTGAGGATGGGATGCGTTCCTACGAAAATGGGGTGAGAACGGGGCGTGCTATGCTGGACTGTTGGTTTAGGAGCTATGCTTGGCTTGTCGATCGTCTCGTTGTCAATCATGTCTTGGATTACATTTTTCAAACGGAACAGCTTGATTCTGGTGTCATGTCCCTTCCTCGTGGAATTCACGACGCAGTCTTCGTGCCATGATAGTGGTTTCTTATCCTCAGGTGGTTCACTGGTGGGCTTGGGGAGATGCAGAATGTTTTTCTTTACGAGCTTTCCCAATGCCTTTGAGTAGGACATAAAGAGGGGGTCGAACCTTCGTCGCTGTTGTGACGAGAACGGCCCAACTGGTGATGACCTGGGTACAGCAGGAGTGGGTTGTGCTAGGAAAATTGGTTGCGCTGCTGGTGCCTTCGAGTTTACAGCGTTAAAGGGTTCAGCCGTTGTCGTGGTTCGAGAAGTATTGCCCTGGCGACCATGATCTGTAGTTTTGGCCAGTTTGTACTTGTGAATTTCATCTTCTAGGGATCGAATCCTCTTAATGTGTCGAGCAGACTCTTCGGCGAATAGTCTAGCGTTTTTATCGGTTTCGATCTTCTGCATGGCGGCCAGATGTTCGAACAGGGCGGCGAGGTTGGCTATCTTGTGGTCAAGCAGCCTTACGTGTTCGGTGATCGTCATTAGCGGAGGAGATGGTGGAAGGGCAGCTTCGTCACTTGCGAGGTTGAAACGGAAATTCATATTGTATTCATGGCGTAGGGTGTTCAGGGTTTTTCAGTGAGTGGACCTGACAAAGTTTTCAAACCTTTAGTGACTCTAAAAAGGAAGAAAAGACTCAACGAAAAATCGCATTCACAACAGAAGAAAAGCAAAGAAGTAAAAAAAAAGTGGGTGCATGACTCGACTCGTGTTTTTAGCTTAAAAGACACAGGAAGCTTTTGAGGTAGGAGCATGTTGACACGTCCCTAATCTCGAGGTAGGAAAATTTGTATGATCATAATCCGATTAACCCAGTTTAGCGGTATGTTGCTAGGGGTTTATCATTACGATAAAAAGGATCAAACCGAAGTAGCGATAGGCTAGTCGATCTGAGGATGTTAAAATTGGGTAAAAGGCGATCACTTGTTCGCCTTTTACGTGTAACTCAGGGAATTAAATCAAAATGACGATAGGTCACTTGATTCAAATTTTAAATCAACGGGTTCGCATATGAACGAGCCCGCATTTTTGTTTTTTTGAGAGAAAAAGATTAAATCGGGATGACTAAAGAGTCACTCGACTTGGAGCTAATCCTAATGTACTAAAGGTTAATTTCATTTAAAATCTCCGAAATGTATTGACATTTTCGGGTTTTTGCTCTATGAAATTTTTTGCAATAAATGCATTATGACGATACGTCAGTCGCATAATTCATTTACGTTTTGAAAAAGATCTGGGATCTAGTGATTATCCTGGATCGGTTTTAAATGCAATGGCATTTTATTTATCAAACTCAAATGACTATAGGTCAAAGAGCCTAACGGCGTGTTTTAAAAAGTATGACCTTTTTTTGAAAAAAGTTTGAAAAAGTAATTTCAAAAATGGACGTATTTTAAAAATATAATGCCTAGGAAATGTTTTTTTTGTATGCAAAAAAGTTTTGAAAGACGACTATAGTGAGGGTACTATAGCTTCGCACTTGTACATATAAACACTGGTTTTTGGCTTATAGGGCAAGGTTCCCTCCGGCCATTCCCGTAACGTTTTGGTAGGGGCACCCGCAAGACCACACACGTCTTAGGTGTGAATTCAAGACGGGCCCTAGAGCGTTCGAAGTTTGGTAGTTCACGATCGTTTGTACGGATGCCGTACATGTAATCGTGGAGGGGTGAGAGAACAACGTGTCCAGAGTTATCTCACTTATGAAGCGAGCTTTACTAGGGGCCGTTCCTCGAGGGGTGTGGTTATGAATCAGGAGGATTCGACTCAACGTAATTTTGCCCAAATATCGAAAGCGTAAATGTTTTCAAAGTTTCAAGCTTCACTTCTTTATGATTTTAAAATGAAAGAAAAACTAGTTTTTCAAAAATAATAAAAATCATGCTCGTCCCCAGCGGAGTCGCCAGCTGAAGGTACTGGGAAGAAAGACCTATCGACGCCCTGCGCGCGTGATATCTCATATATTTACTCATAATTAGCCCCTGCTTCACGAGCCTTTCTCTGCGTTTCCTGTGCTATTATACGCGTTTTAGCTCCTATTTCTCCCCGTTTTGGCACTGCTGCGTTTTTGTGTCCATTCTGCAGGTACACACGCATATTTGGAGTATAGGATGCTTGTTGAGAGGTTTCGTGAAGTTTCATAAAGTTTCGTGAAGATCCGAGTTGGTTTCATGCCGATTCGCCGCAGACGAGCCGCTGCTTTGACGCTTGAAGGCGTCCGGGACCATGGGACGGAGCACGGAGCTCAATTATTCACTTTAGACCCCGCCCTACCCTTTGGGATGATCCTCGCCTTGTCCCTGGGCCTTGGGACAACATACGCCAAGTTAGGACCAAGATCAAGGTCAAAGTCAAGTCAAGGTGAACTAAAGCCGACGCAAGGTCAACTTCAAATGGTTATATCTCAAGTTTTAGACCACCAATGGATGCAAGACCAAGTGGAGATGATAGTTCGTCTTGATAGCTTTCCAACGGCAGGTCACACGCTTAATTCCGCCACGAAACGAGTGAGTTACGGTGAAAAAGACTGAACCCTCCGGATGACCTCGTCCCGGACGGGATGACTATGTCCCTGACGGGACCACCCTTGTCCCGGTCGGGACGGCCCTGTGACTCCTCGTTGGCTCAAAAATACTTCGCCTATTTGAAGGCCTAAACATTATAATTTCGGATCATTCTTTCTCCAAAGATTTTTACAACACTTTTAAGTTTATTCTCAAGAAAACTTAGGTTTAAATAATTTGATCTCTTGTACTTTCAATTCCCGACTCGGATTGCTCTAGTTTTATCGTCTATTTGGTTTTTGTTGTCGAATTCATCCTTTGTTTCATCAAATTTCTGATTGGTATTATCAATTTCTTCTCCTATTTTCATTGTGATTTCATTTTATATTGTTTGTAATCATGTCTTCGTCTTTCTCTATTGCTTTTGTTATCATTTCCGCTATGCTTGAGTAGTTCTTATTCTAGGGAAGAAGGGTGAATCATGGGTGCATGCTTGGGTTGTTTTTGATGATGTTTTGAGTTAGGTTTTCGCGCTCGGTTTGATTGTCTCTGCTTTGTATGCGTTTGTTGATCCTTTGGCCAAGGATTTGTGAGCGTTTGTCACCCTTAAACTTAAGACCGAAAGCCTAGTTTAGGGTAGGACACGAGACCAATCATTAGGACCCTCAC
The DNA here is from genome assembly GCA_023091065.1 of Dianthus caryophyllus. Lineage (NCBI taxonomy): Eukaryota > Viridiplantae > Streptophyta > Magnoliopsida > Caryophyllales > Caryophyllaceae > Dianthus > Dianthus caryophyllus. The sequence goes on from CM041521.1 coordinate 19,748,097, forward strand.
TTGTAAGTTGTGAGAGCCCGCATTTGAGACCTAAAGGAGCTTAAGACCGAGAGGCCTAGCTTACCCTTAGCGAGAGCGTTTTCCTACTCATTTCTGTCACCATCCTTTGACCTAGCATTCCCCGTGCCTAACCCGATTCCCTAGACCTTTTTCCTCTAGGTTTTAAACCCTTATTCTCCGCTATAGCTTTAGTAACCTCGACCCTTCGAACCAAGACTAGAATCACTAAAAATAACCAACTTAAGCGACCATCTCCCTGTGGATATCGACCGACTTACCCTTGCTACCTATTAGAGTGAGTTTGGACTTATTTTTGATTAGAGACGCGACTAAATCCTATCAAATTTTGGCGCCGTTGCCGGGGAGACGGCTTTGTTTTTCGTTGTTTATTTGGTTCTTTTCTTATTTGTTACTCTTGTCTCAAGGAGCCTCGCTTCCTTGAGGCCGCTACTTATCGTTACCTCTAGTGTTTTTGTATGCCCAGGCAAACGCGTACGTCTCAAAAGGGTTTAGCAATCGAATTTGACCCGGAACCGGAGCGTACATTCTTGAGGCGCAAGAACTTGCTCAAAGACTTGGAGGCTACTTCCTCTTCTCCATCATCCAACAAAGAAGCTCACATTGAACCGACGCCCGAGCTAAAGAAAATGGTTAAGCTATCGGATCACTCGAGGCCTACCGCGGATCAAGTTCCTACGGGCAATGCTATGCCCAACATTGCCGCCAACAATTTTGAAGTCAAGCCCGCGTTTATCAATCTCATTGAGCGCACTCAGTTTGGAGGGAGTCCCGGCGAGGACCCTAACTTGCACATCCAAAACTTTTGTGATTATTGCTCCACTATTAAGCAAACGGGGGTCACTCAAGACCAAATTAGGGAGATGCTCTTCCCTTTTTCACTCCGAGACAAAGCCAAGCTGTGGCTTAATTCATTGAACCGGGTTGCGCTTGCTATCGTTGATTGGAACTCCCTCGTCTTGGCTTTCTATCAAAAGTACTTCCCTCCGGAGAAGACCGCAATGTTGAGGAGCCAAATCACTAGCTTCCGACAACGAGGAGATGAGTCCTTGTTTGATGCATGGGAGCGCTACAAAGACCTTCAACGTCAATGCCCTCACCACGGTATGGATAAATGGTTTATTGTCATGCAGTTTTATAACGGTCTTTACAACGAGTCACGCCAAGTGCTTGACTCCGCGGCGAATGGACGCTTTGACAATATTGATGTGGAGGAGGCCATCGATACGATCGAGGCAATGGCGATTCATAATGCGCAATACGGGAGCTCTAGAAATGTTCCTAGAGTTGGAGGTAAGACCGATGGTGATATGGTAGCCATGCTTTCCGCAAAAATGGATGCTATGACCGCGATGATTATGAGTCAAATGCAAGCGGGTAGTAGTTCCTCGAGTGCTAGTGGACAAACGGTAGCGGCTTTGCACACTTCTTATGATGTACCTTGCAATACATGTGGCGTTTCCGGTCACACTTCAATGGAATGCCGAGGTATGAACACACAATCTCATCATGTGCATGCTTTACATTCTCAAAACAGCCCCTACTCGAACTATTACAACGAGGGCTACAAGAACCATCCGAATTTGTCTTACAAGAGCCAAAATGTCTTGAATCCACCTGCCAACAACAAAACTTCAGCCCACAACTACCACTACAATACCAAAACACCCACAAAATTTCAGCTACAACAATGCTCCTCGACCTTATAAACCTCCAGGCTCCAATCGCCCCAATTTTCAACAACAAAATGCCCCACCACCCGTTGTTCCCGCTCCGGTTCCCGATCGAATGGATGCCATGCAAGCCATGATGATGCAAATGGCTAAAAATCAAGAAACAATGATGGCTCAAATGCAAAAGAGCGATCAAGCTAAAGACGCCGCCATCAAGATGCTTGAAACACAAATGGCTCAACTTGCTTCTTCAAGTTCTCAACGGAAACCGGGTAACCTTCCATCGCAAGGCACTCAACCTCAACAACATGAGTCGATCAACGCCATTTCTTTAAGGAGTGGCACGAGCTATGATGGTCCACCCATGCCTACGGTGGTAAGTGAGGTAAACCCTCCTCTTTCTCCTAACGATATGCATGTTTCTAGTGATAGTTTTGCAGGAGCAGGTACGAAGAGCAATGGAGCAAGCACGAGTGGAGCGGGCAAGGGAAATGGGGCAGCCGTGCCCAAGGAGAACAGCCGTGGATGGTGGTGGTGTGCGGTGGCGAGAACGTGGAGCCCAAGGAAGCGGAGAAAGCTAAGCCCGCCGAGCCGCCAATTCAGATTAAATTACCATTCCCGAGCCGAGTGGTAAAATCTAAGCTCGATAGTCAATTTGGTAAGTTCATGGAGGTCAAGGACTTGAAGGTAACCGTCCCCTTTCTTGAACTAGTCACTCAAGTCCCCGTGATATGCTAAATTCCTCAAAGACATACTTACTCGTAAACGATCGATCAGTGAGGTTGAGACTGTGGCTTTCACTGCCGAGTGTAGTGCACTTTTACAAAACCAGTCTCCTCCTAAATTGAAAGATCCGGGTAGCTTCTCGATCCCTTGCACTATTGGAACTACTTTCATTGATAAAGCCTTGTGTGATTTAGGTGCAAGCGTGAGTGTCATGCCTTACTCGGAGTGTAGAAGCTCCACATGGGCGAGTTGAAAGTAACTAATATCACTCTTGAGATGGCGGATCGCTCGCCAAACGCCCACTCGGTGTTTTGGAGGACGCCCAGGTCAAGGTTGGTAAGTTCTTCATTCCCGTCGATTTCATTGTTCTTGACATGGCCGAGGACTCCCAAATTCCAATTATATTGGGTCGGCCTTTCTTGCACACTGCTGGTGCTATCATTGACGTCAAGAACGGGAAATTGACGTTGGATATAGGAGGTGATAAAGTTACTTTCAACCTTTCTAACGCTTTAAAGCGTCCCATGTTAGAGGAGACTGTCTTTTCTGTTGACGTTATAGATGATTGCGTGGATGAGTACTTACCGCAAGTCCTCGAGAGGGACCCTCTTGAGGCCGTGCTTTGTTGTGACATGATTGCGAGTGCACGCTAGGGAGGTTGGATGCGGGTAGAAGTGTAATCAAAGACGTTGTGCGCGGTGTTGCTGCTGTTGGCGGAATTGATGCTGGTTTTGGCCGAGATGATGGTGCTGTGGATGATGACGTTGGATACGATGATGAAGAAGACGATGGTAGTGGGGTCGTTTATGACGAGGCCCATGGTTGGTGGTACTTCCCGTACCCTGCTGCGCCCCCCGTTTGAAGCTGGTTTGGGGGGGACGATTTCATTTGTATATAAATTGTATGTACTTTGCTTTCTTTTAAGACTTTCTTTGCTCGCTTTTTCTCCCATATTTTACGGGTCCCCGTGTTGATGTGCTTTAGGACACATTGGGGACAATGTGTCGGTTTGGGGGGAGAACGCTGGCTTTCCGCTTTGCTTTATTTTTGCGTTTTCTTTTTCGTTTCATTTTTCAAAAATCACAAAAATCAAAAATCTGAAAAATCCCAAAATTACAAAAATCAGAAAATTTCACAAAAATACCAAAAATACGATCCCGCTCCGTTGTTTTGAGCATGTTTTTACCTTTATTCTTTCCCGACATCCCTTCCCTTGTGTGCTTTGAGCTTTGGCATGATTTTTCATTGTTGGATTAAGCGCTTTCGGGATGTTGAGACGTGTTGAGATGATGGCGTGCTTTTACTGTTGGCTTTATTATTTCATGGACTTGAGCTACTATTTTGTGAGGTTTTTAGCCTCCTGCCACGTCAGACATCTATCCGGTCCCCGTGCTTTATTGAGAGTAGTTCTCCTCGGTGCGCGTAATATCAACGCGCATAAGTGTGGCCCCTATCCGTGCTTCCCATGATTCATCGCTACTTGTTTTTGGTATATGAGGCTTTAGTTGATTGCTTATGATTCACCATGTTCATGCATTGCTTTTATCCTCTCTTATACGATCCCTTTACCCTATACCCACATGAGTTTGCTAGCTACTTGCCTAAATAGCCTACCCTAGCCTTGCTAGTTACCGCTTTGCTTACTCTTGTGCTTGTCCAGATGGGTTGTGATCTTTGTTTTGTTACGACTACCGACGTCGTTGGCTTTGACAGTGATGGTGAATATGAGCCTGATTGCCGCTTCCCGACCTTTTAATGAGGTATTTCCGCAACTTGTGAGTGTGCTCTTTGCTCAAGAAAGAAAAATTCAAACAAAAATCTGAAAAAATCAAACACAACACAAAAATTCAAAAAGAAGAAGAAAGTGTGCACAAAATGAAGAAGTTGTTGTTGTTTTACATGAGCGAGCACTTGAAATTTGTTGCTATTGTTGCGTTGACGTGTAAAGGAGACCGATATGCTGTTTTCGGTCCGTTTTCATGGGAGTTGGGTCCTTTGTTGGTTGGACGAGCACTTGAGTAGTACGGGTGGTTTCTAGTGGCTTAGCTCCACGATTCCATAACCATCTGTTCCACCTTCTCACCCTTTACCTCTCTTTGGCCTTTCCACCCTCATTTCCTATGTAAGCCCTCATGTTTGGTTCGCTTTTGTGACATTATTGTGTACGGGAATGCGAGATTTGGTCCACATTAGATTGCGGGCGTGCTCCCACTAGTCGAGTAGGTGAGTGTCATCAAATATATCGCCTGCTCATCATGTGTGCTAGAGTGGAAACCGCGAGAGGTCCATGATTTGATTGCTAGAGAGCCTATGTTTAAGCCATGCTATTCATCCCGCGCTGCCTTGTAATTCTCAGCCGTTAGCTTGCTATTTCGCGCCCCATGCCGTCGGGATTGATTGCCTTTCGCTTGAGCTACTTGCGGTTTGGCGCTTGTTTGGGAAGTTTTCTTTGCTCGCCTTGTCCTCTGCTTTCTTTCACGCTTGTTGCTTGAGGACAAGCAACGGTTCTGCTTGGGGGATTTGATATCTCATATATTTACTCATAATTAGCCCTCGCTTCACGAGCCTTTCTCTGCGTTTCTGTGCTATTATACGGCGCTTTAGCTCCTATTTCTCCCCGCTTTGGCACCGCTGCGTTTTTGTGTCCATTCTGCAGTACACACGCATATTTGGAGTATAGGATGCTTGTTGAGAGGTTTCGTGAAGTTTCATAAAGTTTCGTGGAAGATCCGAGTTGGTTTCATGCCGATTCGCCACAGTCTGAGCCGCGTTTTGACGTTTGAAGGCGTCCCGGGACCATGGGACGGAGCACGGAGCTCAATTATTCACTTTAGACCCCGTCCCTACCCTTTGGGATGATCCACGCCTTGTCCCTAGGCCTTGGGTCAACATACGACAAGTTAGGACCAAGATCAAGGTCAAAGTCAAGTCAAGGTGAACTAAAGCCGACGCAAGGTCAACTTCAAATGGTTATATCTCAAGTTTTAGACCTCCAATGGATGCAAGACCAAGTGGAGATGATAGTTCGTCTTGATAGCTTTCCAACGGCAGGTCACACGCTTAATTCCGCCAAGAAACGAGTGAGTTACGGCTGAAAGACTGAACCCTCCGGATGACCCTGTCCCGGACGGATGACTATGTCCCTGACGGGACCACCCTTGTCCCGGTCGGGACGGCCCCGTGACTCCTCGTTGGCTCAAAATACTTCGCCTATTTGAAGGCCTAAACATTATAATTTCGGATCATTCTTTCTCCAAAGATTTTTACAACACTTTTAAGTTTATTCTCAAGAAAACTTAGGTTTAAATAATTTGATCTCTTGTACTTTCAATTCCGAGCTCGGATTGCTCTAGTTTTATCGTCTATTTGGTTTTTGTTGTCGAATTTATCCTTTGTTTCATCAAATTTCTGATTGGTATTATCGATTTCTTCTCCTATTTTCATTGTGATTTCATTTTATATTGTTTGTAATCATGTCTTCGTCTTTTTCTATTGCTTTTATTATCATTTCCGCTTATGCTTGAGTAGTTCTTATTCTAGGGAAGAAGGGTGAATCATGGGTGCATGCTTGGGTTGTTTTTGATGATGTTTTGAGTTAGGTTTTCGCGCTGCTTTGATTGTCTCGCTTTGTATGCGTATGTTGATCCTTTGGCCAAGGATTTGTGAGCGTTTGTCACCCTTAATCTTAAGACCGAAAGCCTAGTTTAGGGTAGGACACGAGACCAATCATTAGGACCCTCACTTGTAAGTTGCGAGAGCCCAGATTTGAGACCTAAAGGAGCTTAAGACCGAGAGGCCTAGCTTACCCTTAGCGAGAGCGTTTTCCTACTCATTTCGTCACCATCCTTTGACCTAGCATTCCCCGTGCCTAACCCGATTCCCTAGACCTTTTTCCTCTAGGTTTTAAACCCTTATTCTCCGCTATAGCTTTAGTAACCTCGACCCTTCGAACCAAGACTAGGATCACTAAAAATACCCAACTTATGCGACCATCTCCCTGTGGGATATCGACCCGACTTACCCTTGCTACCTATTAGAGTGAGTTTGGACTTATTTTTGATTAGGAGGCGACTAAATCCTATCAGCTGAGCCTGCGCCGTCTTGGGCGTAGGGGCGAGTGCGAATGCCTCGCAGAAAGGGGTGAAGTTTTGTAAAAAGGGGGAGATCATTGCATGAATTTAGACCAAAAGAAAAGTAGAAAATCCTTTTTGAAAATGTATTTTCGGAGTCGCCACCAAATATTAAAGGAATTTGGAACCTACTCAACGCGTCTTGAAATACAAGACACGAGTGTCTCAGATTTCAAGGTGCGTCGATACCTATCCGTCTGAGGTTTGAAACCAGAGAAGGGATTCGGAGTGAGGTTACTTTTCAAAAGTTTTGACAAAAATGTGTTTTTGAAAACTGAAATCAAAAAGCCTACATGAAAGTAGTCTCTACTAATTTGAAAACATTTATTTAATTTCGATATTTGGGCTAAAATGACGCTACGTACAAGTGCGAATATATATGACTCGATAAAAATGCATAAATAATGTAAATCGTCAAAATAATGACCTTACTATAGGAAATGTACGTTAAATAATAATTTATTGACTAAATTATTACCATAAACGTTATTTTCCGACCTCGTATTTGACTATTTAAGAATTTGTGAAAACCCTCAGTTTTGACATGCTAAAAGACTCTATGAAACGGTACAATTTAGTGTTGGATCCGTGATTCTAGTCGTTATTTAATGCATGAATGAGGACTTGCATAATTATAAAAGTGACGTCGGTTTGCTTTAGTGATAATGAGTCGTTATTTATGCGATATTGGCGGGGTTTAGACGGATTACGAATCCGAATTACTACAACCGTATTACGAATACGGCTTCTTTAATGCCAATATCGGGTTGGGGTTAATGTAACCCCTTTGTCCGAGTCTCAAACATCCCAAACGTAGGTAAAATGTTTACCTTTCGAAAATGGAAAGACGGTATTTTGAGTGGATTTTGTGAGTAGTGTATGTGTATTGAAAAACCGATGTTTTGAATGAATGAAGGGGGTGGGTATTTATAGGAAAAGGCTCGTTTTTGTGGGTGCACAAAATTAAATCGCCTGTGTACAGGCGTTTTTAATTTTGTTTGGGTTGGATTTTGTAGGAAAAACTAAAAAAGGCTGCACACCAAAACAAAAACATAATCGCCTGTTGACAGGCGTTTAAATTTTTAATCGCCTGTCAACTGGCGATTTTATTTTTCTTTTGATGGGCTGTTTTAAGCCGCCTTTGTTAAGTGACGTTTTAGGAGGGTAATGATTACGTTTTGTGATGTAATTAACTTAGGGGTTAAGTTGTTTTGTTTTGGTCCGAATTTCGGTTTTCGTGTTTCGGTTTTTGTCGTGTTTTTCGGTTTTGGTTTGAAATAAAATAATATTAGGTTATATTATTTTACGGTATTGTAGAGTCTAGTTTTGTGAAAATGTGACACGGGACGCACTTTGGCCCGTTTTACGTGTTGCGTTAGTGCGCGTTTTGGGTCGTTTTTGTAAGTTTGGGCCGTTTTGTAGCTAGTTGGGCTGTTTTTGTGGCTTGGCTTAATAAGACGTTCCTGTATCGTGCTCGCGTTGTGCTTATAATGACTAAAAATGACATTCATTTTTATGATTATGCAAATTCAAATTAATACGCAAAAAAATGACTAAACACGTTTTAGACACTTTTGTACCGTTTCGACTCTTTTAAAAGCATGCATGAAAGTCCTTTTCATCATCGGGTTTGTTTTTTGGGGGGGTACGGATACGGGTATCTACAGAGCCGTGTGCTATGATTTGTTGTCAAGTTTGAACAAGGACACTCCAACCGGGGGCTCTAAAGTCATCAACCTTAGACCCCAACGACAGGATGACATCCTCGAAATGAAGAAGTACTAGCAGAAGCTAAAAGAGGTGACATTTCCAAAAAGAATGCAGATATAGGCTTTACTCAATCGAGTAAACAAATATCATTTGTTTTGGGCCGAAGCAGCAGAAAGCTACAGGCCAGCGAGCTCGAACTACTATACGGGTTTGATTCTGTCACAACGGATACGTAGGCGCCTAAGGATAAGGCTCAACCCATATTTTGCCGAAAATGAAAGCATCCATGATCAAGTGTCAGGTACGATTTCTTCTTATGGCTGGTGAGCTTTTGTACACAGGTCTAAGGGACCATAAACGACCCGTGAGGCTCTCAAGTTATGATCTTCGATCGACTCGAGAGTCTACTTTGACTTTCGCCTGTCCAAGCCTTAGTCAAAGTGGGGGCTCTGTTGATACCCGTATCTGTCGATATGGAAATTTATTGAAAACCCGACAAACACCCAATGAAGATAGGACAACATGTATTTCGTGTCATTTATTTGAGTTCGTTTTACGATGTAAGCCGGGCGCCGTCGACATAACGTTTTGTTAATTTAAATGATATTTGAATTAATGTTTTACCAAGGTAAATTTATTTCGATCAAATTTATTTGCCTCAAGTTTATTTTATTGAAAATAAAATATTTCGATTTGAAAAATCATTTTAAGTAATTCGATTTGAAAAATCGCCTTTACAAATTTGATATTTGACTTGAAAAGTCGTTTCTCGTGCTTTTAAGACGTTTTATTAAATCGTATTCGATGAATTCGTTTTCTTAACAGCAAGTTTTAAAGCTCGTTTTAAGCCCAATTTTAAGAGCGATTTTGAGCCCGTTTCAACACGAATTTCGAGGCCCTTTTCTCCCACCTCCTTCCCCACATACCAAAGCTTAAACCCAGCCTAGAGCCACGTTCTAAACCCACCATAACAAGCCAAAACGTAGCCCAAGACAGAGCTGATACACAGCAGCTCGTAGGCCCCAAAATCAGCCCTTATTTAGCCCATACCCGTATCCTAACTATCCTACCCTTATTACCCTTTCTTTCCTTCGAATAATCAGACCAGAACACAGTCAAAAAGCTCGTCCAAAAGCAGCCCAAAACCCCCATTCCCGTGCCCTGTTTTGAGCAGCCCAAACTCGGGCCAAAACTCGACTTATTTGGCCATCAAACTCGTGCCCACAAACACAAACCCATACCTGGTCTTCATGACTCATTTATCTTTGCTTAACCCACAAGAAAACCCCCTCCAAAACCCTCAACGAAGTCCTGGACAGCAGCCCTCAAAAATAGTGTAGAGCTGCTTTTTTCCCATCGAAAAACCCTACCTTTCAACCTTATAAATACACACTAACCTCAAGCATTCAAAGGGGACGAGTTTTAGAGCATACACACATAATACTAAGTCACAAAAAGCCCTCAAAAAGCCTCAGAAGAAGTCGAGATAGCCGCTCGAAAAACAGAGCACAATTTTCTGATTTTCGTTCAGCAATCACCTGTTCTTCTTCGTTTTTCGTGTTACAAGCTTCATAATCTCTCTGATTTGTTTGAATAATCTCAAAGTTCACTTTGTCACGATTCCAAAACATCTTTCGGTTCGAAATTTCGTTGAGAAACGAAGAAGTTACAAGCTTTTGAAAATCGCTGTCAGTTTTGTTCAAAGTTACGGATTTACAATTGGTTTTCGTCGACGACGGCCCCTCGGGATAAAATCTTACAATCGATTACGACTCAAAGAATTGGTCAACGATACATGTAAGTTGAGGGTGCAAAATACTCACTTTACTTTGTTTAAATTATTGTTTTTATCCTCTTTTATCGCTCTCTGTCGTTTTTTATAACTTTCTGTCGCTCTGTTGTTTATTGTCGTAGATATTGTTTTTATTGTTCGTCTCTGATTTATGTTTTAGTATAATTCTGATATGCGTATGTACGGATATGTCGTGTCCTTTGTTCGTTTAGTATCCATGTTCGATTGGCCCTGCGTAGCATGACTTGAAATTCCTCGTTAGGATTAATTTGCTCGTTGGCTTGCTATATATTTATATCTCGTTCATGTTTAGTTATACTAGTTGTCTAAAACTAATCTGTCATGCTTTTTAAAGTAGTAATTCACGTTTGTATGTCATTCTAGTTATCGTGATTTTATTTCATCGTTTAGCGTTTGTATAGAATTTAGCTTCGTTGATCATGTAAAGCCGCGTATTGCGTGATTTCTGTTGTTTGCTGGTTTTGCTCCGTCTATTAAATCTCGAGTTGTGTAGGATGGTGTAATTTAGGTTCATATAGGTCGTGTTTGAGTACCTACGCTATTTCGCTTATCAAGGCTTGAACTGTGTTTTTATTTGACATGTGAGTTTGTGTGACTTAAGCTTCTACGTTGTACTTATGTTGTCTGCTTTTATTTGTGTGTATTAGTTGGATTTGTTTATTTAAGCACTTGTTTGATTATTTTAGTTGATTAGTAGTTGTGTTTAATTGATATTTAGTTGGTACGTTTGTTTTTGTTTGTCACAACAACTTGCTTATGTCTGCATGTCCTTTTAGTTGTACTTGATTTTTTTTTGTTTATACGTGTGGTTGTGTTTTCATATTGTCTGTCGATTCTTTGTATTCGTATGGAGTATTTGTTCATGTTAGTCGTTTATACTTGCTTGTATATTAGTCATGTTTGATTATTTCTATTCGTCTGCCGCTAACGTTTGTTAATCTATCTTATGCTGTCGGTAAGTATTTCTGCTTCTTTTCTTTGTTTGCTAGAATAGTAAATGAACCCATGTTGAATAACTTTGACGAAATCATATGTGCATTAAACGACATAGAATGGATGTTTTTTATTTAGGGTTAAAACGTTGCTTGCATATCTGCATGTGTACTCATAATAGCCATGGTTTTATTTAGTAGAGACCGTTTTTATAACGGGCGGGGTTAGGCGTTAAATTAATTAAATTCTTTTAAACTTCCTAACACGTAAACTCACACGAACTCATTTTCTCTAAAATTGGTTTTCTAAATTCCATATAAAATTTAGTGGCGACTCTCTTTTCAAATGAAAATGTTTTTGAAATAAAATATCGCGTGGATCAAAATCCCTTGTCCACAAAAGGATAAAACAAAGGATATTCTTCTTCCAAGCACTTAGCCAAGGATAGAAGGATCGAGTGTTTAAGCACTAAGCCACTAAACACCCTAAGTTTTTAGCTCAAGCACTAAGCTAAGAGACTAAGTTGAGTAAACACTCAAACTAGGGTTCTTTCTCATTCATCAAAATCTGATTTTTACATTGTGATAAGCTTGGCTTATATAGGCCAATGCTTTACATCTTGACCACACATTATTACTTGATCTAAGGGCTGCTAAGGAGCCTTAGAATCAGCAAAAGAAAACGGTCCAAAGGACCTTACAAAGCTGATGCAAACAAAACTAAAAAGCATAAAGTAAGACAAGGACTTGTGACTACATCCTCTCCTTGCATTTAGGTTCAAATCCAAGGGCTGAGATCTAAGCCTTGGAGAGCAAGGAGTGATAGTACAAAGGTCTCTAAATCTGATCCTAAACAAAAGGAAACAAAGCATAAAGTAGATAAAGACATAAAGCAATACATTGACAATGACACTAGCAAAAGTTGAGCTTTTATTTTGAACTTGAAATCAGCTGAACATCTTGGCCCTTCTCTTGTGTGTTCCACGTCCATGTGAGCTTGGGTTCATGGGAAGACTCCCAAATGGTCCCCAAAGTAAGCTCATACAAAAAGGAGAAAGTATAAAACTGATATTTCCCATTATTCCCAAAACAGTTTTTGACCAGATTTCCTGAGATTGAAGTGAGTTGTAGGCTTCACCATTTCACCCTCACGTTGAATTACATGGCCCATGATATGTCACTGGAAAGGTATTTGAGCTAGCTATCCAATACAAAATGAATCACCCAAACATATGGCCTAGAGCTCAAGATATGTAACTTTTAGTACGGACATGTCGAATCCTCCTATGGACTGAGTTTTCAAAATCTGACCCCTGACTTGTAGAAGTCATAACTCTCAGCTTCCTTTGAACCAGATAGCCAACCATATGTCAAATGAAATCTCTTTGAGCTAGCTTTCATATGAAAGTGGTTTCAGTTCAATAGAATAAGCAGATTGGAAGTTATGTTAAAATATCTACCGACATGTCAAGATAGGCTTCATGGTTCATGGCCTAGGTTGTTGCTTTCCTTTCCTTTCCTTAGGGGCTTTTCTAGGCATCGACTTATAGGGATAAAATGTGATTTAGGACCCAAGTTTACCACCTATGCCTCCTTGATCCATTGATCATGAGGTTTCCTTTGACAAAACTTGCATTTCTCTTCAAAGGTGCAAATGGGTTCCATGACTATTGCCTTGCAAGAGCAACTCCTGTTGCACGTCATGAAGAATCAATTCACCATCGTCGATAGCAGCTTTTACGTCCGGGCTTACGACACACTGATCCTCGCGTCGGTTACTAGTTGATAAAGTCGGAAACACACTTTCATCGAACACAACATCTCGTGATACAAGAAACTCATTTGACTCCACATCATATACCTCCCACCCTTTCTTTCCGAAAGGATAACCAATAAAAATACAACGCCGACTTCGTGAGGCGAACTTGTCTCCGTCACGACGAGGATGTTTTACACCCAAAAACACGAATATTATCATACACCGGAGGCTTACCGAATAATATTTCGAAAGGAGTTTTACCACCAAGAAGCATGGAAGGTGTCCTGTTAATAAGATAACCAGCTGTCAGAATGCATTCGCCCCAAAACTCTACAGAGAGCCCAGATTGAAAACGTAATGCCCTGGCTACATTAAGAATGTGTCGATGCTTTCTTTCGACCCTACCATTTTGTTGTGACGTTCCTACACAAGTGGTTTGATGGATTATACCATGTTCAGCAAAATAAGTGTTTAAACAAGTAAACTCAGTTCCATTATCCGTACGAATCACTTTTACTTCCGCATTAAATTGTCGTCGCGCCATAACTACAAATTTTTTCAATAATTGTGACACTTCATCTTTACGTTTCAACAAATAGACCCAAACCGCACGAGAATAATCGTCGACTATAGTGAGAAAATAACTGTTACCACATGTAGACGGAGTACGATAATCACCCCACAAATCACAATGCACCAATTCAAAAGATTTTGCAGCTTTATTTTGACTAACAAAAAATTTGTCTCGTGTCTGTTTCGCACGCAAACAAACATCACACAACTGAGCTACTTGACTAGTAGTATTTTTGCTAAAAAAAGGCAAAGCCTGAACTACTCTTCTAGAGGGATGACCTAACCGACGGTGCCATTTATCCGATTCATTGTCCATATTTGTTGCAGCTAGCGCTTGTACGTGTGTCACGCCCTTTAGGAGATATAACCGCCCTTTCTGTTCACCCGTACCAATCGTCGTCCTCGTCACGCGGTCCTGTATTACACAAAACGAATTAGTGAACTGAACAGTGCAGTCGAGGTTTATACTCAACTGATACACAGAGACAAGATTACAATGAAAATCTGGTACAAAAAGTACGTTTTTAAGTTGCAATTTTCCGCCTAAATCGACACACCCTTCCTTTGTCGACTTAGGCAATTTACCATTTGGAAGAGTAATCATACAGGGATCAATATCGCGAACATCACACAACAATTCATAGCATCCTGTCATGTGGTGGGTTGCACCCGAATCTAACAACCAAAGTACGTCATTATCTGCCTTACCTGTCATCCTTGCAGGTCGCAAGGTTTTAGCATGATTTACGTAAGCCTCCCATTGTTCTTTCTAACGCCGACAACCGCTCCATTGTCTCAAAGAGGCTCGCCTGCCTTTGCCGCACTCGCACTCCTACGACCATAGCCACCTCGACCGCGACCGTGTCAGTCTGGTGATTTCTCCCACGGCCACCAGTGCCGCTACCGCCTCTGGTGTCTCTTCTTTTCTCTTTCCATCCCTTTGGATAACCAATGATATCATAGCAATTGTCTCCTGGACGATTACAATTATCACATCTAGGACGGTGATCACCATCCTTTTTGTTGCCACCTTCAATTCGCGGAAACGAACCTTGCGTTGCTCGAGCAACAAACCCCACTGGATCAGGTCTGCCCTCGTTTCTCATGCTTATTGCGCGACTCAAACTTGGACCAGTACCTAGAACATCTTCTTCTTGTACTAAGGCTGCATACGCTTTAGTGACAGGCTGAAGTGGTTCTTGTCTCAACAAACTAGACCGTACAGTAGAGTAAGCCGAATTGAGACCCATTAGAAATTCGTGAAGTTTACTGTTATTTCTCTTCTTGTCCAATTTGCCATTAATTCCGCACTTACAGCCACTGCAAGTACAGGACGGATTTTTATCATACTTGTCAAGGTCATCCCAAAGACGTTTAAGACGACCGTAATAGTCAGCCACAGACTCTTTTTCTCCCTGTTTACAAGCAGCAATCAAGCTTTTAACTCGATAAAGTTTCAGTCCATTCCCGACGCTAAATCGTTGTTCAATGTCGTCCCACAAAACCTTTGCTTCTTCCACATACGTTATTGTCGAGCCCAACTCAGGTTCGATTACGTTGAATATCCAAGCTACTATCATAGCATTCACCACATACCACTCCTCAATTTCTTCTGAATCTTTCGGCTTCTTTATCGTACCATCAATAAAACCCGTCTTCTTTCTAGCACGAAGGGCACCGCGAATCTTTATCGACCATTCGTCATAGTTGTCACCATTCAACAGCACATGAATGATCTTGTCTCCCGTCTTATCACTTGTCGAGAGAAAATACGGACTGAGAGATGGTTTGCTTTCCTTGTCTTTGGACGTGACGACCGACGACGACGTCAACAAACCCTAACCGGACCTGTGCTTTGATGCCAAGTTAAAACAAACACAATTGGGAAAACTTCTGTACGTTTTATTGACTTAGCTTCTTGTACAATATACCAACACACACACACACACACACACACACATATATATATATATATATATTGAGATAAGATCTTTCAAGCCCTAAGTTTTGGGAAAGTCATTGAGTCCAGACATCCGCTTTGAGATTTTAACACAAAAATTTGAGATTTTAACACAAAAATTTAGAACTGCAAAATTCCAGAATATTTGAGATTTTAACAATGTTAAAATCTCAAAAATTCTGGAATTTTGCAGTTTTAAATTTTTGTGATAAAATCTCAAATTCTTGTGATAAAATCTCAAAGTTTGATGTCCTGACTCAATGACTTTCCCAAAACTTAGGCTGAAAGATTTTATCTCAATATATATATATATATATGTATATATATATATATATATATATATGTATATATATATATATATATATATATATATATATATATATATATATATATATATACATATATATATATATATATATATGTACATATATATATATATATATATATGTATATAAATATATATATATATATATATGTATATATATATATATATATATATATATATATATATATATATATATATATATATATATATATATATATATATATATATATGTATATATATAGGACTCAATGACTTTCCCTCATTACTTGGGCTTAAAAGATCTTAACTATATATATATATATATATATATATATATATATATATATATATATATAGAGTTAAGATCCGGTACATCCTCTATTATTTTTAAATCTTACATCCTAATAACAACCATTGGATTAAATAAATTTGGATGTTTGAGATTAAAACGTCATCCTAATAAAAACACTCAACTTGCAGCAAACATTCATTCATTTGTCATCCACACTCCTGTAAAACACTTTATCTCTACTTTTAACTAACATCTACACCCTAAATCTCTAATTAACAAAAATCATCGATACATTATCATCCAAATCATTGATCATTTGCTGATATTTTTCATCCAAATTGTTGTTAATCATTTATCAAGTTTTGTTCACAACTCACAAGGTACATGAATTATTTATTTCGATTTTTGTCATATTGTTTTGAAAAAGTTTTTATGATTATATGCATAATTGATTCAATATTAAGTTTTCATCGTACATGTTTTTGATTTTATCGTCATTATTAATATATTTTTGACATTCCTTGTGTTGAAATTAGGGTTGAGATCATCGTTCTAGTCAATTAGGTTATTATGTTTTGTGTTAACATAAGTTGCCCACCAAGTGTTCGATGAAATGTCTCAATAAAGTATGACACTTCTTATATAAGGTTGTGATATTTTTTATTGTGATAAATGATACTCCGTACTTGTAATGGAATATATATGAAATTTGGTATGTAATTTTTTACTTCATATGATACTTGTTTGTGTATAACTATGAAAGTTCTATTAGGTAGTGTTGATACTTTGTATTATGATAAGTGATATTTTTAATTGAGAACTGTGATACTTTTACATAATGTTATGATACATTTAGTTTTGTTTGCGATTCATTATAGATGGTTGTGATACTTTCAATACAAGGTAGTGAAACTTTCATAACTAAAAATGAGTGTAATTATGTTTTGTGTGATGTTTATTTCAGAATATTATTCTACTTAGTTTTCCAAAGAAACAAACAGGTGCAAAAAATTCAAGAGGAGGAGGACAAGGAAATGGCAGAGCAGTGGTTAGACTTAGAAAAATAGAATTAATGTGACATTTTTGTAATAGAATAAGTCGATGAAACAATCAATTTTTTTTTTTTTAATATAATGTAAAGAATATTGTGATACTTTATTTGAAATGTTGTGACACTTCATATAGGGTATTGTGATACTACTTGTAAATTGTTACGATATTTTTTATAGAACGTAGAGATTTTCTTTTATGTGGCATGTTGTGATACTTTATTTAGAAAGTTGTGATACTTTTAATAGACATTATGATATTTCTTATAAAATATTGTGATATTTTTTATAAAATGTTGTGATACTTTATATGAATCATTGTGATACTTCTTATATTCTAACATTAAATCCGAATTACATAAACAACGTAAGTAAGTTCAACCACATATACATGATGAAATCAACAAAAATGAAATTCTTGAAAAATAATGTTTTTGTATCCAAATCTAAATTAGCTTAAAACACCATCAACGTAACATAAATGTTGTTCTTGAAAAGCAACATTTTTTCGGTCCTCTTCAATTCGACGCCTTGAATCAATGTGACTTCCAAAATGACTGTAAAACATAAAACAACAATTGCTTTATAAATATGATTACATAAAAAAAACATCCTACATAACATATTGAAACTAAGAGTTTGTGATACTTTTGATATTAACTTGTGATACTTCTTATACAATATTTTGATATTTCATACATAGTATTTTGGTACTTTTTAAAAATTTGAAGTATCTACTATGACTGTGATATTCTTATATAATATATTGATACTTCTTTTATAATAGTTTGATACTTTTAGTGTAAATCAGTGATACTTCTACTTAAAACAACAAACATTGCATTGAAACATTTCATCGAACACTTGGAGGACAACTCTAAAAAAACACAAATTATAAAAAATTAATCAACAAGAAAACACAAAAATCTCAGATGACGATGAACGATGGTGATGAACATAAAATTGAACGATGATGATGAACCCAAAAATTTAAAAAAGTTGATAGTTGAGAATTGATTGACGAAAACAAACGAAAATCGATCGAAAGCAAACATGACGATTAACGATGATGATGAACACAAATTGAACAATGACGATGAACGATGATGATGAGCATAAAATTGAATGATGATGATCAACGATTTGATAAATGTAAAACAAAAGCAAACCGATCGAAAGCAAACCGATCGAAAGCACACCTGGCATGACGATCTACTGAAAATTAATTAACGAAATTGAATTCGATTTCGTTTGAATTTGACGTTGAATTGCAGAAGTTGATCGATGATAATAGATTTGAGCGGAGTTTATCGTTATTTTGGAAACAGAGAAGTTAGAGATTGAGAGTAATAAAACAAACGTAATGAGGGGAAGGGTTTGGGGAGGGTTAAAATCAGTATTAATTAGTTAGTGACAATTTATTTGAGCCATTGAATCTATATGATCCTACGGCTGAGATTTGGATGTAGGATTTAAAAATATGGGATGGATTTTACATGATCCTATTTCTATATATATATATATATAGGAATAAGATCAAGTAAACGAATACTTTGGTAAGAAACAGAAGAATAAATAAAATACATAATAAATATGCATAAGATACATTTTAAATTTATCATATGTGTTAGTCATAAATAGTAATTGACACGAATTATACGTTTATAATGTACAATCTCATTTTATTGAAGATATATTTCAAATTTTTAAGGTACATTTTTATTAAACTATATGTACATTTTATTTTTGAACCTTCAAATTACCTAAAAATTTCGAATATAACTCATAATTTGGAAATGTACCTTATATATAATTATAATGTACCTTACAAAATGTACTTTTTGTGTTAATCTAATGTATCGCTTGTATATTTATAATGTATCAGAATGCTTTACTGCTCTTACCAAAGTTAGTGTTCTTACCGGATCTCAACCCTATATATATATATATATATATATATATATATATATATATATATATATATATAGGAATAAGATCAGGTAAGAACAGTCTTTTAGTAAGAACAGAAGAATAAATAAAATACATTATTAATATACATAAGGTACATTTTAAAATTAACGTTCGGGTTAGTCATGAATAATAGTTGATGCGCATTTTAAAATTTAGAAGGTAAATTGTCATTAAATTGAAGATTTCTTGCAAATTTTAAGGTACATTTTCACTATACTAAAAGTACATTTTAGTTTTAAACTTGAAATGTACCAAAAAATTTTAAATATAACTCTTAATTTTTAAATGTACCTAATAATGTACCTCACAAAATGTACTTAATGTGTTAAACAAATGTATTTTACGTATATTTATAATGTACCTTAACTGTTCTTACCGTTCTTACCAAAGGTAGTGTTCTTACCGGAACTAAACCCTATATATATATATATATATATATATATATATATATATATGTATATATATATATATATATATATGTATATATATATACATACGGATCCCGTGCGCACCGTACGCACCATACATAAACCTAATTCTAATGCCTGACAATTGAACTACCCCCTCTTATACTTCTTCTCTCTCACCTAATTAATCCCTAATAAACCTCTTGCTTCATTATTCATATCGACAACCACCACCACCACAACCTTTGTTGCCGGCCAACTTCGAAACTCCGTTGACCCACCGATCTCATCACCATCCAAGATAGCCGCCATAACCACCGTGCGCGCTGCCGTTGACTTCAAAACTCCAGCCTTAGTGTTAGAGTCCTAGAGTTCTCATCTCAGCCCTTGGATCAAAATCAATGGATGGCTTAGATTAATCACATAATTAATACATTGTCCCCTAAAAAAAAAAAAAAAAAAAAAAAGAAAAAAAATGGAAAAAAAAAGTGTGCGCAGATATCAATTAGGATGACCAAATACCAATTATTTTACTCTCTCTCTTCAATATTTTGATGTCTCTTCACTTCTCCACCCCATTTTTACTGAACCAAAAATCATCTTCTTCAATTCTTCATCATCCATTTTCAGATCTCCCATTGTATTTCAATACTGATTTCATCTTATTCGCCATTGCTACCATTCGATTTCTTCATTGAACATTTCATCCTTATTTCTGGTTAATTAAAGGTTAGTTCAATTTTCTTCTTTTCATTTAATTTTTCGTTTTCGTTTATTTTTTTTTTAGGGTTTAATTGTTATTTAGTTTAGATTTGTTTCTTTGCGTTTAAAAGTTATTTTTAATTGTTTAACTTGAAGTTTTATTGTATTATCAAGTTTCGTTTTTCTTTAATTTTAAATTAGGTTCAGATTTTCTACTTAAAGTATTAATTTTGATGTTTTATTCTTCATTTATTTTGTGGATTTTTGAAATTTATTGAGTTTTTGTGTTAATTTTTGAAGTGTTTTTTGTTTATTTTGTGTTTTCCGTGTTATCTTATTCCAGAAATTGAAATCCGTAAAAATTGATTGTTATTCCTTTTTCTGGTCTTGGTATTTCAAAATTTTTAATTGAGGACGAAGGTGCCTCGTCTGATTATTGATTTTTCCCTCGTTTTTCTTGCTATTGGTGTATCGATAATTATTTGCTAATTCTACTGTATCATAAACATTTGTAGATGCCTTCTTTTAGCAGTTCCGCTTTCGATGTTGAGGACGATGGTGTCTCGTCTGATACCGTCGGCTCTAATGAGGTGAAAAAGTCTGATACCCTATCTGCCTTTACTCCACGTCTTCTGCACCTGGTGTTGTTCTTAGGCCTTAACCCCGCGTTCATGAGGATGAACCTGTTACGGCCCCCAAAGCTAGTGAACGCCCTGTTGGAATTGAATATGGCGAGTCGTTTCGGACTCTGAAAAAGTCCATTTTTATTGATATTCCATCTGAACTTGACGATGACGAAGAAATACGTTTGAAAACTGTTGATGTGAGTCATATTCTTTTTTTCTAACTTAGAATTCCAGATTATACTCTTAGAATTCTTTTTTTATTGCTGCAGCCCTTCTATTATGTAACACCCCGTGTTTTTTATTAATACTAATTAATTATTTTAACAAAATTCTTAAATTAAAATTTATATAATTTAACTTTTATTCAATTACTTTAAAAACGCGGCTGAAAAATTTCGTTTCAATAAACTTTCTCAAGATATTTCTAATTAAACTTTCTTGATTTTATATTAACCTATAATATATTTTTAATTTATAAAATACTTGTCAAACTAAAACGTACTTTTGTTACCATTATTAGACTTTATAAATTTGCGCTACATTCTAAAAATCCTCACTTTCATAAAATTTACTCTTTATAAAATTATTCTTTCAAATAAGCAGACCGTTTGAAAATCTGTGAGATCATAATAAAATTTATAACTGACAACTTTTATACATTTATATTTTCAAACTATAAAATTTATAATATGAATAATGGAATTAAAATTTAAAACAAAGAATTTAAAACATAATATATTTTATAAATTATTTAAGTTTATAAATAAGAGCGAATGAAACAGAGCAAATCGAAAAACAGACCCAACTTATACTCCCTCTATGTCGACATACATACCACTACACCCACTTGATTTTGTGATATTTATTTTAACCTACTTCCCACTCAAAACCCTAACTCCCTCATTTGATTTACTGCCTCCTTCTTCTTCTTCTTCTCTCTCATTTTTCTCCATTAAAATCAAACAACTTCAACAACAACAAAACAAACCGACAACTACAATAACCACAAAACCAAAATAACAAAATAATAATAATAATAATAATAATAATAATAATAATAATAATAAAAATAATAATAATAATAATAATAATAATAATAATAATAATAATAATAATAATAATAATAATAATAATAATAATAACACAAGTAGCAACACAACAATAAACAACAACAACAACAACGAGCAGCGGCACCACAACCCAACGACGACAACATCACCATCGACAACCACCGCCGCCGGAGCCACCACCGAGGGCCTCCCTCTCTCTCCCTGCTCTTTCCCTTCTCTTCTCCCCTGCTTTTCGTCCTCCCCTGCCCTGTTCGCTGCCGCTATTTCGAGGTGGTCGACCACCATGACCTGCACCGTCACCACCGTACACCACCACCGGCCGCCATTAATGGTGAGCTTAAAAGCTTGACAGCCACCTCCTCTGCTCTCTTTCTCTCTCGGTTCTCTGCTCACTACTTTCCTCTGTTTTATTTTTCGTCGCCGGAAACCGCCCTAATCACCGGAGTTTCAACAGCCAGCACCACCGTGCTCTCTCTCTCTACCTTTGGTGTTTTGGACCACCGTGGTTGATGTATGTCTTTTATATAGCTTTTATGCCCCCGTTATAGTTGCATTTAGCTCGCATTCGCTCGATTTCATTATTGTTTTAGGAGCTATTTGCTTTATATTGCGATACTGTCGTCCCTTGTGTGTATTTTGCAGGTTTTGGCGGTCCTGAGCTAAAACCTGAGGTTATTGGAGCATTTACGAGTATCGTGACGTCAAGATGAAGCTCGATAGTTGATTCGGAGGCCATACGACGATTTGGGACGTCAAACCTATAGGTTCAGAGCAAACCTATAGGTTCAGGATACATGAATCAAGGCCAAAACTTCATTTGGAAGTTCTTTGACATGCTTTGAACCGCACGGTTTCACGAGAGAACCGTCGGTTTACCCCTAGAACCGCACGGTTTTATGAGCCAAAGTTGTCGCCAATTTACGAGAACCTTAGAATCAAGACGGTTTTACGAGAACCGATCGGTTCCCACCCTGAACCGTCGGTTCAAATTTCAACCGAGCGGTTCACTTGCTCTTTCTCGGATTTTTCAAAGGCCTATAAATAGGCTCGAGTTAGGGTTTGCTAGTTATGCTTTTTATTATTGTTTTCAAATTTTAGAATTAGAATAGCTTTCTCTCCATTAAACTCTCATAAAACTCTTAGTTTGGCTTTGATTATACTTGCAAGATTCGATCTTTTACATTACAATTCAAGATTACTCCAGGTTTAATTTAATTGTTCTTTTTCTTCTCCTCATGTTTATTATTATCATGTTCATTGCTTTCTTTTCAATCATGCATAGCTAATCCTTCAATTAGGGTTTAGGGTGATTGTGATTTTGATTCAGAACATGTTTTAATTGCTTTTATCGATTGAATTTGTGCAAGTTGATTTCTTCCTACGCGTTTTATAATCACTTGAATTTAGGGACGCCTTTATTGAATTGAATTTAGGTAGTTTCAGTTTAAGATCGAAAGCCTAATTGAAACTAGACTCACGCGTAATCGATAAGTTGAATTTAGTACGTAGCGAGAGCCCGCTAAATTTGCTTAAGGTTGAAATTGACTCGAGAGAGCGTTTTCTAAAACCTAATCACTTGCATGACTTCAATTGGTTGTATTTCCTTCTGAGTATCGCCTGCAATCGATGTCACATGATCCCGATGCCCTAATCTCCCTCTCTTATACATTTTCATACCTTTTTACTCATTGTTCTTAGTTTAGCTCTTAAAACACCGACTTTTGCTACCCTTGAGACTGACCTTGTTTGACTAAGCAACCCTTGACTACACCATCTCTCTGAGGATCTCGACCCTACTGCCGCTAGCTACCTAGTTAGTAGTCTTTAGGTTTATTTTGATTAGGTGACCACGTTTTTAGCCTCATCAATTTTGGCGCCGTTGCCGGGGAGACGGTTAGCTAGTCTTAGTTTTGTTTTTTAGTTAGCTAGGTCTTTCTCTTTTGTCTCAAGGAACCTAGTTCCTTGAGACCGTTCTCATTGTTTTGTGTAGTTTCGTTTATGCGCAGGTCACCTACAGGTTTAGTTCCTTTTGAACCTGAACCTGAGCGAGCGTTACATCGTCTACGCAGACAAGCAATCCGAATTATTGATCTTGAGGAAGCGTCGCATTCGGAGTCTAGTGCAACGCAATCGTCCTACGAAGAGGACACACCTCCATTTACTCCGACTTCTACTTCACCGCCTGTGACTATGCCTAAACTAGCTAGTCACTCGCTTCCAAAGACGGAGTCCATACCCAATGGATTCACGATGCCCGCTACTCTTACGGGCAATTTTGAGATCCGCCCCGCCTTCCTAAACTTGGTGGAGCGGAATCAATTCGGTGGTTACCCAACTGAGGATCCCGGTAGGCATATGCAAATGTTTACCGACTACTGCTCCACGATCAAGCAGGCCGAGATCACTCAGGAGCAGATAAGGGAAATGCTGTTCCCTTTCTCGTTGAAGGATCGAGCCCGTGAATGGATCACGGACCTCGACAAAGCTGCAGCTGGTATTACTGATTGGCGTGGGTTAGCTCTTGCCTTCTACTCAAAATTCTACCCTCCCGAACGCACTAATCAGATGATAAGCCAAATTCAAGGCTTCAAGCAAACATTTGACGAGTCGCTTGCTGAGGCATGGGAGCGATATAAGAAGCTGATAAGGGATTGTCCTCACCACGGGCTTAATGACTGGCTTGTAATCATGACATTCTACAATGGGCTGTATGCTGAGAGCCGGGCTATCCTAGATTCTGCTGCCGAGGGACGTTTTGCTAACAACGTCGATGACGACAAGGCTTGGGGTTTGATCGAGGAGATGGCGGTTCATTCGTCTCAATTTGGGAAGCCACGGGGTAATTCACGGTCCGCGCATAATGACCGTGAAAAGGAGAGTATCAAGACTTACTAGTCACCACTGGTCGGCGACTACGAAACTTGATCACCAGGCGGTGGTTCTTCGAGTGCTCATGTGAACGCTATTGCAGTGGCACGGTCGGTTATTATTCGACGGGGTATCTTTGCGCCCATGAGCAAGTTCATGCTTACCAATCTTATTCACAGAACTTGCCCTATCAGAACCAATCGGGTTACGACCGTTCACTCTTGTCTTATCGTAACCAAAACGTCCTGAACCCGACTCCCCCACCTTCACAAAACACGCCCTACATACCTCCCCACAAAAACTACCAACCACCTCCACCCAACTACCAAAAACCACCCTACACACCACCACCTACTACTCCGGGACCCGATCCTATGGCCGAGATGAAGGCCATGATGATGCAGATGCAGCAAGTGACAATGGCCGTGCAAAAGTCGCAAGAGATGATGCTGCAGCAGATGCAGAAGGACGGGCAAGCTAAGGACGCCGCGATCAAAATGCTA
This sequence comes from Dianthus caryophyllus, assembly GCA_023091065.1. Taxonomy (NCBI): domain Eukaryota; kingdom Viridiplantae; phylum Streptophyta; class Magnoliopsida; order Caryophyllales; family Caryophyllaceae; genus Dianthus; species Dianthus caryophyllus. Next base: position 19,773,183 of record CM041521.1, read on the forward strand.
GAGAATCAAGTGGCGCAGCTCGCCACTTCGCAAGCGTCACGTCAGCAGGGTACCCTGCCACCCCAAGGTAATCCTCCTAACCCTCCTCATGATACAGCATGTGCTATTACGCTGCGTAGTGGTACAGTTTATGATGGCCCGAAGCATCCGGAGGACGAGGAGAAGAGTGGGGCGAACAACACGGTCAAACCGTGTGATGTTGCTGTTAAGGATGGTTCGGGTGTTCATTCTGGTGCTCCTGTTGCTACTCCTTCGCCCCCGATACAGATCAAGCTCCCATTCCCGAGTCGTGTACGACCGGCTACCGTGGACCCCAAGCTCGATAGGTTCTTTGAGATCCTCAAAACTTTGCAGGTAAATATTCCATTTATCGATTTAGTTAAGCAAATTCCTGCGTATGCCAAGTTTCTTAAGGAGGTCATCTCTAGGAAGCGCACCATCAATGGGACCGAGACTGTGTCTTTTGTGGGGGAGGGTAGTGCTTTATTGCAGGGTAGTTCGCCCCGGCCGAGTGACCGGGACCTTCTCCATCCCTTGTTACATAGGGAAATATGTCGTGCGTAACGCCTTATGCGATCTCGAGGCTAGTGTGAGTATCATCCCCTACTCCATCTGTAAGAAGCTAAACATGACTAAGTTAGGAGTGACCTCTATGACGTTGCAGATGGCTGACCGGACTGTGCAGAGACCCCTAGGTATCCTAGAGGACGTCCCGATTAAGGTAGGGAAGTTTTACATCCCCGTTGACTTTGTGGTCTTAGACATACCCGAGGACCCTCACATTCCTATCATTTTGGGTCGACCTTTTCTGCACACTGCTGGTGCAGTTATCGATGTGGGGAATAAGACCCTGACCTTTTCTGTAGGGGGGGAAAAGCTTACCTACACCAAGTCGAGTCTTCCTCGTTCCCCTATGCTGCCTCGTCCTCTGGCTGCTATTGACCTTGCCCCTCCGTCTCACTCTACTGGAGACTCTTTGGAGGATGTTTCTTCTGTTTTGTCTTGTGCAGGTCCTACACAGGTTGGCTACGACACTGGTTTAAGGGAAAGGAAGGCTACGAGGGCGGATGTCTATGATCCTGGCGATGGAGGTGGAGTTCCGAGGTCTGCGATGCTTGGAGCACGGGGGCGATATGGTGAGCTGTTTGGAGATGGAGACCCACGGTCTGCGACTCCCGATGCACGAAGTTGTTATGGAGAGCCATTTCGCGACGGAGTCCCCTGCGTGATAGATTATGCTGCTCTTCCTCGAGGAGATAGAGTTATATGGCGATCATCTGCTATTTCGCCAAATGAAGATTTTGCTAGTGGCCAACGTCCTTGGCCCGATTTGACGTGAATTTGATGAGCTTGAAGACGGTCGTGCGGGACCATTATAAACCAGCGCTTTTCGGGAGGCAACCCGATGACTTTTTGTAATTTGTTGTACTCTACTTTGTTTTGGTTTGTTTGCTTCTGATGACATTTTTAGACTTTTGTTGAGCGCGTGAGAACGAGGGATTTATAATTGCTTTAGCATGCAGGTACTCAAGGACTCTTTGTCCTTAGTATTTTTGAGAACAGGCCGCGACATGGCCTTGCTCGGCCTTACCTTCTCTCGCGTGCTACTCCGAAGTACTTCATAGCTGGACTGAAATGGACGCATATTCGTGGATCATAAGCCGCACTCCATACTTCACTTCGGTTTGGGGGAGCTCCGACTTGATAATGTGAGCTTTCTTTACCCCTTTTCCCTCGTTTCCTCGCTTTTATTTTCCTACCCCCGTCTTTTATTTGTCCTTCTCTGCTTGTGGTTATGCTGTTTTCCACATTGAGGGCAATGTGTGATTCTGGTTTGGGGGAGGAAAGCACTTTCCCGCTTATTCTTTTGCATTTTTCATTGTTCTTGCATTTTTTGTGTGCATTTCTTAAAAATTTTGAAAATTCCAAACCTTATTTTGGTTCGTATTGTCAAGTTTGGAGACTTGATTAGTGTCTTTATTTTGATCTTTGGCATCTCCGAGTTGAAAATCCATCGTCGTAGCTTGCACTGTATGTTTGTTTCCCATTACTAGATTGCGAGCCTCAAACACTAGCCCACTCATTTGCTTAATTCTTATCGTTTTTCGTTTGTTTACTTTCGATATTGGTATTCTTGCGAGGCATTTGGCTTGTGGAATGTATGGAAAGTTGGTATGTGGTTTGAATGGATGGATGCTAATAATGATGGAGCAATGCTTCGATGCTCTCGGAGGGGACTCATTGATTTGAGTAACCACAATGGCCATGAATTTGGCTGTGACCGAGAGTATGAGCAATGATGTAACCCTTAAGGAAATATGTGTACCCGAGCGCGATCCTTACCGAGTAAATGTCAAGCTAAACGGTATAACATACGAGGGATGCTCCACATTTGAAAGGAAAAAAAAAAAAAAAAAAAAAAAAAAGAATGAAATGATGCGGAAAGAAAGGTGAAATGGAAGCGGTATGCGCGGTTGGCCTTGCTTGAATTCAATTATCGTAAGTTTAATTTTTGCGAAAGCGTGAGGAGCTAGTAGTATGACGTTGGTGTGAATGGTTGAGACTTGTGCTCTATTTTTGGTGAAATAGACTATGGTTTGTAAGTTTATGTGCATAGGTCGTCAGCTTTGAGATGCCAACGTGATAAATCTGGATGCTTTGATTTTCTCCGACGCTTTTTGCTTGAGGACAAACAAAGGTTTGGTTTGGGGGAGTTTGATGTATGTCTTTTATATAGCTTTTATGCCCCCGTTATAGTTGCATTTAGCTCGCATTCGCTCGATTTCATTATTGTTTTAGGAGCTATTTGCTTTATCTTGCGATACTGTCGTCCCTTGTGTGTATTTTGCAGGTTTTGGCGGTCCTGGGCTAAAACCTGAGGTTATTGGAGCATTTACGAGTATCGTGACGTCAAGATAAAGCTCGAGAGTTGATTCGGAGGCCATACGACGATTTGGGACGTCAAACCTATAGGTTCAGAGCAAACCTATAGGTTCAGGATACATGAATCAAGGCCAAAACTTCATTGGAAGTTCTTGACATGCTTTGAACCGCGACGGTTTCACGAGAACCGATCGGTTTACCCCTAGAACCGCACGGTTTTATGAGCCAAAGTTGCTGCCAATTTCGAGAACCTTAGAATCAAGACGGTTTCACGAGAACCGATCGGTTCCCACCTCGAACCGTCGGTTCAGCCCCGAACCGAGCGGTTCACTTGCTCTTTTCTCCGGATTTTTCAAAGGCCTATAAATAGGCTCGAGTTAGGGTTTGCTAGTTATGCTTTTTATTATTGTTTTCAGCCTTAGAATTAGAATAGCTTTCTCTCCTTTAAACTCTCATAAAACTCTTAGTTTAGCTTTGATTATACTTGCAAGATTCGATCTTTTACATTACAATTCAAGATTACTCCAGGTTTAATTTAATTGTTCTTTTTCTTCTCCTCATGTTTATTATTATCATGTTCATTGCTTTCTTTTCAATCATGCATAGCTAATCCTTCAATTAGGGTTTAGGGTGATTGTGATTTTGATTCAGAACATGTTTTAATTGCTTTTATCGATTGAATTTGTGCAAGTTGATTTCTTCCTACGCGTTTTATAATCAATTGAATTTAGGGACGCCTTTATTGAATTGAATTTAGGTAGTTTCAGTTTAAGATCGAAAGCCTAATTGAAACTAGACTCACGCGTAATCGATAAGTTGAATTTAGTACGTAGCGAGAGCCCGCTAAATTTGCTTAAGGTTGAAATTGACTCGAGAGAGCGTTTTCTAAAACCTAATCACTTGCATGACTTCAATTGGTTGTATTTCCTTCTGAGTATCGTTCCAGAATCGATGTCACATGATCCCGATGCCCTAATCTCCCTCTCTTATACATTTTCATACCTTTTTACTCATTGTTCTTAGTTTAGCTCTTAAAACACCGACTTTTGCTACCCTTGAGACTGACCTTGTTTGACTAAGCAACCCTTGACCACACCATCTCTCTGAGGATCTCGACCCTACTGCCGCTAGCTACCTAGTTAGTAGTCTTTAGGTTTATTTTGATTAGGTGACCACGACTTTAGCCTCATCAGTGGTCTGTGGCCGATGCCGAGTGAGTTTCCCAGCTTGTCTCTCCGTCTATCGTTTTTATTTTTAATGCTTAACTCGACTACTTTATTTATATTGTCGTTCTTTTAATCAGTCCATCCTCTATATTTCAATTTCAATTTCAATTTCTCGACTCAATCGAAATCTACCTTAACTTTGTTATATTCTGCCCATTTCATTTTTGATTTTGGTACAACTAAAACCGTTGTTATTTTCTTTCAATTGCGACAACGTCGACAAACTATGCTCCGCACCGCGACCCCTGCTACACTATTGACGTCCCTGTTGGAGCCGTTGTCTGAACTCATCAGAGTACAACCCACCTCTGTTGCCTCTATTTCACGGTGAGCCTCTTCGTTTTCAATCATTTTGACCTTTATTTAATCTCGACAACCTATTCGATTTCAGTCCTATATGTAATTCCGCTAAATACTTGTTAACGATTCTCAAACTCTTCATTCTTTGTGCTGTTTGTTTTGGGACGAATACGCTGTCGTTCGCGTGTTACGATGTCACTGTTGACAACCCGGGGTGCTGCTATTCTCTTTCGAATCGGGTTAGTTATGGGTCTCGGGTCGACGAAATCATGGATCCAGACGAGCTAAGGAAATTCGTACCGAGCTAACTTAAGGTGCTCTCGCACACTATAAATGCTAAGCACTAAACCTAATTGATTTTGTGTTATTTTCTTAATTTATGTATTTAGAATATATAATTTTTGTATTCACATGATATATAAATAATTTATGTGATTTTGTGAATTTTGATTGTGTGTTATTTTTGTTATAATAAAATGTTGAATTGAATTGTTAAATATGATTTTTGTGACGATATGTGTTGAGTGTATATTTCATGATGAACTTATGAATTTTGAGATTTTATTTAATGTGTAATTGTTGATTTTCTTAAATGTTATGATTATATATATAAAGTGGCATGTTTAGTAGGTTAGTATACCTTATTTTAATTCCATGAAGTTTATGATTATTTTCATGTAAGTATTATAAATTAATTTTGTGAAAAATAATTAACATACAAATAAAATTTCACTCGGCCAAAATAATAAACCACTCTAAGGTTTCATTTATAAAATATGTATAAGTATAAAAGTATAAAATATGTATAAGTGTAAAAGTATAAAATATGTATAAGTATAAAAGTGTTAAAATGAATATGGATGTAAAAACATAAAAATTGAATTAAGGAATAAAAAGGAGTAAAAATGAAAAGAACCAAATGGGCCAAATACTAAAACATACTAAATAAAATTAAAAGAAAAGGCCAAATGAAAATATAACTAAACATGAAAAATTAAGTTAAAAGAGTATTAAGTTTAAATTGGTATTCAATCAATTTAAAAGTAAAAGTATAAATTAAATTATCCGTATAATAAAAGTATAAATTAAACTGTCCGTATAAAATTTCTAAGATAAATAGTTATATAAAATTTCATATATTACATTTAACATAAAGATTACTTTATTGAAAAACTCTAAAATTTACAATGAACTTAAAATATACTAAATAAGTATGTAATTAAAATAATAAAAAGAAATTGGATCCTTTAAGATTTAAAATGAATATAAGTAAAACTATTACTAAATACAACTAAAAAAAATTAGAATCACAAATAAGAATTTACAAAAAGGTAAATTGTTAAGATCATAATAATATATAAAGATCGACTAAAAATTTACTAAGTACAGTTTTATAAAAATTACGAATAATATATTTATATATAAATACAAGACCTAACTAAAGTTTTGAACTATAAGGTTTAAGGTTATAAATAATTAAATAAATTAAACTTAAGTAAATAGTACTAAAATATAAATATTAATAATCTCACGTAATAAATCACCTAATACGACTACGTAAAAGTTACATAAATAAAATCAATTCAGAAATTAAGCCACCTAAACGAATAGTTCCTAAATGTCATTATATTAGATTTTATTAAAAATACTAAATTTTGCTAGTATCATCAAGATACTTTTACAAGTTAAAATAAATGTTAAAACTACTAAATCGCTAAACACTTTACAATTTAAATAAAAGGAAGAAATAAATGTGGGTTATAAATGCAATTCAATTATTTATATTACTAATCACTAATCTACTTTAATTTACTTAAAAATTTAAATGAAACTTAATCAAACTTATAAATAAAATGAACTATTATTATTTACTAAAATATATAATACTAATACGTACAAAGTATAAAAATACGTACAAGTATAAAAATACATACAAGTATAAAAATACGTATAAAATACAAAGTATAAAAATATACATACGTATACGAATACGATGAATAGTAAATACGATGAATAGTAAATACGATGAATAGTAAATACGATGAATAGTAAATACAATGAATAGTAAAATAATGAATACTGAAAATATTTAGAATTTACGAACGGACTCAAAATAAATATTTAAGTCTTTCTATGTGTTCTGTTTACTTGAAGAACTGCTAGAACTAAAATTTCATTATACAAAGTTCGACGATATATTTAAGTTTCAGAATTATCATTTATTAAGATTGAACGAGGAAATAAGAATTGAGAAAACGAGCTACATGAATAAAATACTTGGATTGTTCGCCATGTCGTGACTCTTGAAATTCGAAGTTAGCGAGGTAGCTGCATATGGGGACTTGGGCTCCCTCCTTGAGTTGCCCAAGGCGATTTAACGATTTAAGATTGTTATTTGGCACGGTATATACAACCCTAGGGATAAGGCATCCTTGATATTTCCGTGGGCCCATATATGGTAATTGGAAAATACCAGCCCCATCCGGGGTAAAGTGCCCTCTGGTGATAGTCGAACTTTTTCGTCGGTGATACCTTTTGAATAGCGAATACGTATGATCCTTGATAGGTAGTGTATGCATACATTAGACAAGGGATTGAATCGTCCTTATTACCTTAGATATCTTTAAGCCTGGCAGCCATGTCCAAGTTATGTTGGCCCTGTCGGCTACTGCGCGGATTATGTCTGCATGATTCCGTCTTACTAACAAAGATTCATTTGTTATCACATGTTGAATGCATTTCCTTGTTTTGTTTGATTATTGTCTGAATGACATGATGCCTGAGTGTTGAGATACGACTACTTGAGAATGATTACCTATGAGTGTTGCACGTTATGTGATTGGATTTATACTCGTGTTTGAATCATCATGCCTTTCCTTATATGCTTTATATGACTACTTGTTAATTGTTTATTTATTTATTTATTTATTTCTATACATTGCCTATGTTTTAGAATTGCATGGGTCGAAAGAGTGATGCGAGAATATGATAATTAATTGCAGGTACCCCGAGGACTAATGTCATTGATTTCTGGGGACGGTTTTACCTTACTTTGCACTCCGTTGTTTTTGAGAGATTTGTAACCGAACATATACTCTGTTTTATCTCTAAACTCGTATTATGTATACCGAGTTTGTAAGACGATAACAGCTGGTTTGTAATGTATAGACTTAATTAATTTTCCGCCTTAGTTTAATTAAAGTCACGAAAAACCAGGTTGTTACATATTAGCCGACTGCAACTTGAAGCTTGATGTTTTACTTATAAACGTCTCCCAATTTGTGAAAACCAAGCCTAACCTTGTGAAGTTGCTTAAAACCGTAGCGCCAGCTCCAGCGGAAGATGTAGAAGTTGCATAAATGAACCACTGCCACTATTTAACTTTTCATTGAACTCATCGTTTTGTATTGATTTGTATTATCGTTTGAAACACCGACTTTATTATACTCAGTCAACGTTAAACCGCTTAATTTGTATTCATTTTTACATAAGTTTGTACTATGATTTGAACTTTGGTTGTAAATGACTAGTTTCAAGTTTTTTATCTAATTCAGGACTAAATACATTCGATTGAGATTTTAACAGTTTTTTGTAAAACTACTATCACCAGTTAGTCTACTTAATTTAGAATTTTAACACTTCTATATGAGATTTTAAAAGGGTTTTTTAAATTTTATTAACCAAAACAACATTTTAATTTTTTAGTACTAACAATCTGTCACTAACTTATTCCAAATTTTTCAGATATCAAGACTCAAAAAGCATAAAAAATATTAACACATTTACAATAGATTTCAACCATGTTTAGTAAAATTTTGATTATAACTTTGCCAAATAAAGCTACTTTCAGATTTCAATAATCTAAACAAGATTTTAAAATGTTAATATCAAGTATTACTACTGTTTTATGAAAATTGAACATTTTATAGCTTTTCTACAGACTAAAATAACTTCTACAATAAAATGAAATTTCAAATAGAAAAAAACGAATTGTAACTAATATTACTTCCTCCATTCCGTTTGATTCTATACATTTGACCAAAACACGGTAATTAAGGTAAAAGAAAATCAAGTGGGGTAGACAATAGAATTACCAAACTACCCCTACTTTATTGTTTGCAAGTGGGTTGGGTGGGGTATTAATGAAGGGTATATTGGTCTTTTAGTTTAATAAAGTACGGACCAAAATAGAAATGTATAGAATTGATTGGAATTTCCGAAAAAAGAATATGTATAGAATCAAATGGAATGGAGGAAGTATTACAATTCCAAACTGTGAATTACAAAGGACAATTTTACAAACTAAAACATTAACTAATCTTCCTCAAAAGGAAATGGACAATTTCTTTTGTCATGGTGTGTCAATTGCTTACAATTTTTGCACAACTGTTTCGGTTTGGTTGCAACAGCAACATCGACATTCTTTAATCATCCTTAACAACTGTTGTGTGCGGCCTCTATGTTTTGGCACCCCTTAACATGTTCTTTAATCATCCTATACGTCTTCGTAGCACCGATATTTAGCTGCCAAGGACAATTACAATGATATGTTAAAATGAAATTTTAAAACGAAATTATAAATGCAGAAAATAAGATTTCAAAGCAAAATTTGAAACTTCAATTTCAGAAGTAAATTTGCCAACCAAAGAACTATGAACTAAAATGAAATTCCAATAAACAAATAACGCATTTTAACATAGAAAAGTAGAATAGTAACATACTTACCCTTATATTCGACATAATGAAATCTTTGTGATAATCAGTCAAATTTGGTACAAGTTTCTTGAACTCCATGTCCTGAACTGAAAGAAGCTCATGGTTATGATCTTCATTAAACTGTTTTTAGAATTTTAATATCTATATTTAGAATTTGAATCCATCAAAATAAAATACCTAAAATAACGTCTTGCAGCATTCACTCATTCTAACACCAGTGTTTTTTTCATCTGTAATCACACAAAAAGTACATTAAAAATCGTCTTGCATCATTCACTATCTCATACACCACCGCTAGTTCAGTATACTTTTACCAAAAAATATGAAATTTCAATGACAATATTTAGAATTTTAACTACTTTTTTTGAAATACTTGCGTTAACAGTTTCGAGACCATGTCATGAGTACTGACATCTGGTTTGCTCCGTCTTCTTCTTCTTTTTCTCATCGCCTAAATTTTTAAAGAAACAAAATATAAAGAAATTGCACAGAAAGTAAAAACAAACTCTATTATCATCATCATTAAAATTTACTTTTGGCAATGTCTTCATCTTAAAATTAAAAAAAAAAAGGGTTATTTCATATGAATAATCCAAACTAAGGTCTTCCTTTTCATTTTAATCCATACTAACATTTAACTCAGAATAATCTCAACTATTATATCATTTAACTTAAACTGATCTTTTGGATGGGTGACCTGAACAACCGGTAATCCTAACCTTATACTCACCAAGTCATCAATAAAAGCAAAAGCCAACAAAAAAAATCAAAAACAACGAAGCATCCATTTTCATGCCTGATCTGATTGATCTCCAAAATTGCACCATTTTCATGAAGAATCTCAACCCATTCACGAAATTTAAATCCAAACCCGAAGCATTTATGAAAGCATTGAACCCACTAAAATTTAATTTGGCAAGGCCAATAAGGGTACAAAAAATGGGATATTCATGAGGGCGACGGTGGAAAAATGACTGGAAACGGCATTGGTGGCGGGCGGTGTTCGTGGTGGCCGGTGACAGAGACCGATGACGGCGAGGTGGTGGTGCTCGGTGGGGAGGGAGGCGGTAGAAGAACATCCATCAGTGGAGGGTGATTGCAATGGAGATGAGAAAGGAGGAATTCATGGTAGAGGCGACAACTCGCGGTGGACGTGGTGGCCGGTGACAGCAGAGAGGGGGAATAGAGGTGGTCGGCCATGGTGGTGTACAGTGGCTTAGGTGCGCTCAGTGGTGGCTGTATGTGGAGAGTTGGTGGGGACGGCAAAAAGAGTCGGTGTCGAGGAAGAGTGGTGTGGTGGACTGGTGGTGGTGGTGGTGGTTGTACACGGTGGTTGTCATGGTGGTGATGGTGAAGAAGAAAGAGAGGGAGATGAGGGAGGGTGCTTGTAACACCCCGTGTTAATTTAATGCATTAATTAGCCATCAAATTCTAATTTCAAATCCTTAATCGAATCTTAGCCTTTTTGCCTTTCAAAATCACAATTTTTGCAAAACTTTCGTTTTATAAAACTTATCGACTTCTTTAAAACTTTTTAAAATTTTTGAATAATGAAATTTATTTTTAGTCTTAAAATTCAAAAGTAGAAATATTTCGAAAAATAGTCAAACGCGCACACATTGACTTTTATCGCTTTTGACACCCGACTTTTTAAAACTGACTAATTTCGTGAAAAACATTTTAAAACACAAAATTGACATTTTCTTTTCCAAATAGTGCATTTGCATACTAGTAGCCAACTTGTTAATTTTGGTCTCCTAATTTCATTAATTAAAACTTTATTTATTAAATAAACAAAACAAAAACTAATTCATTTAACCTAAAATTATACTACAACTTGTTTCATTATTTTTCTAAGTGAAAAACACTCTCCTTTTCTTCTCCAAATTGCCGAGCAACCTCACCCCATTTCTCCCTTTGATTTTATTTCATTTTACTCCTAAAACTCACTAATAAATTAAAACCCTAATATTACTCTAATATTACACTAGTGTTTCTTAGACATTCTTGGGTATTTGGATGCTTATTATTTACGGGTTTACTTGAAGGTGAAGACGGGTACTTGGGTGAAGACCTAGACTTAGATAACATCATCGATCCGGATAACCTTTAGCTTGCCGATCAAAGGTGACTAACTATGTCTTATATTATCCTCTTTGTAAATTAATTTGTTTTGTTATTATAATTTTATGAGTATGAAAATTATGTTAAATATGTTAAACATCACATGAGTGCACTTGTATGATTATGTGTTGTATAATAAAATGATAATAACTAAATAATATGTTAAATAGATTATTGTAGTAATATGTTCATATGTTTAGTAAAATTAATTTTAAGCATTTTTAATTTATGTTCATATGATTTTTATGTTTAGTTATGTTTTAGTTAGATTATAATCATTTATAAAAATTATGTGAAATATTAACAATGAGTTTAAAGTGTTTAAAATCGAAAATGAAAATTATATGTTCACATATACATCACACGACATTTTCCATTTTTTTTACTAAATATTCACTTTTAATTTTTGTAAATAATATGTTAGAATAAGTTAGTTAAAATGGATGCTACCATGTAAAAAGAATTAAATTAGGAAAATAAATTATAAGTTATTAAAATCAAAAATGGTGTTCTTGAGTTTATTTTTGATGTTCATAGTGTTCATATGTTATTCATGTTGATGTTCACCTTTATTGTTCATTTAGATTTTGTTTTAATTTATGTATGTTAATATTTTGTGTTTATGATTAGTGATTGTTTTATATATTATTAGTATTATGATATAAAACAACTTAAAACATTATAAATCATTTAGATTAAAAAGTTAGAAAATTAAAGTGTTGAAAAATACTATTCATAAATATAAATGAAATGTTTAGCAAATTTCATTTTAGTTTAAATCGTTTTAGTATAATTAGAATAATTAAAATATAAAGACTTTAAGCTAAAAACCGATAAAATCGAAAAATGAAAATTTTGAACATACTACTACATGCTCACGGCATCCTCATCATTCTTGGGTTAAAATTTGCTTTTATCACTTTTTAGTTTATTGTTAAAATAATTTCATTATTAGTTAATAAGTTAGAATTAAGAAATTAAAAGAAATAAATCAATTTTGACACTTATGTATATCACACGACATTCTTGTTTAAAATGGACTAAATTGATCAAAATGAAAATACCACAAAGTCACTAAAGTTAAATAGTAATTAGAATTGAATTTTAGTATAAATCGATTTAGTTATAAATGAAATATTATAAACCGATAAAAATATGTAACCGTTATAAAAATGAACTAAATCGTGTGCTACCGCCTTTGCATATTGGACTGTTGAACTTGGACTTACGGACTTAAATGAATCATCCACGATACTATTATTTTTAAAATGAAAATCGCTAAATTTAGTTAATAGACGACTAAATTTAACTAAGTCTCATTTTAAAATGAATATCATTATCACATTTTACAAATCGAACTTAACGTTTTTAAAACTAGATTTTTAAAATAAATATCTTTGGTCAGTTTACAAACCGAACTTAACGTTTTTAAAACTAGACTTTTAAAATATTTCCAAAAATCACTAAGTACAAAACGAACTCAACGACTTTGAAACTAGAATTTATACTTAGGAAATAAAAAGATTTAGTATTATACCTAAAATATCTTAAGTATAAAAATACGTATAAATATAAAAATACATTTAGAATACGAATGATAAAAATACGAATACGTATAAAAATACGTATAATATACGAAGTATAAAAATACGAATACGTATAAAAATACGATGAATAGTGAATAGTGAATAGTGAATAGTGAAAAATGAATAGTGAAATACTGAAAATAATTGAAAATTTTACTAAGTATAGGAAATTGAAAATGAATAAGTAAATAACTTAAGGTGTTTGAAAAACACATAAATAAAATTGGACATACTAATAAACGTTTCAATATAGAAACTTAAAAACGTTAATAATTAACAACACTTCAAATAATAAACGAATATGTTATGTGATCATATGAAACCAAATACAAATACTTAAACGTTTGACGATGAGACTAGGAGATCTAGAAACATGTGATATGTAATATCAAATAAATAATAAACATTGAGTAAGTTAAATAAAAGGTCAAACGCTTGAGCCTCCGATATGAAAACGTCAATCGTAAGTGAAGTGGGGTTAAGATAGCCTTGTGCGGATACCACTATCTCGGCCTTCTGGCGTTGGCTATGTCGAATAGTGTGGTTTAAGCCGGCAGCTTTATTGCTTAGCACATCTTTGCCGCGAATTACGCCTTAAGTCGTATAGCCAAAGCCGTACAAGATAATGAATATGCCAATGCTTTTGTATCAGGCTTTAGGAAATAGTCGTTTTATCCAGAGTTAAGGTGCTCTATGATTAGCATAGCCTATTCTTAAAGTGGATATTAGTGTATTCATACTAGACTAGGGTTTTATTCCCCTATTTCGCTAAAGTTATCAGGGCACCCGTGACCTTGTGGATTCAGGTCGATTATAGCGGTTCTGTCTCCTTGCCGTGTTTCGTTCTTAGTGGGCGCGACACTTGCATTCGTTCTTACCCTGCGTAAAGATTACTTGACGAGATTGTATCTGAAGTTCGAATCATTTCGAACACTAGAAGATGAGATGCAAGTACTATAGTATTCGGCGTGGTTTACGAGTCGAGTAAGTCTCTGCACTATGGAAGTGAGATGCAATCGATCAGAATACAAAGACCTACTCAGTGGTCAGGCTCGTAAGCAGTATGTGTTGTTTGTTGTATGATTAATTGAGAACGAGTGTGTACCATCTTCGAAAACTAAAGACCACAACTTTCTGAATTGAATCGAGTCTGCATGAGGAGAATGATACGATATGTATGTTTGATTGCGATCCGATATCGCCTTGTAATGTTATTGAATTATTGTGACTCTATTGCTATGCTATTTTATGCTATTTGCCTTCATAATTGAATATCTTGCTTATATGATTTATCGCTTTAAACCGCATGCTTATTATGACTTATATGTCTTTATATGCTATATGTATTAAGCATGTTTATGTTTTTATCATAATGTTATGTTTATAAAGCGATAATATTAAACCAAAGTAATTGAAATCGAGGGTAAGTATGAGCATAGCTAGTCTTTGTCGCTTCAATGCGCATCCCCATCGATTTATTGTGCGGGATGATCGTGGATAGGGAATTTGGATTTTGGACGGGGCCACGCTACATGTTATGCTTTACCTTTAGTCGTATTTTGAGAGATTTGTAATATATAACACTTTACTCTTTGAAATTACCGTATTTAGAGTTGTTTCATTCAACTCTTGAACGTTGTTGTAACTTTTGGGATTTATGTATAATTAATGTCGTTGGTTTAAGACTTAATTAATTTCACTTAGTAATTAAAGTCATTCGACTAAAAGCAGGGTTATTCTGATCTTAATGAGAGATTGTATGAAAATTAATGGTGAAGAAAACAACAGTAGGACAAGGAGAACAAGATGAAGAAAGAGGGTCCACTATTTTTATTTTTTTTTCTTTTTACCTAGAGTTAACTTGCTATAGTAGGTCACTTTTGAGCCGAGTTCATTATCAGATAAATGATATAATAGTTGGGATTATTCTGAGTTAAATGTTAGTATGGATTAAAATGAGAAGGAGCACCTTAGTTTGGATTATTCTCGTGAAATAACCCAAAAAAAAAAAAAAAAATCAAACTTTTTTAATTAAACAACTAGAATTCGATTTGATGATTTCAACCTAAAAATTCATTGTGAACATGAAAATCACACAGAAAATGAATTATTAAAAAAAAAAAATTAAAAAAAAAAAAAAAAAAAAAAAAAAAAAAAAAAAAAGGCAGATGAAGATTTAAAATCAATTACAATAAGAATTAACTTACCCAAAAATGGAGACTTTGATACAAGTATCCCAAAAGATCAAACCAAGGAAGAAGATGAATAATTAAGATGAATGTATAGTGGGAATCCTGAAGAATATGGAGGATTTTCAGAAATTAGAAAGAGATGAGAGAGAAGAGAAATAATTAGGTTATTGAAGAGAGGATGAAACAATATTGAAACCACAAATCTCCAACAATTCCTCGTTAAACTAACAATGAATTACTGACTTTTTTTTTTTTTTTTTGATGTAATTAATTCCTTTCAATCTCAATCATCCATCTACATGTTTAATCCAAATGCATTTAGTATGAAGACTTGGTGACTCTTTAAAAGCATTAATTTATATAACTTTTCTCTATATATTTATATAGAGAAAGATTGGATTAAGGAAAACAAAGGCCCAAGGCCCAAAACCATAATAGTCCACAATACTCTGTAACATGCTTGTCTGGCATTTTCTGACTTTCTTAATCAGACTTATCTTTATTAATGAGTCCCAAATATGACCTAAGTCCTTATTATGGTTAATTAGTTTCGTTAAGTGCCAGCGTGATAGTGATTTGGCGTGTGATTTGGACTCGTTGTCATTGTTTTCGCCCATTAAATTCTCCATCGTTCAACAAATTTGAGGGAAAAAAATGACCAATCACACGCCAAACCATTGTCACACTGGCACTTAAAGGAGCTACTCCGATTAACATCAATTACAACTTAGGTCACGTTTGAGACTCATTAATAAAGATTAAGGGTACAATTAAGAAAGCGTAAAAGAAGGAATACTGGTGAAAAAAGTGAATCTTTTCGAGACACAGATGAGAATTTCCAAAAAAAAAAAAAAAAAAAAAGGTGGCCGATTGTTTACCGGAATTCGAAACACATAGTGATGTTGTAGCTGAAACAGCGTTGATACTTCCAAATAAAGTCTTTGAATGTCAGTGATTGAAATATGATACACTCTACTCTCCATTATTATCTGCACAACACTCAAAACTCATTTGCAGACTATTAGGTCAGACAAAATGAATTGATTGAGAAACCGGGAAATTGATGAAGATTCTTCTATCATTGTAGAATTCTCCTAAGATCATTTCAAGTACGACTTCACATTTAATCGTTCAAGCTTCTAAGTTTTCCAACTGTTAACCCTAATTTCTGTTAATTTTATCATGTAATCGTCGATTTTCTGAACTTTAATGCTTCACATTTAATCGTTCGAACATCTATGTTTTCCAACTGTTAATGCTTCAATTCTGATTATTACTCGTGTTCTTCGATTTTAGTTTCGTTCGTTTTTCTGCTGAATTTCTTATTGAATTTGATGCCGATTTTCAACGAAAATGACGGCTTTGTTTAACATTTTTGAATGAGGTTTCATCTTTTTTTTTTCGAGGTTTACTTAAATTTTCATTTATTGTATTTTTCGACTTTAATTTACCTTATGTTCTTGCCTAATTTGTAAGAAAAATTGCCGCGAACTTTTCAAAGTTCGTTAATTCCATCTCAGCTACAGTGTTTCTTTTACGGAAATTCACACAGTGCAATTGACGATAACGATGATTTTTCATAAGTTTTTGACTTAAACTTTCTCATATTTTAGCTCAGTTTCTGAGAGAATTTGCTGCGATGTTGCGATTTCCGCCATTGATATCGTCTCAAGCTTCAATTAATTTTGTTTGACAGAATCGCGCAAATTTCAACAGAAGATAATGTCGACATACTTCACTTCGAACACGAACTTCCAAAACGACTGTGTTTCACCAATAACTCCACCTGCGCCGATACCGTCATCGTCATCGGAGAATCCTTTCGTCTTGAAGTACCTCCGCTCATCATTACCGTCCGATTACTCATCTCCGTATCTTGGCCATCCGATCATGAACTATTACCGCGGAAACATCACCGGCAGTGGCGGTAGTAGCGGTGGTTCGAATAGAACGCCGTTGTCACCGCTTGTGAGAATGGAGGAAGATATGCTTGTCATGGACGGTGTTCTGATTGAACCGAAATCGAGCTCGATTTCGAGTGGAAGCCACTACAAGACGGAGCTCTGTAAGTCATGGGAGGATTCTGGATACTGTCGCTATGGATCAAAGTGTCAAGTGAGCTCATTATTCTTCTACTTCAATTTTATCGTATTTGTCACATCCATTCAAGTATTACAGTATGTTTCTTTGCTAAGAGATTTATTGATAATTTTGTTAGATTCTTTTCGCTGAATATAATTTCTGTTCACCGTATTTTTCTGCTAATTTCTGTTGCTGCGTTGTGATTATAAGCATGTGCTCTGTATGTTTTGTCGTTCATGTGTGTTTAAGCTGTGATTTTACATTAGTGTAGGTTACAACTAAGCGAGAAGATATACTGTTATGCTCGATTCATATACTTTATGTTGTTGATTTTTGGTTTGATCAATCTCTATGATATGAAGTGAATTAATCAATTCTATGAAAACGTCTTGGTTCTATGACGGAATATCGTTTCGTGTGTGGTTAATTTCGTGGATTAGTGCTTCATTCTCTGTCTTGGTGATGAAATTTACGACAGCACAAAGACTGAATACTCTCATCCCATACTTATGATAGAAGTATAACTTCTCTAAAACGGTGATTAATTTTTGGAAACTTATAAACACTAATAAAATAATGCATAATTCATTAAATCAAGTTGGATTACTACTCCTATTATGAATATAATTAGGAAGTGACTTTTGTAAATAAAATAAAAATAAAATTTTCCAAATTGCGGTGTAATAAACTTGGTATATATATATATATATATATATATATATATCCCCCAAGTTTTTCATATTTCTCCACTTTAGTTGATGGTACTGTACAATAACCTTCTTTCGTACATACCAAATTCCATGGCCTCAACAAGAAAAAATCAAACTAAAAAATACATTGATGTCCTCATTGACGAGGAGGTATGTGTCATATGCTTTGTATATTTTCTTGATGAATAGTTTAGTTTAACAGCTTTCTTGTAATTCAGTATTTTTGATACCCTAAGATATTTTCAGAATTTCTGAAGATGAGTAAGAAATTAGTTTTTGTGATAACGATTATTCACTTTAAAGAATCATGAGGCTCACTCGGAATTGTTCCAGTCTTGGCCCTTGGGACACTGCGATTGTGTTGGTTGTAATTTTTTGTGAACGTCAGCCTGCTCGGTTTCATCGATCATCGTATAAATTCACTATAATTTTTTTGGTTCATCCAAGAATCAATGATCATATATATTGCAATGAACTTTTTGTTAGCTTTATATGCTCGTAATCATATCTACTACGGAGTATAGGTTATCTAATTTTTTAGGTGTGTTTTTTTCTTGAAAATCTATGTCTTTGGAAAATTTTATGCCCGCCCTATAGGCCTCGACGGTGGACAACCTGAATCTATCTAATTCGCCAAACCTTTTCAAACGTATATATAGTCATACCGAGTTCTTGGTTTATAGTTTGCCTTAAAAGAACAAGAGTTGTTGCTGCGCATTCAAGAATCAGTCATTATTAAAGCCTTACACTACATTAAATGAAGTACTTCTGTATTTATGAGCTTCGATGGTTCTATCACATATGTGTGATTTTTCAATCTGATTTTAGGTCTGTGTTTCTTGTTCTTGATAGAAATCAAATCTGTAGAAAACTCCTTAAAGTTGTTGAATTTCTAGCTCTGCACCTGTTTGTCTTTCAATGGTTTTTCCCATCCATATCAGCTGGAGACTTTTAGATTTAGATAGAGTAAATGGTAAGATACCACCCTAGTTTGGCTTCCTTAGAATAGAAAAGCCGCCTTAGAGTTTGTTTGAAATTTGTGAATAGATTCGGTTGCACATGTATTATAGTATAATACAATGCTTACGTTTTACAAACTCAGTTGCTCAGTTTCAGTTTTCCCTATTTCCGTTTTGCTTTTATATCTACATCCCTTTGTTTGCTGCGCATTCTTCAAGCACTGCTAAGTTCATGCATTTAACAGTGTCCTTCATTTGATTGATGTACAGTTTGCACATGGACAAGAGGAGTTGCGTTCCTTCCCTAATCGTCAACGTAACATGAAGAAACTAGAGGTACACGCTTTTTTTACATCCTGTGCATCCAGAATCCAGAAAGTTCTTTGCGTTATTTAAAAAAGAAAAAAGAAAAAACATGAGCACTGAACTCACTCTGCTTGGTCTTTTCAAATCAGCAATTGCAGGTGAACAAGCCAAAACACAGTCCATCGTCAAGCTCAGCCAGTCCAAGAAATGCAGTTTCACCGAATCATACGGCAACTACACCCGGTACATCGTCCGCATCGTCAACTCAAAAGCTGGCAATTACACCAGGCACATCATTATCTTCAACAACTTCAAAGCCGACAAATCCCTCACCGCTGCTGTCAAAGAACTGGTCTCCTATGGACGATGGCATCACTATAAGCTTACCAGGCTCCACTGACAAAGCTCCTGCCACAGCTGATGTTGATCGCTATATCAACAATGTTCTCTATGGCCCCACTTCCCGGAAGAGGTTGCCTGTGTTTCTTGAGATATGCCCCGAGTGAAATTTGTTGCAGTTCTTCGATCTCACTTTGTTCGGACTTCGGAACATTTGCATAGGATGATTTTTTGAATACGTAGAGTGAATGCAACTACAAAATAGTTTACTGCTGTTATAGATTGATTTAGAAGTAAAGTTCTGTGAAATACCAGATTATATACGCTATTATTTTCAGTAGTTAAATGGGTCGATATGTTTGACGGTACACGAACACGTAGCCTCTAGGGTCAAGGAAAGCTTTTGATGGTACATTCCTCTTGTTTCTGAGATCATATGTAAATAACGAGCTGGCTTTGCTAGAATCCGATGAATTTTGGTGGTGTATCACTTATTTCTTGTTTGCTTGCTTGTGCTATTTTCGCTTTCCAGGACCGATTCAGACGGTAAACTATAACATACACCCACGTGTATGTTACTTCAAACACCCATCATAATAATTTTACTATTTTGCCCCTTATTGCCTTATCACTATTTTACTATTTTGGGTTTTAATTTTCTCAAATCGATTAAACTCGCATATTCAAAAAAAAATGTTACGAAAAGAATACATCATTAAATTATATACTTCGTATTCATTTTCTAAAAGGAGCATGTTCATGACAAAAAACAAGCATATTCATTTTTCATAATATAAGAATACATCCTTAGACTTGTATATTCATTTTCTAAAAGTTACATGTTCATGAGCAAAATAAAACATATTTATTTTTCACAAGTAACGTATTCACGACAAAATATCCTAAACTGAAGATAAATATTCAACTATGTAGAACTAGAACTTGTATACATATAAATATTATGAAGACTTCCAAACCCAATTTTTTAGACGAGTTCCCTTTGCTAATCATTCAAGGAATGATTAAAAATCCACAAATTTAGATGGTGAACCCGAAGTTTCAATGTTGTAGGAATTAAACTCAAGAAGACTGTCGTCTCAACGTTGTTGGAATAGTTGACATAGATGTGTTTTGACGACTTGTTCCTTCACCAGATATTTTCGAAATATATCTTTTCGCTTTAAGCTTGGTCCGGTGATCATTTGTTGAATCTCCTTCAGTGACCTTACTACCACTGCTACAAATCATAAAAAAAAAAAATATATATATACATTAACAACTTATGTGCATCAGAAGTAAAAAATAATTCTAAAACACTATATTCATTTCTACAACAAAAATATTGAGTTCTAACAAATACATATTCATTTTTAAAACACTACATAATCATTTATAAAACACTATATATTCATTTTAAAAACACGGTATATATTCATTTCTAAAACAATATATATTCATTTCTAAAACAATATATATTCATTTTAAAAACACTATATATTTATTTTTAAAACACTATATATTCATTTATAAAACACTATATATTCATTTATAAAACACTATATATTCACTATATATTCGTTTCAGCAAATTCATTACTAAAACACATATATATTCATTTATAAAACACTATATATTCATTTATAAAACACTATATATTCATTTACAAAACACTATATATTTATTAACAAAACACAATATATTCACTATATATTCGTTTCAGCAAATTCATTTCAAAAACACATATATATATTCATTTATAAAACACTATATATTCATTTACAAAACACAATATATTCACTGTATATTCAATTCAGTAAATTCATTTCTGAAACACATATATATTCATTTATATACCATTATATTCATTTCTAAAACACTATATATTTTTTCAGAAATATACATATTCATTTCCTAAACATACATCATTTCTAAAACATACATATTCATTAAAAATTGTAAAACACCATATTCATTAAAAAAATTTACTCAAAATTAATGGATTCATATTCAAAAAATCGATACTAAGTGTCTATTTCCGAAAAAAATTGTCAATCTACTACTTTTTATTCATAATTTGAAAAAAAAAAAAATATTTGCCCAATTATATTCATAAAACCTAATATATTCATAGACCCTAACTTAATAATCAACCATTTTTCACAATTATTAAATAAAAACATTGTCAAATTTATAACCCTAAAACAAATAAAACAAGAATGATAATAAGAACTACCGAAATAATATTCACCATTGAAATAAAAAAATCGAAAATAACACAAAAACAACAAAAAAACAAAATTAAAACTCACCGATTTTTTCTTGCACGTGTTTTCATTGAATATTATTGCAAATAATTAAAATTGAATGTAGGTTTTGGTTGATTTAGGGTGAAAATTGAAGTTTGAGAGGCAAAAGTAGTAAATGGAAGTTTTTGATTGTATTAGGGGTGGTAATGATGCGGCACACTAATTAAGCCTCTTTTTCCTCATTTTTTTTTAAAAAATAAAATAGGGTAAAAGTAGTAAGGTAGTAAACGTAATTAAACAAAGACGTAGATTTGGGTAGATCATACATTGTGTATGGTATAATAATTGGATTCAGACAGCGCGCGTTCAACCTTCTTTTGAAATGGAGTTTCTGAATAGAATCTTACACGACATCAACTCTTTAGATTATCGTACATTCATCATCACAATAAAAATCATTCTAAAATCCGTTGATCAAGATTGTCAGTGATACCTTTTATCGATTGTAGAAAATGTTAATTTGTCTAGACTCCTACACATGATACCTCCATCCAGACACCTAGACCACCATATCTTTAGTGCTTTGGTAGCAAGTTTGAAAAAAAAAAAAAAAAAAAAAACAATAAGTCTCCCTTGAGACCAAAAGATCCGTCTTAAGGTTAAGACGGGTCAAATTTGACCCGTTTTGGCTCATTAAAATTTTTTTTTTTTTTTTTTTTTTTTTTTACGAATTTTTTTTTTTTTAAACCTAATTATTATTATTATTATTATTTTCTGTTTCTTTTAACTTAACTCAAAAAGCGGAAAAAAAAAAAAAAAAAACAAACTTTAAATGGTAACAATATTGATAAAAATGATAACATATTATGTTATATTGGTGACATATTCTCAAACATAGAAAACATAATACATGTTACGAATATAAATTAATTATGTCTGGATTATAATATATTGACAAATTTTACAATAAGGCTGTCTTATACAATAACACAACCAATTAATATCATGTCATCCAAAAGTATTACCCCTGATTTTATGAAAACCCAGTTATAATATACATCCCGTTAAAATTAAAATAATTCCTAATAAAATAGAACTTGAAACTGTAAAGCACACACGATTACTCGCTATACTATCCATACTTTCTTCATACCTGTTGATAATCACTCCTGAATTCCCGACGTCAATTCACGCCCAACCCTATCAATACACCACCAACGACAATGGGACACCTACACCAATTTTTCAGCCTTCTTGCCATTTTTTCCTTCATTTCTCCATTTCATATTTCAATTATCAAAAGTAACCTTATTTTCTGCAAGTTAATCAAATGTAACCATACAATATTGCAAATGTAACGTTAATTATATACTTTTGAAAACTTCTTATGATGAATGTGGTTACTTTTCAGCAACAGTTCGGTTACATTTGCAAGAGTACTATATTATTGTAGAAGAGGAAGAAGATTGTAATGGTAGATTAATGGTAAAAAAAAAAAATTGCATGTGGGTGGTATAATAAACTCCATAAAGTAGAGATCGGAGGAAACTTGAGTTTTTTTGGATGTCGTTGAATGTAAGGTTGTGTTAAACCGACTAATCGGTCGAAATAATGAGGACGATGACGACGTAGGTGATGATAATTTAGGTGAAATATGATTGTTGTTTAAAGATCGAACCTTGGTAGCAGAAAATGAATTGAAGGCCGTAATCGAAATATTTGTCGGTGGAAAGTTTATGGTTGATTGAAGAGAGAGAAGAAAGTGGGAAGATGAGATAACATTACCAATTACAGATGGAAAGGAAAAAGAAGAAAGGCAACGGAGGTAGCTATTATATGACGTGGCATATGTCTTATACAATAAGACAGCCTCGCCGTAGAATTACTCTTTCCGCTTTTTGACAAAAGTTTTCGAAAAAAAATTGGGTCTTGAAAAAAAATTTAGAAAAAAAAAAAAAAAAAAAAAACCAAACCCGACCCGTCTTAAACTTAAGACGGATCCTTTGGTCTTTAAGTAAGAATTTGTGAAAAACAAAAAAAAAACCCTATGGACAAGAATTTTAATTGCATACATGACTTGAAAATTGAATACTGATTTAAAGAGGTTTAACACTTTAACCTGTCATAAAAAAAAAAAGACTGACATTAATAGATGCATTGCCTCAGCAAAGTATCCTCGATCAATCCACTTACGGAGAACAATTTAAGAAACTAAAAAACCCACGAGGAAATGATAATTACGCTTTGATTAACCAAATATAATAATTGTCTTACATTCCAAACAGGTCATTAGCAATGACATATCACATATGCACAGAGATATATAAATAAACTCTAGCCTCGGCCCTCGGGTTATCAGATTGGCTCAAGGCACCCTATGAATCACAAACCGCTAAGAGAAGTTTCTATCTCGGCAATTACTAAAACAAGACAAATCAAACATACATTAGAACAGTGAATCGTGAATTGATAAAAACGTTTCATAGCGGATCCTATAGTTATGCATTAGCCAGAACCCGTCTTAGTTCCTGCAACTCCTATCTTTGACATCACTTGGACCATAGAGTTCGAATACACATTCACCTGCCGATGAGAAATAAAGAGGAAAAGTTATTCGTTAGACTGGAATCATGACTCGGGATGATTCATCCGCGATTTGATGTCCAAATAGAATGCAGATGTTCACTGCCAAATTTGCAACTTATTAATGCCCAGAACGATAGTGTAGCGACTAGCACTATTCTTCTCCATCATATAGAATCACCACATTATCTATTCATCAACTTGTGTTGTCAAGAAAACGATTTAAACTCGAAAATTATGGGCCCAGCTAATTCGAATTAGTTGCTTTTAGAAGAGATTGTCAATGAGGAAGCTATATAACAAATAAAACATGTATTTTCTGACCAATGAAATTTAAAGCTTTGTTACGATACAGATTAATAAAACATTGTGAAGGGGGGAGGGGAGAGGAGGAGAAATGTACTTACGGCAGCTCTTACTAAACATACTATCTTTCTCTACGATACTCACCAAGTGATGTTTTCTTTCTAACATTTGAGTATTGCCTTTAGAAGGAATCCTTAGGTATGTTAAGTGGTTAGTACCACTTCTTCGGTCACGTCCGATTATATACATTCGTTTAAAGGACCTCTATATGAATGAGACAGGGGCAATACGTGCTCGCCTAAGAATGTATCCAGCGAATTTTTTTAATAGTGTTAGGCTGGATGCATTGTGCATCGGTCTTTCACTAGACCCGTTGTGAGTAAGGAGGAATAATTATATTGTACATACTCATGAGTATAAATACTTGTACATACATCATTTCTGATTGATTGAATAAGATACTCATTTCTATTTAGTCTTTCTCTCTCTATAACCAACTATTCTCTAGTCTCTCTCTCTATAACTAACAAAGCTTAAGCTCACAACAATGGTGATGAATGCTTCCATGAAGTTTGATACCAAACTTCATACCCGTCAAAAGTCAATCCAACCCACCCAAAAATAACCCTAACCTAAGAATGTCCCGGTCCGATAATAACCCTCATTTTAGGGTCAAACCCCACCCAACTCAAGGTAATTAAATTCTTGAAAATTTTAAATCAATCATATAAATTTATATAAAAATAATTAAGATAATATAATTCAATTAAAGACTCATAAAGTCATAAGCAATAAATTTCGATTATACTTTTAGTTTTAATGTTATATACTACGGAGTATAATTTTGAAAATGTACGGTATGTAATAAGTAGTAGTATGTATTTAATTTCCATTTTTAAGATAGAATTACTTTTATTTTTAAGTGTAGTTTTATCATCATATAATTATTCAAAAAATTACACTATAAGGAGTTTCTTATTAACTTTTGTAAAACGGATATAAATATGTTAAATAAAACATGTACGGAGTATATAACTTCTAATAACAGAGATAAAAAAAAAAAAAAATAAGCATTTGTAAAGAGGTGCTAATTTGACCACTATTTTGATCATATCCCAAACTGGACACATATAAACCCGTATTTTCCATACCCGTAACACACCTGACCCACATTTACCCGAACCCTAAATAACCAAACCCTCAACCCACTCGTGCGACCTGTTTGACAAGTGTGGTCTTCACCTATCCTGTTTGAATTATCCACTTGAAATTGACTGGAATGTAGGAGTATTCAGCATCACAAGGTTCTGTCTATTGACAATATAGAGAAGAACTACCCATCATTTAATTATTATCGGCGTGTTTATGCCTCCAAAGTCTCTCCTTTATTCCGTGAAGGGTAAAATGAGATCTCCTAAAGTTCCATTTCTCATTTCCTATTGCCTTTAAAGATCCCACCTGAAGCAGGTGAGGGGTTGATTCTGGATAGCCTCACTGAGACTTTAGAAGAGTACCAACGAAGTTACCTCCCAAATGGACTTTTGAAATGGAATTGATCAATAAAACCTATTATTGGGCCTCAAACATTTGGCTTTCTAATAGGAATAATCAGCAGATTCAAAAAGTTCTGCGAAAATCATCTAAGTGATAATCACCTAAGGTATGACATGAACCACTAGCAGCGTCAAGTAAAACCAATTCCACGTGTGAAAATTTTACTCCTATGACGGATATATTTATGAAACTATAGGACGAAAAAAGAACGATGCAGCAAGTGCTGTAGAGTAGGGTACCTCATTTACAATTTCTTCACTCTTTCTGAGCAGCTCTAGTTGTGTCGCAGCAGCAAGTTCCTTCACTGTATTGATCTTTGTTTCTGTGGCAACCGTCTGCCGAGATTTCATTTGTGAAACATTCAAAAAGTTAATTAGCTCTAAAAGTAGAATGAAATTAGAAATTTTGATTCATTTCGGGCCTAAGGTATGTTGCTGTGATAATACGCAGAAACAAATTTCTTGGTCAAGAAAAAAAGGGTAGAAAGAAATTCAACAGTAAATTAAAATTTTAATCACCTCAGCTACTACAGCTTCAATCTTCCTTCCCCTTTCTTCTAAATGTCGTCTCCTTGACTCTGCTTCTAACTTTACATTGTTTAATCCTCGTGTGTCTTCATCATACCTAAGACTTCTCTCTGTTTCTAACTGACGTTTTTGTTTATCCAACTGTTCAGCTAGAAAAGGCAAACACTATTCTTCATCAAAATAGTTTTTGGATTGGAAAGAAGCACAATGTACAAAAAACATTATATGTGTGCACTACCTTTAGCTTCACATTCCGTGATTTTAGCTGCAAGTGATATTTCCAGCTGCTCATCACTCAACTTAGCCTTTAGTTGCTTGACCTTTTTCTCGGGAGATTTCGCAAAGTTCAACTGCCAAAATGTGCATGAACAACTAATTAATATATACATGCATATACTTTTTGATAGATAGCTTCCACTTCGACCCAATCTCAAGAAACCCGATTTAGTCTTCTTTTATTGAGCTCGTTGACCAATACATTGTGAGTTAGTGAATCGTGACCCAAAGTGACCCCAAGAACCCTAACGATATAATCTGACCAATTATGATTTAAATAACCAAAACAAATATGCAGAATATGAACTAATGGTATACAGTATAAAATTAATATAGATCAGAAATCGTAATTTTGTTATAATTCAAGATTAAGATTAAAGTCACCAAAATTATTAATGTAAGTCAAGTGATTGAGACTTGAGACTTGAGAGTGGTAGAAGAAAAAAGATGCAAGAACTTATCTATAACCCATATGACGGTATTATAACCAAGGCCTATATTGACTAGACTTGTATCAGATCTTCAAAGCAAACATTATTGACCCAATCCATTCACCCATATCAACCCCATATGAAAGAACATTTTGACAGGGTCCATTTGTGGTCATTGTTGATCGGCAATAATATTGTAGCCCCTTTTCAGAGTGAATACAAAGACTACAATACGACCAACGGCTATTTAATACCCATTCCAAATCACAATGTTCTTCCAATATCACTATTAGGAATCAAACATTTATAACTTCGACTTCAAATAAATTAATAAGAAATATATATAAAACATAATAACAAGATATTTCCATTCATCATCAAAACAATTTTCACAAAATTATACTTCTACTTTACTAAAGAAAGGGTCACATATGAATACAGAAAAACACAGTCAAAGTGTCACATTTAAACCACATAAAAAGTAAATGGGATGAATATCGTTGTTTGGAGAGAGTATAAGATACTCGAGAACCTTTTAACATTAGAAGTTGAACCATTAGAGTGAACCCTCAGTTGTCTTAATCTTAATTTTAATAACCCTCACCTCAAATATACTCACATGAAGCTTAAGCCCGTACAGCAGGAGGTGATTGGACTAAGCCTGCAATTTCTTTCTAATTGCATAATGGACAGATCTAATTTGGACGCCCCATCTTAGTTTGAAGAGGCGCAAGGCGCACCGAGGCGTTAGGGGGCCAAGGCGATAAGGCGCAAAGCGCAAAGCGAAGGCGCGCGCCTTTTAGACGCGAGGCGCCCAATTTTATTAGTAAAATATTTAGGAAAAAAAATACATTTTTCATAAGTTCTCAAGCTAACAAACATGTAAAGGAATAAAAATCAAGAATAATGGGAAAAGGGAACGACATAAGTAAAGATCTAGTTGAAAACAATACGGCAAGTGCGTACTAGTGTGTGGTTAAGTGAGCCTTGTCCAAAAGGCGCACCTAAAATGCACCGAGGCGTTTTGGCTAGTGCCTCACCCGAGGCGCGCCTTAGGCGCACTTGAGGCGCGCCTTTTTAAACTAAGCGCCCCATAACTCATAAATATCAGAATGAGACTCCAATCCACAAAGACTTGAATCTCGTTTCACCTCAACAATAAGTCATGCTTTCATCCATGTGAAAACATAAAGTTGCTCCACGCCTCCACCCCAGAAAAAGAGCAAGGAAAACCATATCCCATGACCCTAGCTATCATAATGCAACTAACTGTCTCCTCACCTTTGAATAATACGTAGACACTTGGACACTTCAAATACATTCTGACATGGCATATACAAGTGCCTTAGTGGTCAATGCTAATCGCCTAATGATGCTCTACCCGTAGTCCCTTGTTACAATAATGTGGTTTCAAAGAACCACAAACTTAAGCATTTTTGGGTCAGTGCTTGTGATTACAAATTGGAAAATGGCTCTAAGGGCAATGTCCCTATCACAGTACAGATCAAACAAACCTCAACATTTGGGTCAATGAGTTTTTACTCAATGGAGCCAGATTGGAGATGTATCCCACTTTCTCGTTTGCCATAGTCTCAGCGAAATTAAATGCAAGGTTAGTGAGAAAGAGGCAAACCTGTTCGTGTATAGCTTGCATCTGAGCCAATTGTTTAGTCATTTTCTGCCAAGCCTGGAATTAAGAGCAGAATAAAAATGTAAATTTGTCTTTTATTAAAATTTTAAGACATTTTATGAAGCATACAAGTAGGCCTAAATGCCTAATCATAAGGTATGCACGGCCAAAGAGAATTCCATGTATGTTTGATAGCATAATTATAAAAAAGAACATGATAACCAAAACATCATCTCACGCAAATACTCACAGATAGTAACAGCAACGTCCTGTTGTTACTCGATTCCTTTTAATTTTTAGTTTTCCTAAGAACCATTCAGATATAAGAAATAACTTGGTAGATCAAAGTATGACAAATCTTACAAGCACATACTCCGTATTAACAAAAAAGCACTATTATAACATCGATTAGAATGATGACTCAACCAATTCAAGTATATATTACCGGAATTGTGAGGTAAAAGGAAACGTCTTTAGAAAGAAGAATAGAAGAGAAAACTAAAAATAGGTCATAGCTCCTTTCCAAATCCTAAATCATGGCACAAAAATATTATTTGAAGCATAATTAGTTTTTCATTTCACTATACTGCATTCAACAAATTTGTCCTGATTTTTAACTCTACTGGTGGATACCTTTTAGTATTATTGCAACTTATGAACCCGTTTATCTCTCCAATACCTAGTTGCCACCAAATTTAAACTGAAATAGACCAAGAATGTCTACAACAGTCAAAACTATGAATTTACATAAATGTCAGAATTTCAGCCCAAATTGTTGTCCATTCCAAAGAATATGTCAATCACCTATTCAATACAGTTTCAGTTATTTGCCCAATGCTAATAAGTGACAATTTGTAAAGTTGTATCCTTTTGGTGTAATTTGAGAAAAACTACCATTAGTTACAGGATCATTTTAAGAATAAAAAAGTTATCAGTGTGACATTGCTTAAAAGCTGGCAAGTAATTACTGACTGCCAATCAAGTTGGGTATTCATTTCTGCTAGCTTAATTTACCTTGGTATAAACCTCCAAAACTGCAGTCTTTTCATGAAAACGTTGCATAGCAAGCCTTTCAGAGTCTTTTGCCTCCATCACAGTTGCTTTCTTCTCCTCTAAAGCCCTCTACCATTATAAGAGAAGTATGACATCAGGTACTTGTGCTTATATTTCAAATAAAAAATTACGCAATAAAAATTACAGCATAAAGATTACTTAAAAATTACTTTCTTCTCTCCAGCCAATAGGAAAGTGCAATGTTAAAAAGAAATATAAACGACAAAAAACAAATATATAAATTTATATGAAATTGCTCATGCCGAAAAATAATTGGGGAGGGGTGTTCACATGATCACATGTAAACGTACTTTAACAAACATATCAAAGCTTTTGTGGACTTCTAAATTTCTGGTCGCAACGAGAGATAGCTACTTCCTCCAGCATCAAACACCTCTACTTTTAGGGAAAACCTATAATACGAAGTAGTACTCTATTCATCCGTATCTTTAGGTTTGCACAAAGCTGGACAGCAAGGAAAGGGTTGAGTCAGAGGGAAAAAAAATATTCTAAGCACAACTGGAGTTCCAAAATAAGGGAATCTTTTAGCTACTAAAATACTAACGACTTCATTCCGTATGAAGGTATCACCTAAAATCCCATAATTGTGAGCTTTAACCAACGGAAATCAACAAAGGCGAATTATCCCAGATATTACCTAGTTAGGCACTTAGGTCATGTTCTTTCGGACTTATTTCAGGTCCATTCAATTCAGATAAGTTAGATTCAGATACTTGCTTCATACGCTAAATAGAATTTCATCCATTTCAAACAAGTTCAATCCAGTCGTGCAAAATTAAGCCCAAAAGAATTGCGCCTTAATACACAACTTAACATCAACAATGTGATCAAACAAAATACGTAATTCACTTATACAGGTAGAGGAGCATTTCAACAAAACAACCTCAAAAATTTCTAGCACCACTGAATAGGAAGAAATGATTTCCAATAAAAGCCAGAAACTGGTACTAATTTGTACTCCGTATTATGCTTGTTTTCATATTACAACAATGATTACTGATGATGGTGGTAAGTCCCGAAATATGAAGAAAATTGGAGTTGGTAAAAAGGAACATGGAATCCTAAACCTCTTCAAGATTTTTTTTTTTTTTTTTTTTTTTTTTTAAAAAAAAAAAAAAAAGAAAAAAAAGAGGGTATCCAACAGTCCAACACACTGAAGGGAAATCTAGTAGATAAAAGCACAACACAGCATCTTGACCATCCTAAAGCACACAAAATATTTAATTATATAATGATTTCTTGCATAGTACTTCTTCTATTCCATTGAATTGTATGCATTTTGCAAAATATATGAGGGGAGTTTTGAAAATTGTATACAATTGAATGGAGCATTGGTAGTACAATATTTACAAATCAATGAAATTTAATTTCTTGATTGGTAAGTAAAAATAAAATCAGCACATGCATCAGATTTAAGAACCATTTGAAGCTATACCTGAAGTTTGTCCGGTGATTGTACAATTTTTGACCGCCAAATAGCATTCTCTTCTGTAGCTTGGATGAGCTCATATTCTGCTGTGGTGACCTTATAAATAGCATGAAATAAGGTTACAAGGCCACCAGATAAAAATAGAGTTCAAAATATACATTACATACCAAAAAAAGGTCATTAGTTTAACATTTACGGCTTTACGCAAGTTAATGGCTTACTAAGACCTCTATTTTTTTCTCATGTTTAGGAGGGCCTTCCTTACATTACTTTACAAATAAATTTAAAGTAAAATTAGAAGCAGAAACATATAAGAAAAATTAACTTCAAACTATGTCCAATGACATATAAGCAGCTATTCCTAATCATTCAAGGCACTTATTGTCGTCAAACATTACAACTAAAATAATCATCATGTGAATAACACGCCCTACAACAAATTCAACACAAGATACTTGAGACCATATGTTCATAGATAATAACTACAACTAATTCAACACAAGATACTTGAGACCATATGTTCATAGATAATAACTACAAATCTACTAACAATATTAAGTTCTTACTTACATTGTTAATCAGTTCTTGGACCTTTTCCTTCATTTCATTACGCTCCTTTCTCAAGTTTGACTGAAGGGTGTTGAGGTTATCAATAGCTTGTCGCAACTCCTTAACCTTAGCCTCTGCCTCAAGAACAAGAGGCTTCTCCCTTTCTCTCACTTCTTTGATCGCCTCTATCTCTTCTTTCAACTGTGCCTCCGATCAAAAACAGTCACCAATAAACTCCTCAAACGGCAACTTAAAACTGACTTTTATACTAGTGTTTCAGCTTAAAGCACATATTGGTATCAACCATCACCTGCAAAATTTTGGCTTCCTTTTGCTGACGCTGCTCTTCGAGTAAATCAAGCTGGTCCCCGTACGAACTCAACATACTTAACCTTGAATCCCTGTCCCATTGGCAATAACGTTTTTACACTTACAAGATTCAAGTCTGTTCATGACAAACTGCTGGACAGAAGCAAGCTCCAGTTTTTTCCATTATCAGTTAATTTTTGTGACGTTTCAGTTCGGTTTTTTCAAATGTCATTGAGAAATTTCTACGCGTAAAAAGTCGAACAAGTATATTCCAAAAAAATTCTCTTTTACTTGTTAAAATAGGTCAAATGGGAGAACATGTCATTCATTGATTCTTACTTGATTCTTGCTACAGATGAAAATTTGATAAATTAATTGTAATTTTGTAAATATGAATCCAAATTGAATGCGATGAACATTTATAATGGCAAAAAAAGACTGCAGCATTAGTTCAACCACAGGTGATACAAACATTAAACCCTCGCCACAAAGTAACCTGGCATCCATGATCATAGATTTCAATTACCACAACAATTTCTATTGATTTAGAGAAAATTCCTAAACAAATAAACTGAGGAATAAGGGCATCATCCAAACAATACATTTACATTAAAGAAATTCAGAAACCCACAAAAAACACAAAAGTTTAACGCAGAAACAAATTGAGCCAAAATCATGAACCACAAAATCGAAAACAGCAGACCTGTGAAGAGAGAAATTGACGATTGCAGTAAGAAACTTAGCAGTACGATTAGCGTCAGGAAGAATCAAATCATTCAAAGTAAAAGCAGTAGGACACTCAATGTTCTCCAACACATCCTTGATTTGAGTGTACAAATTCATAACACGAACCGAATCGACGTGCATGTCAGGGTTATCAAGCCTTTCAAGCGCCTCAAAATCCATCTGGTTCGCCTCATCCCTGCAACAAACAAACAAACAAACAAACACAAATCAATCAATCAATCAATTAATCGATCAATCAATCAAGGAAAATTGAACCGTACAAAAGAAAAGGGGAATTAGGGTTTAGAAGAAGAAGAAGAAGTAACTGGAAAGTGTTGAGGTGGTGTAAGAGAGAAGTGTAGAGACTGAAGACGACATTAGGGTTAGGGTTTTGGAGATCGGCGTCAGAAAGAGTAATGATTTGATTCTCTGAAAGATATGAGATTATTTCTGAGCGAGAAATGTTTGGTAGTGAGTACATCGCCATTTTTGGATGACTGCTGTTCTTCTTGCTCAAAAAAAAAACTTCTTTATTGAATTTGAATTCTTTTGTTTAATCTTTTACCCGCTACTCTCATCGTAAGTCATCACCCAACGTCTTAAATCATCCGAATTAGGGCCTGTTCTCTTCGTCTGAAGTTTTCTGAACCAATCTTAAATTATCTGAAGTTTTCTGAAGTTGTCTGAAATTTTCTGTAGTTATCTGAAGTTTTCTGAAGTTTTTGAAATGTTATTATTATTATTATTATTATTATTATTATTATTATTATTATTATTATTATTATTATATTTGCA
Source organism: Dianthus caryophyllus (assembly GCA_023091065.1). Lineage (NCBI taxonomy): Eukaryota > Viridiplantae > Streptophyta > Magnoliopsida > Caryophyllales > Caryophyllaceae > Dianthus > Dianthus caryophyllus. Next base: position 19,807,041 of record CM041521.1, read on the forward strand.
ACTTTTTTTTATCGAATTTCGCCTAAATTTATCTTCTTTTAAAATTATTCGCTTGAACTTTTTGTCTCATTTACGATAAACTTGAGGACAATATTTGTAATGACAAGAATATTCAAATCTTTTTATATAATGCACTTTTTCACTGATATTTAATTAATACTTATGTTTATTTTCCTTGATTTGATATATATATATATATATATAGAAATAGGATCTTATACATCCTCCCAACAATTATACTTCCTACATCCAAATCTCAGCCCTAGGATCTTGATGATCCAATGGCTCAAATTAATTCCCTTTAATTAAAATATAATGGATGATATATATATAGGGGTGGGATCCGGTGAGACCCCCTAACTCGGTGAGACCTCGTGAGACCCCATGAAAATCACATTGTATGACTAAACCGAAAGCATAGGTCCGTCACAATCCTTTATTTTAATTATTTTTCACCATTAGTTGGGTTAAAAATATAAATTTCATATTAAAAATTTTAATAAAATATTTATGTCTCGTGTGAATAATATACTAGATACACAAAATTGATACTGCAGATACATTAAATGACGTAGTAGATACACCAAAAAAGATTAGATACACAAATAGATGTCGTAGGTACACCAAAGTTATAAAATGCATTTAACGTCGATATAGCATTGACATGATAAGGTAGTTATGAACCCCAAATATGTTCCTTAGACCATAAATTAGATAATAAAGACAACTATGCCGAATTTTCGAAATAAAAACTTTTTTAAGAAGGGGTCTCACCGGATCCTAAATCTATATATATATATATATATATATAGAATAATAATAATAATAATAATAATAATAATAATAATAATAATAATAATAATAATAATAATAATAATAAAATTTTAGTATTTAATTTTATTAATATTTGATAAATATTTATGAAAAAATTATTAACGGTCTACATATTTAATTATTATGATTATTATTGTAATATTATTATTATCACTATTATTAATAACATTAATGTTATATATAACTTAGGTCTTTTTAATTTATTTATTTAGAAATCTGAAGTTTTCTGAAATCTGAAGTTTAGGAAGTAATCTTTTTAATTTATTTATTTAGAAATCTGAAGTTTTCTGAAGTAATCTGAAGTTTTCTGAAGTAATCTGAAGTTTTCTGAAATAATCTGAAGTTTTTCTTAAGTTATCTGAAGTTTTCTGAACCAGAAAAAACTTAAGATGAGGAGAACAGACCCTTACTCCCTCCTCATCACTATGTTTATCACATTTACTTTATGCGCGGTCTCCAATGTCGACCTTTGACCGTCTTTTTCTTTGGCTATACATTACGTTTTTTGTTGAAAATATAATTTTAGGAAAGATGTTTTGATGACGAATGTGAATATCCTATTATTATACTTTCATTATTTATACGTTTTAAACTAATGACGGTCAAACTTTTAAAAATTTGACTTTCTAAAAGGCAAATGTGATAAATATTGTGATGAGGAGGGAGTATAATATACCGCCACACTTAGTTTGTTACCGCCGCAAAATTAACCCAAATTCCTGAATTTACCCCCCTTTCCTAATTACCCTAATTATACTTAGTTACTAGTATAAACCCGTGCAAAATGCACGGGCCTATATAACATATTTTATTATATTATGTGAAAAATGTTTGTACTATTGTATATAAATTAATTATAGTATAATTTTTTCTGTTTATCAACCAAGTATTTTATCACCCAATATTAAATTTTATTTTAAATTAATCCATTTAAAATTATCACGAATGTAATAATTGATTTTATTACAATATAAACATAAATTAAAATCCCTTATTATATTCCTCACCAACACTTTAATTGAATCATCACCCACTAACACCATACTCCAAAGGTTAAAAAGGTCCAGAACTTAAGTCCATTTTAGAAATCTTCTTTTTGTTTTGTTAATGTTAGAAGGCTCCACAACTTAATTGATCTCCAAAACTTAAATGGCTCTATAATTAGCCCACTTTTTGGAAATACACCTCTAGTTCAACAAAATCGTTCCAAATTAAAGCTTCTCCAAGTTATTCGTTCAATTTTAATTTCAATTTTATTGTTTCCTTCAATTTGTAATTGCACATGCAACAAAAGCAATTTTGGTAAAAACCTATGTATTTCAGAAGTTCAGTCGCGTGTTTGTCGGGGAAGAAGAAGTCGTTTAATCTCTTATTGATGGGATAAGTAAAGGTATGATTTCTGACTAAAAACTCATCTGATATTCGAAATTAGTTTAATTTTATGAAATTAGATAGAGTTGATTAATTTCTTTTGGTGTTGTTTTGATAAATAAGATAGAGTTTAGCTTGGGAAAGTTAATAATTATTTTATGATAATTTTTGCTCAATTTTTGGGAAAGACGGTTTAGAGAAATTATGTTAAGGCAACCAACTCAAAGAATTTTCATTTATCACAGTAATCTTTATATTATAAAAATTTGAACAAAATAATAATATGGAGAAGTAAAATATTAAGTATAATCAAAGTAACATCAAGATCAATTTTGACAAAATTAGATTATGAAGTCAATCCTTTTATTGAATAGGCCAACGAAATAAGACATTACATGTTTGAAATCAAGTCTATAAGTTTTGAAAAACTTCTTTATAGACGACATTGTCGGTAGTGTTGTGACAACGACCATGTTGGTCAGTAATTAAGATTTTCAATCCCTTTTTACTGGTGACCCTAGAAATTGCTACATAGAGTTGTCCATGGCTAAAAACAGGCTTTGGGAGATACAATCCCACATGTGAAAGGGATTGACCTTGACTTTTGTTAATAGTCATTGCATAACAAACAGTAATTGGAAATTGCTTCCGCTGAAATCTGAAAGGCAATGTGTTGGTGTCCGATGGACTCAATATCATACGTGGGATGAAAACCTTTGTACCCATGTTGGTACCTGATATAATGGTTGCCTGAATGATATGGTTTCCTAGTTGGTTGACCATCAATCTGGTACCATTACACAAACCGGTGGACTGGTCAATGTTTCTCATAAGCATTATCGGAGCACCGACTTTCAAGGTTATCTTGTGATTAGGGAGTCCTGAGCATTTGATAGAGTTTAGGAAATCAGTTGAGTATACTTCTTCATGATCTCGGCTACGACTATCACCTTTGCTTATGCTATCTGAACTCAAATAAACCTTTTCTTCACCAGGTAACATAGACAACACATAATCATTAACCCTCTCTACAACATCATTAGTAGGAGCTAAAATAGCCCTTTCTTGAAAATACTTAGGATCCCACATCATATTCAAGATGTCCGGATATGTATTTTCTACTATTGAGTGTGTAGGATTGATTGCATAAGTTATCAGCAAAATTTGACGGGCTAAAAGTCGTATGCCGCAAATTACAATTTATAATCACTTAAATCCTAAATACTAAACAAGTAGTAAAATGGAAGTAAGGGTCGATCCCACAGAGAAATAGGCTAACTGTAATAAAGTAAAGTGTAAAGAATGCAATAATACGGAGTAATTAAGTAACAGGTAACAGGTTTGGGGGGGTTTTGATTTAGTAAAATATAACTAAGAGAACTAGCTAAGGACAATAATAAATTAAGGATTGAAAACAAATATGAGAAAGGTCTTGACACGATACGATATCCACAGACGATAAATTCACCGATCATAGAAAACAATTAAACCACTTTACTTGAGTACTTTATTGTGAAAGCTAATACCTTTCAATAATATTAACTTACGTATTCCCTCTTTAATCAGTAATTAGGTCAAATCGGATGCCCTAAATTACCCTTTCTAAGACTAACCCAAATCACGCGAATTAAGTTCAAGTCTAAAAAAGAATTAGCACGAGAATCAATAAAGATGACTAATACTAACAACGCTGTTAATACTCGAGTCACAAATTCAATTCCTTTTATGATTAATTCACGACAAACGGAGTACAATAAATCAATCACAATTGCTACTGCGATAAGATTAATAAAGCAAACTGAGCCAATAATCAAATCTAGCAAATTAATCAATAATAACCCTAATTAGTTGTACACCCTGATTAAGATTAAAATCAATAATAATAAGAACAAGGAATTAAATAATACTCAAAGAAAAGTAGAGAAATAGATAATCTCACGGATTAATTACCGACGCTTCAATCGATCGTATCAAGAATATGGAGTTTAGTTACACATGGTCTTGAGAGAAAATCCCCCAAATTATTAAAAAGAACTACTTAATTATGAAACTAATAGAGAAACTAATGAGAGAGATAATGATAATAATATAGAAACTAGGTTAAGTTCAAAACTAATTAAAGTATATTTTCCAAAAGATCACAAATTAAATTCGGATAGAATTGAGCAGAGCAGTCCGGTCGCCGGTCACTCGCCAGTAGGTCGCCAACAGGTCGCCATTTATTTCTGCCCTTTTTTCTTTGCTTTAGTTCTGCTCGCGCCTGGGTCGCCAACAGGTCGCTAGTGGAGTGCCAGTGCATTCTGTAGTTCTTTTTATCTTCCTTGGTTATTTTGCTCCGCGAATTCAAAGTAACTCGCAATCGAGCACAAGTCACAAAAACCTTCGTAAAACCACGACAAAACTCACTAAATGAGCTCAAAATCATCTCGCTAACCTATACTAAAACCGACTCATCAAATTCCCCCACGCTTAAGCCTTTGCTCGTCCTCGAGTAAACTCAACGAACGCCAAACGAATCAAACCTACACTAGCTCACAAGATAACGCACGGGATGCAATGACAATCTAAGTCGTGTTCTCAACTCCTAACTCCTACTCCCTCTAATGGCTCAAGTGATGGCCATTCTCACTCAACTCATAATCGTGACAACAAGTCTCGAAATTTAGGAAACACATACCCATCGACTCAACGACAAACGTGACAATGATGACAGAAACCCAGCTACGTCCCTTATGTCTCCATCCTAGCCCACTCGCTTGTGCTACTAACGTTCTCCACTGACAAAAAACATATGTCACCCACATACAACCCACACAAGCGAGCTCCTAACCGCCTCTACTCCGCAATTCAAACCAAAACTCAATCGCAAAGTGTGGTGCCTACACTCCGTGCACCGCGATTTCGCCTCACCGTAGCCTCTAACCTACCCTTCCGACCTTCTTTGTCACCCTTCTTATGTTGCCTCGCCGGTAAAATAGGAAGTAGTAAAGCTTTTTTTTTTTTTTTTTTTCCCTAAATCTCTCATTTTGCCTAGAGTGCCCGCCCTTGCGGGTTTCACTCTAGCTTTATTCACCTCACTCTAACTCTCGTGGCACGCAACTCGTTTCTTCATTTTACTCGAAGTGCCCACCCTTGTGGGTTTCACTCCGCCCTCGGCCACATATCCCAATTTTGCCTAGGCACCCTTTCGGGTTTTCACCTAGCCGGGATTCACTTTATTTCTTTTTTTTCGTATTTTTTTTTTGTTCTTTTTTCCTTTTTCAATTTTTTTTTTTTTTTTTTTTTTTGAACATAAACAAAAGCACACTTTACAATGCAATACAATCGAAACGATTCTCCTCCCCCACGCTTGAATGAAACATTGTCCTCAATGTTGCAAAGGACACTAGAAAAAGAAGGAAGACGAACATACCTCACCGCGAAAACCCGCGCCAAAAGACTTTCCAAAGCCATCAACCACTCAATAATACCATGGGGATACTCTAGCCACACTCCTCACCTCCTCCCCCACGCTTGAATGAAAGTATCATGAAAGCACTACACATATAGTGTCGACAAAAGTCAATCAAACTCCAAGCACATGTGTAGTAGCGTTATCTCCTCCATTTCAAGCCAAGTCAACTCAATCGCATAGACAAGGCGTCCACAACGATCTCACCGTTACTTCCACCATTTATGACGCCTACTCCATAACCGGAGCTCGAGGATGTTCCGATGATCTCTTTTTTTTTTTTTTTTTTTTTTTTTTTTTTTTTTTGTGTGTTTTTTTTTTTGTGTGTTTTTTTTTTTTTTTGTGTTTTCTTTTCCAACAAACCGCGGGTTGCCTCCCGAAAGCGCCTTTGTTTAACGTCGTTGGCTCGATATCTCGCGGAGTGATTGATCACCCGACTTTTAGACTAGAGAAAGAAATTATTACCTCAGCGTACCTTTGAAGAGAATGGATATGATCGAAGGCTAGATTTAACATGAATTACTTGCGAGCCTTTAACCAAACTCTTCCGATTAACCAGCTTATCATACCAAGTTTCAAGCTTACCTTGGTTTTTCTCCGCATCTTTGCGATGGTTCCATAATATCACAAGCTTTTGTGATTTAGTAGAGGGAACCTGCACACTAGAAACAGGCTTGCTCGGATATTTAACTTTCCGGCACCTAGGAGGGTGGTTAGTAACATCAAGAGCACATAGTGAGTGAACATTATTAGAATCAGATATAGGATTAGCAATCAAAAACTTAACTACCGTCCCATCAAATTCCATAGTGAGTGATCCTTTAGGTACATCAATCTTAGTACCTGCAGTCTTTAAAAACGGTCTACCCAACAGAACGGGGATGACATCTACCTCACTTTTCATGTCCAAAACATAGAAATCAGCCGGAAAGACTAATTTATCTACTTTCACCATAACATTCTCCACCACCCCTTTAGGATTGACACTAGATCTATCAGCTAATTGAATCACCACATTAGTGTCCCTCAAAGGTCCAAGTTTTAAAGTCTCATAGACGGAAAAAGGAATGACATTAATCGACGCTCCTAAATCTAACATGGCCTTTTCAATCCTAAGGTCTCCTATGGTGCAAGGAATCGAAAACATACCGGGGTCTCCACATTTAGGGGTAGTCTCTTTTGAAATAAAGCCGACACAAACTCACTCACCTTACCCTTAGGCCCCTTACCCTTAGGTTCACTCTTCTTCCTCTTGAGGGTACAAATCTCTTTCAAAAACTTAGCATAACGAGGTACAATTTTAAGCAAATTCAAAAGTGGAATATTTACCTCGCAGTGACGAAATGTCTCGTAGATGTCCTTGTCCTTCTCGATCTTCCGTGTGGACTTAAGAGCGTCGGGAAAAGGAACTTCCGGTTCATATACCGGCAACGGACCCTCATTCATCTTACCTTCATCTTCATCGGCCTCAATATCCATCTCTTCACGGACCGCCGAGTCATCCACTACTTTCTTCTTTTTTGTCTTCTCCACCTCCTCCAATTGTCTCCCGTTCCTCAATGAAACGGCACTCACATTTTCTTTAGGGGGCACACTTTGGCTAGGCAATTTCCCCGAGTCTCTTGCCTCCAACCGACTAATAGCAACCGCCATTTGACTTACCTGATTCTCTAGATTTCGAATGCTACTCTTAGTCTCTTGTTGGTTTTGAGTGACACTAACAAATGAGAGCACCTAATCATTTCTTCAGTGGACATTGATGAGCTTGGAGGAGGTTGTGAACTAGGTGGTGGGTTCGGTGGACGAAGCATGTACTGACCACGGGGTGGACCGGATTGGTTACCTTGAGCATGTTGTGGGTTATGTTGATTGTCACCCCATCGAAAAGCCGGATTAGCCTTCCAACCAGGATTGAAAGTATTAGAGTACGGATCCCACTTACGTTGAGACGGCTCCATGTAACCGATAGCATTCACATCCGCTACCGCGCCCTCTTGCATTTGTGGACAATTCTCACTATAGTGCGACTCGGAAGAGCAAATGCCACAAGCCATCACCGATTTCTTACCTACGACCAAGTCCTTGACCAAAGATGTCAAGCTATCCACCTTCTCCTCAAGCATGCCATGACTCGATCCAATTGCATTAACCCCCCGTCTAGAAGGTTTTCTATCAAAGTCCCTCGAGCTTTCAGCTAACTCGGTGATTAGAGCCATTGCTTCCGTGGGGCTCTTATTCGTGATCCCACCTCCACTCGCCGCATGAACCATACGAGCATCCTCTTTACTGAGACCCCCACAGAAGTACATGATGAGATCCTGGTCTTCATACCCATGATAAGGGCACATACCACACAACTTCTTGAAGCGCTCCCAGTACTCATACATAGTCTCCCCATCTCGTTGCTCGACATTTGAAATTTCTTTCTTCAATTGAGAGGCTCTAGAAGCGGGAAAGTACTTCTCCAAGAATGCCTTCTTCATTTTGAGCCATGTATCGATACTACCCGTAGGTAGATAATAGAGTCAATCCCTCGCAGTCGCCCTTGGTGAGAACGGAATGCTCTTAGCTTCAATCGCTCATCGACCACAAAGAAGGCTTCATACTGAAAGGCGACGATGTGAAAATCCGATAGATGTTTGTTCGGATCTTCACCACTCAGCCCATGAAATGTGGGCAATAGATGAATAAGCCCGGACTTCAACTCAAAGTTCACATTCTCACCGAGAGGAGGATATGTGATGCATAAGGGTTGTTGTCGAAGGTCCGGAGCTGTAAGTTGCTTAATAGATTGGGCCATCACGCCGTCTTCCTCTACAATCTCAGAAATATCAGAATCGGAGCTGAAACCCTCTTGGTCCGAGTCGTCTACGACAACGATTTGACCTCCTTTGTTCTTACGAAACCTGAAAAGTGTTCTTTCAATCTCTGAGTCAAAAGGCTCGAGGCTCAGGTTAGTAGAACGAGTATTATGCATACAACTACACTAAACAAAGAAAACAATTAACGCCTAAATCCCCGGCAACGGCGCCAAAATTTGACGGGCTAAAAGTCGTATGCCGCAAATTACAATTTATAATCACTTAAATCCTAAATACTAAACAAGTAGTAAAATGGAAGTAAGGGTCGATCCCACAGAGAAATAGGCTAACTGTAATAAAGTAAAGTGTAAAGAATGCAATAATACGGAGTAATTAAGTAACAGGTAACAGGTTTGGGGGGGTTTTGATTTAGTAAAATATAACTAAGAGAACTAGCTAAGGACAATAATAAATTAAGGATTGAAAACAAATATGAGAAAGGTCTTGACACGATACGATATCCACAGACGATAAATTCACCGATCATAGAAAACAATTAAACCACTTTACTTGAGTACTTTATTGTGAAAGCTAATACCTTTCAATAATATTAACTTACGTATTCCCTCTTTAATCAGTAATTAGGTCAAATCGGATGCCCTAAATTACCCTTTCTAAGACTAACCCAAATCACGCGAATTAAGTTCAAGTCTAAAAAAGAATTAGCACGAGAATCAATAAAGATGACTAATACTAACAACGCTGTTAATACTCGAGTCACAAATTCAATTCCTTTTATGATTAATTCACGACAAACGGAGTACAATAAATCAATCACAATTGCTACTGCGATAAGATTAATAAAGCAAACTGAGCCAATAATCAAATCTAGCAAATTAATCAATAATAACCCTAATTAGTTGTACCCCCTGATTAAGATTAAAATCAATAATAATAAGAACAAGGAATTAAATAATACTCAAAGAAAAGTAGAGAAATAGATAATCTCACGGATTAATTACCGACGCTTCAATCGATCGTATCAAGAATATGGAGTTTAGTTACACATGGTCTTGAGAGAAAATCCCCCAAATTATTAAAAAGAACTACTTAATTATGAAACTAATAGAGAAACTAATGAGAGAGATAATGATAATAATATAGAAACTAGGTTAAGTTCAAAACTAATTAAAGTATATTTTCCAAAAGATCACAAATTAAATTCGAATAGAATTGAAGCAGGAAGCGATCCGGTCATAGGTCACTTTACCTTGAAGAGTGTCGCCAACAGGTCGCCATTTATTTCTGCCTTTTTTTCTTTGCTTTAGTTCTGCTCGCGCCTGGGTCGCCAACAGGTCGCCAGTGGAGTGCCAATTCTGTTCTGCCGTTCTTTTTTATCCTCCTTGGTTATTTTGCTCCGCGAATTCAAAGTAACTCGCAATCGAGCACAAGTCACAAAAACCTTCGTAAAACCACGACAAAACTCACTAAATGAGCTCAAAATCATCTCGCTAGCCTATACTAAAACCGACTCATCAGTATGTCATCATCTATTGATATAGTTGCCTCACCGTCATTTGGCTCCCCTTCGATTCCATCTCCAACCTTTAAGATCCAATCAGAAAACTCTTTTGTTTCATTTGGGCTTGAGTTTGAAACCCCAGTTTGGAGGCGCATGTTTTTTGTGAGCTTTAATACCTTACATGATGACCATAAATAGGAAGCGTTAATTGTGGCGAATACAATATCTTGTCTACTCCCTTTTGGAACAACAGGCAAGATTTGTCTAAAATCTCCACCGAAGACGATCGTTTTTCCGCCAAATGGCAGATCTGAACAATTATTGTCAGTGGAACGCATAACATCTCTCAAACTTTTGTCAAGGGCTTCAAAACAGTATTTATGTGTCTTTGGTGCTTCATCCCAAATAATGAGCTTTGTCTTCCTTAAGAGAGCCGTCAAATCAGAATCTGGTGTAAACCCATAGCACGTTAAGTCCTCATTGACATTTAACGGAATGCCGAACCTTGAATGTGCTGTTCTTCTGCCTGGCAGAAGTAGAGAAGCTATACCACTTGATGCTACAGGGAGCACAATCTCACCTTTAGATCGAATAGCGGCACATAGTGTCCTCCATATAAATGTTTTTCCTGTGCCTCCATACCCGTATATAAAGAACATACCACCACGTCCGGCTTCTACCGCATTCATTATATCGTTGTAGACGCCTTTCTGTTCATCCGTTAAACATCCAAGAAGTCTCATATGTTCCTCAGCTAATAAGTTCCTATCATAACGAAGTTCTTCTGCCACAAGCTTATTTCCAGAATCTCGTAACAGAACTTCGTTAGGCACATCCATTGAAGGGAACTTCTTAAGACTACTTCCATTTCTCTGCATAATTTTTTCTATCTCAGCTAACGTGTAGATCTTAAGCTCCTCACCAGTAAGTTGCAAATCTGTGAAAAAATAAAAAATATGTAAGCATAATCAAAATTTGACAGTTTATGTCAGGCAAATTAAAATTTCACCTTCGATCTGAAAAGTCCTTCGTTGCTTATGAAGAATGTCTTCGGATAAAAGATGCCATGTCTTTTCCCAAACTTCTTCTGGCCTTGATACGCTCCCTGAAATTAAGAGCATCACAAAGAGGCTTCTTAAGTAAGATGCTGTTCCCCATTGACTTGCCTCAATGATTCCATCAATGTACTCTTTGTCGTCATCCAACAAACCCCGAACATAACATGCGTCCTTGAAAGTAGGGTATAAGATACCATCAACAGTGCGGATATCTTCATAGCATCTTGGCCCTTTTACATGGTTTAGTAAAGTTCTTAAGTAATACCTCTCACCAGTCCCAGGATTAGCGTGATATATTCGACCTATTGAATAACCATTTTGTCGTGGTTGCCACTGTCGCAGCTTTTGCTTCCACACAAACCTTGAAGGGAATTCATCGTATGTCAAATTTCTGGCTTCGTGATAATTTTTGTTGCATTCCATCCAAGCTAGAAATTTCGTCTCATCGACTGTACGCTTTTTTAGCACCGCTTCAATTGAGTCATTATCACTGTACACAACACTTTGCTCATTCGGAAGATGGAAATTTAGTCTCTCAACTGCTGGAGTGTAACAACCTGGTTTTTCGTGACTTTAATTAAACTGAGGCGGAAAATTAATTAAGTCTATATATTACAAAACCAGCTGTTATCGTTTAACAAACTCAGTATACATAATACGAGTTTATAGATAAAGCAGAATATTTAGATTTACAAGTCCTCTCAAAATAGATTACAAAATAAGGCCTTCAAATCCCCTGATAGATCCACGGTCAAGACTCGGGGTACCTGCATTAAACTCTCATCATTTTCCCGCACACTCTTTCGACACATGCAATTCTAAAGCAATAAGCGATATGAATAATAAATAAACAAGGGAAACAAATAGCAAGTATGCAAGCAAAAACACATAAGGAGATCATGATGATTTAACACGAGTATAAACCAAACAAATAACATACCACGCTCACAGATAAACATACTCAACGAATCACATTCCAATACTCGACCAATCATTCAGATAATCATCAAACAAACAAGGAAATGCATTCAACATGTGATAACTAATGAGTCTTCGTTAGTAAGGCGGAAGCATGCAGACATAATCCGCGCAGTAGCAGCCAGGGCCGAACGAAATCGGACGTAACTGAATATGCTAAAGATATCTAAGGTAATAAGGACGGCCTAATCCCTTGTCTAATGTATGCATACACCACCTATCGAGGATCATACTTATTCGCTAATCAAAAGGTATTCACCAAGAAAAATGTTCGACTATCACCAGAGGCGGCACTCCCGGATGGGGTGGCTTTCCACCATCGGTATATGGGCCCACGGTAATATCAAGTATGCCCCATCCCCGAGGTTGATACTCCGCTAGAAAAGAAATCTTAAGATTGTTAATCGCTTGGGCTACTCTGGGAGGAAGCCCAAGTCCCCATATCTGCCTACCTCGTTAACTTCGAATTTCAAGAGTCGCAACATGGCGAACAATCCTAGTCTTTTATTCAAGTACTCGTTTTCTTAACTTCTCATTCTCTTGCTCAAAAATAACAATAATGAAAAACTTGAATCATAAATACAACGTCAAACTTGTATAATGAAATTTTAGTAACAACAGATCTTCTTCGTAAAAGCAGAACACATAGAAAAACTTAATTATTTATTTTGAGTCCGTTAAGTAAATTTTAAATATTTTTCACTATTCATTATTTTACTATTCACCGTATTTACTATTCATCGTATTTACTATTCATCGTATTTACTATTCCTCGTATTTATACGTATTCGTATTCTCGTATTAAAGTATTTGTACGTATTTTTATACTTCGTATTTTATTCGTATTTTATACGTATATGTATTTTTATACTTAGTATTTATTATTTTATTTTCTTTATACTTAGTATTTTTATTTTATTTTCTTTATACTTTAGTATTTTTATTTTATTTTCTTTATACTTTAGTATTTATTATTTTACTTTATTTATACTTAGTATCTTTATACCCTTATACATTTTTGTTATACTAAGGGTATTTTAGAAAATAAAACTAAGCTTTTTATTTACTAAGTGTACAATTTTAGTTTCAAAGTCGTTAGGTTCGCTTTTGTATTTAGTGATTTGAAAAATGATTTCTAAACAAAACTTATTAAAATCTAAGTGCAAAATTCTAGAGTCAAAGTTGTTAAGTTCATTTTGTACTTGGTGATTTTAAGTAACATTTTAGAAATGAAACTTCGGTTTATTTAGTCATATACTTAACTAATCTTTTAGCGGTTTCCATTTTTAGCGAGGTTGTCGTAGTTCATTTTAAATAGTCCGTATGTCCACATCCAAATTTAAGCATAGGTAGTAGCACTCGACAAGATTCATTTTAATACGGGTAACGTTTATTTTTATCGCTTTAGTTGTTTCTTTTTACTAATCTGCTCATTTTACAATCTAATAATATCCTAATTATAAATCAAATTTAGTAACTAAGTGATAAATTCATTTTGATCAAATTTAGCCCATTTAAATTAGGAATGCCGTGTGTATGTATATTATATCAAAATTGATTTGTTTCTTTTAATTTCTTAATTCCAACTTGTTAATTACTAATTAAATTATTTTAACAATAAACTAAAAAGTGATAAAAATAAATTTAACCCCAAAATTGGCAAGGATGCCGTGGAGAATGAAGGTGGTGTCCAAAATTTTCATCTTTCGATTTTTATCTGCTTTTTGACTTAAAGTTTTTATATACTAATTATTTAGTTTATGCTAAAATGATTTAAATTAGTACTTAAAAACAATAAATAACTAAAACTTATAAAATTTATGAATCAAACTAATCACCTAAGTGAAGAACACATGAATGTGTGATGAATTTTAATATTTTTCATATGAACATTATTTAGTCAAATTTTTATATGTTTATATAATTTTCTCAAATTTTTCATACAAGTCTAATTTAACTATACTAATCATAATATGTTATTTAGAAAAATTAAAACTAAAAATTGGTCCAAGTAATTAAATTTGGCCGTATATTTATACATGTTCATAAATTTTGATTTTTGATTTTTATACTTCTAATTCAACAACTAATTTATCTTATATTATTTATGTATTAAATCATGAGTGGAAAACATATCAAAACATTAACACAATTAACTAAACATCATTTAAACATAAGATTAACACAAAAATTTCAAGAACACACATAACACATTAAAACATTTAAATTCATGACAAATTCATTTTAAGTCCTAAACATAAACTAATTATATTTTCATGTTCATTTCATCCTTACTATTTTAAGCATGCAATTTACAAAAATTAAAACGAAAAATTAGACAAAAATAAAGGGAAATGCCGTGGACAATGTATGTGGACAATATGTTTTATTTTTCGATTTTTGTCTCCTAATTTAACATATGAATACTAGGTGATAAATTAAACTAAGCATGCATCAAACATCATCTAGGAAAAACATAAATCATTTACGAGGCGCTTATCACATAAATGTATGAAGCACCTTGATTTGGTTAGTGGAGTAAAACCCTAGCAATTGTCCGGGTCGACGATATGATCGAATTGGCTCAAGTCGACACCACCACCTTGCTCCTCGTCTTTGGTTAGGAGAGGTACATAAGAATGAAATACACAAGTTAGTAATTTAATTTAAAACTAAACTAACTATACTAAAATTTTCAAGTGTAGTAGTATTTAGTTTAGGTGATGTTTGTATTTAAAGTGATTTTTATTTTATGTTCATTTTTAATTTGCATGTAAAGAGAGTGAGTGAATACTAAATACAAATGGTGAGGAATTTATTTACATGTTCTAGTGAATCTATAAACAAGAAATGAAATTTTTAAAGAAGAAAAACTAGAGGAAGGAGATGAAGATCATGTATGATCTTGAGCTTGAAGTTGAAGATGAGCTTACAAGGTTTTTAGAGTATGGTTTTATTAGAGAGAAAAGGAGTTTAAGACTTAGAAAAAAAAATGAAGTGTGTTGTTGTTGTTGTTGTTGCCGTGGGATGTAGTAGTAGTAGTAGTTGTTTGTGTTTTATTTTTTTG
Organism: Dianthus caryophyllus; assembly: GCA_023091065.1. Classification (NCBI taxonomy): domain Eukaryota; kingdom Viridiplantae; phylum Streptophyta; class Magnoliopsida; order Caryophyllales; family Caryophyllaceae; genus Dianthus; species Dianthus caryophyllus. The sequence continues at coordinate 19,822,123 of CM041521.1, forward strand.
TAGTATGTAAGTTGTAGTCTTGTGTAAGAATAATGCATGCATGCTTGAGACAAGGAGACCATGTGTGTAAGAGTGGAAGGCATGGGTGTAAGAGTGGAATGCATGCTTGAGACAAGGGAACAAGAGTGTAGGCAAAGCAAAAAGGAAAAAGGAAGAGACCATGTTGAGCTACAAGCTCAAAAATCTCGGCCACATGTACAAGTCATGGCCCGATTTTTCGTTTTTGAAATTTTCGACTTGCGCGCACGTGAAAAGTCTCGAAATGAAATATATAGTCTTAAAATGATGGTTCGAAGTAAGATCGAAAATAAAAATGAAGAAAAACGTTGAAGGGTGATCAAAACAAAATTGGCCTTAGGATCCTCGAAACTTTGAAATAAATCTTGTTTGATCGAAATATATATTTTTTTCGTGGAATGTTACTGAATTAAATCATTATGCTTAAACGTCAAAAAGTTTATCAGTTTAGGCTTAGTGTAACTCAATATATCGAGTTTTAGTGGAAGTGTTAGTTAAATCAAAGTGGAATAGTAATGTGATATTATTATTATATGTTGTGTTAGTAATAATCAATATGATTAAGCTTAAGCTACTTTAATTAGGTTTGGATTATGAGTAATTATATTTAATAAAGGATTAGGTGACTAAATCACATTTAGGTGGCTTGGCCCTTTAGTCAATGTTTGACCTCGATTTGCGTGCCAAAATTTGCCGTTGAGAAAATTGTCGAGGATTCTCCATTTGATTTATCGAGTTTGAAAATGTAAACATAAAGTTCAAATTCAAAGTAATTCAAAATGGTTTTAGTTTAGGTGCAAAAATGATTGTAGTGTATTGTTTTAGGACATTCAGTGAGCGAGGATGATTAATTATTGATTTCCTAATTATAATTAACTTAAATTAACACGGGGTGTTACAATCCTCCCTTAAAGAAGTTTCGCCCCGAAACTTAAAGTAACTGGGTGGTTAAGGTTACCCGTCTTTGAGCCTCGGTACTTTTCCTTCATCGACGCTTCTGCCTCCCACGTTGCTTGTTCGCCTTCCGTCCCTCCAGAGAACCTTGACTAAGGGTATCGACTTGCGTCAGAAGAACTTGGTCTCTCTGGCGAATTTCCACTGGTTTTTCAGAGTAAAGCATGTTAGGCTCGATGGCGATCACATCGGGCGTAACAATGTGGCTCGGGTCGCTTCTGTATCTCCTGAGCTGAGATACGTGGAATACATCGTGCACTTTGGATAAGTTTGGCGGTAAGGCGAGTCGGGATGCCACCTCGCCAATTCGTTCAATTATTTCGTAGGGTCCGATGTACTGTGGACTAAGCTTCCTTCGGTCCAAACGTCTTACCCCTTTCATGGGTGAGACCTTTAAGAAGACCTTATCTCCACTGTTGAACTCAATAGGTCGACGGTGCTCGTTTGCATATTTCTTTTGGCGATCTTGAGCTGCTTGTAGTCGTTCTCGAATAATCTTTATGTGTTCGATCTGATCTTGTATAACCTGGGGTCCAGTACCCACGTTGTCACTAGCGTCGTCCCAACAAACCGGACTGCGACACTTTCTGCCATACAGTGCCTCAAAAGGAGCACACCCTAGACTAGCATGATGGCTATTGTTGTATGAGAATTCAACGAGAGGTAAGCTCTTTTCCCAGTTCACGTTGAATTCCATCGTACATGCCCTTAACATGTCTTCCAGTGTCTGGATGGTTCGCTCTGTCTGACCGTCAGTTGCTGGATGAAAAGCCGTACTCATTTTCAATTTACTACCCAAAGTCTCTTGCAATTTCTTCCAGAAATGCGATGAAAATCTTGCGTCCCGGTCTGATATGATGTCGAGGGGAACGCCATGGAGTCGTATTATTTCCTTTTCGTAAGCTTTGGCCAGTTCTTCCAATCCCCAAGTCTCCTTGATCGGGACGAAGTGAGCTGCTTTAGTTAGACGATCTACAATAACCCATATCGCATCCTTGCGCTTTCTTGTCATAGTAACCCCATGATAAAATCCATGGATATGGAATCCCATTTCCCTTGAGGGATTTCCAACGGTTGGAGTAGTCCTCCTGGTCTCTGGTGTTCAAATTTTACCTTCTGGCAAATCATACATCTAGCCACGTACTCGGCGATCTCTGCCTTCATCCTTATCCACCAGAAACGCAATTTGGTCCTTGTACATCTTGTCCGAACCAGGATGTACCGAGTAGCGGGTACTATGTGCTTCGTCAAGGATTTTGCGTTTCAAATCTTCATTGTTAGGTATGCACCACCTGCCGTTGAAGCGTAGACTTCCATCAGTGTAGATCTCAAACCCTTCTGTTCCCTCTGATGGAACCTTTTCTCTGATTTCTAACAAGGCTGGGTCTTCCCACTGTAGTGCTCGTATATCATGGAATAAATCTGGTTCTACCACCATTGCATTTAGGTCAACGTCATCTGACCGCACTGCATCCAAGCTCAGCCTTTTCAGGTCTTGGGTAATGTCCGAGGGTATTTCCCAAATGTTGTTCAGAGTATGTATTGCCTTACGACTCAGTGCGTCAGCAACTACATTGGCCTTTCCTTCGTGGTACAATAACTCGATTTTGTAATCCTTGATCAATTCTAACCACCTACGCTGCCTCATGTTCAGTTCCCTCTGGGTAAAGATGTACTTTAAGCTCTTGTGGTCGGTGTAGAATTTGATGCTGACCCCATAGAGATAATGACGCCAAATCTTCAGTGCAAATACGACTGCAGCAAGTTCCAGGTCGTGAGTTGGGTAATTTCTTTCGTGTACTTTAAGTTGTCTGGATGCGTACGCTATTACTTTCCCTTGTTGCATCAGTACGCAACCCAAACCATTCAATGACGCGTCACTGTACACTTCATATTCGTCTCCATCTGTTGGCAAGGTTAAAACTGGAGCAGTAGTAAGCCTTTTCTTAAGTTCTTGGAACGCCTTCTCACAATCGTCGCTCCATAAGAACTTTGATTCCTTTTGTAGCAGTTTAGTCATTGGGCGGGCTACCTTCGAGAAATCGTGAACAAACCTTCGATAATAGCCACCAATCCTAGGAAGCTTCGACTTCCGCGGATCGCTTTTGGTGCTATCCATTCTTTGGACAAACGATCTTTCTTTGGATCTACCATTACTCCCTCCTTGGAGATTACATGGCCTAGGAACGCCACTTGGCCTAACCAAAATTCACACTTTGAAAATTTGGCATACCATTTATGGTCTCTCAAGATACTTAGGATAATGTGTAGGTGCTCTGCGTGTTCTTCTTTATCCTTGGAGTAGATCAGGATGTCGTCAATGAACACGACCACTTGAGATGTCGAGATATTCATGAAAGGTCCTGCTCATTTGGTCCATAAATACTGCCGAGCGTTGGTAAGGCCGAACGGCATTACTTTGAACTCGTAATGTCCGTACCTTGATCCAAAGCGGTCTTACAGATATCCTCTTTGCGGACCGCAACTGATGGTATCCCGACCTTAGGTCAATCTTGGAGAACACTCCCGCTCCTTTGAGCTGGTCAAAGAGATCGCCTATCCTAGGCAAAGGATAACGATTTTTGATTGTCACCTTGTTCGATTCTCTGTAGTCAATGCAAAGCCTCATACTCCCATCCTTCTTCTTTACAAAGAGTCACAAGCACCCCAAGGTGAAACACTCGGTCTTATGAATCCCAATTCAATCATCTCCTCCATTTGTTTCTTGAGTTCTTGGAGTTCGACAGGCGCCATCTGTATGGTGCCTTTGATATAGGTGGCGTGCGGTATGAGGTCGATCGAGAATTCAACATCTCGCAAGTGAGGCATACACAGTAATACGCCTGGAAAAACATCGGGTATTCATTCACGATTGGGATATCTTCAATGCGTAGAGTGTCCTCGACCTTAGTAATCCGCAAAAATATACGAGTGCCTTTTCCTCTCCATACTCAAGTTTCAAGAGATACTAACTTCACTCCTCCTTTCCTCTTAAAACTACGGTATGACACTTCCTTCCCTTGGTTAGTTTTCAAAGTGATTTTCTGGTCGTGGCATTTAAATGTTGCGTTATGACGAGCTAGCCGCTTCATTCCCAGATTACATCGAACTTCGGGAAGGTCAAACAATACAAGATCCGACAGAATTTGCTTTTGTGAATCGAGATTTTTACGTTATTGTATTTTGAAGAACAAGGAATGTTTTTACCATCTGGTAGTGATATGTTAGTTCTGATTTGTTCAGGGTTTGTGAGTTTGGATTGTTTGATAAAATTTGAGGATATTAAAGATAGGGAAGCTCTGTATCAAATAAAATGAAAGCAGTAATGAGTTAACCGTAAATTTACCGGTGATAATGTCGACATCGATAATATCATCAGCCCCTTCTTCCGCTTCTGTCAAGACGTATACCCGTCCCTGAACCCTGACGGCTGGCGGTGGTCCCGCATTTGCCTTTGCAGAAATACCCCTCTTTGGGCATTCGTTCGATTTGTGCCCAACTACCTTACAGAAGTAGCACACCACCGGTTCTCCGTTGCAACGCTTCCCTGGATGACTCGGTTGTCGACAGAAGTGACAATGACCTGCTTGTACGGTCGGAGCTTTGGGAAGCGGTTGTTGGGTACTCTTTGCAACGTACGGGGTGGTGTTGCGGTTGTAGAAATGAGTCTTGCCTTGGTTCTTATTGCGGCTGTCTTGATTCTGATAACCCGGGCGACCAAACATGGGTTTATGGACAAAACTGGCACTCGCCACAGGGGGCGTGAACGTCTTCTTCTTCTTCTTTTCTTCAGCTTCTCTCTTCTGGATGGGTGCCCAGATACACGTTGCCTTTTCGTAGGCTTCAGCGAAGTTCTTACAGCCGAACCCGCTCATGTTTATCCTCAGGTCATTGTCCATGCCTCGTACGTAACGAGTTGCGAGTTCCTCCTCGCTAGTCAATATCTTAGGAGCAAACTTGGACAGTTCCTGATATTTTTCGGTGTAAGCTTGTAGGGACATTTCACCCTGGGTTAGATTCCTGAACTCTTCTTCTTTTTCCCATTTCAACTCTTCCCCAAAGTACTTGTTTTCCAACAAGGTCTTAAACTCACTCCAGTTATAGAGTCTTAGGGGAAATTGGGCTTTGATCAGGCGCCACCAACTATTTGCCTCTCCTTTCAGGTAGTACGCTACTACGTTCACCATTTCGTTCGGTGGTGTCTTGCTCAGTTCAAAGAACTTTTCCATCTCTTGATCCACTGGCCAAGACTGTGGGGTCGACAGAGTCGAATATGTTTGGGGTCGGTGTTTGGAGAATTTCTCAAATGCATCGATTGTTTCGCCGCCTTGATGTTGATACATATTTTGAGCAATTTTGTAATTGCATCCTCGAACCCTTTTCTCCTTGCTTCTTCTTCAAAGAAATGTTGAGCGAAGTTCAAGTTATCCATGTTGTTTAAGTTGTTTGCATCCATTACGAAAATAAAATAAAATAACGACAAGGTCAGTATAAATTTTGAGTGGTTCAAAGATAGACATCATATAACATGCAAGGTAAAAGACATTTCATTGATAATGTAAAGGTTTACATCAAAACGTTACAAGCCTCCTAATACATTCTCTATGAAATGAACTAAGGTGAAAACTTAGACATAAGTTCAAAGAAAAATAACATAAAAGTTTAGATACATTCTCAAGAGATATGAAATTGAATCGAGAATGACAAAAAGATTAGCCCTAAATCCTAGGCAAATTTTGAGTAGCGATGCTCCTCCTCATGGCTATACTTATACTTAACAAAGATAAGTCATGTCGCCAAACCGAGTTTGAAATCCTCCCGGCTCAGGTAGTACTCACCCTCAAGTATCGCGGGAGCGTAGTCGTCTCCACCATGCTTTGGCCTCCTCGTCAGCACGCAAATGCTGCTAGGGAGGTTTTCCATTCCTCTCTAATCTGAGTGTTCCAGAACCTCGCATTCATACTCCCGATCCATGGGTATAGTGTCCCACCGATCCCCTCAAATGTCTCAGGTTTTCCTCGCATGAACGCTTCGATCACATCTCAGATATTCCGAGGATCGGCGGAGATGATCAGAATTCGATGTTCCATATCTGAGTCTTAAGTGCCCTAGTCTTCCGGTCGACTTCCGCATTGCTCGAGTCCCGTGATCTCTTCCAGGACTTCAATTGTTGACGCCGTATGAGGGCCTCGATGGCTTTCTTGCGGGCCTTCTCTTTTGGTGTCCATTCAGAGTACTTCTTACCGCACGGTAGTCTCATCTGAAATAAATTTAGATAAGGTAATTTAAATGAGATTTGGAAGTACAACATGTATGTAAAATTTTAAGATAATGAATTAAGAAAAGCACATGACTAGGTAGTAACATAACGTCTCCATATATATAAACATATACATGGGTAAAATATTACATTTCAAGGAATATAATACATAAGTTCACAAAACGTCACATCCGAAATAACACCCATAGCCGTAGGAAAAGAAGACGATATTAAGATCGTTCTTAGGATGGTTAAAGTTGGTTACATATATTTTACAAACTGGAGTCCAAAGACCCTAAATATGATTTGCGACCCTGAAGAGCCTCCCTGATAGAAGATCCCTCTCCTGCATCGGGAGTAGTTCAGCTGGCAATGGAGGATAGTCGTGCCTTATTTCTTGATACATCAAGTTCTCAAGCAATTCCTCGTGCTCCATCCACCCTGGTGGTTGCATCTCCCTCAGCAGTGGGTCGGGATGACACATGCGGTCCATATATCGATCGTAATCCAGGAGGAGTTGCCATCCTAGTGGTGTCCAAAACTCGTCAGACGGTGGAAGCTCTCAATCGCCAGGCCTAAGCCAATGCCCCTAGTGTGGTAGGGTCTGGTCGTCGAGATCCCATTAGCTTCCACGTATTGCTCGATGACGTGGGAATGGTTACATATGTATGCATCTCGTGGCATCATCGGTGGACGTCGTGGTAGATTGTTACGGGAGGAACTGTAGTACGTCATCCTAAGGGCCTTTGTCAGACTAGAGTTAGCCATAGAGCAAATAGCAAGTAAACAATCATGAAGTTAAGGATCTATCGCTCGTCTAACTAGCTTATTATTATTAGGTCGGTCCTTAAGATTCTACCCTTTCACATTTTAAAAACGATCTAAGTTATTATTTTAGCGATCTAGAGATTTCTAATTCATTATTTGATCCTATAAGTCTATGCGACATATGATATGAATACGCCTGTGTGTCGCCTCGCTATGTGAGATAACTTTAAGTCATTCACTGGCCGAAGACTGACTTTGATACCAATCAGAATAACCTGGTTTTTCGTGACTTTAATTAAACTGAGGCGGAAAATTAATTAAGTCTATATATTACAAAACCAGCTGTTATCGTTTAACAAACTCAGTATACATAATACGAGTTTATAGATAAAGCAGAATATTTAGATTTACAAGTCCTCTCAAAATAGATTACAAAATAAGGCCTTCAAATCCCCTGATAGATCCACGGTCAAGACTCGGGGTACCTGCATTAAACTCTCATCATTTTCCCGCACACTCTTTCGACACATGCAATTCTAAAGCAATAAGCGATATGAATAATAAATAAACAAGGGAAACAAATAGCAAGTATGCAAGCAAAAACACATAAGGAGATCATGATGATTTAACACGAGTATAAACCAAACAAATAACATACCACGCTCACAGATAAACATACTCAACGAATCACATTCCAATACTCGACCAATCATTCAGATAATCATCAAACAAACAAGGAAATGCATTCAACATGTGATAACTAATGAGTCTTCGTTAGTAAGGCGAGCATCTCAGACATAATCCGCTTGATAGCGACCAGGGCGAACGAAGTCGGACGTAACTGAATATGCTAAAGATATCTAAGGTAATAAGGACGGCCTAATCCCTTGTCTAATGTATGCATACACCACCTATCGAGGATCATACTTATTCGCTAATCAAAAGGTATTCACCAAGAAAAATGTTCGACTATCACCAGAGACGGGTACCCCCGGATGGGGTCAGCTTTCCACCATCGGTATATGGGCCCACGGTAATATCAAGTATGCCCCATCCTCGAGGTTGATACTCCACTAAAAGAAATCTTAAGATTGTTAATCGCCTTGGCTACTCTGGGAGGAAGCCCAAGTCCCCATATACAGCTACCTCGTTAACTTCGAATTTCAAGAGTCGCAACATGGCGAACAATCCTAGTCTTTTATTCAAGTACTCGTTTTCTTAACTTCTCATTCTCTTGCTCATAAATAACAATAATGAAAAACTTGTATCATAAATATAACGTCAAACTTGTATAATGAAATTTTAGTAACAATGATTCTTGAGGTAAGCAGAACACATAGAAAAACTTAATTATTTATTTTGAGTCCGTTCGTAAATTTTAAATATTTTTCACTATTCATTATTTTACTATTCACCGTATTTACTATTCATCGTATTTACTATTCATCGTATTTACTATTCCTCGTATTTATACGTATTCGTATTCTCGTATTCCGTATTTGTACGTATTTTTATACTTCGTATTTTATTCGTATTTTATACGTATATGTATTTTTATACTTAGTATTTATTATTTTATTTTCTTTATACTTAGTATTTTTATTTTATTTTCTTTATACTTTAGTATTTTTATTTTATTTTCTTTATACTTTAGTATTTATTATTTTACTTTATTTATACTTAGTATCTTTATACCCTTATACATTTTTGTTATACTAAGGGTATTTTAGAAAATAAAACTAAGCTTTTTATTTACTAAGTGTACAATTTTAGTTTCAAAGTCGTTAGGTTCGTTTTGTATTTAGTGATTTGAAAAATGATTTCGGAAACAAAACTTATTAAAATCTAAGTGCAAAATTCTAGAGTCAAAGTTGTTAAGTTCATTTTGTACTTGGTGATTTTAAGTAACATTTTAGAAATGAAACTCGGTTTTATTTAGTCATATACTTAACTAATCTTTTAGCGGTTTCCATTTTTAGCGAGGTTGTCGTAGTTCATTTTAAATAGTCCGTATGTCCACATCCAAATTTAAGCATAGGTAGTAGCACTCGACAAGATTCATTTTAATACGGGTAACGTTTATTTTTATCGGTTTAGTTGATTCTTTTTATTAACGGTTCATTTTACAATCTAATAATATCCTAATTATAAATCAAATTTAGTAACTAAGTGATAAATTCATTTTGATCAAATTTAGCCCATTTAAATTAGGAATGCCGTGTGTATGTATATTATATCAAAATTGATTTGTTTCTTTTAATTTCTTAATTCCAACTTGTTAATTACTAATTAAATTATTTTAACAATAAACTAAAAAGTGATAAAAATAAATTTAACCCCAAAATTGGCAAGGATGCCGTGGAGAATGAAGGTGGTGTCCAAAATTTTCATTTTTCGATTTTTATCGGTTTTTTTTTGACTTAAAGTTTTTATATACTAATTATTTAGTTTATGCTAAAATGATTTAAATTAGTACTTAAAAACAATAAATAACTAAAACTTATAAAATTTATGAATCAAACTAATCACCTAAGTGAAGAACACATGAATGTGTGATGAATTTTAATATTTTTCATATGAACATTATTTAGTCAAATTTTTATATGTTTATATAATTTTCTCAAATTTTTCATACAAGTCTAATTTAACTATACTAATCATAATATGTTATTTAGAAAAATTAAAACTAAAAATTGGTCCATGAAATTAAATTTGGCCGTGTATATTTATACATGTTCATAAATTTTGATTTTTGATTTTTATACTTCTAATTCAACAACTAATTTATCTTATATTATTTATGTATTAAATCATGAGTGGAAAACATATCAAAACATTAACACAATTAACTAAACATCATTTAAACATAAGATTAACACAAAAATTTCAAGAACACACATAACACATTAAAACATTTAAATTCATGACAAATTCATTTTAAGTCCTAAACATAAACTAATTATATTTTCATGTTCATTTCATCCTTACTATTTTAAGCATGCAATTTACAAAAATTAAAACGAAAAATTAGACAAAAATAAAGGGAAATGCCGTGGACAATGTATGTGGACAATATGTTTTATTTTTCGATTTTTGTCTCCTAATTTAACATATGAATACTAGGTGATAAATTAAACTAAGCATGCATCAAACATCATCTAGGAAAAACATAAATCATTTACGAGGCGCTTATCACATAAATGTGCGGGAAGCACCTTGATTTGGTTAGTGGAGTAAAACCCTAGCAATTGTCCGGGTCGACGATATGATCGAATTGGCTCAAGTCGACACCACCACCTTGCTCCTCGTCTTTGGTTAGGAGAGGTACATAAGAATGAAATACACAAGTTAGTAATTTAATTTAAAACTAAACTAACTATACTAAAATTTTCAAGTGTAGTAGTATTTAGTTTAGGTGATGTTTGTATTTAAAGTGATTTTTGTTTTATGTTCATTTTTAATTTGCATGTAAAGAGAGTGAGTGAATACTAAATACAAATGGTGAGGAATTTATTTACATGTTCTAGTGAATCTATAAACAAGAAATGAAATTTTTAAAGAAGAAAAACTAGAGGAAGGAGATGAAGATCATGTATGATCTTGAGCTTGAAGTTGAAGATGAGCTTACAAGGTTTTTAGAGTATGGTTTTATTAGAGAGAAAAGGAGTTTAAGACTTAGAAAAAAAAATGAAGTGTGTTGTTGTTGTTGTTGTTGTTGTTGCCGTGGGATGTAGTAGTAGTAGTTGTTTGTGTTTTATTTTTTTGTAGTATGTAAGTTGTAGTCTTGTGTAAGAATAATGCATGCATGCTTGAGACAAGGAGACCATGTGTGTAAGAGTGGAAGGCATGGGTGTAAGAGTGGAATGCATGCTTGAGACAAGGGAACAAGAGTGTAGGCAAAGCAAAAAGGAAAAAGGAAGAGACCATGTTGAGCTACAAGCTCAAAAATCTCGGCCACATGTACAAGTCATGGCCCGATTTTTCGTTTTTGAAATTTTCGACTTCTTGCAAGACGTGAAAAGTCTCGAAATGAAATATATAGTCTTAAAATGATGGTTCGAAGTAAGATCGAAAATAAAAATGAAGAAAAACGTTGAAGGGTGATCAAAACAAAATTGGCCTTAGGATCCTCGAAACTTTGAAATAAATCTTGTTTGATCGAAATATATATTTTTTTCGTGGAATGTTACTGAATTAAATCATTATGCTTAAACGTCAAAAAGTTTATCAGTTTAGGCTTAGTGTAACTCAATATATCGAGTTTTAGTGGAAGTGTTAGTTAAATCAAAGTGGAATAGTAATGTGATATTATTATTATATGTTGTGTTAGTAATAATCAATATGATTAAGCTTAAGCTACTTTAATTAGGTTTGGATTATGAGTAATTATATTTAATAAAGGATTAGGTGACTAAATCACATTTAGGTGGCTTGGCCCTTTAGTCAATGTTTGACCTCGATTTGCGTGCCAAAATTTGCCGTTGAGAAAATTGTCGAGGATTCTCCATTTGATTTATCGAGTTTGAAAATGTAAACATAAAGTTCAAATTCAAAGTAATTCAAAATGGTTTTAGTTTAGGTGCAAAAATGATTGTAGTGTATTGTTTTAGGACATTCAGTGAGCGAGGATGATTAATTATTGATTTCCTAATTATAATTAACTTAAATTAACACGGGGTGTTACATGGAGTTCGATAATGTATATCAAAATCTAAAATCCTCCAAGCTGCTTCACATGCTGATATATAACGATAATCATAATACATTTTAATTTCATCGATGTTATCAGGATCATCCGTAGAGATGGTTGCAGTGACTCGATCGTATCCTTTATTGATGTACTTAAACAAATACTTGATAGATCTAGATTGATTGCACCATTCGACGTTAATGTGAGCATGATACTTTAACAATAGATAAGGGTTGTAAGGCACAACATATCTGTTGTCAAGCATAACTCCGTTCTTTTCTACTTTTGCACCGTTATCTGTTCTTCTATAGATTGGGTAACCTTCTTCGTCTACCGTGGTTCTGATGTTAAACTTTTTTGGAAAATGTTTGGAGCATTTCCCGTTTTCCATACAGGGGGAGCTTTTATTTGCACTTCCGCATGGGCCGTGCATCATGAGCTCCGTCACAGCTTGGTAAAGGCGTGGATTTTCAGACTCATCCGGTATCTCCGCGGATATAATTTTATCAATAGCATCAGCGTTTGGGAATTTGTCGTCACGGTGGAGGAATAGCAAAATGTGAGCATGAGGTAAACCACGCTTCTGAAACTCCACAGTGTATATCACTGCATGTATTCTATTAAACATTTATATTAGCATAATTTACAAATTAATGAGAGACATCAAAAGTTAATAAGAAATATTATAAAATTAACCTGATTGTACTCGGCCAAAAAATTTTTGGTATCTTAAATCTCTTATCAGTTGATCTAATTTCATCTTGAAGACTCGACAAATAATATCTGGTCTATCCTCTGGTCGCAAACCTCTTTTCTTCACATATCTGGTTATTTCTGGCCATTTTGGGTTGCAAGTGAATGTTATAAATAAATCAGGATAACCAAATTTTTTGCAGATCACCATAGCATCCTGATAGTTCGCAATCATATATCGTGCTCCACCAGTGAAGGAGGATGGCAGCACTATACGTCTACCCGTTGTTGAAGCATTTCTATTACCTTGAGAAAATGAATTTTTCAAGGTAATGTATTTGTCCTTTCGCCGAAGGCTTTGGTTATTCTGAATGTAATACAATCTGTCTGCTTCAACCATTGTCCATGCGTCAACTAAAAATTGCTGGAACAACTTTCGGGAGAATAATATTGTCTGCCCTTCTACTTCTCTTTCCATCATCCTGAATGCAAAAAACTCACGCATGGTAAGCTTGATCCTTTTTTTGGATTTTTCTTCTGCATTTTCAGCATTTTCACCGACATGGTAAATGTCGCATCTGTATCCGTCTTCACCATATGGAAAAAGTAAGGGATATTGTAGTGGTAAGTACGAAGGATGCAACTCATTTATTCTTTGTAATTCACGAGTTTGAGTTTCTACTATTATATCTCGTTCATCACTCCCACTTCCAATGTCTCCTACTATTAGAGCAGCTACTTCTGACGCTGTCGGGAGATTATATGTTCTGCCATCTTTTGACCTTCTTCCGATAAGGCGAAGCTTGATATTTTTACAATTATCATCAGCGACAAACCTATCCCTAGCCATCCGAAATGCTTTAGTAAGGGAGTTGTGAGCATCTAGCATTTCCTTCAAGCACCCAACTATATCATCATCAAAAGTGTTTGGATTGTTTGGGCTGTAGAAATACAATGTACATAGACGTTAACAATGAAATTGCGTATATGAAACTCTATAAATGTGTACTGAAATTTTACTACCTATGGATTAAGAACATTAATGAAAATCGTTGTATGGTACATTTACCTGACTGCTCTCTTCCTATGTGAAATCTCGTCCTCGGTGTCATAAATATAAAGCTGACTGAATTTTGGAGGCGATCCTTCCGTTGGCAGTAAACTACCAATATTGTGGTAATTTTGACCGTGTAATCTGAATGAATACGGGGAACGTCCATTATTTATTGATTTGTCGATCTTACCACCCATAGAAGTAAAAGAGAACATCGTATTATATCCTCGAATGTTTTTGATGAAGCGTCTGCTTTTAACGTTGTCATTTTGCAGCAAGGCAGTAAGAGCTGGTGGTGGTTTCTGGAGTAAAGGGATTTTCACCTTCCCTTGCCGACAACATATTGAAAACTTGGGCTGGTTCGTATCCCTATCTTTTCTAATATTTCATTGTACCACATCATTGCTCCACAATAGTCACACTTATATTCTGGATCGCCAATATCCCAGTAGTCTACATTGACAACAATATTTTGAAACGTCTTAAACGATTGGTAAACAAAAAGGATATGAGATATAAGCTTGCCTGAAATACCTTGGCCGTATATGTTTGATAAGTCAACGTTTTTATCTTCAGGTTCGTCTTCTTCTTCATCTTCGGATTCTCCTTTGAATGTTTTTTAATAACGTAAATTTTCAAATAAGTGACAGTTTCTAAACTAACACCTTAGGAATTACCGGAGTAATAAATATATTACTGTATATATGAAACAATACCTTCGTAAGCCTCATCGTCGTTTAAGTCTTCTGCATTTTAATTTATTTATGTTAGTGTATTGTCAACCACTAACAAACTGAACTTGTGTGTAAATAATGTCAACGCAAATGCAGAACGTAAGTAAGAGTTAGTGTGTTGAGTAAAAATAATTATCTAATACCGTTATTATTACAGTCTTCAAGCGATTGATCATGGTCATCATGTTTTCCATTCGCTTTGACATTCTTGCTACATTCACCTGTGATAATCAAATTCCAAACAATCAAAAGTAAATAATTATAAATTCAAATATTAATTTGAGAATATAAACTGAGGATGACATTGGAATTACCTTTTTCGTATGATGAGAAGGTGTTATTGCAAATATTGCCGACTACTTGTGTATCTATTAAAAGTTAATTAGATGGTATATAAGTTTCACTGACAATACTAAAATTATTAGTAAACAAATAAGCATTCAAGATTTTTGTTTTTTATTACAGGAATATGCAACATTGGCAGTGGACGATGAAGTGAACTCTGTGGCTGATTCTTCGAGGTTTCGGGTAACAGTCTTTATAACTCTACTATTTTGGATCACATGCTTTCCGGTTGTAATAGGGGAACTCCCACGTATTGTTGTTGATCTTTGAAGGGTAGATTGTGAGCCATTATATGTGAGTCTAATCATTTTGTGTCCTCGTTGGTTGACAGGTCGAAGTTCCGCTTTTGAGATAGCCGGTCAGAATCCCAACACCAATGCCAACAATCAAACGTTGATTTAGGTAACACAATTTCATAAAACATTAAATTTAAGTAGCCATTAACTGTTGGGATCGGATCCCATTCACTAATCAAATATTAGTGTAAATCAAATTACTCTAATTTGATTTAGCAAGATCTATGTAGTTAACAAAAGTATTTTGTTACAAGTTTAGAGATTTATACCTTTCTATAAAGGGAAATAGGGCACAAAACTAGAACTCCTTTCTAGTTTTGTTTCTTGAGAATATGCTTAGGATGATCCTCCTCTATAACCCAAGTTTCTAAAGAGGAAACCTCCTAAAAGATGGCACCCAAGAACTACTACAAATACTACAAGTGATTTAGACTAGAAATCACTAATAGCTTACTTGATAATATGAATATTATTATTATTACTAACTCTTAGTAATATGAGAAATAATATTAAGAGAGTATTAAGTTTAGAGAGATTAGAGAGAGAAAAATGAGAAAAGCATGAATGAATACTTTCTCTATGGCCTAATGTTTTATATCAAAATAAAACAAAATGAAGTGTGTTGCACACACTTGGGGTGGCCGGCCTAGAGGAGAGAGGAGAGGAGAAGAGTCTTTTCTTTTTATTGTTTAGAACAATTTGTAGCATGCTAATCATAATGCTTCAACATGCAAAAGGTGAACAAAAGCAAAAAGACAAAAGAGAATCTTTCTCTTCCTCTCCCCTTGTGTTGGACGGCTATAAGGCCCTTATTGTGGGCCCAATTTGTTTACAATATTTGTCCCACAAATACTTATAATTTATCACTTAATCATCTAATATGATAAAGTACAAATTATCAAATTGGACTCACAATTCTTCTTTAACATATATGTACACTTACACATATATTAAAAATGTACTTTCACTAATCTCATTAGTAAAATATACATGATTAGTGAATTAACAGTTAATCACTAATTCTCATCTCCTCTAATAATTTTATCGATATAAAATTCAATCGTCCGAGTTCACAACTCGATTTCTCTCTAAATCAATACACTGACTAACCGTTAGTCAATTTATCAAGTTACTAATATAATCGTATTTCATACAATTAATTAGCTTAAATATTTGGAGTACGTTCCTATAGGTGTGACTTAAAGGGATCAATTGATCACCGCCGTTCTCACGACAATAACGTCAAACTCTAGTCAGCCAACCGTTATTGATTTACGTTAATCAATTGACAATAATTCAGGATTATCCCCATGTATTCCTTAATTGAGATTTATTAAGTAATTGCACTATTGTGGAGGACACATACTCCAACAATCTCCCACTTGTCCGAGACAAGTTGTGCATTACCAATTCTCATGTCCGTTTCACATCTCCCACTCGATGCAAGGTGTCTTACAGTCGATTTGCAGATCCCGAGATATATATCGTGAGTGGTTTCCTCGATAAGGAGAGTATTGCCTGACCGGGAATCTACCGTAGATTCTAACCGAGCGTACACGCATTTTCAAATGACTACTCCTCGAGTGGCCCAAAGATGTTTTGCCCCGACACGGGTGGACATTTCCCTTCCACTCGATTGTACTGTATAATGCAGATCACCATGACCCCAAAGATGCCCTTATAACCCCCTTTCACGGCATGGTTTAGGACAAAATTGAAAGTCACTCGGAAACTGCACCGACTCAGACAATCAGTTCCAGTCAAAGAATCGACTCAAAGGAATACTATAGAATTCCCACCACGACCAGGTTTCAATCTCATTGAAAAGGAATTCTATAAGCGCCAACGCCTCGGACGAGTGTTTTCCGCGATGCCGTTTATGCAAACGATCAGTCATCACATATGACCCTATGGTGTTGAACCCCACCTTCGATCGACTTGCAATCTAGTCTCTCCGAGACGTCACCTCATATGAGAGACCAGGGACCAAATACTTAGTTTATGCCGTTCACTTGAATAAGTTCAAAGTTGTCACACAATTATTCGGATAAACAAAGTATGCATTCAATAATGACTTAAGATAAAAACAATGAATGTTATTTTCATATATGTAATAAGATACATCATTCTATTACATATTACGAAACTAAAGGAAATCTGGCATACGCCGCAACCCCATGGAGGCGGTGTGCGCGTCATGCTTAGCCCTCGAAAGAGGCTTGGTTAAAGGATCAGCGATGTTATCGTCTGTCCCAACCTTACAAATATCTATTTCCTTCCTCTCCACATTATCTCTAATAACATGGTATTTCCTCAAAACGTGTCTAGACTTGTTACTAGACTTGGGCTCCTTTGCTTGGAAAATAGCCCCACTGTTATCACAATAAGCGATGACGGGATCCGCACACTAGGGACTACTCTTAGTCCATCCAAGAATTGCCGAATCCACACGGCTTCTTTAGCAGACTTGAGATCTTTGCCAAATACTCACTTAGTTGTAGACTCTGCAGTGACACTCTGTTTGAAGCTCTTCCAACTAACTGCACCTCCATTCAACATAAAGACATAGCCGGATTGGGATTTCAGATCATCCCCATCGGTTTGGAAACTTGCATCTGTGTAACCCTTTACACGTAGCTCAAGTTCTCCTCCAAACACAAGAAACGAATCCTTAGTTCTTCTCAAGTACTTAAGGATGTTCTACACAGCTATCCAGTGACTCTCACCGGATTAGCTTGATCTGGCTCGTCATGCTCAAAGCAAAAGCGACATCGGAGCAGTACACATCATAGCATACATGATTGATCCTACGGAAGCATAAGGGATCAATTTCATGCGTTCAATTTCGCAGAGTCGTAGGGCATTGAGATTTCTTCAATGTTATTCCTACACTCATCGGAAAGCCTCTCTTGGAGTCTTTCATATTGAACCTATCAAGAATCTTATCGATATAAGTTTCTTGACTTAATGCTAGTATCCTCTTGGATCTATCTCTATAGATCCGGATACCCAAGATGCGTTGTGCCTCTCCCAAGTCCTTCATTTGGAAATGGTTTCCCAATTCCACCTTTACCGAGTTCAGACTTGGAACATCATTTCCAATCAGTAGTATGTCATCCACATACAAAACAAGGAAGGTTACTTTACTCCCACTAAACTTCATGTACAAACAAGGTTCCTCGGCACTTCGAGCGAATCCATGTTGTTTGATAACATGATCGAATCTATGATTCCAACTCCTCGATGCCTGCTTAAGACCATAAATAGATCTCTTAAGCTTGCATACTTTCTTAGGGTTGGATGTATCTACAAAACCTTCAGGTTGTGTCATAAACACTTCCTCTTCTAGAATCCCATTCAAGAAGGCGCTTTACATCCATTTGCCATATTTCATAGTCATGAAATCAAGAACCGCTAAGATTATCCTTATGGATCTAAGCATAGCAACCGGTGCAAAGGTTTCATCATAATGAATACCTTGGACTTGTGAAAAGCCCTTTGCCACCAATCTAGCTTTGTAAACATCAATATGTTTATCTATGCCGAGTTTGATTTTGAATATCCATTTACACTGAAGGGGTCTCACACCTTCAGGTAAATCTACCAAGTCCCAAACTTGGTTCTCGTACATAGAATCCATTTCGGATTTCATGGCCTCAAGCCATTGTTCGGAGTCAGGGCTACTTATAGTCGCCTTGTAGGTTAAGGGTTCGTTGCTTTGAATAACAACAAATCACCCTCTTCCTCGATGTTACCGAGGTAGCGGTCAGTTGATTACTAATTCTTCACGACCTCTAGGGATTATAACCGTGTCAAGAAGACGAGGGAACAGTTTCCTCATTTTCTGTCTCGGTTTGTGGCTCTTGAACTTCATCAAGTTCAAATTTTCTCCCACTCTGTTCTTTAGAAATGAATTCATTTTCTAGAAAAACAGCATCACGAGCCATAAACACTTTGTTCTCGTGAGGGTTGTAGAAGTAATAGCCACAGGTTTCCTTAGGATAACCTACAAATAGACATTTGTCTGACCTTGGAGCGAGTTTATCGTCATTTTTATTCTCGATTTAATGCCTCACATCCCCAAATTCTCATGAATGACAAATAGGGAACTGCTCCGTCCATATCTCATATGGAGTCTTATTGGCCGCTTTAGTGGGACTTGATTTAGTGAGAAAAGCGAGATAACGATGCAAAGCCCCAAAATGATCCAGGAAGCTCAGTTTGACTCATCATAGACCGAACCATGTCAAGCAAGGTTCGATTTCTCCTTTCTGCAACACCATTCAATTGTGGTGTGCCCGGAGGAGTCCATTGTGATATTATACCACAATTCTTAAGATGTGAATCAAACTCATTACTTAGATATTCGCCACCACGATCCGATCGTAGTGCTTTTATCCTTTTTGTTTAATTGGTTCTCAACCTCATTTTGAAATTCTTTAAATTTCTCAAAAGCATCACTTTTATGCCTTATTAAGTAGACATAACCATATCTACTTAAGTCATCGGTAAAAGTAATGAAGTAATGATATCCTCCTCTAGCGGTGATGTTTAATGGACCACACACATCGGTATGTATGAGTCCTAAAACCTCACTTGCTCGTGCCCCTTTACCACTAAAGGGTTGACGAGTCATCTTGCCTAAGAGGCAAGATTCGCATGTACCATAGATTCGTAATCAAATGGTTTGAGAACCTTGGTCGCAACAAGTCTCTTTATGCGTTTGTCATTTATGTGACCTAAACGACAATGCCAAAGGTATGATTTGTTTGATTCATTCGTTCTGAGCCTCTTGTTCTCGACATGATAAACATCATTAACATCATTTAAAACATAAATACCTCCAATTGAAATAGCTTCACCATAAACCATTTCATTAAATGAAAAAGTACAACGGTTGTTCTTAATCACAAAAGAAAAGCCTTCCGCATCAAAAACGGAGACGGAGATAATGTTTTTCGTTAGAGTTGGTACAAAATAACAGTTATTCAAAAGCAACTCTAATCCACTAGCAAGAGCGAGTACAAAAGTTCCCACGGAAACGGCCGCTACTCTAGCTCCATTGCCCATGCGGAGATCTACATCACCCTTGGCTAGAGCTCACACGTTTCTCATCCCCTGCAAATGATTACAAAGGTGAGATCCACATCCGGTATCCAATACCCATGTAGAAATGCAAGCATGATTGATGTCAATCATATAGAGATTAGAAGGAATACCTTTGGATGTCGCACATCCATTTTTGAGATCCTTCTTATACTTGGGACAATTGCGCATCCAATGACCCACTTCATTGCAATATTTGCAAGTGTCTTTGAGGGGTCTTCCCTTGTTGATCTTGGGCTTAGGCTTATGTGGAACACCTTCCACAATAGCCTTTCCCTTACCCTTGGCAATGTAAGATGGCGCCTTCTTGGCCACCTTCCCCTTCTTGACTCCAAGATTCATGTTCTTCATTTTCATGGAGAGAACATCTTTCTTCTCCACCTCATTCACTTCCATATCCCTCTCGGCTTGAACCAAGAGTGCATGAAGTTCATGGTAACTCTTATCCATGTTATTCATGTTGTAGTTTACTCGAAAGTGAGCAAACTTATTAGGAAGAGAGTGAAGGATGCGGTTAATCGCAAGAGCTTTCGGTATAGCACACTCTTGACGCTCAAGAGTGTCTATTTGCTCAATCATTTTGAGCACATGAGGACCAACTTTTTGGTTCCTCTCAAGCTTTGCATCGAAAAACCGCACCGCGGCTTCATAAAGCCTAATTTGCGGTGCTTTGGAGAACATAGTTGTCACTCGAGTGAATATCGCATATGCACTTTTTTGAGTGACAAATCGGAGTTTGAGAGCGGGTGCCATGGACCAAATTAAGACGTTTTTCACGTCATTGTCCACTTTCATAAACTCATCATAGGCGGCTCGTGCCGCCCCGGATCGAGAAGTGGGTTCGGCGGGTGGTTGATCGGTAAGGTGCTTGAGCACATTGTCGGATGTCGCGGCGCCCTTCATTGTCGAATCCTATTCGACGAAGTTGCTACCGTCATCCTTGAGGATACACTTATCCATCACGGTTCGCAACCATGAATCTTTGCCCAAAATGGGCGCGGGAGTTGATGATGATGATGCCATTGCGATGAACGATTCTACAATAAATATGAGGAAATATATAAGTATTCATTATTCATTTATAACATTTGCTAAAACACCTTTTAAAACAAATGTCCATTTATATAATGATCTCCCACGAAATTATATAAATGATTCCAAGACTCGTTTTTCATATAAAATTAGACATCTCATGTTTCCTTTTATATAAAAACGATAAGTCAACACTTGACTAATTCTACACTAGAATGCTTGGTTGATGATTTTCTTTAAAATGCATCCATTTAGCCCCAAATAACTCTTATTTGGTTGAGTCCAAACCAAATTAGCATGGGACTTCCTTCCACTACTTACCCATGGTAACAAGGTTCCACGTCGCGGAGGTCCTCACGAACATGGGGTTCATAGTCGCTACATTTGGAAAGGCTTAATCTCAATTCATTTTTGTTAAAATGTGAGTGATCTTGTCAATTTTTAGTCATTTAAATTCTTTATAAGTGAACTAATTTAAGAATGGCGACCTAAAAACGACAATCATAGAGGGATATTGTGGCATGCATGGCGATTTTGGCATGTGAGCGGAATATATAAGCAAACAAACAAGCAAAACCAAGCAAGCAAGCATAAACCTAGTATGGCCACCTAAAAGTAATTAAAATACGAGTTACAAATTGGAAACCAACTCCTTTGGTCCCTCTTCATATGGACTTCATCCAAGGCTCCTCCTTGCAAGCTTTAGAACACTTCTAAGGCTCCATCTCGATTC
This sequence comes from Dianthus caryophyllus, assembly GCA_023091065.1. Classification (NCBI taxonomy): domain Eukaryota; kingdom Viridiplantae; phylum Streptophyta; class Magnoliopsida; order Caryophyllales; family Caryophyllaceae; genus Dianthus; species Dianthus caryophyllus. Next base: position 19,843,806 of record CM041521.1, read on the forward strand.
ATCGCCGGTCTTCGATTTACAAATAGTTACAAGAATGATTTACAAATGAATACATAGCAATCCTATTATACATTTATAAATGAAATAAACTATTAAATTACAAACCGGCGATACGAGATCGCATTTAATTACAAACCCACACGATATTCCCTTTCATTACGGGTAATATCGGTAAAAATATAACAACTATGGCCATACTAGTAAGAATAAACATTCATTCAACAATAAACATTCATCCAAACATGCATAATGTAAAGCTTATAAATAAAAACATGCCAAAATCGCCCTAAACAATAATCGCATTAACTTGTTTAAAACCGATCTCATTTTTAATCGATTAATCTCATATTAATCAATAATGCTTAAAACACCTTTTAAGCTTGAACCAAAACTTCTAAACTGATTTAGAACACCCAAAATTAGTTCATACTAACTTATGGTGATTTTAGTTCATAAACTTGGTCATTTGCTAATTAAATCTAGCTTTAATCATAACTTTTTTATGAATAAAGCTTCATAAAATCAAAATAAAATAAAATAAAATCATTTTTATTTTGAAAAAATTTTGTATATTCTGGAACACTTCCAAAATTTCAGAAAAGAAAAGTTTTGGTCAGAAAAATTTACGAATTATTTTATAATAAAAAACATACGATTTCATCGATTTTATCTCATAAAATCAAGAAAACGTCTAAAACAGTGAGGAAAAATCCAAAATTTATACGAGAGCATCCTCATAATGTATAAAAATGTTGGTATAACTTTCATGTCCAGAAAACAACATTTACTATATTTTTGGACATAAAAGCCATTATATACCGATTTTAAACAAAAATATGAATAAATATTCAAAACTCAAAATCTGACTTTGAAAATTTACATGGAGAATGTATAAATATGAAATATCACTGTGTAAACATTTCGTGACCAGATTCCAATTATAACTATTTATAGTAATTATTTTAGCCTAAAACACACTTTTTGACTCGGTTTTGTATAAAAATCATTTAAATTAGCAAACAAATTGCAAAAATTACGAAATTTGACCAGTAACTTCATGAGACCAGAAAATTTGCATGCAATAAAAATCTCGTGTTAAAACCAATTTTATCACTATTTTCGGATTTTATCATATTTATTCTCAATAAATACAGAAAACTCCAAAAATAACAAAATAAATTTGTAACTACAAGCCTTGGCTCTGATAACACTTGTTGGGATCGGATCCCATTCACTAATCAAATATTAGTGTAAATCAAATTACTCTAATTTGATTTAGCAAGATCTATGTAGTTAACAAAAGTATTTTGTTACAAGTTTAGAGATTTATACCTTTCTATAAAGGGAAATAGGGCACAAAACTAGAACTCCTTTCTAGTTTTGTTTCTTGAGAATATGCTTAGGATGATCCTCCTCTATAACCCAAGTTTCTAAAGAGGAAACCTCCTAAAAGATGGCACCCAAGAACTACTACAAATACTACAAGTGATTTAGACTAGAAATCACTAATAGCTTACTTGATAATATGAATATTATTATTATTACTAACTCTTAGTAATATGAGAAATAATATTAAGAGAGTATTAAGTTTAGAGAGATTAGAGAGAGAAAAATGAGAAAAGCATGAATGAATACTTTCTCTATGGCCTAATGTTTTATATCAAAATAAAACAAAATGAAGTGTGTTGCACACACTTGCGGTGGCCGGCCTAGAGGAGAGAGGAGAGGAGAAGAGTCTTTTCTTTTTATTGTTTAGAACAATTTGTAGCATGCTAATCATAATGCTTCAACATGCAAAAGGTGAACAAAAGCAAAAAAGACAAAAGAGAATCTTTCTCTTCCTCTCCCCTTGTGTTGGACGGCTATAAGGCCCTTATTGTGGGCCCAATTTGTTTACAATATTTGTCCCACAAATACTTATAATTTATCACTTAATCATCTAATATGATAAAGTACAAATTATCAAATTGGACTCACAATTCTTCTTTAACATATATGTACACTTACACATATATTAAAAATGTACTTTCACTAATCTCATTAGTAAAATATACATGATTAGTGAATTAACAGTTAATCACTAATTCTCACCTCCTCTAATAATTTTATCGATATAAAATTCAATCGTCCGAGTTCACAACTCGATTTCTCTCTAAATCAATACACTGACTAACCGTTAGTCAATTTATCAAGTTACTAATATAATCGTATTTCATACAATTAATTAGCTTAAATATTTGGAGTACGTTCCTATAGGTGTGACTTAAAGGGATCAATTGATCACTGCCGTTCTCACGACAATAACGTCAAACTCTAGTCAGCCAACCGTTATTGATTTACGTTAATCAATTGACAATAATTCAGGATTATCCCCATGTATTCCTTAATTGAGATTTATTAAGTAATTGCACTATTGTGGAGGACACATATTCCAACATTAACAACATGCGAAATTTATTTATACATAATAGGTCTAGAAGTACAATGAAAACTGCAAGAACTATTTATACTTAATCATTGTAAAATTAATTAAAAATAGACTAATAAAGTCGGCTCACCATTAGAAATGTCACACAATGGAGTCCGGGTCATGTCACTTATTCTTATAGATGCTGGAGAAAACATTCAATTATCTTATGGTTAGTTGGACAAAACAGTGTAAAAACAGACCTTTTAGTTAAATAACAAACCTGGCTCACCATTCGAAATGTCACACAGTGGAGTTTGGGAAGTGTTAGGAGTGCTTATAGATGATCGAATCAATTGAGATCTACTGGTATTGTTCTCTGCAGAAACATTGAAAGTCAACATTAATATCATTCAGTTGATGTTAAACAATGAAGATTCAAATGTTTAATAAACTTATATGTATTCATGTGTTCCAATTTTGACCTTGCTCACCCAAATTTATACGTTGACGTTTAGCTTTGTTGATCAACTTTCTGGTTTCTCTAATAGATTTTGAGTTAGCAATTGTTGATTGGGATGAATTATTTGGTACCTCCATTTGCAAAGGTGTGAATGATTTATTAAAACATAGGTGATGTGTGTAAATGTTTCATTCGTTGCATGGGTATATATATTAATCCTCAAATAAGGTTACTATATTACTGAGATATCATAAGTTACTTATTTATGGGGATTCAATACAAAAATAAGAAATTTCCGATATCTCAATATTATTGTACCAAATATTTGTGGAATAATATCCTACTCTATATTATACAAAAAGATAACTTCCTTATATTTAATTCAATACAGTTGTAATTATGTTCTGATATCTCAATAATAAAGTAAAAATAGTTGTGGAATAATATTAATATCCCAATGTTTATCATAAAAAAAAACTAACTTCCTTATATTGAATATTATTTCTGTTTTACTTTTAGTGTTTTTAAATAGTGGCTGATAACATATATATCATATTATAATAATGGCTGTTTATGTATATCACAATTATGAGTAGGATTTGATTGTATAGTTTGCTTGGTTTGATTGTATTCGAGGATATCAAAATATTATGAGTATGATTTAACTTTATAGTTTCCTTAGATAGTGACAGTGTTAATCATGTAGTAATATTTTGACATTGACATGACAAAGTTAATACGATATAGCATTTTAACATGGGTGTTACTCAACTGTACCCGGCTTTTTCTCAGTTGTACCCTTTTTTGTCATTAATTTTCCATCCCCTACCCCTGCTTTCCTAATTTTTCTCTCTTCTCTTTCCACCAAAAAAAAAAACCCTAAAACAATTTAAATCAACCAATTTCTTCTTCAATTAATTCAATTACTTATACAATTAATTCAATTCTTAACACATGGATCCTTGTGACGATATATTTAATGTAATTTACTTTTTTTTTTCATTAATTTAAAGACAGAATTCAGCTAGACATTACAGCAAATAGCTGGTGTGCATATCAACAAATTAACCAAAAAACAAACTTTATAATAATTTTTGCCGCCAAAATAATTTTTAACTGCAAAAATAAATCAAACCATTGAATTTGAAGTTACTTTTTGGATTGATCATGTCGTCTAAACACATGATATTGTTGCCAACTCAGTTTACTGCTGATTAAGGGAAAAAAAAATCGAACTTTATTATTGCCCAACAAAAATAAGAAATGCCCAAATCAAATTACAACAAAAATGTGGGAAAATTAGCACAAAAAAGCCGAAAAATGCGGCGGCTGTGGTGGTTGTGGGTGTGGCTGTGCGCCGGCGGCGGCGGTAGTGGTGGTGGTGGTGGGAGAGGCATAAAGTTTTGGTGGTTTAATAGAGGAGAGAGAAGAGAGAAAATTTTGATTTCTAAATTTGTGGGGAGGAAATGAAAAGGGCAAGTAGGTCTTTTTTGGGTACAACTGAGAAAAAGCCGGGTACAGTTGAGCAATTACGTTTAACATAAATCTTTATTAATTTGGTTTGTCCAAAGTCACAACAATGGAGTTTATTGAGAAAACTTTAAAAGCAAAACTTGAAATTGATGTCTAACATCACAACCAATAGACCAAAGTTTAAATGTAATGGAAAACAGAATAATGTCAAATTATCTAATCTTAAACTTCTGCAATCTTAATTAAGCCTCGATTTTGTCTTCATCTTGCTTGACTACTGATTGTTTTTTTTGTTGTAGATAACTGAGAGTCGTCATCATCATGCACCTCATCAATTGATCGTTTCGACGGTGTGATCTCCGTTGCGCTTGAGACCGCTTCATTTTCCCCTGTGCAAGACACATTTACCTGCATACCGCAAGTGCGTTAGGTAGATTGTTCATAGGCTGACAAATCAGTTGTGGTAATATTATTTAATTTATTGGATTATTTAACAAGAATAAACCAACCTATGTGTGGTCTTCCACAAATAAACCAACCTATAGTTAATCTCATAATAAACCTAACTATTACCCCAACCTTCTAAAAATGTACCCAATTACCGGATACCTATTTAGCAGGTTAATTTTACACTTCCATCTATCTTCTTCTTCTTCTTCATCATGCTCCTTCAATGTCTTCATCAATTTTTTTTTTCAGCAACATAAACTCATTTAAAAACTAAATTAATTCAATGTCTTTGATTCACAAAACTAAATTAATGTGATGGCTTCAATTTTTAAAAATAACACAAAGTCATTTGAAAAACAAACTTTTGGGGAAAGAGAATTTGATGATAGATTATTTTGGCTTTACTCTCTTCCCAAAATCAACTGCATTCTTTTGTGAAAAAGAAAAAATTGATAGCTCCGATTCACGAATTCGTCGCTGAGGTAAGCTATTTGAATTTAATGAATTTTTAGTGATGTTTGTTCTTTGATTTTACTCACCGGAATTTGGGTCGAGACCATTCCGGTAGTGTGGTCAGAGCTCCAGAAAACTCTGGCGGTAAAATGAGAGAATAGAGGATGGAAAGTGGGAGAGAGGAAGATGGGCAGTCGACGACGAGGGGCGATCATGGCGGTCAAAGTTGTAGGTTGGTGGTGGTTTCAGGTTTTCACACGAGGGGAGAAGAACGACGGTGAGATGAACGATGGTGAGAGGGGAAGGAGGCCTTGCCGGTGCTTATGGACGCCGGTGGTGGAGGTCGACGACATGGGAGAGAACAAGGGGGGGCTATAGTGAGTCACCGGTGGTGGTGACCAGGGCAGAGGCGACGGTGATGCCACCATGATGGTGGTGGCTCGAGGTTGGTGTGGTTGTTGTAGCTTGATTGTTGTTGGGTTGATGATTTTGATGTTAATGATTTGAGTTGTTATTCATGGTGATGGTGGTGCTTCACTTGAGAGGAGGAGGTAACCTGCTGTTCAGGTTATCAACAGGTAAAACCAAAGACGGGTTTATTTAGGGAATAATAACTTAATACTTGGGTTTATTGTGGAGTTAATTAAAGGTTGGTTTATTTTTGGAAGACCATGCATAGGTTGGTTTATTCGTGTTAAATAATCCTAATTTATTTATGTTTTATTATCCAAGTACCTTGTTTTTGTCTTCTTTTAACACTTCCTCCAAAGAACTTGTTTCCACTCCAGCATCCTACGTTAACAATATATGTCAGTGTAGTGTTCATAAAAATTTCACATAATTTGATGTTCATGGTTGTTTTAGCATATACGAACCTGTGCACTTTCAGTTAGAGCTATATATTTCTCTATAAGAGAAGGTTCTTCTGACATGTAGCTAACTAAGTAAGAATCTCATCCCAGTTCAAGATTATACCTCTGATGAACTTTCACTTTGAATAAGAATTTCCTATTCTTCAGTACTTGAAGTTGGACAGGATACGCATCAGTGTCTCCGTTCTACAACATTAGATTTCAAATTCAGACATTTTTTTTGTGTGTATAGTGTTGCGTTATATAACAATTACTATTTTACTTATGTGCAGATAGGTTATGTGTCAATGAAACGATTCAGAGGACTTTAATTTTACTTTGAAGGAAAGATGTACAAAATATCTGGTATGATTCCTATACCTTGAGTTGGTTCTCTCGCAAGTCTGCGGCTGTTAATTGAATTAATTCATATGCTTGTGTGTCATATATCACGAAAGTTGCATTGCCCGTGTGATCGACCACCTTAACTCTGACTTTGTACCTATTACTTACAACCATTAATATCATTAATAAACTAAATTAACAATATACATAAAAACCATTTATGTAGGTCATTACAGTGGACATTACCTTGGTTCCACAAGCTTTGCAGGACCAGCACACTTGTAAGTACAAATCCACTTACCCTTGTCATCAATCTCGACTGGTTTATTGCACTTCTTGCACGACTCATAAAACCATCGATGTTCTTTGTCAAAACCAACTATTGTTGCTAAGGTGACAAAGTTACCAACCTATGGTTGGAATGTTATATAAGATATTCAATAATAATAATATTGTTAATAAAAGTAATAATGACACTAAAGACAATAACATTAACAAATGGAATCATACCTCAATACTTTCACGCAAGTCATCTATTGTCCTCCTTAGTTTGATATCCAACAACTCGCTAGTAAGTGTCTCTAAGTGGCTAGTTAAGTGTGTTAGCGCTTGTGATGTTGATGTGCATCTATTATCAACTCTCCTATTATTTAAAGTTTGCATGATATTAGATAGTTTACATTATGTATTGGATTCAAATGAAAATTAAACTTTACACAAACCTCTTAATAAAGTCACGAACATATGAAGTTTCAGGATTAACCAAGATGCTTGAAAAAATAGAGTTCCAAAGATGTGAATCTGCATTACTCGAATTTTTTATATAAGTGTACTATATGGTATGATACAATTGTTATGCTATACAATAAGAATGACTAAAATACCTTTAGAGTACTTAAGCTTGGCAAAACGAATAACAATAATATTACGACCATTGGCATTGAAGGTGGAAATTGCTAAAGCCATTTCGTCAGCAAGTTTCTCCCACAAAGTGCATGTGATTGTTTGGTCCCTATATTGCAGATATATCAAAATTTAATAGTCTAATAATTAAAATGATTTTGTGACTGAAAGAATTCTTATGCTAGACGTACTCGTAATCAGCAAGCTGTATTCGCAGATATCGCTTATTTTGAGGCGAGTGCTCAATTTCACCATGGGCCACAATCTCTCCGATAATATCTGTTAAAATGAAACAATTAATTACATTGGAATAAATTGTTGTAATTAAGAGTGTATATTACAACTAAGTACAAATATTTACCAACTAAGTAGTTAGAATCAAGTGTATTTTGTAGAATATCCTTGAATGATGCAAATTCAATGTCAGGGGGTGGCATCATCACTTCATTGCATACAGCAAAAGTAGTTCTGGCGGTGAGGACAATTTTGTACGGATGTGTGCTAGTGCGGTACTCGCGGTTGGACTCAGACACACGAAAGTTGGCAAGGTAACGAACTCCTCCATCTTGAACTAATGATTTAAATTTCCATGAAATTCTCTTGTATATAGTAGCTTGAATTGTACTTCCCTACAATATTACAGCATATGTAAGTTAACATTAATATCGTAGTATAAAAATACAATCAAAACACTATTTGAAGTTAGCTTACCTTATCATCCATTAGTATAAAATCAATATTGCCAACATCTCTACCCTCGTCATATGTTTGTTGGCAAACATATATTATACGTGCCTTAATTTTCCAATTTTCCTTTTCTGGGTTGATTGATTCAATTATGTCATAGGTCGTTGCATGTGGTGCCATTGTATTCTTTGGTTAGTGGGGAATGATAATCTATCAAATGGTTATATGTGTGTATATATATATATATATATATATATATATATATATATATATATATATATATATATATATACACACATATAGAGGGTACAAATGGTTTATAGTTTAATTTAGGAATGAATTAAAATTTGTGATATATAATATTCTGTATTGGCAATATTATCTCCTAAAAATTATATGGTTGAGTTAATTATAGGAGTAATAATAGTAGGAAGTAAATAAATGAGTGTTGGTCAATAGTACGTAGCTCTTAGTTTGCAAACTAATCCTAACACATGAAATATATTCTGACAAAAAATATATTCTCACAAAATATATTTATTCTATTAATCTTTCAGTAGCTCTTAGTTTCCAAACATTGGGATATTCTCAATATATTTATCTTTCAGTTAATTCCTTATTTAAATGGAAAATTGATATTTATATTATTAGCAAGAATATATAATGACCAATTATTCCAATTATATTACACCAATTATTCCCTTAATTAACTCAATTATAATTGTCATCTCCTAATTTTGGGCATGATAATTAATAGCGTGTGTTGGGTATTGTTTTATTATGTATTTTTGTTAAGTTATGTTAATTAAATTAATATAGAATATAGATTACTTGGAACTCCTATAATATTGTTGTTTAGATTTATATATTTCTTGTACATATTTCTTGATCATCAAGTATAAAATCTTACTAATCTTCTTATTATAAAATATAAAATAATAAAATCTTAATAATATAAAATCTTAATAATCTTCTTACCATATCATATAAAATAATCTTCTTATCTTAATAAAATCTTAATAATCCGGATTAGTTCAAAATAATCTCTATTCACACTTGTATTCCATTTAATTTTCAGTGTTTACATTTATTCCATTCACACTATTGTACATATTACATGATATAATAATTGATTGATTTAATTGACATTTTTTGTAGGTGTATGGACTTAGGCGGGAAGTAGAATGCACCATAGGCTGCCACGTGGCAGATTTCATATTTTATGGCACTCTATTAGTATGATAATATAGATCCTAATTTCCCAATTCTTTCCCACCCCAAATCAAAACCAATTTTCACCATATTTCCCCAAAATTCAATTGAAGCTTTCCTCCCCAAATTAGCAAGGTTAGTTTTTTTTTTGTTTTATTTATCAACTTTTATTGCTTGTTTATGGTAGATTATTGATTGTCGGCTCCCCTTCCTCAATTTCGGACCCATGCACGTTTTTCTTTTCGCAATTTATGCTCCATTCGATTGAAACACTCGAATGGTTGAGGTTCATTCGAGTATTTCACTCAAATGGGATTTTTTTTTTCGATTATTTTTGAAAATTTGATTATTGTTTTAAAATAATTGTATTAGTATTTTATATTTAATTAGTTTAGCCGCAATTTATATGAAATGTGTTTACTGTTATCATATTTGTTAATTTTTTTTTTAAATATTAATTGTCTTTATTATTTCTATAAATTCAGGTATCCAAATAATATGAAAAAAAAAAAAAACAAAATTTAGATTGAAACCTTCTTCAGCGTCTCCTAGTGTTGGCGGGTCGCAGTCGGTTGCTGAGGTTGGGTCCTCGAATCCCGGTTATGTCCAATTGACTCAAGAAGAGTACAACCGTAATTTTGGTGAAAATATTGAGGAGGAGGTGGTGAGGAAGATGTTGACGTAGATGCCGAAATGGATGATTCGGCGGGTGAAGGTGATGAAAATGTCGATGAAGACGAGATTGACGAGGGAGTGATTAGGATTACTGCAAAGCGTGGACACGGTGAAAGTATCTTAGAGGTGTTTCGTCTTCTTCGAGTACGTCGTCGGTACTGAAAACCGGTAGGAAAAAGAATGATGAGTGGAGGGTGAAGGTTCCTGAGGCAGGCAGCCCAGAAGTAGGCGGTTTGATTTTCTAGTTTTGGAGCTCACATAGCTAAAGCCTTATGGGGTAATCCTAATGCGCGAGGGGTTTTAACCCCTAAAACTTGTGAGGGTACGATGGTTATGTTGAGGCATTGGGAATTACCGACGGAGGCAATGACGTTAATTAATGATTCGAAGTTGTCGCATTTGGTAGGCACACGCACTTGGATATGGCGCTGTTGACTGCTTTTGTTGAGAGGTGGCAACCCGATACGAACACATTCCACATGTGAAGGTACCGTGGATCGGGATCCCTCTCGACGCCCCGCGCGCGCCCGCCCTCGTGATGGGGCCGAATGCGCCTCGCGGGAAAAATGAATGCGTTAAAAGCGGCGCGTGAAAGGGGTGCTCGGAGGTTCGCTCGATTTGCTATGGGGGAATGTCATTGCATGAAATTTTGACAAAAGAAATGTAGAAAATCCTTTTGAAATTTGTTTTCGGAGTCGCCACCAAATATTAAAGGAATTTGGAACCTCTTCAGCGCGTTTTAAATCATAAGACGCGGGGGCCTCAGATTTCAAGGTGCGTTGATACCTATCTTTCTGAGGTTATTGTGAAAACAGAGAGGATTCGAAGTGAGGTTACTTTTCGAAAGTTTTGACAAAATGTATTATGAAAACTGCGATAAAAAAGCCTACGTGAAAGTAGTCTTTACTAATTTGAAAACAAATGCTTAATTTCGATATTTGGGCTAATAGGCTGCTACGTACAAATGCGAATGTATGACTCGACAAATATGTAAAATAAATGTAAGTCGTCAAAGTTATGAAGATTTGGTATAGGAAATATACGTAAGATTAATAATTCATTGTATTTGAATTACTAAATAAACGTTATTTTTCGACTCGTATTTAATTCTAAGATTTTTTAAAAACCCTCGGTTTTGCATGTTTAAAAAGACTAGTTGAAACGGTACAATTTAATGTCGAATTCGTGTTTTAGTCGTGATTTAATGCATAAATCGAGAATTTGCATAATGTAAAAGTGGTGATTTTGAGTCGTTTATTTATGCGATATTGGCAAGATTTAGACGAATTCTGAATTCGAATTACTACAACCGTATTGCGAATACGGGTTCGTTAAAGCCAATATCGAGTTGGGTTAAAGTAACCCTTTTGTCCAAGTCTCAAACGTCCAATCCGAAGGTAAAGTTTTTACCTTAAAATGCAAAGACGGTTTTTACAGTGGAAATTTATAAGTGCGAGAGGCGTAAGTTATATGTGTATGATTGTAATAATGTTGTGTAATTCGATTGTTGTGTGATTGAAAAGTGTGTTTTGTGAGGTTGTGAGGGCTGCTATTTATAGCAATTGCTTCGTGTTTTATGTATAGTTGCTCAGAAAATCGCCAGTTAACCAGCGATTAACAGAAAAATCGCCAGTGTGTAAGTGGGGAGGGGGAAAATCGCCTGTGCACAGGCGTTTTTTGGCTTGTTTTGTGATTGAATTTGGGACGCTGTATTTTGTATGACACTTTTGCAGCGTACTTGAGTATGTTACATCATGTTGTTGTTGACTTTTTAGCCGGGGAATCAATTCGGGTCGAGTTGATGTCTCGGCTCCGTTTTCGCGTTTCGTGTTTCGGTTTTTTGTCGTGTTTTTCGGTTTTGGATCGAAATAAAATAATATTGTAATATATTATTTTACGACGTTGTGGAGTTTTGTTTTGTGGGAATGTGACCCGGGACGCGCTTTGGTCCGTTTCGGGTGTTAGGGTCTTTTTTGTGATTTTGGGCCATTTTGTGTTTTTGGGCTTGTTTTTGTGAGGCGTTTTTGTGTCGTGCTTGTGCGTATTGTGTCGACTTAAAACTAAACATAACTAAATTAATACTCATTTTTACGAAGTATGCAAATTTAAATTAATACGTTAAAAATGACTAAAATATTTTAGACACTTTTGTACCGTTCCGTCTTATTTATAAAACATGCATGAAAAGTCCTTTTCGTCATCGGGTTTGTTTTTTGGGGGGTACGGATACGGGTATCTACAGAGCCCCCAATTTGGCTGAGCTTGGACTAAAGCGTTAGTCAAACTTAAAAGATAGTATCCGGACCATTACAGTCTCAATACTACCTGGCGGCGCTAAGTATGTGTCTCGGGGAGAGACGAGGACTTAGTGCCGGGAATGCGGGGCGGGACGACATGTTTAAGAACATGATGGTCCTGCATGTTTAAGGGCCTGTCAGCTTGTCGTCGTTTGAATGTCGTTTAATGGCGTTTTGTAGTCTGGCCACCTCCTGCGTATTGAGTGCTTGCTGTGTGTCTGCTTCTGTGCTTGTGATTTTGATTTCTTCCTCTAGAGTGTGCGGGTGTCTGTACTCTTGATTTTGCGAAAGAAATTCGGGTTTCTGCGTTTTGACTTATATATAAGAAGTGTGTATTTTTGTGTTTGACTCTAAAGAGCATACGTATTTTGACTCGTAAAGAATATACGCATTTTTGTGTTTGGCTTGTACAGAATGTATATATTTTTGTGTTTGATTTGTAAAGAGTATACGCATTTGACTTGTAAGGAGTACACGTATTTGACTTGTAGGGAGCATACGTATCATGTGTTTGACTCGTATTTGATTTGTGAAGAGTATACGTATTTGACTCGTAAAGAGTATACGTATTTTATTTGTGAAGAGTATACGTATTTGACTCGTAAAGAGTACACGTATTCGATTTGTGAAGAGTATACGTATTTGACTCGTAAAGAGTATCCATATTTTTGACCTTTTGACTCGTAAAGAGAGTATACGTACTTGACTTGTAAAGCGTGTACGTATTTTTCACTTTTTGACTCGTAAAGAGAGTATACATGCTTGACTTGTAAAGCATGTACGTATTTTTGACTTTTGGCTCGTAAAGAGTGTATACGTACTTGACTTGTAAAGTGTGTACGTATTTTTGACTTTTTGACTCGTAAAGAGTGTATACGTACTTGACTTGTAAAGTGTGTACGTACTTTTGACTTTTGACTCGTAAAGAGTGTATACGTACTTGACTTGTAAAGTGTGTACGTATTTTTGACTTTTGACTAGTAAAGAGTGTATACGTATGTACTTGACTTGTAAAGTATGTACGTATTTTTGACCTTTTAACTTGCAAAGAGTGTATGTATTCTTGTGTTTAACTCGTAAAAGAGTGGGTTAGTAGTGTAATGGGCCACAGAAATCAGCCCAAACCAAAGCAGAACGCTGTGACCAACCTGAAAATCGCCAGTGTACTGGCGATTTAGGGGCTGTTTTGGTGTTTTTCTGTACAAAACAAGGGTGAGAGAAGAGGAGGGTCATTCACCCGAAAAATAAAAAACAAAACACCCTAATTTCAAAACTCATTCTCGGCGATTTTTCAACCAAATTCCGTCATTCCGCCTCCTACAATTCGCAATGGATCAAGGTATGCACCCAATCAAGTTGCTTTTTCGTGATTTGAAGTCGGTTTGAGTCGATTTTTACCCAAAATTTGTTTTTTTGGGTTTATGTTAAACCGTCTTGTTTGATTCGAATTTTGCCATTGTCGTTGCTTGAAATCGGTGCTTGGGAGTGCTATGAGGCTTGTCTTGCTATTGTTGGTGATCGATTGCTTGCGAAAAACCCGTGTCTCGGGGCTGTTTTTCGTGTTTATGGAGTAAGGGCATTTTGGTCGTTTTTTGTTTTTTCGTCCCGAAATACGTTCAAAATTTGTTTCGTTGAAATGTGTGCAAAAAACGGGTCTTTCGAGGGAAGAGCGTACTCCGATGTCAGAGCTGCGTCCGTATCCAGAGGTCTCTGAGGGTCCATCCCAGTCAGATTTGTTTAAGACTCCTCCTCCTTTGACACCAGGGAACGAGGTACGAGGGGCTGTCTTGGAGTCCCCTGGGCCTTCTGTTAGTGAGCGTGGCGTTGTTGTACAACCGACAGAGCCTTCTGTTGGTGAGCGTGGTGGTGCTGTGGAGTCGACAGGGGCTCCTGTTGGCGACGTGGAGCGTGTTACGGAGTTGCCTGCGCCTTCCGTTGGTGGTCGTGGGGTTGCTGTTGAGTCGCCCAGACCTTCCGAGCGCATGTTGAGTCGCCCAGGCCTTCTGTTGGCGGGCGTGGAGCTGGGTTTGTGCCTTCGCAGGGGGTTGGACGTGGTCGAGGTGTTGTTGTCAGGTCACCGGCGCCTTCCGGGAGAGGTCTCGCAGCTCAAATCCGTTTTAACATCTTCGACTTGACTAATTTAAGTCGAATCCTATTCGCGCATCCGACTTTAGCCCGTGACAACATACCGTCACTCTGGCTAGGTGGATGCAAAGCAAAACATTTTAACATCGAGGTAGCATACCTACAATGACTACACTACCGCCTACAGTGACTACACCCATACCTACAATTACTACACCAATTCAACCGCAAACTGACGTAGCATCGTCAAGCGCCGCTCCAGCACCTATGCCTGAAATTGGAGACTCAATTCAGAAACAGCTCCTCAAAACAAAAGCGGATATCTCGATCTGGCAGCTCCTAAGGGAATCACTAGAACACCGCGGAGCCCTTTATCGAGCCTTGCAAGTCACTCCTATGACGACAGAAATGTCACCTGAAAAACTCATCAGCCACATCACTCGTGAATGGCAGGCCAACGCCATCACTTTCTCTGACAAAGACCTCCCGCCGTTCGGAGGCACGCACAACCTGGCACTCTACATAAACGTAGAAAGTCATGGCATGACACTACCCATCGTCCTCATCGACAACGGATCCGCAGTCAACGTCCTGCCCCTAGAAACAGCTAAAAAGCTAGGAATCAAGGAAAATGACTTCATTCCCTGTGCAGACGGCGTCAGAGCCTACGATGGTACCCGCCGCAGCATAAAAGGCACCATTTCCTTTCCTATCATGACAGGACCCGTCGTAAGGGAAACTGAATTCCAGATAATCGACATACCGCCCGCATACAACATGTTATTGGGTAGACCCTGGATCCATGCGACCAAAGCAGTCACCTCAAGCTTACACCAAAAAGTTAAGCTTCCCCTGGACGACGAGATCGTCACCATCCACGCATCAAACTTTCGAGCTTCCCTGCAGCAGCAAAAGATCGATAGTGACTCTGCAAAAATAAGCACCGAAACCCCAGACATCACCTGTGGTTTTGAGTTCGACTTTGACATCTGCACATTGACTCGCGAGGAAGAAATCACGGCACTCTATGTAAAGGATAACGATAACAAATGGTCAACCATGGGCCTAGGTTATATACCATGGTCCTACGAAGTTGCCCGTGGGGAACAGGCATTCAAAGACCGCAAAAGATGTCGTGACTTTCACATGGAACCATATCACATCTTCACTGACAAATACTTCGTCAAAGAGGGTATGAGCAAAATGCCCAAAGACTTCTTCTCATGCACTATCGCCGGAATCGAACTAGTCTCAGACATCCTGCGCAACCACAGCTTTAACCCCACCGACCTGATTGTCCCATTTGAGGAAAAGACACACGACGGATGGTCAAAGACTCTCCAGTGGACCGATAAGCAGGGTCGCACTTTCAAAATCACCACTGGAGAAGGCTACACCTTCGAGAACTCCGACTCTGAAGAAAACGAAGGCGAAAACCCTGACAACAAACCCGTCATAGAGTTTAGGCTTCCGCGTCGTCATTTCAAGTCATTCACCCCAACTAAGCCTCCGGGCTATATTCCTGATGTGATTGACATAGACAAAGAATTAGAGTCTCTGAGGTTGTCCAAAGCTCCCCTGTCTAAGCTATCTGCAAATGTAACTGCTTTTGAAAACACTAATAATAACAACGTTTCTGGTTATTGCTTGCCCTGTTCTCCTTTAAGGAATGCATTTTCTAAAAATCACGATAAAATTGAACAAAACAACATTGCATTACATAAATACATTGCAAGTATCGTTTCAAAACCCGAACAGGACCCCATCATTGAGGACACAACAATCATCAATGTGGGAACACCCGAAGAACCCCGAAAACTACAGCTAGGAGCTTCCTTAAGCGTGGAAGAAAGAGCTGCGTACACCGAACTACTCACAGAGTTCAAGGACGTCTTTGCCTGGTCCTACAAGGACATGCCTGGCGTTGACCGCGAAATAGCTGAACATCGCATCCCACTCAAACCAGGTGCCAAGCCTATTAAACAAAAACTCCGACGCATCAAACCCGAATGGTCTCTCATGGTCAAGGAAGAGATCGAGAAGGTCATCGAATACTCAGACTGGGTATCAAACATGGTCCCAGTCATGAAGAAAAATGGGAAGATACGAGTATGCGCAGACTTCCGCGACCTAAACAGGGCCTGCCCAAAGGATGATTTCCCATTGCCTCACATGGACATACTTGTGGACAACACTGCCGATCACGCGTTACTATCATTCATGGATGGATACGCAGGATACAACCAAATCAAGATGGCAACAAACGACATGTCTAAAACTACCTTTGTAACACCCTGGGGCACATACTGCTATACTGTCATGCCTTTCGGACTCATTAACGCAGGCGCCACCTATCAACGTACAGCCACTACTCTGCTGCACGACATGATGCATAAGGAAGTAGAGGTCTATGTCGACGATATGATTGTAAAGTCAAAGCAAAGGGAGGATCACATTACCAACCTCCGTAAATTCTTCACCAGAATCAGGCAATACAAAATGCGACTAAACCCACAGAAGTGCACTTTTGGGGTTACATCAGGCAAGTTATTGGGTCACATTGTAAGCCAACGCGGAATTGAGATCGACCCTGTCAAAATCAAGGCCATATTGGAGATGAAACCTCCAAGCAACATTGATGAGATCAGGAGTTTCTTGGGACAAGTCCAATACATCTCTCGATTCATTAGCAAGCTCACAATGGTCTGCGAACCAATTTTCAAAAAGCTAAAAAAGGAAGAACACACAAAATGGGACGACAACTGTCAACAAGCATTCGACAAAGTCAAAACCCTACTCACCAATCCACCTGTTCTGGTACCACCCCAGAAATATCTACCCCTTTCGCTCTACCTGACGACTAGGGGTGTTCATCGGTCCAAACCCGGACCGGACCGGACCGGACCTATTAGGACCGGGGACCGGATGCCCAAAAATTTCAAACCCGGAGACCGGACCGGTTAGAAGGAGACCCGGACCGGACCTGACCTAAACCCCTTAGGTCAGGTTTGACCGACCGGACCACATAATACAGGGGTTTTAGAGGGTTTTTTCTATTTAGGACCGGACCGACCGGACCTAAGACCGGTTGTCAAAATTTTGAGGACCAAGACTGCACTATTAGTATCCGGCCCGAGCCCGACCGTGACCTTTTCGGCCTGGTTTGGCCCGGTTTGTCGGCCCGACCAATTTTTGAACAAATTTCTACCGACGACTACATTAAACGCCACGGGCGCCATGCTCGCCAGGAGGTTAACAACGAAGAAAGAGCAATCTACTACATTAGCAAGAAATTCCAAGATTATGAGACTCGCTACGAGCCTGTGGAAAGAGCCGCCTCGCTCTAGTCCTGGGCCACCAAAAGCTCAGGCACTACCTCCTCGCCAAGACACAACTGTGGTTTATTCCTTAATGGATCCACTCAAATACTTGTTTGAAAAGCCAGATTAAACTACCGTAGTATGGCCGATGGACACCACCGCTAGCCGAATATGAACTCAAATACACGCCCGAAAGTCATTAAGGGTAGAGTGCTTTGCATTTTCTCGCAGAGAATGCTATCATTGAACAACCTAAAGTTGACACAACGTCGTTCCCTGACGATGGAATTTTCGCTATCGAAACTGAGTACGGGCAACTCTACTTCGATGGAGCCTCAAACTATCGCGGCTACGGCGTAGGAATACTTCTAATATCTCCTAATGGCGATCATACACCCATCTCAATCAAGCTCGACTTTAACGTCACCAACAATGCCGCAGAATATGAAGCCTGCATTTACGGCTTGCAAGCAGCCATAGCCCTAAACATAAAGCACCTGCGAGTGCATGGAGATTCCTTCCTCATCATAAATCAAGTAGCGGGAGCATGGAAAATCATGAACGAAACCCTCGTGAAAATACCAGCTTAAAATACAAACACTCGGCAGAGTTCGACCGCATAGAATTTATCACCTCCCGAGGGAAGAAAACCAATTTGCCGACGACTGGCCAAAACTTTCATCCCTTCTCAACATGCCACCAAATGTTGACACACTACCCATCGCCGGTCGAGACGTGGTGAGCCCGCATACATCCACACCATCGACATCGACGAAGGTAACAAACAGAGCCATGGTACCAAGCCATACTTGACTACAAAACAAGCAATTCTTATCCTCCCGACACCGACAAACGCGGTAAAGAGCCATTAGACTCCTTGCCTCCCGGGGCCGTAGACTTAGAAATGGGGCGATTACTCAAAAAGACACCCCAAGGCGCTCTACTCATGTGTGTCGATTATAAGAAAGGGCAGGAAATCATTGCCCAAGTACACGATGGCGAATGTGGCCCGCACATGAACGCGAGAGCCCTATGCAAGCAAATCTTACGACTAGGATGGTATTGGACGACTATGGAAGCAGACTGCATTCACTACGTCAAACACTGCCATAATTGTCAGATATTCAGTAACGTGCAACATGTACCTCCTTCACCACTATACAGCCTCACGTCCCCATGGCCCTTTTCAACTTGGGGCATTGACGTGATAGGCAAAATCCATCCCATCGGAGCAAGAGGACACTGCTTCGTACTAGTGGCAATCGACTATTTCACAAAATGGGTAGAGGCAGCATCCTTCCGCACCCTCGGCTCAAAAGAAGTTGCCAAATTCATACAAACAAACATCATATGCCGATATGGCATACCACATGAGTTTATAAGCGACCAAGGTTCACATTTTCAAGGCAAAGCAGAAGCCATACTCGCCAAATACAGCATACAACATCACAGATCCTCCCTTTACCGACCCCAAACCAACGGAGCCGTGGAGGCAGCAAACAAAACTGTAGTCTCCATCCTGGAGAAAATGATCGACAGCTGTCGGGATTGGCCCAATAAGATTCCATTCGTACTATGGGGATATCGCACAACCATACGTACACCCACAGGCATGACACCTTATTTTCTCACCTACGGCATGGAAGCCGTGCAACCCGTGGAAATCGAAATAAAATCCCTACGAATACTGATGGAAAGTAGCATACCAGAAGCAGAATGGGCTCGCGAACGCTACGAGCAACTGATGCTCCTGGACGAATGCAGGCTAAATTCCTTAAGCATTGTGCGGATGTACCAAGCACGACTACAAAGAGCATTCAACAAGCGAATTCGACCACGAAACATAAAAGTAGGAGATCTAGTGTTGAAGTCGGTAAGCGCGCCACTTCCTGTTGACCCGCGAGGAAAGTTCAAACCAAACTGGGCTGGACCCTACCTCGTCAAAGAAATCTACACAGGAGGAGCGGTCAAATTAACTGACCTGGACGGTCAGGAGTTCAATCGGGCCACCAATCTCGACCAGCTAAAGAAATACTATCCACGAAACATTTTGCAATGTATTTATAACATGTAATTAAACACAATTCCACGGGCCGGCATGCCCCTAAACATGCACACACATCTCAAAAGCGAACACAAATCAGAACTACGGCATTGATTCCATTTACATGGATACGAGGGCTTTTTTCAAAAGCACAGCCGACATTCAACACAAAATCACATACCTCAAAACAATCTAAAGTTAAAGGTATAACCGACACAACAAAATTCAAAATGCTCATATCTTCGACCTTGGAGAAAATAAAGCAAGTTACGCAAAAGAAACTTCTTTGTTTTATTATGCTCGGAAAGAAAACATTTACATTTGGATTTTGCAAATGGGAGCACGAGTACTGCGCCACTATCACTACCAACAAGCATTACAAGATCCTAACAAGACAAGTTTAGAGAATTGAAACAACAAGCGTGCAACTAGTAACCAAACAACAAACACGAGCAGACATTCTTCTTCACGACTGAAAGGAGAGCTCAACCCATATGCGGGGCATGACCGCTACCATCCTGGCCCGGAGCGTTAACCATGACGAAGCCAAGATGACTGAGCTCCGTCTCCATGGACGCTGCACACCCAGAGCTCGAGCTCCCACGACTTCCGCGACCAAAACGTACTGGATCAAAGGCCGACGTCGGCGGTGGCTCATTTTGCTCTATAGCACGAAGACGGGCCCTCTGGCGAGTAGTTGTGGCCGTAGTCCACCGGATATACGACCTCGAAACCCTCACAGTGGCCGGTATCCCTGCCACCTGCCACCGGGGACGCAGAGCCCATCCTCGCGACCATGCATCAGTGATTTGGTTATTAAGTACGACCAAATCCTGGATCGTGGTATCTCGCCTCGATAAATCGGGCGTAGCCCATTTGCCTTCTCACCCTCAGAGGGTGAATAAACACTCCAATGTTAAAACCGCATAGCATGACCCCGGCGACCATCGCCAACAAAGATCGCCGTCACGGAGGTAACCTCCCACCATGGCACAACCCAACGAATGGCCGACGCCTTCACAAAGGTGGAGAAGTAATCATGAGGACGGCCATTGGGACCCATCCACCTCAGGCCCCGACTGATTACGCCCGCCGCCGTGTAGGATACGCCGTAAGGGATGGCTCCGGGCACGCCAAACGCTCCATCACCCGCATCGCAAAATGAGGGGACAACCACGATAAGCATGCACTCTATTACACGCCCGATCATCTAGGCCTAAGATCGTCTCCGCCAGATCGGGCCATGAGGTTGTACCATCTCCATCTGGCCGCACAACGCAGACCAAACGCGCCGCCAAACCCCATCGCGGCCCATCGAATCGGGAACATGAAACAAAGGCACAAGGCAAAGGGCCAGAGCTCTCCTGCGAGCAACAGCGCCAATACTCCCATCATCATAATTCATGAACCTCTGGCAAAGTCGGATGATATTCAAGCGCCCATCTAGGAACAAGTCCTCCGTCTCGGGCCTCGTCATCTTAAGAAAATTTTGCATGTTCCTTTGATAACCAAGCTCCTGACGAACACACACTGGAGTAACAGTGCGGGTCCAACCCCCGATAGCAGCAAATTCCTCGACCAAGGGACAAACTTCCCCGTCAGGGAAGCGAAAGACATGATAAGCCAGGTCCCAGTAATACAGACAGGCATCCAGGAACTCAGGCTCCATCCGAACCTGCCTTAAACCTAGGAAAATGCCCAAAGCCACGCCTCGAGATTCCTTTTCTCGATTCCCGACAGCATAGCACACCATACTCTCACAAGTCCCTCCAAATGCTCCATTACTCACAAAAAGGAAAACGCTCTGCAGGATATTATGAATACTTTTATAATCGAGTAATGAAGTTGCAAGTTAAGACGTAATATGAAGTGTGATTGGAGAGATGGATGAATGAACTAACACAAGCATCCTTCTTATAGGCAACGTCTTCAAGAGGCGACGACACAAAGTATAATCGCTAGTAAACCAGCGATTAGCCAAAAAATCAAAACAAAAAGCAAAAAAACATCACAAAATCGCCAGAAAACAGGCGATTTTCACAAAAATTGCCAGTCAACTGGCGATTTTCACTCAAATCGCCTGTTTTCTGGCGATTTTTGTGAGAATCGTTGGTATACAGGCGATTTTCCGTAATTTTCCGACATGTATGCGACTACTGCGCACCGTCTTGCGGCCTCTACGAGCACAGAGAGTTTTTCATGTACCACGACCGTGCTTTTTACATTTTACCGGCGTCTTTGCCACGGTTGCCATCCGGCTTTGACTGCGTCGTATTGTGTCATTTTATCATCAATCTCCGTCTATTATTTTGCACATACATTTCACAAAATTTAATCGTCGCATTTCGTAACCTTACGTAAAGCACGACGTTCTTAATTCGCATTTTTTTTACGAACGTCGAAAACACCTTTTACGGTCTCACAAAATTCAACCGTCACGTTTCGCAGTTTCACGCATAAGCCGTTGTTCTTAATTCACATTTTTATGAGCGTCAAAAGCGTCTTTTACAGACTCAAAATATTTTATTCAAAAGGCATATTTTATAAAAAATCTTCACGTATGCATGTGCTTACAACGAGTAAGCCAATCTCAATCGAGATTTGTGTTCTTTTTACGACTAACCGTTTAATGCAGGAACACTAAATAAGCAAGTCGCGAGGGCTTCAAACGCAAATGATAACACAAGCGGTTATACTACAAAACGAAGCAAAATAACCGACGAGGCTTATGACACAGCACACAAGATCATTGGTTATGAAAACTACGTCAACAAGGACAATTACTATAATCGACGAGTGAACCTGCTGCATAACAAAAGCACGCATACAAAACCGCGGAACATACTCGCGTCAAGCTATGACCATAAATCAACGTCATACAATTCCTGCAAAGTACAAACCATACGAAATAATCGAAGCACGCGCACGAGGTCACAAGGCTCTCTCACGTCAAGCCATGGTCACAAAATTAACCTCATACGAACTCCTACACGTACGACCAAACACAAGTACAGCCACAAGATAAAACAAGTCCATAAAATAAGCCTACGATCCTAGCATACATCCCAAATCAATTAGCTTGATCTCCACGACTAAGCGCTGCGCGCAATGAATCGATCTCAGCACGACAGGCGGCTAACTCCTGCTCACGCTGAACATCCGCAGCCCTGGCCCGCCCCAGCTCTATCTGACTCTGCGCCAAGGCCCCCTGCAACTCTGACGCATACTTTCTCCGTCTTGCAAAGCGCGACCGCTCTCTCATTAAAAGCCACGCGCCACCGGTTAGCTACCCACCATAAGTTCTTGTGGACATCCAGAGCCACCTGCAAACAAATACGGCCTTCATATACTCAAACTGGGGGCTAAACTCAAAAGCAGCTTCATTTAAGTTTGACTAACGATTTTAGGACAAAATCTAACTCAAACTGGGGGCTATACTCAAAAGCAACTTCAGTTAAGTTTGACTAACGATTTTAGGACAAAATCTAACTCAAACTGGGGGCTAAACTCAAAAGCAGCTTCATTTAAGTTTGACTAACGATTTTAGGACAAAATCTAACTCAAACTGGGGGCTAAACTCAAAAGCAGGTTTATTTAAGTTTGACTAACGATTTTAGGACAAAATCTAACTCAAACTGGGGGCTATACTCAAAAGCAGCTTCATTTAAGTTTGACTAACGATTTTAGGACAAAATCTAACTCAAACAGGGGGCTAAACTCAAAAGCAGCTTCATTTAAGTTTGACTAACGATTTTAGGACAAAATCTAACTCAAACTGGGGGCTATACTCAAAAGCAGCTTCAACAAAATTCAACTAACGATTTTAGGACAAGATCCTGCTGCAAATAGGGGACCTAATCAATAGCAGCTCCAACAGAGTTTGAGTCACGCTTTTACAACAAACCCTTACTCAAACTGGGGGCTATACACTACATAATACGCAAGCATACGCGAACATAAGCTACAAGACATACCTTGTTCACATGAGGACTCCAACCATCCATACCAGCATCAGCCACTACGGATAAGCATTGAGGCAGTACAATCAAATGCCGACAGCCATCATCATGCTCAAAATCTAGACCCTCATAGAACGAAGGAGGTTGAGCCTCAAGGTCGGAATCACGCGGCTACGAAACACAAAAATCAGGGTCAATTTTTGCTTTTTAAAATAAGCAATATGCACAAGCTAACGCAAAATCAACAGCACACCTCAATCACGGCAGGCGCCAAAGCAAGACGCGCCCACGACGGATAGTCTTCATCCAAATTTCAAGAAGGATTCCGACTCACCCTCCCGATATACATCACGATTTAATGTCAAGATCCGACGCCCGAACAAAGAGGACCTTAGGAGGACGCAGCACAACAAACTCACCTGGTCGCTCATACCGACAGACGCTCGCCTAAAAACCAGTACGAGTCATACTGAGTCGCAATGTACAACCGCTGTGTATCGCAAAGAGCAAAGCGAGTCGCAATCGATGCAGGGACATCCGCATAATCTGCCCAAGGATTACGAACAAACTACAAAAACAATAAATGAATCAAGATCCGCAAACGCAAGCAAAGCATGAACACAAAGCATAAAAAGAATACAGACTCCTTTTACCTTATCAACGGTCATCTCGTTAAACCGCACTCGAGCAGCATCATAAGTCAAGCGAATACCCTTCCTATTTGCCGTCGCATAGGCATGAAAAGCAGGGTACTTTGCCTTCACGGCAAATTTGTCAGGAAGCAGCGACGGGAAATGAGCATAACACCAGGACTGCGGAAAGACCAAAAACACATCACCAAAGGAGGAAGTAACAGCAACAAAGAAATAAAACATTACAAAAAGGAGAGAGCAAAGCAATCATACCTCCATCAACAGACCAGGGCCAACCAAGGACGGTCTAGATCCATCATCGATCTTATCAGGACGAACCGCGTCCCTACAAAATCGAATCAAGACACCCATGGCAGGAGTAACCCAGTCGAAGTCACCCAATCTAGACAAATCCTCGCCGCCATTAAAACAAAGATCGATGCCCGCCGCTTTATCTCCAAAATGAGTGGTAAGCGTAAACCACCATAACCACAATCGAGCATTCGCTCATGACTCGCAAAGACTCACCCGCTTCTTCCCACTACTTTGAAGTAATCATCGATCCACGACGTCCGAGGTGAAATGTGTTCCGCTCTTCCTTCGCACATCTAATACCACCTCCAATCAAGCGAACAACGGCCGCACTAGAAATAGCAGACGCACTGGTCCCACTTAATCACCTCCTCTCCATGGGAGTCCCGAGACAATCGCAAAGAGACGAGAAAGTGATACCAACCTCAGATTCAAGCATATGGAACGATTAGTGGTATCCCGTAACCTATCTAACAACGCCGGTACGTAAAGGTGCGCATTCACATTCTTTTCACGCACCTCCGCCACTTCACACCAACGAACCAAAAGCAAAGTGACGAGGATTATTTTCCGCGATTCGGAGACAATTTCTTGTTAAAAGCGTCCATGACGATCGGAAGCGAGAAAAGTCCTCATGATGCCTAACTTGAAGCCAACTTTCACTCGAAAGCAGAGGTGCTCCAATGGGTTCCAAGCTAAGCTCACGCCATCCCAATCCTTGGCAACATTTGCCCACAATCTCGGCCCATGGGAAATGATCGCCAAGCCTAGCTCATCATCAACCACGCCCATAAACATATCTTGGCGCAGCAGGCCCAACACCAAAGACCATCAAAGACGGCCGCCGCAACGCCACCTCCAACATCACCTGCAACCTCACCTCCGACTGCAGCCTCCGCCGCGTCATCTGCAACATGCTCATCATCCTCCTGCTCCTCCTCGGGCTCAGGAACATCCTCAAAAGCATTCTCAAGTCGACGGGGAGGGCCTCGTCTTGGCTTATCGACAACAGGATCATCTCCAGAGTCATCAGAACTCACCTCATCAGAAGCGCCAGCACTACTACTCTCACCTCGCTCGCAACTACCACTAGCCTCTGCTGCACGACGACCACGCGTCCGAACACACCCCTCAGCACTATTAGCAACATCAGCTACTTTACGCTTCCTACTAGGCCTATCATTCTTACGTCCACCCCCACGACCTTTCCCGGCAGACACAAGTGGCTCAGGAATCCCACGTCCACGCCCAGCACCTTGCAAAGGTTCAGAACCGACTCCACGCTCGCCAACAGAAGGCCTAGGTCGCTCAGCAGCAGCCCCACGCTCACCAACAGAAGGCGTAGGTAACTCCACAGCAGGCCCCGCGGTAACTCCAGTCATCTCTACGGTACGCCCTACATCGCCAACAGAAGGCCCTGTCGGCCCCACGGTAGTACTGTGATCACTGACAGAAGGCATAGGAGATTCCGGAACAGGTCCCTGTACCTCATTCCCTGGCGTCAAAGCAGGAGGAGTCTTGAACAAATCGGACTGAGATGGACCTTCAGAACTCGCTAAGTGATGACGCAGTTCGGAGATCGGGGTACGCTCGTCCCCTGTAGGAGCAAAATCAATACTATCGATGACATCCTGCATGGCACTGGTCGTAGGTATCACGATCTCAGGATCACCTGCGCGAATTCGAGAAATGCTTTTAGGCAACGCAGTAATATGATAAGACAAAATACAATTCAATCAAAGCAAGTTCA
This sequence comes from Dianthus caryophyllus, assembly GCA_023091065.1. NCBI lineage: Eukaryota > Viridiplantae > Streptophyta > Magnoliopsida > Caryophyllales > Caryophyllaceae > Dianthus > Dianthus caryophyllus. The sequence goes on from CM041521.1 coordinate 19,870,124, forward strand.
TGACTGACAGAAGAAGGCACATGTACAAAGGCAACAGAAAAACAAGCTTCAGGCCTATCTTTGACAGAAAGGGCTAAAAGAAAAGTAGAAATACAGAGATACATATTTCATGGCACAGGTGCGATATCTACGTCATACACATTTAATCCAAGAGACAAGAGTTGTAACACCCCGTGTTAATTTAAAGCATTTATTATCCAGCAAATTTTAATTTCAAATCTTAAATCAAATCTTAGCCTTTTAGCCTTCCAAAATCTCTATTTTTGCAAAACTTTCGTTTTGTAAAATTTCTCGACTTCTTTAAAACTTTTTTGAAAATTTTTGAATAATAAAATAAATATTTTAATCTTAGAATTCAAAAGTAGAAACATTTTGAAAAATAGTCAAACGCGCACACATTGACTTTTATCGCTTTTATAATCTTTGACTTTTTAAAAACTGAATAATTTCGTGAAAAACTTTTTAAACAAAAATCAAGGGGACATTACTAGCATCAATAGTAATTTTGACTCAAATAAACTCAAGTAATACCAAATTGATTCCTTTGGTTTCCTAATTAGTTTTATTTAAACTTTATTTTCATAAAACCTAAACATATTTTATTCTTTATTTAACTAAACTTCCTAACAACTTCCTCATTTATTTTCTAAGTCTAAAACACTCTCATTTCTCCTCCATTTTGTCGAGCCATTTCACTCCATTTACTCCCTTTGTTTTTCTTTCATTTTTCTCCTAAAACTCTTAAATTAAAACCTTAAATATTACTCTAATAGTTCACTAGTATTCTAAGCTTGTTCTTTGGTACTTGGAGCTCACTTTGTTACGGGTTTTTGAAGGTGAAGACGGGTATACGAGTGAAGAACTTGACCTTGATAACATCATAGATCCGGATAACCAATAGCTTGCTAAATCGAGGTGACTAACTATGTCTTATATTATCCTCTTAGTAAATTAATTTGTTTTGTTATTATGATTTTATGAGTATGAAAATTATGTTAAATATGTTAAACATCACATGAGTGCACTTGTATGTTTATGTGTTGTATAATAAAATGATAATAACTAAATAATATGCTAAATAGATTATTGTAGTAATATTGTTCTATGTTTAGTTAAATTAATTTTGAGCATTTTTAATTTATGTTCATATGATTTTTATGTTTAGTTATGTTTTATTTAAGTAGTAATCATATATAAAAATTATGTGAAATATTAACAATGAGTTTAAAGTGATTAAAATCGAGAATAAAAATTTATACAAAAACATACATATACACGGCATTTTTAATTTTTTTTTAATATATTTTCACTTTTAATTTTTGTAAATAATATGTTAGAATAAGTTAGTTAAAATGGATGCTACCATGTAAAAAGAATTAAATTAGGAAAATAAATTATAAGTTGTTAAAATCAAAATTAGTGTTCTTGAGCTTTATTATGATCTTCATGAGTGTTCTTAAATTCTTCATGTTGATGTTCATCATTATTGTTCACTTTGATTATGTTTTATATTATGTTTGTTTATAATTTGTGTATATATGTTTAGTTATTGTTTTATATATTACTTAGTATTATACTATAAATCAACTACAACATTATAAATCATTTAGATTAAAAAGTTAGGAATTTAAAGTGTTGAAAAACACTATTCATAAATATAAATGAAATTTTTAGTAAATTTCATTTTAGTTTAAATCGTTTTAGTATAATTAGAATAATTAAAATATAAAGAATTTAAGCTAAAAACCGATAAAATAAAAAAAAAATGAAATTTAGGATACTACTATGTTAGCTCACGGCATTTCCTTTATTTTTAGGCTAAAAATTGTTTTTATCACTCTTTAGTTTATTGTTAAGATAATTTAATTATTAATTAATAAGTTAGAATTAAGAAATTAAAAGAAATAAAATCAATTTTGTAATATATATATATCACACGGCATTTTCATTTTTAATTGACTAAATTTGATCAAAATGAAATTATCACTAACTCACTAAAGTTAAATATTAATTAGAATTGAATTTTTGTATAAATCGATTTAGTTAGAAATGAAATATTATAAACCGATAAAAATATGTAACCGTTATATAAATGAACTAAATCGTGTGCTACTGCCTTTGCATATTGGACTGTTGAACTTGGACATACGGACTAAAATGAATCATCCACGTTACTATTATTTTTAAAAATGAAAATCGCTAAATTTAGTTAATAGACGACTAAAATAACTAAGTTTCATTTTAAAATGAATATCATTATCACTTTTTACAAATTGAACTTAACATTTTTAAAACTAGAATATTAAAATAAATATCATTATCACTTTTTACAAAACGAACTTAACGTTTTTAAAACTAGATTTTAAACTTAGTAACTAAGTCACAATTTTAGATATTTTTAGATATTATTAGATATTTTAGATATTTTAGATATTTTTAGATATTTTTAGATATTTTTAAATATCTAGATATTTTTTAAAAAAAAATCTTGAATAGTGAATAGTGAGAAATGAATAATTGAAAATTTTACTAAGTATAGAAAATTTTAAAATAAATAAGTAAACGACTTAAAGTGTTTTGAAAAAACACTTAAATAAAATTGGACATATTAATAAACGTTTTAATATAGAAATTTAAAAACGTTAATAATTAACAAACACTTCGAATAATAAACGAATATGTTATGTGATCATATGAAACTTACAATTCAAATAAAACGTTTGACGCTGAGACTAGGAGAGTCTAGTAACATGTGATATGTAAATATCAAATAAATAATGAATATTGAGTAAGTTAAATAAAAGGTCAAGCTTGGGCCTCAGATAAGGGAACGTCAATCGTGAGTGAAGTGGGGTTAAGATAGTCTTGTAGCGGACGCCACTATCGTAGGTCACTGAGCTTTGGCCATACCGGTTAGTGTGGTTCAGCCGGTAGCATTATGTGCTTATGCGCTCTACCCATGCCATTACGCCTTAAGTCGTATAGCCTGTTCCGTACAAGATAATGAATATGCCAAGGCTTTTGTCTCAGGCTTTAGGAAATAGTCGTTTTATCTAGAGTTAAGGTGCTCTATGATTAGCATAGCCTACACTTAACGTGGATACTAGTGTACATGTACTAGACTAGGGTTTTATTCCCCTATTTCGCTAAAGTTACCAGGGCCACCGTGACATTATGTGCTTATGCGCTTTGCGGTTCTGCCGCCTTGCCGAAGTTTCGTCTTTATTGACGCGACACTAGCATTCGTTCTTACCACATGCAGGATCACTTGACGAGATTGTATCTGAAGTTCGAATCATTTCGAGCACTAGAAGATGAGATGCAAGTACTATAGTATTCGGCGTGGTTTACGAGTCGAGTAAGTCTCTGCACTATGGAAGTGAGATGCAATCGATCAGTACAAAGGCCTACTCGGTGGTCGGGCTCGTAGCGGTATGTGTTATGCATTGTATGATTAATTGAGAATGAGTGCGTACCATCTTTGAAAATTAAAGACCACAACTTTCTGAATTGAATCGAGTCTGCATGATGTGAATGATACGATATGTATGTTTGATTGCGATCCGATATCGCCTTGTAATGTTATTGAATTATTGTGATACTATTGCTATGCTATTATATGCTATTTGCCTTCATAATTGAATATCATGCTTATATGATTTATCGCTTTAAACCGCATGCTTATTATGACTTATATGTCTTTATATGCTATATGTAATAAGCATGTTTATGTTTTTATCATAATGTTATGTTTATAAAGCGATAATATTAAACCAAAGTAATTGAAATCGAGGGTAAGTATGAGCATAGCTAGTCACTGTCCGCTCAGCGGGCATCCCCCCATCAGTTTATTGTGCAGGATGATCGTGGACCGGGAGCTGGTTTTTGGACGGGGCCACGAGACGTTTTTATGCTTACTTTTGGATGTTTTACGAGAGATTGTAATATATAACCTATACTCTTTTTATTTCCGTACTTAGAGTTGTTTTATTCAACTCTTGAACGATGTTTGTAACATTTGGGTTTTTATTGTATAATTAATGACGCTGGTTTAAGACTTAATTAATTTCCGCCTTAGTAATTAAAGTCGACTAAAAAACCAGGTTGTTACAAGAGTGCACAAAGACAAAGAAAAATCAAGCAAAACAGCAAAAAACAAGCTTCAGACCTATCTTTGACAAGAAAAAGCTAGAACAAAGCAGAGACGCGAAAATGCATGCTTTACGACACATATACGATGTGCACGCCACGCACGTTCGAGTTCAAAGAGCAAGGATACGCAAAAGCAAAGTAAAAGCAGACGAAACAGCAAAAAGCAAGCTTTAGGCCTGTTTTCGACAGACGAGGCCAAAACAACACAGGAGTACAGAAATGCATAAATTATGACACATATGCGATGGGTACGTCATACACAACCATTACAAAGAGCTAGAAAGTACAAAAGATGACAAAAAACCAAGCGAAGCAACAGAGAATACGCCTTAGGCTTATTTTTGACAGATAAGGCTAAAACAGCGCAGAGACACAGACATACCCAGTTCATGACACGTATACGACATACAAGTCATAACGAACACCCACAAAAAGTTCCGTACAAAAATCATGTCCCGAACACCTCGACTGAATAGCCTTTGTAAAACGCACGCAAGCTACAAAAACGGCCTTTTCATGGCCTTTTCTGAACCAAGGAAGCCCTAAACTCCCACGAACCAACACTTTAGCCAACCTAAACAGCCTACATGGCAATACATCCAAAACCCGAAGCCCGGAAAGCAAGGAAAACGGTTTCAAGAAGCCTAGCTCAACTACACAAAAATACTCCAAAACACCCCGAAACACCTCCAAACGACGCATGCTCAACAAGACTAAGCAAAACATACACCGTACTGAAGGTACCGGGAAAGTGACAGACCTATCGACGCCTCAAGGCGAGTCTCGCCAGTCTTGGGCGTGAGAAGCGGAATGCCTCGCTTGAGGAAAAAGTGCGAAGTTTTGAGAAAATGGGGGAGATCATTGCATGAATTTGTGACCAAAAAAGAAAAGTAGAAAGTCCTTTTTGAAAATGTATTTTCGGAGTCGCCACCAAATATTAAAGAAATTTGGAACCTATTCAACGCATATTGAAATACAAGACACGAGTGTCTCAGATTTCAAGATGCGTCGATATCTATCAATCTGAGGTTTGAAACCAGAGAAGGGATTCGGAGTGAGGTTACTTTTCAAAAGTTTTGACAAAAATGTGTTTTGAAAATTGAAATAAAAAAGCCTACGTAAAAGTAGTCTCTTCTAATTTGAAAACATTTATTTAATTTCGATATTTGGGCTAAATGACGCTACGTACAAGTGCGAATATATATGACTCGATAAAAATGCATAAATAATGTAAATAGTCAAAATAATGACTTTATTATAGGAAATGTACGTTAAATAATAATTTATTGGCTAAATTATTACCATAAACGTTATTTTCCGACCTCGTATTTTGACTCTTTAAGAATTTGTAAAAACCCTCAGTTTTGACATGCTAAAAGACTCTATGAAACGGTACAATTTAGTGTTGGATCCGTGATTCTAGTCGTTATTTAATGCATGAATGAGGACTTGCATAATTATAAAAGTGACGTCGGTTTGCTTTAGTGATAATGAGTCGTTTATTTATGCGATATTGGCGGGGTTTAGACGGATTATGAATCCGAATTACTACAACCGTATTACGAATACGGCTTCGCTAATGCCAATATCGGGTTGGGGTTAATGTAACCCCTTTGTCCGAGTCTCAAAACGTCCCAGAGCGTAGGTAAAATGTTTACCTTTCGTAAGTGAAAAGACGGTATTTTTGAGTGGATTTTGTGAGTGTGTTAATGTGTTTTGTAAAACCGATGTGTTTTGAAATGAATGAAGTGGGTTGGTATTTATAGAGGTTGGCTGGTTTTTGTGGGTGCACAAAATTAAATCGCCTGTGTACAGGCGTTTTTAATTTTGTTTGGGTTGGATTTTTTTTAAGAAAAATCAAAAAGGCGGCTGGTACAAAACAAAAACATAATCGCCTGTTGACAAAGGTTAACTTTTAATCGTCATTAATCGGCGATTTTATTTTTGTTTTGGTGGGCTGTTTTATGCCGCCTTTGGTTTTGGTCGTGTGATTAGGTGATGATTATGTTTTATTTGGATATTTTGGGCCAAATTGGTTTTTGGCTCGATTTTGGTTTTCGTGCTTTGGTTTTTGTCGTGTTTTTCGGTTCTGGCTCGAAATAAAATAATATTAAAGTATATATTATTTTACGGTTTTGTAGAGTCTAGTTTTGTGAAAATGTGACACGGGACGCACTTTGGCCCGTTTTGAGTGTTGTGTTAGTGTGCGTTTTGGGTCGTTTTTGTAAGTTTGGGCCGTTTTGTAGCTAGTTGAAATTTGTTTTTGTGGCTTGGCTTAATAAGACGTTCCTGTTTCGTGCTCGTGTTGTGCTTATAATGACTAAGAGTGACATTCATTTTTATGATTATGCAAGTCCAAATTAATACGCTAAAAATGATTAATACGTTTTAGACACTTTTGTACCGTTTCGACTCTTTTAAAAGCATGAATGGAAGTCCTTTTCATCATCGGGTTTGTTTTTGGGGGGTACGGATACGGGTATCCACAGAGCCCCCAGTTTGACTGAGCTTGGACAAAGCGTTAGTCAAACTTAAAGATAGTATCCGGACCATTACGCTCGATACTACTTGGCGCTTAAGCATGTGTCTTATGGGAGAGACGAGGACTTAGCGCCGGAAATGCGAGGGAGGGACGACATGTTTTTAAGGACATGACGGTCCTACATGTTTAAGGGCATGTCGACTGCATGTGGCTCGAGTACTTCACCGGTGGCGCCTTGCACCTCGCTTGTGCTTGCGTGCTTTCGCGCGCTGCGCTCTTGGTTGTGCTTTGCTTGCGCTTCTGGCTTGCGCTCTTGGCTGTGCTTCGCTTGCGCTTCTGGCTTGCGCTCTTGGTTGTGCTTTGCTTGCGCTTCTGGCTTGCGTTCTTGGCTGTACTTTGCTTGCGCTTCTGGCTTGCGCTGGTACGGACGTCTCGTAAAAGAGGTTACGTGTTTTTGTGTTTGGTTTATAAAAGTGGTTTAGGTTTTTGTGAACGTCTCTTGGGGAGGCTACGCGTTTTTGTGTTTCTCATAAAAAGGGCTAGGTTTATATTAACGTCTCGTAAGGAGGCTACGTGTTTTTGTATTTCTCATAAAAAGTTAGGTTTTTATGAACGTCTCGTGAGGAGGCTACGTGTTTTTGTATTTCTCATAAAAAGTTAGGTTTTTATGAACGTCTCGTGAGGAGGCTACGTGTTTTTTTGTTTCTCATAAAAAGGGCTAGGTTTTTATGAACGTCTCATGAGGAGGCTACGTGTTTTTGTGTTTCTCATAAAAAGGGCTAGGTCTTTATGAACGTCTCGTGAGGAGGCTACGTGTTTTTGTGTTTCTCATAAAAAGGGCTAGGTTTTTATGAACGTCTCATGAGGAGGCTACGCGCTTTTGGTTTGGTTTTATAAAAGTGGTTAGGCTTTTATGAACGTCTCTTAAAGGAGGCTACGCGCTTTTGGTTTGGTTTTATAAAAGTGGTGAGGCTTTTATGAACGTCTCTTAAAGGAGGCTACGCGCTTTTGGTTTGGTTTTATAAAAGTGGTTAGGCTTTTATGAACGTCTCTTGAGGAGGCTACGCGCTTTTGGTTTGGTTTAATAAAAGTGGTTAGGCTTTTATGAACGTCTCTTAAAGGAGGCTACGCGCTTTTGGTTTGGTTTTATAAAAGTGGTTAGGCTTTTATGAACGTCTCTTAAAGGAGGCTACGCGCTTTTCTCATAAAAAGTTAGGTTTTTATGGACGTCTCGTGAGGAGGTTACGTGTTTTTGTGTTTCTCATAAAAAGGGCTAGGTTTTTATGAACGTCTCGTGAGGAGGCTACGTGTTTTTCTCATAAAAAGTTAGGTTTTTATAGACGTCTCGTGAGGAGGCTACGTGTTTTTGTGTTTCGCATAAAAAGGGCTAGGTTTTTATGAACGTCTCGTGAGGAGGCTATGTGTTTTTCTCATAAAAAGTTAGGTTTTTATGGACGTCTCGTGAGGAGGCTACGTGTTTTTGTGTTTCTCATAAAAAGGGCTAGGTTTTTATGAACGTCTCGTGAGGAGGCTACGTGTTTGTCTCATAAAAAGTTAGGTTTTTATGGACGTCTCGTGAGGAGGCTACGTGTTTTTGTCATAAAAAGTTAGGTTTTTATGAACGTCTCGTGAGGAGGCTACGTGTTTTTGGTTTGGGTTTTATAAAAGTGGTTAGGCTTTTATGAACGTCTCTTAAAGGAGGCTACGCGCTTTTCTCATAAAAAGTTAGGTTTTTATGGACGTCTCGTGAGGAGGCTACGTGTTTTTGTGTTTCTCATAAAAAGGGCTAGGTTTTTATGAACGTCTCGTGAGGAGGCTACGTGTTTTTCTCATAAAAAGTTAGGTTTTTATGGACGTCTCGTGAGGAGGCTACGTGTTTTTGTCATAAAAAGTTAGGTTTTTATGAACGTCTCGTGAGGAGGCTACGTGTTTTTGGTTTGGGTTTTATAAAAGTGGTTAGGCTTTTATGAACGTCTCTTAAAGGAGGCTACGCGCTTTTGGTTTGGTTTTATAAAAGTGGTTAGGCTTTTATGAACGTCTCTTAAAGGAGGCTACGCGCTTTTCTCATAAAAAGTTAGGTTTTTATGGACGTCTCGTGAGGAGGCTACGTGTTTTTGTCATAAAAAGTTAGGTTTTTATGAACGTCTCGTGAGGAGGCTACGTGTTTTTGGTTTGGGTTGAAATTGTGTTTGAAATGGGTTGAATGTGTATTGGGCCGAGGAACACAGCCCAAAACAAAACTGAAACCCATAAAACTAAAATATAATTGCACGTAAGCAGTGAATTAAATTTGTCGCTTTGTTCACAGGCGATTAGATATTTGTTCAGTGTTTCTTGGTTAAAACACGGGAGAGAGAGGGGTTGGCTCATTTTCATCCGAAAAAAACAAAACAAAATCGAAACCCTCTAAAACTCGTCTTGGCGATTTTCTTGATCAAAAATCAATTTTCCGACTCCTACAATTCGTCATGGACCAAGGTACGTACTTAACTTACTTGGTTTTTCGTGTTTTGAATTTGGTTTGAGTCGGTTTGAGCTTGAAATACCGTTTTCTAGGGTTTAGGTCGGAAATGGCGGTTCGATTCAATCTTAGCCCTCGTCTTTGTTTGAACTTGATGCTTGGGGGTTATATGGGGCTTGTGTTGCTGCCATTGTTGATTGCTTGTGAAAACCCGACTTGTGGCCTCGATTTTCGTGCGTTTTGACTAGAAGGGCATTTTGGTCATTTTCGAAAACGTCTCGAAAATGGCTCAAAATTTCGGTGTAGCTTACCCATTGGTAGTATGACGCGTTGGTGAGTTTGTTTTGTTGAAATGGGCGCGAAAAGCGGTTCGTTTGGGTGGAAAACCGTGTAAAAAGGGGTAAAGTCGGGGCTTGTGCTCTGTTTTTGTAGCGTAAGGCGATCCCGAGTGGCTTGGTTATTTTGAAAATGTTGTAGCATGCCTGTGTGGAGGTTTGGGTGGCTTGTGTTAAAAAGCGGCTGAAAAACCGTGATCTTCGGGTGCTTTGGTATAAGGGCCGAAATTTTGGTCGAAATTTTTCGGTTCCGAAACTTGCCCGAATTCTCTGTATTGCATTGTTATGGCTATCATGGTACATACTTGGCTTTGTTTTGTAGGAAATGTGTTGTTTGGAGGTGTTTTGGAGCGTTTTTTGTAGTTTAGGCTAGGTTTCCAAAAATCGCCTTTTCCTCGCTTCTCGTGCCCCGTTCATAGAATGTATGGTAATGTATGTCGTTTGTGTTGGCTAGGGGGTTGTTTTGTGGGAAGTGGGGGCTTTTTGGTTGAGTTACGGTCAAGAAAAGGCCGTTTTTGTAGTTTGTAAGCATTTTGTAAAAGCTATTCAGTCGAGGTGTCTGGGACATCATTTTCGCATGGAATTTTTTGCACGTGTTTATTGTGATTTATGGGTTGGGTCTGTCTCAGAAAATGTGGGTTTCTGGCTTTCTGTAGCGTGTTTCCCTTTTCTGCTATTTTTGGGTTAAAAAGGCCTGCTTTCTGCCTTTTGGCTAGTTCTCTGCTTTGCTTTGCGGCGTGCTTGCTCTTGACTTGGTCGAGTAGGGCGTATATATCGTATCGTCTCATGGAATTTGATTTTACGTATACCGCTCCGTTTGGCCTTATCGGTTGGATAATGTAGGCCTTAATGCTCGATTCGTCGTTTTTGCTTACGCTTTCTTGAGTGACTCGCTATTGCCGTTATGCGAGTATGCCCTTGAATCTTGTGCGAGGTGATCCTAAGCCTTCGGTACCTACTTCGGTGACATGGATCGGGTCTTGGTGGCGTTGACTTTACTGGATTCTAAGGGACGCAGCATACTCTGCCGGGTATCTGCGCCCTTGGAGGTTTCAGATGGTCCGTCTCGGTCGGACTTGAGAGCTTTTCCTCGGGCGCTGGAGCTTCTACGACGCCAGGTGAGTTTCGGCGCCAGATTGTGGAGTCTCCGCCTTTTACGCTAGTGGTGCCGGTCTTTGTCGGTCGTCGTCTGGGCTTCTGCGAGTGGCTTTGGACATGGTGCTGTTCCTGGTGGGCCTGAGCCGTCAGTTAGTGTTGCGGGTCGTGGCGTTCTTGCCGAAGTCGCCGCTTTTAACTAATGAAGGTGCGAGAGGCCGCGTTGGCGAGACGCGTTCTTACGGTGATGCTAGCGGTAGTGGAGCTCTTCTTTGGGTCGTCGAGGTCTCTGTTGGTGGCCGAGGTCGAGGCTCGGTGTCGTCTCGAGTCTTTGCGGCGTGGGCGTGGCGGCTTTGTGGAGGCGTCTGAGGCTCTGGGAGAAGCCGTGGTGGAGGTCGGGCGTAGGCTGCGGGGTCTTTGCGGGCGTGGTCGTGGCGGTCTTTGGAGGGGCGCTGTGGCCGGGAGGCGAGGCGGAGGTCGTGGCGTTATTGCGAGGGCTTCGGGGGCGTGGCCTGGCGTTCTTGGTGCTGCGGCTCTGGAGGGGGCCAGGTTAAGCGTGGTCGCGGTCGGAGGAACAGAGAAAGCGCAAGGTGGATGAGGCCGGTGAGGCGTGATGAGCCCACGGCGTCGAGCTCGTCTTCTTCTGCGAGGTGGTGGCCGGGACGGTGAGGTTGCCGGTGTTTTGAGGGTTGGGCGAGGGAGCACTGCCGAGGCTCTGTGAGGCGTGGTCGTGTCCGGTCCGGAGGCCGTTCTGAGGATTCTCTGAGTCGGAGGGTCTTTGGCGGCGAGGATGAGGATCCCGACGAGGCTACCGGTGAGGCGCCGTATCGAGTTGAGATCTTGAGGCTGCTTCTGCTTCTTATTCTTCTTGCTACTCATTCTTCTTGTATTCTCAGTGCTTCTTTATTCTTCGGGCCGCCAGTGGCCGGGTCGAGTTCAAGGCCAGGCTTAGAGCGACGGAGGTGAGGCCGAGGCGCGGGAGGCCGAGGCGGAAGGCGAGTGGTCGGGCCAGGACGCAGGTGCAGCGGCTCTTGAGGCTGCGACGGAGCTTTTCATGGGGATGGTTGACGAGCTGGGCGAGAGGCCTAATTATCCCCATGGTCCGCGTTTGTGGTCGCAGGTGGCCATTGACTGGGACGGCGTGACTCTGGTTTGGAGTCGCTTGGAGCACTTGTCGATCCGAGTGAAGGTCGATTTCCCGCTAGGCTCGATGAGGACCTTCTCTGGGTTTCGGACGGTGTTCGATGTGTTTGACGGGAAGCTTACACAGGAGGAGCGGGACATAGTGCTCGGGGCGACTTTTGGTCCCCAGTGCGAAGTGGAGGGAGGTGCGGGAGTAAGCGGGTGAACTCGCGCCTGCGTGCGCCGGGCGTTCTTTGGATAGGTTTTGGGATACGACTAACACCTTCCACATGCCTGGGTACGAGGTTGGCGTGTCTCCTTCTTCGTGGGCAGTTGTCACGGTTTGCCTCATGGTGGTGGCGTGCTTGGTAGGGGACGTGGCGCCCTTCATCGATAGTCCGCGCGTCGTCGCGGTTGATTGGTGGCGGGGTTAGGTGCGGGAAAAGCGAGGCTGCGTTTGACCGGACTATATGGATTGCTGACTTCTTTGAGGGGAAGAAGAAGAAGGGGTCTACTCGAGCGAAGCCGAGAGGGCTTGTGGTTGTGGTGGTTCTATAACGGCCACCCACTTTGGCGACGGCGGGGAGCGAAAGCGGCGTCGGTCAGGTCTTGATGGCTCTGCTCGGACATGTCACGCCCTGACTTGACCGGGTTACTCTGCTCTGGGTCCGTTGATCCAGATCTGAGGGACGCGGTGCGCCCTGACCGGATTGACGAGGATTCAGATGTGTCTCTCGTGGGCCCTGGTCTTCTGATGGAGGTAAGTTTTGATTTTGCAGAGTCATGTTATCTTGTCTTTGCTTTCCTTTTGTAACGTTGTATTCTGATTGCTTGCGATCATGGTGCTCACGCCACTTCCCTCTCTACCTTCCTGACACGTTCAAGGTTGAAGGCCGATGTCCCGGCTTTCCATGCCTACCACGGCGGATCGGATCGGAAGGTATTGGCCTAAACTACGACCCGGCTCAGTGCGCCAGCGGGATGACCGTGGATAAGGTAAGGGCATTTGTGTTTTGTATTTTGGCCTTTTTATAGCTCGTATTTGGGTTTGTGTTTGTTTTTGTAGTCTATAATTTGGTTTTGTTTTGTAGTTCGTTCGCGACCCTTGGAGGAAGTTTACCGGCGTCCCTCCGCCGAATGCCGCTCGCTTTGGTCCCCCCGTCCGACGGCCAGTATATCGAGACCAGTCTGGCTCGTCTTGGTACTTGGGTGAGCGTCTGTCTGCGCAGACGGGTCGTGGCGGCTTCATCGTACCTGCTCCTCCGCCTTCGGTTTTGTTTGTGGAGACGCCCGACGCTAACGAGCGTCGTGACGTGTACCATGAGGGTGAGTCCGACTCCCTGCTGCGGCCGGCTGAGGATTACGTGACTTGGGCCTGGATGCCCTTCTTGTATTTGTGATCGAGGTATGTTTTGTTGTTTTCCCTTTTGCGTTTTGGTTTTTAAAAGCAAAAATTTACCTGTTTTTTTGTAGCGGCGTGATCGATCTTGAGTTCCACCTCCGCTCGCCGATCGAGGATCCGTTGGTCGTGCGCAGGGCCGCCGATTCGATTGTGTTGCCTGCGTCTATGTCCGTGGTGACCGATGCGGGCCTGGAGAGGTGGGATCCGCGCGTGAAAAAGGTATTCGCTTTCTTCTTCGTACAGCATGAGTATTATGTAGTATTGCCCCCAGTTTGAGTAAGATTTTATTGTAAAATCATTAGTCAAACTCTGTTGACACGGTTTTTGATTATAGCCCCCAGTTTGAGTAAGATTTTATTGTAAAATCATTAGTCAAACTCTGTTGAAGCGGTTTTTGATTATAGCCCCCAGTTTGAGTAAGATTGTATTGTAAAATCATTAGTCAAACTCTTGTGGAAACAGTTTTTGAGTGTAGCCCCCAGGTTGGAAAGCTAAATGTATTTCTCGTGTCGTGGCGGTGTGGTGAGGTGCCAGGAGAGGCTGTGGCGGGCGGCGAACCGGTGGAGGGCGGTCATGAACGAGAAGGTGGTTGATGCTTGCAGGGCTCAGAGGGAAGCGTGGCGCTTCGACTTGAGTTAGCGAGGTCGGAGTGAGAGAGGCGAGATCGCGGTCGAAATGGAGGCTGCGCATGCCGAGGAGCTGGCGAGAGTCCGGGCAGAGCTAGAGGGTCGGCACGCAGAGGAGCTGGATAGGGCGTGTGCTGAGATCGACTCCTTGCGTGCTGTCTTACAGCGTCGTGACCATTCGCAGTAGGCTTGGACTTGTATATATACTGGACTTGTATTATGAATATTAGTATTTTTTTTTTTTTGTAATGGTTTATGTATTGGGACTTGTGTATGGTTGGTTTGTGGTTTTGTGGGTGTTTACGGGTATGATTTGGTTATTTTGTCTTGTTGCGAAAAATGCATTCCTGTGTCGTAGTCGGGTCTGAAATCCTCGCGTATTTGCTTGCCGAGCGTACCTGCAAAACATTGTTAGTCGTAAAAGCATATATATATATGTCTCGATTGAGACTGACTCGCTAATGACCAAACTAAAAGCAAATGTGGAGTTTTGAAAAATGCTGTTTAGAAAAATATTTTAGACTCGTAAAAAGACGTTTTTGACATTAAAAATGTGAGCTAAAACGATGTTTTGAGACGAAAATTGTGAATGCGAAAATCGTATTTTGTGTTGTGTTTTTTTTTTTTTGTGTGTGATTATCGTGTTTTGTGAAAAATGAAAAATACGAAAGACGGGAGTCGATCACGCAAATCGAGACGACGGCGTGGGGCCGTACATGTCGACCAAGAGGTCGGTAAAAAGTAATAGGGGTAATAAGTTAAAAAAATTAGGGTATAGGTGTGTAGAAGTGTAAGAAATCGAATAATTTTGTCGAGAAAAGAAAAGAAAATCGCTGTAAGCAGGCGATTTATTTTTAATCCTTTGCTTCTGACGATTACTTTGTTTTGTGGTTTTTCTTTGATTTATTTTAATCATTTGGTTCACTAGCGCTTAAGTTTTGTGTTGTATTTCGTTTTGCAAATCTAGGCTATAAAAGGAGGCTAGGTTAACTCATTTCACTCATCCTTTCATTTCCCATTCTCGATTTTCCAAAAATATTGAATATTTACTGGAACATTTGTCGAATTATGGAGAATTTTGAAGGGAACTTGCTTGTTGGTGTGCGTCCTTGTCGGGTATCGAGAAGAAGCTTTTGAAAGATTGCGGAGTTAGGCGTATTTCGTGGGCTAAAGCGAGGTTCGAATGGAGTACGAGTTCTGGGCGCTTGTCTTGAGTATTGGGATCCAAGCCTTCACGTGTTCCACTTTCCTTGCGGAGAGGTTTGCCTCTAGTTGAGGAATTTGGAGCCATTGGTGGGTGGAGTGCGCATTAGCTTGCGGTATCGTCGAGGCGGGAGTTTGGCTATAAGAGGCAAGTTCAACTACCTCGGATGACGGGGACGAGGTGGAAGAGCTATTTGTTGGGAGCCGTGTCAACCTCCATCGCTTGTGTCAATGGTTTAGGAATGACGAGAATGGGCATATCTCTGTTGTGGCCAGGAGGAGGGCTTTGGCCTTTTGCTTGGTACACTGCTACATGTTCTCGGTCTCTTTATCCGGGGGGTTGTTGGGAGACCCGCGATTAATTGCCGTTGTGGTGCAGATGGAAATAGGTTGCAATCCCTCGCTTTAATTACGCGAGACGATCCTTGGATTGGATGACCGGGCATTCAATAGGAGCATGCGTCTGAGGATGTCCCTTGATCCTCGATTGTGGTCGATGGAGGCGTCGAATGTGTTGAGCGACTTCGGCCGATGTTGAGTATGTCGCAGAGGCATTACCACCGATTACATGCGGTGGTCGGTCGAACGAACGTCCCATCGACTATTTCCTGAGTTTGTGAGGTCATGTGCCATCAGTTGGTCGATTCGTGGTGGGGATAGTTGACTTGACGGCCAATTTAGCGCGATGGCGATGGTCCTCCGGAGTTCTCTTATGTGGGTTTAGATGGGCGTTTACATCCACCCTCTGCGAGTTAAGCGACAGATAGGGTATGCACATTAAATCCCTGGCCAGGAGACACGAAGGTGCAGGACATGGTTGTGTTGAATAACCAGGTGGTGATGAGTGGGCCGGGTGGTTGGATCACGCGCCCTAAGTGGCTTGTGTTTGAAATCTTCTTTGGGGACGATCCGGGTATCGAGAGCCTATGTTAAATGGACCGTTGCTGAAAGTGTTCATGAGAGGGCTCGTCTTCGTGCCTTAGAGCTTAACGAGCCTCTGCCGACGCCTGGCTTATGACCCGATCCACTTTGGGCGTAATAGAGGTGGGGTGATGCTTGAGCTGGCGCGCCTCTCGGTGGAGTGTGTGTTTGGTCGTCGTCGCATACCAGGGCCGGGTGCTCCAGGTCGTCATGGTAATGTTGGGGATCGCCGCAGGGGTTGAGGGTTGGTGCTTCCCCGCTCAGTCGAAAGGTTCGGTGGTTTAAGGGAATCTAGTGTGGTTTTGTTGCTGGTTTGTTAGTATTATGTTCATATTATGTTGTATTATGTTGTACTATGTACTATATTATCTATCCTAAACCCGATGTACATGCCGGGATTTGTATTGTAATATATTGTAGTGTTTGTTAGTGTAGTCTATGCTCCTACGTCTGAAAAATCCAAAATGTAACCGTTCTTTTTAAGATTAATAAAAATCAGGTTTATATTTACGACTTTGCCTCATTTTGCTTGTTATTCTGTGTGAAATTCCTTGGCTCTAATCTCTTTTCAAAGGTTTAGAATGCAAGCATGGTTTTTAGGAAATTTTTGTATTGACTATTACCTCGACTTTTTTAAGATTTGGGTTTGTCGTTTTGTGTTGAATGTTGTCCTTTTTAACCCTTTAGGTTTAAAAGACGAATTTTGTGTTGACTATGTCCTTAGCCTTTTTAAGCTTTGGACGCGTCATTTTGTGTTGAATATCGGTTGTGCTTTTTGCAAAGCTGCCTACGTATCCACGAAAAATGGAATCAAACCGGCGTAGTTCGGAAGTGTACGTTTAGGGGCATACCGGCCCAAGAGTTGTGTTTGCTTTTTGTGGTGAATGTGCACGTTTAGGGGCATGTCGGCCCATGAATTGTGTTTGATGGATGCATGTTTAGGGGCATGCCGGCCCATGAATTGTGTTTTAGATTTTTGTAGAGAGAGTGCACGTTTAGGGGCATGCCGGCCCATGAACATGTTTAAGGACATGCCTGTCCATGAATTGTTTTTTTTTAGAAAATTTTACATTTTATAGATACATTGCAAGGCAGTTTTAAGGGTAGTACTTCTTGAGCTGGTCGAGGTTCGTTGCGAGGTTAAACTCTTGACCGTCCAAGTCGGTTAGTTTCTTTGCTCCGCGTGAAGATTTCCTTGACGAGGTAGTGGTCCGGCCGATTAGGCTTGAATTTTCCTCGTGGGTCATTTGGAAGTGGTGCTCGGGTGACTTTAATGCGAGATCACCAACTTTATGTTTCGTGGGTTAACTCGTTTGTTGAATGCTCGTTGTAGTCGGGCTTGGTACATTAAATGCGGTACTCGGGGAATGCGATCGGCGTTCATCCAGAGCATGAGTTGTTAAATGCGGATTCACGGGCCCATTCGCCTCCAGGGATGCTACTTTCCATTAGTATGCGTAGATCGTATTTCTATTTCCACCGGTTGGGCGACTTCCATACCATAGGTGAGAAATAGGGTCATGCCGTGGCGTCGCGAATGGTAGTGCGGTATCCCCATAATGCATATGGTATCTTGTTGGGCCAATCTTTACAACCGCCGATCATTTTCGAGTATGGTGACGACCAGTCTTGTTTCTTTCAACGGCTCCATTGGTTTGGGAGTCGATAGGGCGAGGATTTGTGATGTTGGATGTTGTATTTTGTGAGTATGGCTTCGCCTCGCTACCGAAAGTGCGAGCCTTGATCGCCGATGAACTTCATGGGGTATGCCATATCGGCATATAATGTTTGTCTGTATGAATTTGGCGACTTCTTTGGGCCAGGGTTCGAAAAGACGCCGCTTCTACCCATTTAGTAAAGTAGTCGATGGCCACCAAAGACGGGCGGTGACCTCCTGCCCGATGGGGTGGACTTTTCCTATTACGTCGATGCCCCAGGTTGAAAAGCGGTCGGGGTGAGGTTAGGGTATAGTGGTGAAGGTGGTACATGTTGGGCGTTCTTTGAAAATTTGGCAATTGTGGCGGTGCTTGGCGTATTGGATGCGATGCTTCCATGGTCGCCCAATACCATCCTAGTCGTAGAATCTGTTTGCAGAGTGCTCGGCGTTCATGTGGGGTCGCATTCGCCATCATGGACTTGCGTGGCGATTTCTGCCCGCTTTTTGTAGTCGACACATATGAAGCGGCGTCCTCGTGGTGTTTTCTTGAGTAATTGTCCCATCTCTAGCACAAATTGGGAAGTTAGGAGTCCGATAGCTCTCGATCCACGTTTATCGATTGTCGGGTGGGTAAGTGTTGTCTGCTTTGTAGTTGATTATGGCTTGATACCAAGGCTGCATGCGCTCGGCTTCGCCCAGGTCCATGGTATGGATGTATCTTTGGTTAAATCACGTCTTCGGCGATGATGGGTAGTAACTTCATGTCCGGTGGCATGTTGAGGAGGGATGAGTTTTGACAGTGCCGGCAAGAACCGGTTTTCTTCCCTTGGGAGGTGGTAAAATTCGATGCTGTCGAAGTTGGTTAGGAGTTTTTGTACTTTTGTTTGGTATTTGGTGAGGGTTTCGCTCATGATCTTCCATGCCTCGGTAACTTGGTTTAGGATGAGGAATGAATCTCCATGCACCCGTAGGTTCTTTATTTTGAGGGCGATGGCGGCTTGCAGGCCGTAAATGCAGGCTTCGTATTCTGCGGCGTTGTTTGTGACGCTAAAATCGAGCTTGATCGAGAGCGGAGTATGGTCACCATTTGGGGATATTAAGAGTATTCCTACTCCGTAGCCGCGGTAATTTGATGCTCCGTCAAAGTATAATTGCCAGTACTCCCTTTCTATGGCGAAGATCCCATCGTCCGGAAATGACATTGTATCGATCATGGGTTGTTCGATGATAGCATTTTCTGCAAGGAAGTCGGAAACTGCTCTTCCCTTGATCACTTTCAGAGGGAGGTATTTGAGTTCATACTCGGCGAGGAGTAGAGTCCATCTGGCCATACGCCCATTTAGGACTGGTTTTTCAAATAGGTACTTGAGGGGGTCCATTAGGGAGTAGACTCTTGTCGTGCTAGTGAGTAGGTAGTGCCTGAGCTTTTTGGTTGCCCAGGACAAGCGAGGCGACTTTCTCGACTGGTTCATACCGCGTTTCGTAATCGTGGAACTTTTTGCTGATGTAGTAGATGGCCCGTTCTTCGTTGTTGACTTCTTGGGCGAGCATGGCACCCATAGCATTTGGCGTGGTCGTTAAGTATAGCGATAGGGGCAAGTCCTTTGTGGGGTACGAGCGGGTGGATTTGTGGCGGGCTCTTGACCTTGTCGAATGCTTGTTGACAGTCGTCGTCCCATTTCGTATGCTCTTCTTTCTTCAACTTTTTGAAGATTGGCTCACAAATCATGGTGAGTTTGCTGATAAATCGGGAGATATATTGGACTTGTCCCAAAAAGCTCCTTATTTCGTCAATGTTGCTTGGCGGTTTCATATCCATTATTGCCTTGATTTTGGTCGGATCTATTTCGATCCCGCTACCGGCTTACTATGTGACCCAAAGACTTGCACGATGTGACCCCAAAGGTGCATTTACGTGGGTTTAGTCGCATCTTATCTTGCTGGTCGGGTGAAGAATTTAGAAGGTTTGTAGCGTGGTTGTCCGCTTTCCTTTGACTTCACGATCATGTCGTCGGCGTATACCTCGACCTCCTTATGCATCATGTCGTGGAGCAAGGTGGTGGGGGTACGGTGGTAGGTAGCGCCGGCATTTATGACCCCAAATGGCATGGCGTGTGAAGCAATATGTTCCCAGGGGTTACGAAAGTGGTTTTAGGCATGTCGTCTGGCCGCCATCTTGATTTGGTTGTATCCGCATATCCATCCATGAATGACGATGGCGTGGTCTTTGTGTTGTCGATTAGGATGTCCATGTGAGGTAGTGGGAAATCGTCTTTTGGGCAGGCTTTGTTTAGGTCTCGAAAGTCGGCACATACTCGTATTTTGCCGTTCTTCTTCATGACTGGAACCATGTTGGAGACCCAATCAGAGTATTCAATGACTCGGATGAATCCAGCTTGTAGTTGCTTTTCGATCTCTTCTTTGGCCATGAGGGACCATTCTGGCTTGATGCGTCGTAGTTTACGTTTGGCCAGTGCGGAACCTTGCTTGATCGGGATGCGGTGTTCAGCTATCTCGCGGTCTATGCCGGGCATGTCCTTATATGACCAGGCAAAGACGTCCTTAAACTCTGCGAGGAGCTTGGTGTATGTGGCCCTTTCTTCTGTGCTCAGTGAAGCCCCCAGTTGCAGTTCTTGAGGCTCTTCGGGCGTGCCTATGTCTATGGTTGTTGTGTCTTCAATGATGGGGTCCTGTTCGGGTTTTGAGACAATGCTTGCAATGTATCTATATAATGCAATGTTTTTTAGTGTAAATTTATCGTGATTATTAGAATACGTAGATTTTAAATGAGGCAAAGAGTAATCAAAAACTTTCATGTTATTAATGTTATCAAAAGCGGTTACATTTGAAGATAGCTCAGACGAGGGAGCTTTGGACAACCTTAATGACTCTAGTTCTTTAGCTAAATTGATTATATCCAAGAGATAGCCCGGGGGCTTAGTTGGGGCATAAGACTTAAAATGACGACGGGGAAGTTTAAATTCTACGACGGTCTTTTTGTTGAGGGCGTTGTCTTCATCTTCGTCGGAGTTAGAATCTTCGAAGGTGTAGCCTTGGCCGGTAGTGATCTTGAAAGTGCGGCCTTGTTCGTCGGTCCATTCAAGGGTTTTTGACCATCCGTCGTGCGTTTTTTCTTCGTAAGGAACAATTAGGTCAGTGGGGTTGAAGTTGGAGTTGCGTATGATGTCGGAGACAAGTTCAATTCCGGCGATGGTGTATGTGGATACGTTTTTGGGAATTCTGCTAGTGCCCTCCCTGACGAAATAGTTGCTGGGGAAGATGTGGTATGGCTGCATGTGGAAATCATGACGCTTTTTGCGATCGTTGTACGATTCCCAACCGTGGGAGACTTCGTGTGCCCATGGCACATAAGATAGACCCATAGTGGGCCATTTATTGTCGTTGTCCCTAGCGTAGAGCGAAGCGATTTCCTCTTCGCGAGTCATGGTGCAGATACTGAAGTCGAAGTCGAAACCACATATGTCATCAATTTGGATCGGCGTTTATTTACTGCAGATCTATTGCTTCCTTTGTGTTGTTTAAGCGTAGCACGAAAGTTTGAACGTCGATGGTGACAATCTCGTCACCTAAAGGCATCGACCTTTGATGTAGGGTTGAGGTGGCGGCCTTGGTAGCGTGGATCCATGGCCTTCCTAACAAAGATGTTGTAGGTTGGGGTATGTCAATGATTTGAAATTCGGTTTCTCTCATGGCCTGTCATAATGGGAAGAGGCGGTTCCCTTTATCTTTGCGGCGTGTTCCATCGTAAGCTCGACACCGCTTGTCGATACGGAATGAAATCGTTCTCTTCAATCCTTAGTTTTTGGTCGTTTCCAGGGTAGGGCGTTGACTGCGGATCCATTGTCGATGAGGCCGACCGGCAATGTCATGCCGTGGCATTCCACGTTGATGTAGAGAGGTAGATTGTGCATGCCGCCGAAAGGAGGGAGGTCTTTATCCGAAAAGGTGACGGCATTAGCCTGCTATTCGCGCGTTATGTTACTGATAAGTTTTTCTGGAGACATTTCGATGTCATTGGGGTGACTGTAATGCTTGGTAAAGGGCTTCACGATGTCCCATTGAGTCCCTTAAGCCGCCAGTTAAAATATACGCCTTTGTCTTGTTGATTTGTTTGTGGAGCCGTGTCTCCGATCTCGGCGATGGGTAAGGCGACGGTAACGCTTCGGTGATGCTATTTTATTAGGCTGGTGGGGTAAGCGCAGGATTAAGCGTTAGGTAATGATACTTTCTTTGGATGGCGGCGTGGGGGTAGGAGCAATGCTTGCGGGTGAACTAGTAAAGTTTGTAGGAGCGGCGCTTGGAAGTGAGGCTGCAGAGGTGGCGAAGTAGCGGCGTATCCTTATCTATGATTATCCTTGTTCTTCTCTTGAGCGATCAACCTTGGCGGGGGTTACGGGGCTCAAGTAACTTTAGAGAAGCTTGGTATGGGCGTCGAGCGTGTTAGGTAGGCTACTTCGTCATCATTTATCCGATAGCCTAATTGGGTATTTGTGGCGTAGCTCTCCGTACTTGCTGGCGCGGCGATGTGGTTGAGTCTCCTCCTCGTAGGGCTCATCTTGGAGACATATGCGGATGTCATCATTGTCGGCCTCATCTTTAGAAGTATTCCAGATGCCGTTGACTTCGTAATCATCTGAGACTATCATTTTAGAGCAGTCGATGATGGGGTGTATTCCTGTAAATATAGCATGGTTATGCAAAGGATTGAGCTGGTTCGAAGGTTTAGGGCTCGGGCTGGGCTTCACAATAGTGTTGTCGTCGATCAGATCTTGGACTATGTTTTTAGGCGAAACATTGCTCGGTATCATGCCCCTTTCCTCTGTGAAATTCGCGGTATGCGTTACGATCCCATGACGGTTTCTTATGCGGGGAGGCTCGCTAGTAGGTCCTATGAGTTGAAATACATTGCGGCTCACAAGCTTCTGTAGTGCCTTTGAGTAGGTCACGTATATGGGGTCAAAGCTTCGTCGGGCTTTTAGTGAGCTGGGACCCGTAGGTGAGTATGATGCTTTTGGCGGAGGTGCGGCAGGCCTTGGTGGTGTCGTGAAAACCGGTGGTGCCTCTAACGCGTCCAGTGCGTTGATGGTATGGATGGGCTCGACTTTGGCAGTGGCTCGAGACGAGCTTCCTTGATATCCGCGACCCGTACTCTTATTCCTATTTTCTTTGCGGAGATCGTCTTCAATGAGCTCGCCGACGACGCTGAGTGTTGAGAAGTTGTCAAAATTCCCGTACCGTAGGTGTTGTTGGTATCTTGGGGGTGAGGTTGTTGATGAACTTAGTGATTAGATCAGTGTCCCTTGGACGGTTAGGTATTTGAGCACACAGTTTCTTCCAGCGCGTCAGGTACTCGGTAAACCCTTCATTGTCCCTCTGAGTCAGGACCTCCAAGGTACGTAGCGAGA
Source organism: Dianthus caryophyllus (assembly GCA_023091065.1). Classification (NCBI taxonomy): domain Eukaryota; kingdom Viridiplantae; phylum Streptophyta; class Magnoliopsida; order Caryophyllales; family Caryophyllaceae; genus Dianthus; species Dianthus caryophyllus. The sequence goes on from CM041521.1 coordinate 19,893,006, forward strand.
CTTGGATATCATTATTGTCCGACATCTTTGTAGATCAAACGCAACCAGATTATGTCCTCGAAACTACCGTTTTGTGTGGCTCTAAAGCATAGAGCCATGCCCTAGAGGCTTGGCGTCTAATGAGTGTGGAAATAAGGTAGCCCACGCAGGGGCTCAACACCCATGATGGCCATTTTAGCTTTGAAAGCCTTGACGTGAACGGCGGGCTTCGTGACCTTTGAAGATGGGAAGATCACCGAGTGCTAGCTTGTCCTGGTAGCATGGACTGGCGTTCTTTGGGATGTGCTCGTTCTCTTGGTGTATGGAGTAACCTCTTGAGTTCGTGAGACGTTCTTCCATGGTTGAATCCTTTTTGCATTCCGTCGGATTCCTCGGCTAGGCGTACGGCGTTTTTCTCTGCTTCAAACTTTTGCATGATAGCCATTTGCTCGATCGTCGTAGTGAGGCTAGCTATCCTATCATTGAGCTGTCGGACTTGTTCGGCAGTTACCTCCGGGGGGGGGGGGGGGGGTGGTGGTGGTCCTCCGAAACCTTCATCTTGTTGAAAGGCCATTACAGGTTTTGGTTTTGATTTGTTGTAGGCGCGCTTCTTTGGAGGCGGAGGTGGGTTTAAGTGACGGTTCTTGGTTCGTCGTGTATCCAGGTTTTGTTCAATGGGAGGTTTGTTGTGTATCCAGGGTTTTTCAATGAGTGGACCTGACAAAGTTTTCAAACCTTTAGTGACTCTAAAAAGGAAGAAAAGACTCAACGAAAAATCGCATTCAAAGAAGTAAAAAAAAGTGGGTGCATGACTCGACTCGTGTTTTTAGCTTAAAAAGACACAGGAAGCTTTTGAGGTAGGGGCATGTTGACACGTCCCTAATCTCGAGGTAGGAAAATTTTTATGATCATAATCCGATTAACCCAGTTTAGCGGTATGTTGCTAGGGGTTTATCGTTACGATAAAAAGGATCAAACCGAAGTAGCGATAGGCTAGTCGATCTGAGGATGTTAAAATTGGGTAAAAGGCGATCACTTGTTCGCCTTTCACGTGTGACTCAGGGAATTAAATCAAAATGACGATAGGTCACTTGATTCAGAATTTAAATCAACGGGTTCGCATCTGAACGGGCCCGCGTTTTTGTTTTTTGAGAGAAAAAGACTAAATCGGGATGATTAAAGAGTCACTCGACTTAGAGCTAATTCTAACGTACTAAAGGTTAATTTCATTTAAAATCTCCGAAATGCATTGACATTTTCGGGTTTTTGCTCTATGAAATTTTTTGCAATAAATGTATTATGACGATACGTCAGTGCATAATTCATTTACGTTTTGAAAAAGATCGGGGATCTAGTGATTATCCTGGATCGGTTTTAAATGCACTGACATTTTATTTATCAAACTCAAATGACTATAGGACAAAGAGCCTAACGGCGTGTTTTTAAAAGTATGACCTTTTTGAAAAAAAGTTTAAAAGTGAATTTTCAAAAATGGACGTATTTTAAATGTAAAATGCCTAGGAAATGTTTTTGCATGAAATGGTTTTGAAAGACGACTATAGTGAGGGTACTATAGCCTCACACTTGTACATATAAACACAGGTTTTTGGCTTATAGGGTAAGGTTCCCTCCGGCCATTCCCTTAACGTTTTGGTAGGGGCACCCGCAAGACTACACACGTCTTAGGTGTGTATTCAAGATAGGCCCTAGAGCGTTCGAGTTTGACTGGTTACGATCGTTTGTACGGATGCCGTACTTGTAATCGTGGAGGGGTGAGAGAACAGTGTGTCCAGAGTTACCTCGCTTATGAAGCGAGAGTTACTAGGGGCCGTTCCTCGGAGGGTGTGGTTTGAATCAGGAGGATTCGACTCAACGTACTTTTGCCCAAATATCGAAAGCGTAAATGTTTTCAAAGTTTCAAGCTTCACTTCTTTATATTTTTAAAATAAAAGAAAAACTAGTTTTTCAAAAATAATAAAAATCATGCTCGTCCCACGTAGTCGCCACATTTGAAGGTACCGGAAAGTGACGGACCTATCGACGCTCAAGCGCCAGTCCTCGCCGGGTCTTGGCGTGGAAGCGGAATGCCTCGCAGGAAAAAGTGCGAAGTTTTGAGAAAATGGGGGAGATCATTGCATGAATTTGTGACTAAAAAAGAAAAGTAGAAAATCCTTTTTGAAAATGTATTTTCGGAGTCGCCACCAAATATTAAAGGAATTTGGAACCTATTCAACGCATCTTGAAACACAAGACACGAGTGTCTCAGATTTCAAGATGCGTCGATATCTATCAATCTGTGGGTTGAAACCGAGAAGGGATTCTGAATGAGGTTACTTTTCAAAAGTTTTGACAAAAATGTGTTTTGAAAATCGAAATCAAAAAGCCTCCGTAAAAGTAGTCTCTACTAATTTGAAAACATTTATTTAATCTCGATATTTGGGCTAAAATGACGCAACGTACAAGTGCGAATATATATGACTCGATAAAAATGCATAAATAATGTAAATAGTCAAAATAATGACTTTACTATAGGAAATGTACGTTAAATAATAATTTATTGGCTAAATTATTACCATAAACGTTATTTTCCGACCTCGTATTTTGACTCTTTAAGAATTTGTAAAAACCCTCAGTTTTGACATGCTAAAAGACTCTATGAAACGGTACAATTTAGTGTTGGATCCGTGATTCTAGTCGTTATTTAATGCATGAATGAGGACTTGCATAATTATAAAAGTGACGTCGGTTTGCTTTAGTGATAATGAGTCGTTTATTTATGCGATATTGGCGGGGTTTAGACGGATTATGAATCCGAATTACTACAACCGTATTACGAATACGGCTTCGCTAATGCCAATATCGGGTTGGGGTTAATGTAACCCCTTTGTCCGAGTCTCAAAACGTCCCAGAGCGTAGGTAAAATGTTTACCTTTCGTAAGTGAAAAGACGGTATTTTTGAGTGGATTTTGTGAGTGTGTTAATGTGTTTTGTAAAACCGATGTGTTTTGAAATGAATGAAGTGGGTTGGTATTTATAGAGGTTGGCTGGTTTTTGTGGGTGCACAAAATTAAATCGCACTGTGTACAAAGCGTTTTAATTTTGTTTGGGTTGGATTTTTTTTAAGAAAAATCAAAAAGGCGGCTGGTACAAAACAAAAACATAATCGCTTTGTTGACAAAGGCGTTTAATCGCCTGTCAACTGGCGATTTTATTTTTGTTTTGGTGGGCTGTTTTATGCCGCCTTTGGTTTTGGTCGTGTGATTAGGTGATGATTATGTTTTATTTGGATATTTTGGGCCAAATTGGTTTTTGGCTCGATTTTGGTTTTCGTGCTTTGGTTTTTGTCGTGTTTTTCGGTTCTGGCTCGAAATAAAATAATATTAAAGTATATATTATTTTACGGTTTTGTAGAGTCTAGTTTTGTGAAAATGTGACACGGGACGCACTTTGGCCCGTTTTGAGTGTTGTGTTAGTGTGCGTTTTGGGTCGTGTTTGTAAGTTTGGGCCGTTTTGTAGCTAGTTGGGCTGTTTTTGTGGCTTGGCTTAATAAGACGTTCCTGTTTCGTGCTCGTGTTGTGCTTATAATGACTAAGAGTGACATTCATTTTTATGATTATGCAAGTCCAAATTAATACGCTAAAAATGACTAATACGTTTTAGACACTTTTGTACCGTTTCGACTCTTTTAAAAGCATGAATGGAAGTCCTTTTCATCATCGGGTTTGTTTTTTGGGGGGTACGGATACGGGTATCTACACGTACAAGTCATCACGACACAGGACGAAAGTTTTCGACAAGCTTCGGAACCGAAAATTTCGACCCAAAAACCATTTCCCGCACAAAAACACAAGAAAATTACGGATTTTCAAACCGTTTTTCACATACAAGTCACCCAAAGCCTCATCACTAGCACACAAGGACGTTTCAAGAACAACGAAGCCACTCAAGATCGTCTCGCTCGACAAAAATAGAGCACAACTACCTAAAACCCCCCCTTGTTCACGGTTTTTCACCCAAAAAACCCGCCTTTCGCACCTATTTCAACAAAACAAATTCACCCCTGCACTATACTATTAATGGGTAACCTACATTGAAATTTTGAGCGTGTTTCGAGACAAAAACGAAAAAAGACCAAAATACCCTTGACCATATGCACGAAAATCATCCCCACAAGTCGGGTTTTTCACATACAATCATCAACAACAGCAAGAGAAGCCTCTTACTACTCCCAAGCATCGATTTTAAGCAACAACAATGGTAAAATTCTAATCATGCAAAGCGGTTTCACATAAACCCTAAAAAAACGAATTTTCAGTTAAAACTAACTCAAACCGACTTCAAAACACGAATTAGCAACTTGATTGAGTGCATATCTTGGTCCATTGCGAATCGTAGGAGGCGGAATCACGAACTTTGGTTGAAAAATCGCTGAGAACGAGTTTTTCGATTAGGGTGTGCTTGTGTGTTGTTTTCGGCTGTTTTGCAATGCTCCTCCCCCTACCTGTGTTTTTGAACAAAATGACACACACACACATTAAATCGCCAGAGGTCTGGCGATTTTTTGCTCAAGCACGGGTCAATTTTTAGTTTGGGCTGGTTATTACGGTCCATTACGCTATTAATTCACTCTTTTACGCGCTAATGCGCTATTGTGATGAAAACATGAGAATACACACGTTCGTTACAAGTCAAGAGCCCAATTTCACAAAATAATAACACAAATACACTCTTTACGAGTCACAAAATCAAAAATACGTATACTCCTCACGAGTTAAATACGTATATTTTTCAAAAACAAATACACTCTTTACGAGTTACAAATCGAAATACGTATACTCATCACGAGTTAAATACGTATAATTTTCAAAACACAGACACTCTTTACGAGTCAAAAATCAAAATACGTATACTCCTCACGAGTTAAATACGTATATTTTTCAAAACGAATACACTCTTTACGAGTTACAAATCGAAATACGTATACTCCTCACGAGTTAAATACGTATATTTTCAAAAACAAATACACTCTTTACGAGTTACAAATCAAAATACGTATACTCCTCTCGAGTTCAATACGTATATTTTTCAAACAAATACGCTCTTTACGAGTCAAAAATAAAATACGTATACTCCTCACGAGTTAAATACGTATATTTTTCAAAAACACAGGCATTCTTCACGAGTTACAAATCAAAATACGTATACTCCTCACGAGTTAAATACGTATATTTTTTAAAACAAACACACTTTTTACAAGTCAAAAATCAAAATACGTATATTCCTCACGAGTTAAATACGTATATTTTTCAAAAATACAGACACTCTTCACGAGTTACAAATCAAAATACGTATGCTCCTCACGAGTTAAATACGTACATTTTCCAAACACAGACACTCTCTACGAGTCAAAAATCAAAAACACATATACCCCTCACAAGCCAAATACGTGCATCTTTCAAACGCATACAAAACAAGAACGAAATACGCACTTTCATGAAGCAAGAACGCAGACACCCATGCTCTCTGCGGAAGAGAAAGTCAAAACATAGATACACAAGCAAGCACGCAGCTGACACACAGGATGCAGAAGATGACCAAGCTACAAGACGCCATCAAATGACATCCAAACAACAGCAGGCCAGCAAGCCCTTAAACATGCAGGACCGTCATGTCCTTAAACATGCCGTCCCTCCCCGCATTCCCGACACTAAGCTCTCGTCTCTCCCCGAGACACATACTTAGTGTCGCCAGGTAGAATCGAGACTGTAATGGTCCGGATACTATCTTTTAAAGTTTGACTAGCGCTTTAGTCCAAGCTCAGCCAAACTGGGGGCTCTGTAGATACTCGTATCCGTACCCCCCAAAAAACAAACCCGATGACGAAAAGGACTTTCATGCATGTTTTAAAATGAGACGAAACGGTACATAAGTGTCTAAAACATTTTTAGTCATTTTTAACGTATTAATTTTGAATTTGCATATTTCGTAAAAATGAATATTAATTTAGTCATTTTAATCGTAAATCGACATAATACACACAAGCACGACACAAAAACGCCTCACAAAATGGCCCAAGAACACAAAAACGACCCAGACACACAAGAACGGCCCAAGACACGCAAAAAGGCCCAAACACACGAAGCGGACCAAAACGCGTTCCGAGTCACATTTTTACGAAACAAAATCCCACAAGGTCGTAAAATAATATATTACAAAACCAAACAAAACAAGTTGACCAATCAACTTGTGCAAGTTGATGATCATACAGCCTCCAAAGTCAATCAACTGCTCGACAAGCCTTACACACCTACGAAAACATTGTCATACAAAATACGGCGCTACAAATTTGTCAGAAACAAGAGAGAAAATCGCCAGAACACTGGCGATTTTCACAACAATCGCCAGTTTTTTGGCGATTTTCCCTTCCTCCTCTGACATTCTGGCGATTTTATGTTTAATCGTTGGTTCTCTGGCGATTTTCTGATCAATTAGGCATAAAACACGAAGCATTTGCTATAAATAGCAGCCCTTATTCGATCAAAATAAATAATCTTTTCTCAACACATTCTCTTCTTCCACACAAATCAACACTCATACTCACACAAAACCTCTCGCACTTATAAATTTCCACTCTAAAAACCGTCTTTACATTTCAAGGTAAAGAAATTTTACCTTCCAATTGGACGTTTGCGACTTATAGGGTTACTTTAACCCACCCCGATATTGGCATTAACGAACTCGTATTCGCAATACGATTGTAGTAATTCGAATCAAATGATTCGTCTAAACCCCGCCAATATCGCATAAATGAACGACTCAAAATCACTAAATTAAGCACCCACTTTTACATTATGCAAATTCTCGATTCATGCATTAAATTACGACTAAAACACGGATTCGACATTTAACTGTACCGTTTCATATAGTCTTTTAAACATGCAAAACCGAGAGTTTTACAAAATCTTAGAATTGAACACAAGTCGGAAAATAACGTTTAGTTATTAATTCAAATACAATGAATTAGTAATTTTACGTATATTTCCTATAGCAAATCGTCATAGCTTTGACGGCTTACATTTATTTTACATATTTATCGAGTCATATATTTGCATTTGTACGTAGCGTCCTATTAGCTCAAATATCGAAATTAAAGCATTTGTTTTCAAATTAGTAGAGACTACTTTTACGTAGGCTTTTTTATTACAGTTTTCATAATACATTTTGTCAAAACTTTCGAAAAGTAACCTCACTCCGAATCCTCTCTGGTTTCACAATAACCTCAGACGGATAGGTATCGACGCACCTTGAAATCTGAGACACCCGTGTCTTATATTTTAAGACGCGTTGAATAGGTTCCAAATTCCTTTAATATTTGGTGGCGACTCCGAAATATATTTCAAAAGGATTTTTATATTTCTTTTTGTCACAATTACATGCAATGACATTTCCCCATTAAGCAAAAGAACGCTCGAGCGAGCCAAGCAACCAAAAAGGCGAAGCTCCCGCGAGCGAGCTTCTTGCAAAATTTTCCCGCGCCGTGCATTCCGCCCCATGACACGAGGGCGGGCGCGAGCGGGGCGTCGAGAAGGGATCACCCTGAGTCCGGTATCCTCAATGTTACTAACTCACGGTTTTCCCTCCATTTTTAAATAAATTTTCACTTTTAATTTTTGTAAATAATATGTTGGTTTAAGTTAGTATAAAATGGAGGTATTCATGTAAAAAAATTTAATTAGAAAAATAAATTATAAGTTGTTAAATATGCACATATGTGTTCTTGAGTTTTGTTTGGTGTTCTTAAGTGTTCATATGATCTTCATGTTGATGTTCATCATTTTTACTCATTTTGATTTCGTTTTAGTTTATGTTTGTTAATAATTTGTGTTTATGTTTAGTTATTGTTTTATATATTGTTAGTATTATAATATAAATCAACTTAAAACATTATAAATCATTAAGATTAAAAAGTTAGAAATTTAAAGTGTTGAAAAACACTATTCATAAATATAAATGAAATTTTTAGTAAATTTCATTTTAGTTTAAATCGTTTTAGTATAATTAGAATAATTAAAATATAAAGACAATAAGCTAAAAACCGATAAAATCGAAAAATGAAAATTTTGAACACCACCATCATCCTCCACGGCATTCTTGCCCATTTTTAGGGTTAAATTTGTTTTTATCACTTTTTAGTTTAATTGTTAAAATAATTTAATTAGTAGTTAATGAATTGAATTAAGAAATTAAAAGAAATAAATCAATTTTGACATATATATTAAACCACACGACATACCCACTTTAAATTGACTAAATTTGATCAAAATGAAATTATCACTAAGTCACTAAAGTTAAATAGTAATTAGAATTGAATTTTTGTATAAATCGATTTAGTTATAAATGAAATATATTAAACGGATTAAAATGAGTAACCGTTATAAAAAAAAAATGAATTAAATCGTGTGCTACCGCCTTTGAATATTGGACTGTTGAACTTGGACATACGGACTAAAATAAACCATCCACGATACTATTATTTTAAAATGAAAATCGCTAAATTTAGTAAATAGACGACTAAATTTAACTAAGTCTCGTTTTTAAAATAAATATCATTGATCACTTTTTACAAACCAAACTTAACGTTTTTAAAACTAGACTTTTAAAATATTTTCAAAAATCACTAAGTACAAAACGAACTTAACGACTTTGAAACTAGAAATTATACTTAGAAAATAAAAGGTTTAGTTTTATACCTAAAATATCTTAAGTATAAATACCTAAAATATCCTAAGTATAACAATACGTACAAGTATAGGAATACGTATAAGTATAAAAATACGAATAAAATACGAAGTATACAAATACGAATACGTATAAAAATACGTATAAAATACGAAGTATAAAAATACGTATACGTATAAAAATACGTATAAAATACGGTGAATAGTGAATAGTGAATAGTGAAAAGTGAATAGTGAAAAGTGAATAGTGAAAAATTTACGAAACTTGTAAAACAAGTTACATCTCAAATTTAAAGATACTTCGAATTCCAAAATTTGAAATGTTGAAAATAATTAAAAAATTTACTAAGTATAGAAAATTGAAAAGAAATAAGTAAATGACTTAAAGTGTTTGAAAAACACTTAAATAAAATTGGACATACTAATAAACGTATTAATATAGAAACCTAAAAACATTAATAATTAACAACACTTCAAATAATAAACGAACATGTTATGTGATCATATGAAACCTACAATTCAAATAAAACGTTTGACGCTGAGACTAGGAGAGTCTAGTAACATGTGATATGTAAATATCAAATAAATAATGAATACTGAGTAAGTTAAACAAAAAGGTCAAGCTTGAGAAGGGAACTTCAATCGTGAGTGAAGTGGGGTTAAGATAGTCTTGTGCGGATACCACTATCTCGATCTCTGGCTTGGGTCATATCGAATAGTGTGGTTTAAGCCGGCAGCCTTGTTGCTTAGTGCATCCTGCCCATGCCGTTACGCCTTAAGTCGTATAGCCAAGGCCGTACAAGATAAAGAATATGCCAACTCTTAGTGGGTCAGGCTTTAGGAAATAGTCGTTTTATCCAGAGTTAAGGTGCTCTATGATTAGCATAGCCTATTCTTAAAGTGGATATTAGTGTATGCATACTAGACTAGGGTTTTATTCCCCTATTTCGCTAAAGTTATCAGGGCCACCGTGACATTATATGCTTAGCGCATCTTGCGGTTCTGTCTCCTTGCCGTGTTTCGTTCTTAGTGGGCGCGACACTTGCATTCGCTCTTACCACATGTACAGATCACTTGACGAGATTGTATCTGAAGTTCGAATCATTTCGAACACTAGAAGATGAGATGCAAGTACTATAGTATTCGGCGTGGTTTACGAGTCGAGTAAGCCGCTGCACTATGGTAGTGAGATGCAAGCAACTAGAGTACAATGGCCTACTCAGTGGTCAGGCTCGTAAAGTTATATGTATTGTGCATTGTATGATTAATTGAGAACGAGTGTGTACCATCTTCGAAAACTAAAGACCACAAATTTCTGAAATGAATCGAGTCTGCATGATCTGAATGATACAAAACGTATGCTTGTTTGCGATCTGATATCGCTTCGTAATCCTTTTGGAATTATTGTGACACTATTATCATTAATTGCTTTTATAAGCGATATCATGCCTATATGATTTATCGCTTAAATCGCATGCTTATTATGACTTATCTGTCTTTACATGCTATATGTATTAAGCATGTTTATCGTTTTATCATCCTGTTATAGTTATAAAGCGATAATAATAAACCAAAGTAATTGAAATCGAGGGTAAGTATGAGCATAGCTAGTCATCGTCCGCCAATGCGCATCCCCCATCGCTTTATTGCGCAGGTAATCATGGACCTAAGTTTGGATTTTGGGCGAGGGCCATGCAACGTTTTTATGCTTTACTTTAAGTCGTTCGCGAGAGATTTGTAATATATACAACAATACTCTTTTAATTTCCGTATTCAGAGTTGTTTTATTCAACTCTTAAACGATGATGTAATATTTTGGGTTATTTGTATAATTAATAACGCTGGTTTAAGACTTAATTAATTTCCGCCTTAGTAATTAAAGTCGACTAAAAACCAGGTTGTTACAAAGCCATTGATAAAGCCATATGTGGGAATGTAGGAGTAATCAGAAAGTTTAGAGCGTTTGAGGTATAACTGGAAACGTGACTATGTGAATCAATTTATTATAATGTGGGAGGTTTATTCTAATGATTTTGTTAGCCAAAACTATATACAATATTTTCTTAAGAATGGAAGGTGTGATAGATTATCCGTATTTATGACTAATCTTCTCAATCAATGGATATAAATTTTTTATTTTACTGCATAATTAAGGAGATTTTAATTTTGAAAATAATATACTAAGTTAGGTTTAATTATGTACAAAAGATATGTTCGAAAATTTAGGAGATTTTAATTTTGGAAATGATTTTTATTTTTTTATTAGAGGAAAGGATTTATTATTGCACAGGTTAGTACTTTTATTAAAATGGTGATTTATAATTAAAAACCTCCTCAATCTCATTGATTTAGAGGAAATAATTATGTTTAGTTAATTTATATCTTTTCCTAAATTATACCCCGTAGTAGTATGAGCCCAACTTTTATGACAAAGTTGATTTTATAATTATGGGCTCTAAAGAGGATGATTATAAAGCCCACAACTTAGATTATACGGAGTACTCCTTAATCTTTAGGCGGGAAACAAAGCTAGGAGAGATTGACACGTGTCATCACTTATCTTGAGTGTATTCTCTTTTAGTAGATAGTAAATGATTAGTATATTTAGCAAAATCTTATGCAACGGAAAATAGTCAACGACATAATTAACCAGAACATAATCACAAGCTCAAAAATTAATAAATTAAAATAATGGATTGTATATTTGTTTTTTTTTTTTGAAAAAAATAATAAATTAAAATAATGTATTTGTTTAACATTAAAAAATTTAAGAAATAATGGAATTCAATACGGAGTAATTTTGACATTAACTAACTTCTAAGCCAATGCTACTGATGGGCTACAGTGCTAAGAACCTGTTCTTTCGGACTTTTTAGAGTTGAATTAGGCGAATCAATCGAGCTAAACCGAATCGAATCAACTAAAATGAGCCGAATCAATTGAATGGAGTAATCGAATGAATGAAGTTCAATTAAATAACATTTGTCTTTGAATGAATCGAATCAAGTGTGACCAAATGGAGAACTAAACTGAATCAATGAAATGAAATGGTAATGAATCGAAATGTCTTGAAAATAATTTGGAAAGAAACGAGTCCTAAGTATTATTATTATAAGTTTAATCAAAATTTTAGAGAAATTTGAGTATTAAAAGAGTTGGACATGATATGTACTATACGGAGCACTATTATTTGATATAATTTATTTATATTATTTTATCAAAATTTATAATTTGTATTTTAAAAGCTAAAATAGGAGTCCCATAAAAGTTAGAGATTATTTGCTCAATAAAAACCTTCAACTATATAAATATACTGATTACAAATAATAATCATGTTGTTATCGTATGTCATAATAACTACTCCGTACCATTTAATACGGTTATTATTGCTATACCAATAGATTATGTTTTATTGAGTATTATTTTAATATCTTATTCTAGACAACACAAAAACAAATAGTTCAAAAATAGTCCCCTTTTTAAAAATTGTCTAAACCTAATTCCGTTAAGCTACATATTCCATAATTAAATCACACTTATTTTTTTTATTATCTTAAAAATATTTAGTTCATTCAGTTTTATATAAAAGTACAATAGATTAAAATAAAAAAATTTGTTTAGTTATTTTCTCATATGAAGTATTGTTACCCTATCTCTCTCCATTTTCACCATCTACAACTATCATTTGTCATAGATTTTTTCTAATTTGCTCTTGTATACTAATCAATATTACCCTAATAATTATTGGCGCAATCCAAGTAACGGAAATAAACGCTAAAAAATAAATAACTGAAACAATCTAATCAGAACGATGGAGTACAGTACTACAAATTACGTACTTGCTTTGTCTATTAAAATTGTAATTATACATTATAATAGTTCATATGTACAATCCGTATAATACACCCCATAATTAATTACTTGACGGAATATATATTTGTATTTCTTATTTTGTTGTATTGCTTGTTTTTCATTTTTTTATATTAACATAAACTTTTGCCTTGAACATTACATATACAAAATCTAAATTGTTGGATTTGCGTATTATTGTAAATTTATGGGTCATTTGTATCAATCTCTGCCAACCAAATTTATACTATTTATATTTTTTAACGAAAAATTATGAAATATTACATCTTTTGTAAGCTAGCTATGTCGATAAAATTACATACCGTATATTTCTATCTATTCTTTGAGACTTGGCACAACAATTATTTCACAATGGTAGGATCAATCACGTGTACCTGTAAGATCAAAAATATATGGTATTAATGATAGCTAAATAAATAAAGAGATATTAAACACTACGTGAATACTCCATATACATTATAAAAATCCATCACAACCACAAAAATTTAAAACAATATAAAAAAAGTTTAAATGTAAAATAATGGTTAACACTCAACATCAAAACAAAACCACAATTTAATCGTGCTAGACAATTTTATCTCACAAAAAAAAAAACAAGGGCATCCTAATTAGCATTAGCCTTCTCATATAAGAGCAATAAATTTTCACAAAAACTACACAATATCTAGTGGCACATCATTGAAGAAAAAAGTAACGTGAAAATTGGCTCCACATTAATGACTTATATACATTCTTATTCTTATACGAAGTTCTAACTAACAACATAGTATTATTATAAAAAAAAATATATAAATATAGTATTTCCTTAATTTTTAATGAGGTTTTGATTATCTTATCTCTTTATCAAATACTCGTATTCATATTCTATTCAAATTCTTCAACCAATTTTATAATTTTTGAATTATCTCTTAAAGTATACTATAACTATTTAAAAAATTGTAATTGATAATTGAAAAATTAAATTAAGAGTCCTCAAAAAGTTGGAAATTTGAATATGCAAATTTGATTCGCTTTCACAATCGAAAATTACAATCTGAGATCTAAATATTAAAAAATCAAAATTTTAAATTTATTCAATTTAATTTTGGTTCGAATTTAAAAAATCGGATCGAGTTTTTTCCTCAACCCTACTAGGCTTTTTTTTTTTTTTTTTTTTTTTTTTGATAAAAGTCCTCACGGGACACTAACTTCCAATTATCTCATTATCCATACAAACAAAACGATCAATCAAACAAGGAACCTCATACTCCCACATTCGTCGGCCTACTACCCAGGAACTCAATCTAGCTAACTCGTGGGCAACTTGATTATTTTGTCTACTGGTAAAAAGCCATCTTACGGAACTAAACGACTTACTATAATGTAAACTATCTTAAATAAACAAACGGAAGTACGAGAGACTATAATCTGCCCTGCATAAAGCACTGACAACGTCCAAACAATAGGATTCGATCTCGACGTGCGTGTAACCAGCAGCAACAGCCTCTTGGACCCCCACAACCACCGCATATGCCTCTGCTTCTCGGATCTCCATCCGCCCCGCCTCCTTTATTGACCAGCACCTACTCTTAAGTCTTAACCAACACAATTAATCCATCCATACAAAATGAAGAATATTTTTCCCGATTAGTTTGTTCGTGAATCGTGAGCACCGGATCAGCAAAAAGCGGGAAAATAAAACCCAAACCCTGGTTCCCCTCTCTCTATCTCTCTCTCTCTCCATTCAATCATACTTCCAAATTAGGGTTTTAATAATCTCGTCAATTCCATCGTGCTCAAATTTATCAACTGTATTCTTGTAGATTATTGAGCCAAAAGTTATATTCTTTCGATAATTTACATTCTTGCGACGTTTGATTACCTAAAACCCTACTCAATTCAATTGCATTTTGCATGTTTACCAATTACTTCGATTTTAGGTTTTTATTTTTTCCTGCAGATTTTTACCAGTCCAGAGAAATTAGAGTATTTTGTTCGTCGTGTTGCTTGCATCGTAGTCATGGTGAGTAAATACTACCACAGTCATTGTAGTTGATGTTTCTTAGTTTTGGATCTTTCTTTTGATTTTGATATTTTTATTGATTTTGTTTACGTTTTTGGGATTGATTTCAGTCAGATATTAGGAAGTGGTTCATGAAGAAACATGACAATAACAGTGGCAATGCCGCTGTCAAACCCTCGGAAAAACCCGTCACCACTGCTGCACAAGCTGAAAAGCCGGTTGGTGATTCGAAATTCTTTTACTTTTTCATTGAATCATGTATATTTCGAGAACTTTTGTTGCTGGTTAAGGTTTCCATGTGCTTATGAATAGAGTATCTTGAAAGAATTTACCTTTCTGGTTAAGGTTTCCATATGTTCATTGATTGCAGTACATTGTGAGAATTTATGTTGCTGTCTACGGTTTCCACGCGTTCATTGAGTAAAGTACATTGTAAGAATTACGTTGTTGGGATTAATTTATGTGTTTGTGTGATTTTTATCATGGACGTCTGATTCATGTCTTTGTGATTAATCTGGGTTAGTTTTTGTTTTGACAGTCACATTCTATCATGCTATTTTATATACTTCAGTTGCATGGTATCATTATAATGTGATGTAATAATAGTCGTGGTAGTTAATCCCTTTTTTCCTTGCTTCGGTATAGAAGTGTACTATTGATTGTGTAGGGATAGATAGCATAAATTGTGGAGTGCGACTCTCTGTGGAATAAATAGTTTTAAGTGCGTGGTGTATTTTGTAAAGGGCATTTTAGGATTTGTGAATGATGTATAGCAGACTGGTCAAGAATGTTCTGTTAGAAGAAAAACAAGCAAATATTTTGATAAAGGTCAAGAGAAAGCGAAAGTTGAGACAGAAAAGGTGGAGACTCCAGCCAAAAGGAAGATTCAAAAAGGAGTAGAGGACTCACATGATAATATCAAACCATCGCCTTCGAAGAAGGTTCATGTTGCAGCACAGGATGATGATGATGATGACGACTTTGCTCCTATTAGTATTAAAAAGAAATCAGTCGATGTTACTCCTAGTAAGAAATTAAAGGGCAGTTCAGGAAGAGGTGTCCCACAGAAAAATGTGGATGCTAAAGAGAGTGATGAGGATGTTGACGATGGGCAGAATGAAACTCCAGTCAAGTCTGCTGGAAGAGGTCGTGGAGGGAGAGCTGCATCTGCAGCTCCATCTAGTGGAAGAGGACGTGGAGGTGGTGGACGGGGCGGATTTATGAACTTTGGTGAAAGGAAAGATCCACCACATAAAGGAGAAAAGGTATTGGAATTTTGAATGTATGATGTCTAATACCTTTGTCATGGATATCTTTTGTTGTTGCTGGTTAATATAGTGTTATGTTACTCTTCTCACTTTATCATGGTTTCTCATGGTTAGGAAGTTCCAGAAGGTGCACCCGATTGTTTAGCTGGATTGACTTTCGTAATTTCTGGAACTCTTGACAGGTATAGCCTGCTTTATGAATTATGGTTGTAGACTTGTGATTTATCTAGTGTCGTGTGATTTGATGATGTACATGTACACACTTTTGTAACACGGTGGTTAGTCCTTCATTTTCATCCTGATGTTCAACAGTTTGGAGAGGGAAGAAGCAGAAGATTTAATAAAGCGTCACGGAGGCCGTGTGACTGGATCTGTTAGCAAGAAAACGGTACCAATTTTTCACCCTCATCTCTTGACTTTTTTCTATCCTGCTTTCATAGGACCATTTATCATGCGGTAGCATTTTGTTTAAAAGAAATGTTTGTTTCCCAGAATTATCTTCTTTGTGATGAAGATATTGGTGGACGGAAATCTGCTAAAGCTAAAGAACTAGGGTAAGTTTCTGTTCTTTACTGGGTTCTTTATTTCGGGTCTGGATGTTGCTAACTGTCTTTTGGTTTGTCATATAGAACACTCTTTTTAACTGAAGATGGATTGTTTGATATGATCCGGAAAAGCAAGAAGTCTAAACCATCTGCTCCGGACAACTCAAAGAAAGCTCCTATAAACATTCCCACCTCGACTACAAAGAAAATGCAGCAAGAGGCCGAAGTGAAAAGTATGTTTATACCTTTGACCACTGCATTGTATTTTTCTTTAAATATATGTGTTTCTTTTGGATCTTCATTTTGTGATGCATTAGATTCTTTTTACTTTGTGTGAAATTTCAATGCAATCAAGCGGAATTAACCAAAAATGTTAAATTGGTCGCATACCTTTGTCACTCGTGTACTGAAGAAAACTTCATTTTCCATTTATTTGTTTTGGATGAAAGTCACAAGTTACGTTCTCACTGTCTTTGTGGCGCGATTTGTTTTTACCTGTTTAGTTTTTCCGCTCGTGTGTATGTTTCAGAATTTCTTATATAATTTACGTTGCCTTACGCTTGTGAAACATTGGTTATAGAAGATGGAGAAAGCTCTTCCTCTAAAAGTAAGGCTTCAAAACCTCAACCAAGTTCTTCTCCTGCAGTCAAGAATCAGTCAAAGGAAGGCGCTGCCATGACATGGACAGAAAAGTATAGACCAAAAGTTCCGAATGACTTAGTAGGAAATCAGGCAATTGTATGTACCTATATATTTACTTGTATATTTATTTAAATCTGTTTTTTTGGAAGTTTGATTTGGTTTCTATTGTTGAGTGCCACAGGTTAAGCGCCTTCATGATTGGTTGTCTCATTGGGATGAGCAGTTTTTAAGCAACAGTAAAGGAAAGGGGAAGAAGAAAAGCGATTCTAGTGAGAAGAAGGCTATGTTATTGAGTGGAAATCCTGGTATAGGGAAAACTACCACTGCAAAGATAGTTAGTAAGATGCTAGGCTATGAGTCAGTTGAGGTATTTCCTGATCTCATCATAGTTGCAAAATTGTTTTTCATTTATAAAATGTATTTGATTGATAATAACGGCTTCATTTTAACATTTGTTTTCTGGTGTTCTATTTGCTAATAGGTTAATGCTAGTGATAGTCGTGGAAAGGCTGATTCCAAAATCGGTAAAGGAATTGGTGGAAGCACTGCAAATTCAATTAAAGAGCTTATTAGTAATGAGTCACTTGGTGCCAATATGGATAGGTTGGCTTTATTTTTAAACTCTTACATAGTTATATTCCATTCGAGCATTCCTCTCTTTTCAACTCAAAGAAAATTTATTTTATTGTATATAATTATATATTGCTGTAAATTAACAAGATTGGAATTTTAGGTCAAAGCTTCCTAAGACTGTTTTGATCATGGATGAGGTTGATGGCATGTCTGCCGGTGATAGAGGCGGTATTGCTGATTTGATTGCTAGCATTAAGATCTCCAAGATTCCTATTATTTGTATCTGTAATGATCGCTATAGTCAGAAATTGAAAAGCCTGTCCAACTACTGTGAGCAGCAGACCTTCCGGAAGCCCACAAAACAGCAGGTCTGATAAGTTTGACTTTAACAGTACCTATCTGATACTTCAATGTTTTGCAGTGGTTAATTTTATCTATTCCTGTCTGATAAGAAAAAATCACGAGAACAAAAGGTTGCTGAATCATGAGAAGGAAAGGTTACTGAGTTAGATATGGAAAAAAACCAATGAAACTGAAATGAAAAGAGAAACTCAGTATGAGTATGAGCATATTTGATATTTCTACACTAGAATTTCAAATCTTATCTATGGGGTGCTTTCAATGTTTGAGGAATCTTAAGCAAAGCAATGATTACTTTGTACCTATGAAACACCTCATTTATATTGGACTATGTGACCAACTCGCTACTAGAAAATTTGATAGGGATGAATGTAAAAATGGACATTGACGTTACTCTTGGTTTTGCATGACAGATGGCTAAAAGGTTGATGCAAATTGCAAAGGCCGAAGGGCTACAGGTTAATGAGGTATATAAGACTTTGCAGTCCTAAACCTCTACATGTTTTACACTTTATCATGTTCAATTTTTTGGTACTCCCTAATGTTCCACTCTTCTTCCCTTATAATTATGGCCCAATGATTAAGAAAAGTAGTTTGTCTAGATGAAATCTAACTTTCCGAAAAGTAAATCGATAAATTAGATTGTGTGGATGAATTAGTGGAGAAGTTGACAAAATAGAAATGTTGCAAGTGGGAGGCAAAGAGTGAAATTTCCTATTAAGGAAACTGGGAAGGAAACAGTGGAATTGTGGGAGTATTATTTTTCTCCCATTTTTGATCACTTTTGTTTGGATGAACTTGTAATAAAGTGTATAATTATATCCAGTTATTTCACATGTTTGACTTACAATGTAGATTGCTTTGGAAGAGCTTGCCGATAGATGTAATGGAGATATGCGCATGGCTGTAAACCAGCTGCAGTATATGGGATTGTCCTTGTCAGTTATTAAATATGATGATATCAGAAGTCGTCTTCTTAGTAATGCAAAGGATGAAGATATCTCTCCATTTACTGCTGTGGACAAGTATGTAACAATATCTTTTTTCTGTTTATTCATGGGCTGGTAATGTTTGTAAGATGTGATCGACTGAGTGCACCTCTGAATTAGAACGGTTTAAGTAATAAGAAAGCTGGGAAAGAAGGAATTATACCCTCTGGCTGTGGTTCTTAGGATTTGTTGCTTTTTGAAATCATTTGTGGTTTTGACCTACATACAGTCTTTCATCTCTTTTCGAATTTTCAAGGCCTCTTATGTTGCATGTGTTTTTTGTCCACTTGAAGGTGTTGCATTTTTGGCGTATGTATCTTTGTTATCAAACATTGTGACTGAGTTATGACTATTAATTGTGGTTTAAAAAGCTTAATTTCAGAGATGTAATGCAATTTATTGCCATGTTTTCGTAATTCGTATTATGATTTTCTTGTTTAGAATCATGAATTGTGCTGATAAATTGTTATCATTTTATCGTTGTTTGCTTTTCTTAATTTTTACCGTCGGCATAACTGAATATACTTGTTGTAGGTTGTTCGGTTTTAACAGTGGAAAATTGAGAATGGATGAAAGGATAGACTTGAGCATGAGTGATCTTGATCTTGTTCCCCTTCTTATCCAGGTTTTCTTGTGTTTTTCAGTTATGTTCTATATTGTTTCATTCAATGTTATATCTGACTCACTGACTGGGTACAGTGATCCCTCCAATGTCTAAAGTTAGAAATTGATACTGACTGGTGAAACACAAGATTTATTACGCTAGTGGTAGAAAAAAAGTTTCGTTTGTATGGATCAAGTACATGGCAGAGTCGTTACCTATATTCATTCTGGGTTAGTTGGAAACGGAGTGCGGGCAAGGTTGTGTTCATGAGGTACCTGTACCCCGCTATTTGTGGGAGTATCTGATAGTGGGGTAATGTTGTTTCAAGGATTTGTCAAGCCATATTATGCACTAATTCATTAACCTCACTTTATAACTTTTATAGATACATTATTTGTGATTGTTTCTGTTTTATTCTTTGGCCTCTTGTTATCAATAACTGTTAATAAAGTTGCTCAAATGTGTAGGAAAATTATGTCAACTATCGGCCCAGCTCTTTGGGGAAGGATGATAGTGGAGAGAAACGAATGAGTTCGCTTGCCCGTGCTGCTGAGTCAATTGCTGACGGAGATATTATTAATGTGCAAATAAGAAGATACCGGCAGTGGCAGCTCTCCCAAAGTAGCTGTGTTTCATCCTGCATTATCCCGTATGCCGCCTGACCTTTCCTTACAACATATTTTTTGCCTATAATGATCCCTAAAATTAATCTTTTCCTTTCTCTTAGGGCGTCGTTGATGCATGGACAACGGGAGATATTTGCACAGGTAGTATGCTTACTGCTTATTATCAAAATTCAAAACCGCTTTCTCTTTTCATGTAGTTTTATTGCCATCTATGGTTTGTGGCCTACTTAACACTTTAAGGTAGATTGCCTCAGCTTTTAAGAGTTCTCAAAACAAAGATGCAACTTGATGAATGAGCCATTGATGTAGTTGAATTTCGGAAGAACTGCACAATTCAAAATTAATTGGGTTGAACAATACAAGGAGAGTAAGAGTTTGGACTAGATGAGTAGTAGTCGTTGTGTAAAAGGAATTTAATCAATTTTTGCAGGGAGAGAGAAATTTCAACAGATTTGGTGGTTGGCTTGGCAAGAACTCAACGATGGGAAAGAACCGAAGAATATTAGAGGATCTACATGTGCATATGCTTGCAGCTAGTGGCTCGTATGTGGGGAGGTAAGCCAGGCTTTGTAGTGTTAGATCTTGCAAGATTTTCGAGACTCTTCTCGTAAACATCTATTTTATCCGGAAGTATATTTTACACTTGAGCAGTGCTCTTTATGGCATTACTCCTTTGACCTTCCTTTGTTGCTGTACTTGAAAATGTTTAACATTGCATCAACAACCACCAAGTTCATGTTGCTTCAAGATTGTGACTGGAGAACTAGTGGAAGCCTTAACAGTTGATTGAAACAACATGGATCTAAATTGCAGCTGCTGTGTGTTGTGTAGTAACGGCAAATGAGTCTTCACACTGCTCTTAAGCACTGTCCAATATGGATGATCAGCTCAGCGTCGGATCTATGCTCCACAAATATATTCTGACATTCTGCTCAATTTATGTTTTGTTAATTCTTATTCCATATTGCCATTTCTCTGCTAGCAGCAGTGTATATATATCCCAGTCTTCGGAGTTCAGACTTCAGATATTTACCATTAATATACCTCAGCTTGTTGACATTCTTTCTGCCATGCGCTTGAGAAGATTTGACATTTTGGCTACACCCAGACCTATTAGTTTTATACATCAATACAATCTCCAACCCGACTGACATTGTTTTCTAAACTATTTCAAACTCATGTCAAATGACAGTATATGCCAGCAGCCACTGACTCCACCAGAGCTTACAAAAATATGTTGGGCCAGATTTCCTAGTATAGTTGCTTTTACATGTCCCTGACATATACACAGATACACACGAATGTCTGTGAATGCTCTTTGGCTCTCCTCCCTAAACTATTCTTACTGATGTGCAGGGGGAGTTTGAGACTCGATTTCCTCACACTTCTTTCAAAACAATTATCTGAACCACTTCGAGCTCTTCCCAAGGTTAGGACCCTTTTGTTGTGCGACATATTGCATTTTTTTCCATTTGTCTTTGCAAAGTACTGTGGTTATAGCTTGTGGTTAATGGTCATTATTTTCATCATTTCATAGGAGGAGGCTGTTAAAAAGGTTGTTGAGTTTATGGATGCTTACTCGTTAAGTATGGAGGACTACGAGACAGTTATGGAGCTGTCAAAATTTAAGGTGCTGTACTTGCTAGCCCTGCACATTATACGACTGCTTGGAAATTCTCTCTTATTAATGTTCAAGTTATGCATACTATCAGGAGCATGGTAGTCCAACAGATGGTATATTGCCTGCGGTAAAAGCTGCTCTGACAAAGGCGTATAAAGACGGTAGTAAATCCCGGGTCATACGAACTGCAGATTTGATTACTCTCCCAGGCTTTAAAAAGGCACCTAAAAAGAAAGGTGGTCCTACTCTTGAGCCTGTTGATGAAGTGACTGAGGGAAACGGTGATGTTGAAGCGGTTGAAGAGGAAGAGGATGGTGAAGATGCAGAAGAGTCAGGTGAGTAAAATATTCTCAGTCATTTGTCTTTCTTTTTTCATTTTTTATTTGTTTTGCATTATTTTATATTTGAATCGATGGTAATCATGCATGTGTATGTTGAAGTCTTCTTTTAGTTTGCTTGCTCTATAGCTGGTAAATGTGAATGGGAAATGTATACAGAGTATGCTCTAATGATGAGTCATATGGGAGGACTCTTATGTTAAATCTGGAAGAATGTTGTTGGGTGATATACCGGCATACCGCCATCTCTTTCAAATGTGAATCTTTCTGAGTTGGATGGCTTATACTTGACCTATGCATCATATATGAATTACCCTCCCCCGTGCAACAAAATGCATCATCATCATCATAGGGTTATCATGAGTGAGCAAATATTTGATCCTCAACTGTGATATGTAAATTGCCAAATAATTCGTCGCCCTCGAAGAATGAGGTATACCGTGTAGTGTGAAATTTATAGTACCCGGTACATACAGTCATCGGCTTGTCCTACTTTGTGCAGAAGATGCAGGCGATAAGGCAGATAAGCTGAAGCTGGATCTTGAAAGCTACCACGCCAAAGGTTAGCTGTAATATCTGTTGAAATTATCTTTTTTACTCTGTATTTCAGATTCACTATTTCAACTTTCTAACTATTATTCTGTGGTTATCAATCATCAGGGATACAAGTGCAAGTGGACTTGAAAGGTGCCGGAAGTTCAGGTGCCAAGAAGACCCAAAAAGCATCTGCTGGTAGAGGCAAGGGAGGTTCTGCTGAACCAACCTCCGCGAAGCGAGGTGGCCGAGGATCAGGAGGTGCGACCAAACGAAAGAGATAATTTTTGAGGGAAAGTGTTGCAGATTGAATTTGACTGCCCAGGTTTTTGTCTTGTCAAAAGCATCCCATCTCTGTTCCCTGCTTAATTGTGGCCCCTATAAAGATGCATACCATATCTCTCTGCCTGTAGATTTAGCATTCAAGAAGGTTGTGCAATTTTGCCCTGTAGATGTGCATAATGTTGACTAGGCAAGTCCGTAGTTAGATATGGAAGACATGCGTCGTGTGGTTTTTAAGCAGGAGCACGTAATTATCAGTCTGCCATTATCTTCGTTTGTGTTGAATTTATGAAACTATATACTCTTTGCTTAATTTTGGCTACTATGCTGATGGTGTGTATAATTTTTCGAGCCCTAATACCCTTTCCGTTGTGTCAATACGTAAAATGATCTCATTCCTTAGAATTACACAATGCCAGCCTTGCAATGAATTGATTAATCTTAATATGGAGTAGTTTGGATGCCAAATTCACGAGAGCTTGAATTTCCTTGATACTTAACAATATCAGCATATTATAGGTGATAAGTATGGGTTCTCACATCAATTTACTTTGTTCATGCCAATCAAACAACTTCTATATACAATTCTAATCGAAGAATTATGAAATTGAACGCTTTCATTCTATGATTATAAAGTAAAATGTTTCTTATCGTATAATTAACCTGTCACCGCTGAGTAGAACTATTATAAAAATGTCTATTATTAACTATAAAATTAAACGCTTAACTTTTATAAAATAGAACGAACGCTTTCATTCTTCTACAATATTAAATCATTCTCGTCAATATGAGGCTAGCCCCAACAAAAACAATGTTTCACTAAAGGAAAAGGTTTAAAACTCACTTAAAACAAGAGATGGTCGTCAATGACACGACACGCCGTCTACCTCATCGTAAAGCTCTATGAAGGTGGCAAGCTTTTTGATGCATTATCATGAAAGGTCTTACTCCAAACGTGCCGCAGGGGAGATTGCTACGGTGGTGTTTAAATTTCTTTGGATGGGGGTTATGAACAGTGATCTTAAATCTGAGAATTTCCTCTCTTTATTGAAACTAAAATTGAGATTGTAAGGCAAACGTTAGAACAAAGGCAAAAACATCAAATTTTGAGTATGTATGAGTAAATATGGGTACGAAAGAACACAACTAAAAACATTGGATACAATAAACACCAAAATGGAAAATGACAAGCTTTGTTCCTCCTTTTTTTTTCCTAACACTCCCTAATCAAACCCCAATGAAAATTAATCCAAAAGTATCCCTAGTGAAGGCTACATACAATTCCCTTTAGATTTTACTAAAAGCTAGGAAAACATTTTATAAAATTATTTGTTTCAAGTACTCCAAGACTGAAACTCTCAAGTAGTGTTTAAGTGTTAACGGTTTCAGGATTTAAAATCGTCTTGGATGAGCAAAAACAAAACTCCATGATCTTAAAATCTCTCTTACTACCTTCGTCCCCCAGCCAGTTCCATAACAAAAAAAATTAAAAAAAAAAAAAGGGGTACGTCAAACTCAAGTATGTGGACGACCAAGATTTGCAGAAAGTGATGCAAAATATACAAGAAGGTACTTGAACCAAACCATTTTGCTTTCAAATGTTCACTTAAGCTTACAATTTAAGACGCGGTAATACATCACATCTAGCATTCGGTAAGTTTCGATACTCAGGAGCACCAACTGTCACATCTTCAACCACTTTGGTTTCATAGGCTTCTTGTCAGAAGCTCTGCGCTCAGGAGCAGGAGCAGGAACTGCAGGCACAGTCTCCGAAATAGGTTCAACAGGCTCTTTCGCGGGTTCAGGAACAAGATCCAGACCATTTAGGGACATCACGTCTTCTTTAAGAAATGGAGCGGAAAAAGCTTCATGGTCTCTTGGCAAGTCATATGTTAAGTGCACGATAGCACCCGGAACAAAGCCAGCGTCAAAGAAATTCTGAGTAGTGTCCTTAATTTGCTTCTTCGGAGGGGTAGTATAGAGATAATATGGGAAATCTGGTCTCAATAGCAGTTTGTTTAGAAAATCAAAGACGGTTTGTATTGACTCTGATGGATGGAATGTTGCTTCTAGAGTGTAACCATCTGGAAAAAGGATCCTTATTACGGCTTTTGTAATTCTTGATCTCCGTGCAGCAGTCTCAGCATCTCTGATTTTTTTCGTTTTCAAATACTTGTCTTCTTTCTTACCAGCCATGAGATGATAGTAATCTTCTGGGGTGAACTCGAAAAACTCATCGGATTCTTCTGCGGAAGTCAGCGTGGGCGATGGTTGGGAAGCTCTTACAGTCTCAAACACACGAATCTCTCTTCCGTACTTTTCTTTGGCAGCTTGAAGCTTGAAATTGGCTCCCTCCATATCCATTGAGTCGATGTTGAGTTTTCTTCGCTTCCAAGCTATGGGCGAATCAAAGTTCATTTAGCAAGTGAAGAAAAACCTAAAATTACAACATCCAAGAACTGACACTTATAAGAGTTGGGACGTTTGAACTCGAGCAACAAAGCACATGAGAAAACAAACATAACGATACAATATAAGCTTGCGTTCTGCTCCAACTTTCAGCATGGAAAACCCGACTTTAAAAATGTGTTTTGCTTGAACTAGAAGAAAAACCATTTACTCAGTGTAAATTAAATCTGGCACCATTAGTAAAGAATCCCCCTATATCCTAAGGGAAACCAACCATCAAGTTTATTAGAAGAAAGTGAGGGACAACAGCAAAAGAAAGGATCTAATATACGGAGTATCATATCATGTCATGGGATCACAAGGAAGAGAATGGAAGTTCTCAACTAAAACAAAAAGCACATAGCTGTAATTTAAGTAAAGATTAATCCTCCAATAGATGTTGTGCTAAATGCATTTTATGTTGGACAGTTCGACCTTTACAAGCGGAGAAAACAAAAAGCACATAGCTTAGATAAATTAATCGACTTAACAGGTGGTTGTGCTAAATGCTTCTTATGTTGGACAGGTCGACCTTTACAAGAGGAGATAACTCAAGCCTACAACAGCTAAGATCAATATCTTCATATAAGCACCCATAACAACAACACTTCAAGAATGATCTATAGATTCTTTTCTTCAAAAACCAAAACCTGCTTTATTGCACTGCTAGCATGACCCCCATACAAATCATACACAAGGTTAAATCATAATATCCCTTTGAAAGAACAAATCGGAGACAATGCCATCAGCCCACCATTCTCTAACAGTCAATAAAATCAGAGCCCTACATCATCATATGTTTGATAGTCCTAGTAGCTAAAGTCGCCCAAATGACAAGCACACCACGCGACATTATCCAACCTAAAAAAATCTATCACACCCCCCAATGACAATCTACACTCCACACTGACATCATCCAAGCTACAAAAACAATCACACGACTAAAAATTGGAAAAACAGAGTTTCCATCTATGTTACTCCAACCCTTCATATTATGTTGCCATACTCATGTCCAACATCCGACACTCAACTCGGTACGACACGCAAACAATTAATTGAAGTCCTAAACATGATAATTTCTGAAAGATGCCCGAGTCGAACAATTGGATACATACCGTGATAAACACTTCGTATCCGAATCAGAGTAACACAACTCACCACTTCAATGTATCAAGTAGGACACAAGAAAAATTGCTGCACTAAGCTCAAAAGGGAATGACACACAAGTAGCCTACTTATGGTACAAACTCCTGAAAATCTTCCTTATAAATTGAGCATGGTCATTATTCATTACTCTTTATTTTAATTCATGAACCATGATAATAATCTCCTATTAAAACAAAAAAACATCATTCAATTTTGCCCAATTACTAAACCTTGCATCCATGGCTTCAATTCAACACTACCCCATGGGAATACTCCATCAAAAAAAGCTTTCTTACACAAACTTGAAGAACCCACAAAACCAAATCAGATATAATACTCCGTAGTAATATTAAAACGAAGATTATAAATTGGATTGAAGAAAGTTCACAGATTATAAGTACGGCTACAATTTTCGTCAATAAGTATATAATCTCAATTAACAATCAACAGCATAATTAATAACAGATAAAGAAAACCCAATTGGAAAAAAAAAGGGTAATCAAAGAAGATCGAACTACAAAAAAGTGAAAATTAAACAGAAATCGCTGTAATATTAAACCAAGCAAACAGAATCAGTGACTTTGGAATACCTTAGCGGAATTCTTCAATAAGAAGTAATTGATTAGCAGAATTTTGAATTGGAAGAAAAAGGATTAATACCTTTGCACAGATCATGGTAGACAGGTAGAGTATGATTTAGTTTTTTTTTTTTTTTTTTCTTTTTTTTCGTTTGAGGTGTGATGATTTTAAGTAATAAATCTAGACACTTGATTCCATATTTATTGGAAAATTGTGCCTCTGAAATGGGTATAATCACTAATTTTTGTTTGAGACCGTCTTATCATAACGTTATTGTAAGACAGCTTATAGAATGAGATAGTTATTAAGTTGTTTAGATAATTTTAGTAGATAATTAGTAGGTCTCATATTGTAAGACGATCTCACATAAGACCATGTTTTATATTACTCCGACAGCCATAGTAGATTCGAATGAGAATGAGTGAGACTTTTGTGTCATTATTGTTTATCTTGAATTTGTTACTTCGTATTGTTTTGTAATTCTATATATTTTTAAGTATTCTAGTGACTAAGTGCATTTTTTTATTCATGTGGATCTTAGAATACAATAGTTTTTAGAACTTTTTTCTTAAATCGAGTTCAAAATGAAACTATTTACAAAAATAAGTTTCATTTCAAACTAATTACAAATAATAGGTCCACGTCATACTTTTAATATTTTCTAAAAAAAAATGGTGTAAGTCGCAGTCCTGGACAGCAATATGTAGACTGTTTATCACATGAACAAAAACAACAGGACTTCTCTGTCTATTTAATTGCTCAAAGTAGAAGAGAAAACCCAGATTTCAACCCAAAACATCTCAATAATTATTTTTTCTATTTTCAAACCCTGAATTGTTTAAATTTACACACTTATGAATTAGTGGAGTAATAATTTGGAATCCCTCCATATTTTTGCTTTGGTTCTCTGCTGCGTGCTGCAACAGTTTTTGGAAATAAGAAGACTTGTAACTTATTTTATTGTCATTAATTAGTTTTTAGGAAATTGCCTATATATAAGGCTTTGCTTTACTTTTATTAGGGGACCTTCTACTGCTACTTCTTCGTATTATTATTAGTTTAGACCTAATTTTCATACTTTTGTATTCTCAATTTATAAGTAGCTAAATTCTCAAACTTGATACGATCGATTGAAGCGGCGATAATTAATTTGTGTGATTTCAATTTCTCTACTTTCTCTTGAGTATTATTCAATTCCTTGTTATAATTATTGAGTGATTTTAATCTTGATTAGGATATACTGTTGGTGTCGTGTTCCATACAGGCCTAAAATCGTAAAATACAAAGCTGAGGCCCAAGTCAGGAGAGGCAGGCCCAGGAAGGGCTGAGCCCAAAAGGAGAAGGTAATTCATGTAACAAAATCAGAAGGCAGCAAACCCTAGAACCGATAGAAGGAGTCAAAAGACAGTTGAAGAGGCCCAGATAAATAGGAGGATGAATGGGGACTAAAGCAACGACAAGGGGAGAGCGTTCGAGAAAATGAAGGGAAACCAGTCATGGAAGCAGCCTATAGAAGGGGGAATATGACCGTTGTGGCCGAAATGCAAGGAAGGACGTTAGGAGACACTACCAATATAAAAGGAGGCATTCATCATACCAAAGGGCAGATCATCTTTTATCTAGCCAAGCAATCATCACTGCATGCAAACCACACTCTTACACTGCATTTGAGAAACCTTTACATATTCATTGTAACTTGAGTCCTGTACTTTCTGTCCCACACTTAGTGAAATCTTCTCCTGACTTGGCGCCCGTGGTTTTTCCCTATCAAAATAGGGTTTTGCCCACGTAACCAAATCCTGTTGTTTTTCGTACAATTATTTTCTTTACTCATTGTTCGATTTGCTGAAGTTAGATAATCACACCTAAAAAGATCTAAAAGGATAATACTATTCGACCCATTACATATTCGTACGTTGTGAGAAAATCACCCGAAACAGTTTGGCGCCGTCTGTGGGGAGAATAGTTAATTAATCCACCCAAAATTCCATACTCTCAAAACAGACAACAAGCAACATGGTTGATCCAAATATGGAAGCTCTTCAGAAATTTCAGAAGGAACTCCAGCAAGCGTAGACAGAGGCTGCAAGGCTTAGGGAAGCAGAGCAAAATCTAAAGAAGCATCTGAAAGTCTCCAACAGCAAAAATCCTGTCACCAGGATACAACTAGGCACACCTTTCTCAAATATTGTGAAACATACTGACTGTAACAACTCGGATTATTTAAATAAAACAAAATACGTTTTAAAAGGGTTTATGAACGAAAATGAATTAAAAGAAACCACGGTGGCGGAATCACCATGTAATCCGAGTCATCACTCACTAACAATCAAATCAACAAATAAAAAAGGGTAGGCGTGGAGGCCTAACAATGGAGAGTAAATACCCTTTACAATCCAAAACTTCTAAGAAAACATAAGTCTAACAATCTCAAAACAAATCTAACGATCAAGTCCATCGAATCCCAATCGAGCCTATTCGAACAGCTAGCTACGAGGTCAATTCTCACGGCTTCTTACAGTTCAAACCCGTTGTAACAACCCGGAATAAAATAAATAAAATAAAATGAATGTAAAATGGAAGAAAATAAACGAATTAAAGAAATAAAAAGGGGCCACGGTGGCGGAAACACCGTGGAATCCGGATTGTCACTCACTAAACCAGCGGTCTAGACTTTAAATCTAAACAAGCGGGAATAAATTACCAATACAAAAACTAACTGATGAACAAGCTCTAACTAATAAAGAAAACTAAACTGATAAACGACTATAGTAATAGAGCTATTCTCGCGGTTATCCTCACTTTTCACCCGTTCTCGCATGCAAACCTACCACAAAGAATGCAACAGCCACAGTCAGTGAGGAGTAACTAGGTGCTCCCTATTCATATTTCAACATAGCCAATATATACAACATAGCCAATATATACAACAATACAACATACAACCCAACTGGCCTATGACCTATAATCAAAATATAAACAACCAATAAGCATACAACTCATACGTATCGTAGAGCTGGCAAGCTTGACCCGACCCGAGCGACCCGACCCGATAGAACCCGAGCAAAACCCGACCCGATAGAACCCGAAAATGTTGTGACCCGAAACCGACCCGACCCGACCCGACGATGACCTGTAACCCGATATGACCCGGTTATGACAAACCCGAAACCGAACCCGACTCGACCCGAGATGACCCGAAACCCGACTCAACCCGAAGATTAATGTCACCCGACCCGACCCGATAATTGACTCGACCCGAAATGACCCGTAACCCGAAATGACCCGTAACCCGAATAGACCCGACCCGTAACCCGAATAGACCCGACCCGGTCCACTTATCAAAAAAATTACTCCGTATCCTTTTTTAATTTATGTTTTTTTGTAATCCGTACTTTTTGGTTATTTATGTTCTTTAATACAATAATTAATTACCTATAAGAAATTTTGGATACCTAGTCCTAGATTTTTATTCTCGAGTGCTAAGAACTTAAGATTATTTGTTCAATTAAAAATTTAGTCTCATAGATAGATATATACGGGAGTAGTTGGCTAATGTTTTCAGATCTTTAGAGTTATTTAGTCAAATTAAAAGAATTATAATAACATTTTTGCATATTAGGATTAACCTATGTCATCAAATAATTTAAGTCATATGGACGACACATCTATGCCTCTAAACGCTCGAAGCCAAATGATCCCTAAAATTTCATCGACAACGAAGTCATAAGCACACTCTTAATAAAGTTTACATACAATATGCTAATTCATAACCACAAAATAATTTGTTCACGTAAATACGACATGGTCATCGGCGCGGGACTAAAAAGGTTCCAAATTACAAATAACAAAATAAATTAGTTGTCTAACAATAACAAAATAAAAAGCACCAGCACGAAGACAATTACATGTCTCTTGTACCAACACACAACTTACAGGCCTAAAGCCTTTGGCACGCCACTAACACATACTTAATATTACCAATCTTCGATATCGCCATCTTGAGCAACTTCAATGCCAAGTTTTTCCAAGTCTACACAATTGACAACAAACAAAGTATCATAAATGCAAAAAAAATCAAATTATACTAATCTAAATGAAAATAAATGTATCTTTACCTTCATATCCAAATACCCAATTACGAGTTGTCACCAAAACTTCAACATTTTGAGACAAAAGACAACTTCTCCATTTGTTCAAAATTCTTCCACCCATACTAAAAGTCGATTCTGAAGCGACAGTGGTTATGGGTATTGCCAATATGTCTTTTGCCATTGCCGAAAGAATAGGATATTTCTCAACACTTTTAGCCCAAAAACTCAACACATCAATTTGAATTGTTCGAGGCTCTTTGTCATCCGAGAAATATCTTTCATACTCCGTTCCACTAGATCTTTTTGACGACCCATAACAAGCATCAAAATCCTACATTATTTGTAACTTTCATACTCCGTTCCACTAGATCTTTTTGACGACCCATAACAAGCATCAAAATCCTACATTATTTGTAACATTAAAAACGATATACAAACAATTCATAAATCGTAAATGCATCATTGTGTCACAATTAAAGAAGTGACAAACATGACATGAAACAAAGCCAAACTTGGCATACAGCAAGTATGGCAAATTAATGACACAAAGTAGTATACATTTATTTGAAGCGAAGTAGTATACATTTATTTGAAGCAAAGTAGTATACACGACAAGTATTGCACAAACAACAAAAGAGCATTTATTTAAAGCAACATTAGTATTACTTACAGACTTGAAATATTTGGAAATATAGATAGCAAGTATGGCACATTAATGTTCTTATATTAAGCCTATTCTACACTAAAGTTTGCCTTAAAATAAAAAATATAGTCCAAATCTCATGGTCAACAACAATATGATTATACTAAAAAGATCGTACAAGTAAAACTAAGCATTCTTGAAACTATAGAATAAAGTTCACACCTCTAAAATAAGAAAAACTAAGCAGAAACGAAATAAAATAAAAAATTTCGTAATGAAAAGAAAAATTATGAGTAGTATTGTATTATACTTACCTCTAAATCTCCACACCCAACTTCCACTTGGCTAACAAATACCGATGTAACGGGAGTCACTGTCTTCTCATAATCTTTGTATAACTCGATAAATTTCAGAAGAAGAACATTAGCTTTATTTGCACCGGTTAAATCACCATGCAACTTCTTAAGTGAAAACAACACAAAGTCATACTTGTAACGAGGATCCAACATGACCGCAAAAGATAGAACATGAGAGTAGTCATGCCAATACTTTTCAAACTTCTCGTACATTTTGGAAGCCATTTGTGCAATATTTGTATCACCACCATCTATTGCCGAGATTAAAAGTCTTTGAATTTTC
Organism: Dianthus caryophyllus; assembly: GCA_023091065.1. NCBI lineage: Eukaryota > Viridiplantae > Streptophyta > Magnoliopsida > Caryophyllales > Caryophyllaceae > Dianthus > Dianthus caryophyllus. Next base: position 19,925,526 of record CM041521.1, read on the forward strand.
CATATATTGTAGAAATACAAATTTGCAGTTGGATACTCACGTCCGGAAAATGCGTTAGTTATTTCATAAAAAGGCTCTAACAAGCAACAAATCTTTTCCACCTTCAACCATTCATTACTAGAAAGACGATGCTTAAAACCGCTTTCATCCGACGCGTACATGTTTAGAGCCCTCTTATAGAAAATAGCCTTTTTCAACATCATATAAGTAGAATTCCATCTCGTTGCAACATCCATCCATAATTTTGTATTAGTAGCTAAGGAGCATCGGGTTGCACAATGGTAAAATTTTAAAATTCTCCCCTCCGACGCATCTATGTACTTCACCGTCTCTCGAATCTTGATTACACTTTGATCAATGACCTTTAATCCCTCTTTAACTACTAAGTTCAAAATGTGGGCACAACAACGAATATGAAAAAAATCTCCACCACATGGTAAATTTTCCAATAATGCGCTTCTCAAGTCATTTACCATACTATCGTTACTTGTTGCATTATCAAGGGTGAAAGTGAATGTTTTTTTCTCAATTTTCCATTCTTGAAGCAAAGGAAGTAGTAAACTAAACATTCGAAACCCCGTATGAGGTGGAGGTGTAACACCCCGTGTTATTTTAACACAATATGATAAAAGAATTTAATTCCTCAAATTAAATTCATCCTTTTTCCATATAATAAAAATGCGACTGAAATTTTTCGCCAAATAATACTAAAATTTATTAAGTACAAATTTAAAAATTTTGAAAAATAAAGTTTGTTGTATTATCTTTAGAATTGAAAAAGAAACACATTTCAAAATTTTATAAAAATCAACACAAAATTTATATCGCCTTTCAAATTTCAAAAATGTTAAGTTATGTTTACTATTCATAAGAATAAATGTAAAACCTTTTATTCCTAAAATTTAATTTCGAACATTTTTCATTTTCAAATAAAAATGAACCCTTATACTTTTCCCGGCTCTGAAATTCGGGTCAACAATTTCAAACACGCAAATCAAAAATCAAACCATCTTATCCTCTTCCACTTTCTTTTTATTTTCAAAAGTAAACTTAACATCAAGTTTATTAATCATTTTGATTGTTTTTAATAAATAATTATATATTAATATCTAATTACTATTTCATTTCTATTAAACTAGCTTTTTTCTAAATTGTCTAAATTTGAAGTCACACCTATTTTAAATCAATTAAATTTTTGACGTTTGAATATAATTCTTTAAATCTATAACATTCAACGAAAAAAATAAGTATTTCGACCTAGGAAATTTTTATTCAAAATTTCAAGGATTAGGATCCGATTTTTGTTTTAATACCATTTCAAAAATTATTTTTATTTTTAATTCCGATTTTATTTCAAAACACTATTTTAAGATCATATCCTTTATTTTGAAACTTTCTGCGATCGCGCAAATCGAAAATTTCAAAAACGAAAATCGAGCCCGAAAAATTTATTTGAACCATTTGACTTAGACTTTTCTAAGTCTATCCTCTTCCATTTTTCTTACACATTACTTACACCTTTATTTTTATCATCATCATTTTTATTTTCTTTTGTATTTAAATTTAAAGTTTAATACATAATAATAATACATACAAAATACGATACTACTACTTTAATACTACCATTTTCATTTCCGTCACTTTTAAATATTTTCTTGAGTAGTAAATAAAATATTTTAGTCTTAGAATTCAAAAGTAGAAATATTTTGAAAAATTGTCAAACGCGCACACTTTAACTTTTATCGCTTTTGACGCCCGACTTTTTAAAACTGACCAAATTCGTGAAAAACATTTTAAAACATTCAAGGGAACATTTTTAGCACCAAATAGTAATAAAGACTTACTAACCAATTAGAACCAAGGTGTTCCCTAATTTCTTTTAATTAAACTTTAAATTAAAAACTAAAACCTAATACTTAACACCTAATTTATATTCTAACTTACATGACAAGTTTTATAAGGACAAAACCATCTTGCTTTCCTCTTCTTTTGGACGTAGCTCATGCCTCCTTTTCTCTCTTTGATTTTCTTTCATTTTTTCTTACAAAAACCTTAAATAAAAACCTTAATAATATTTCTAATAATCCTAAGTATTCCTAGTTAATTAGTGGGTATTTGGAACTAACTATCTTGGGTGTTTTGGGTGAAGAAATTTCCGATCTAAAATTTATTTTAGATCCACGACGATTAACATTCAAAATAAGGTGACTAGCTTTGTCTTATTTTAACCTCTTTGTTAAATTAATTTGTTTTGTTATTATAATTTTATGAGTATTATTTCTATGTTAAAACATGTTAAACATCAATGATTCGTGTTTGTATGTTATGTGTAGTATAATAAAATGATAATAAATAAGTAATAATGATAATAGTTAAGTTGTAGTAAAATGTTCATATGTTAGTTAATTTAATTTTGAGCATTTTTAATTTTTGTTCATATGATTTTTATGTTTAGTTATGTTTTATTTAAGTAGTAATCATATATAAAAATTATGTGAAATTTTAACAATGAGTTTAAAGTGATTAAAAATCGAAAACGAAAATTATGTGTTTGTTATTCTTGCTCACGGTTTTCCCTTGATTTTTACATAATTTTTCACTTTTAATTTTTGTAAATAATATGTTAGAATAAGTTAGTTAAAATAGATGTTATCATGTGAAAAAAATTAAATTAGGAAAATAAATTATAAGTTATCAAAAGTGAAAATGGTGTTCTTGAAGTTTATTTTGGTGTTCTTGAAAACTCATGTTGATGTTCATATGGTTCTTGATTTGTAGCTTATTTTGATTCTAGATTATTTTATGTATGTTGTTATTTATTGTTTTGTTTAACTAATAGGTAATTATATTACGAACCATATAAACTAAACTAGTAAAATCATTAAGTTTAAAAAGTTAGAAATTTAAAGTGTTGAAAAACACTATTCATAAATATAAATGAATTTTTTAGTAAATTTCATTTTAGTTTAAATTGTTTTAGTATAATTAGAATAATTAGAATATATAAACTTTAAGCTAAAAACCGATAAAAATCGAAAACTAAAATTTTGACCATCACCATGCTAGCTCACGGCATCTAGGCCATTTTTAGGGTTAAATTTTGTTTTTATCACTTTTAAGTTTATTGTTAAAATAATTTAATTATTAGTTAATAAGTTAGAATTAAGAAATTAAAAGAAATAAATCGATTTTGACATATATATAATCCACACGGCATCATCACTTAAAATTGACTAAATTTGATCAAAATGAAAATATCACTAAGTCACTAAAGTTAAATAGTTGTTAGAAATGAATTTTTGTATAAATCGATTTAGTTAGAAATGAAATACTATAAACCGATAAAAATGTGTAACCGTTATAAAAATGAACTAAATCGTGTGCTACTGCCTTTGCAATTGGACTGTTGGATTTGGACATACGGACTAAAATGAACCATCCACGATACCATTATTATTAAAATGAAAATCGCTAAATTTAGTAAATAGACGACTAAATTTAACTGAGTCTCATTTTAAAATAAATATTATTGATCACTTTTACAATCCGAACTTAACGTTTTTAAAACTAGACTTTTAGAATATTTTCAAAAATCACTAAGTACAAAACGAACTTAACGACTTTGAAACTAGAAATTTGTACTTAGAAAATAAAAAGGATTAGTTTTATACCTAAAATATCTTGAGTATAAAAATACGTATAAATATAAAAATACATACAAGTATAAAAATACATACAAGTATAAAAGTACATTTAGAATACGAAGTATAAAAATACGAATACGTATAAAAATACGTATAAAATACGATGAGTAGTGAATAGTGAATAGTGAAAAATTTACGAAACTTGTAAAACAAGTTACGTCTCAAAATTCAAAGACATTTCAAATCTCAAAATTTGAAATATTGAAAATAATTGAAAATTTTACTAAATATAAAAAATTTAAAATGAATAAGTAAATAACTTAAAGTGATGGAAAAAAAACACTTAAATAAAATTGGACATACAAATAAACATATCATTATAGAAGCTTAAAAATGTTAATAATTAACAACACTTCAAATAATAAACGGATATGTTATGTGATCATATGAAACCGAATACAAATACTTAAACGTTTGACGATGAGACTAGGAGAGTCTAGTAACATGTGATATAAAATATCAAATAAATAATAAATCTTGAGTAAGTTAAATAAAAGGTCAAACGCTTGAGCCTCCGATATGAAAACGTCAATCGTAAGTGAAGTGGGGGTTAAGATAGTCTTGTAGCGGTCGCCATTGCCGTACAAGATAATGAATATGCCAACTCTTTTGGGTCAGGCTTTAGGAAATAGTCGTTTTATCCAGAGTTAAGGTGCTCTATGAATAGCATAGCCCATTCTTAAAGTGGATATTAGTGTATGCATACTAGACTAGGGTTTTATTCCCCTATTTCGCTAAAGTTACCAGGGCCACCGTGACATTATATGCTTAGTGCATCTTGCGGTTCTGTCTCCTTGCCGTGTTTCGTTCTTAGTGGGCGCGATACTTGCATTCGTTCTTACCCTGCGTAAAGATTACTTGACGAGATTGTATCTGAAGTTCGAATCATTTCGAACACTAGAAGATGAGATGCAAGTACTATAGTATTCGGCGTGGTTTACGAGTCGAGTAAGTCGCTGCACTATGGTAGTGAGATGCAAACGACTAGAGTACAAAGGCCTACTCAGTGGTCTGGCTCGTAAGCAGTATGTGTTGTCTGTTGTTTGTTTAAATGAGAACGAGTGTGTACCATCTTCGAAAACTAAAGACCACAAATTTCTGAAGTGAATCGAGTCGGCATGATGAGAATGATATTGTATGTATGTCTGTTTGCGATCTGATATCGCGTTGTAATCCTGTTGAATTATTTGTGACACTATTGCTATGATATTATATGTTAATTGTTTTCGTAACTGAATATCATGTTTATATGATTTATCGCTTTAAACCGCATGCTTATTATGACTTATATGTCTTTATATGCTATATGTATTAAGCATGTTTACGTTTTTATCATAACGTTATAATTATAAAGCGATAGTAATAAACCAAAGTAATTGAAATCGAGGGTAAGTATGAGCATAGCTAGTCACTGTCCGCTCAGCGGGCACCCCCCCATCAGTTTATTGTGCAGGACGTTCGTGGACCAGGAGCTAGGTTTTGGATGGAGCCACGAGACGTTTTTATGCTTTGCTTTTAGTTACTTTTCGAGAGATATGTAATATATATATAACGCTACTCCTTTAAATTACCGTATTTAGAGTTGTTTTATTCAACTCTTGAACGATGTGTAACATTTGGGTTTTATTGTATAATTAATGACGCTGGTTTAAGACTTAATTAATTTCCGCCTTAGTAATTAAAGTCGACTAAAAACTAGGTTGTTACAGGAGGGAAGTGGACAAAGTTTAAGACGTTGGAGCACAATTTCCACTTATCATCCACGTAATGAGCAGTGAGAGTAAGATAACCACGAGATGTACAAGCTGTCCAAATATCACATGTTAAACAAATCCTACTACTCAATTTACCAAACATTTCCTTAATCATTTCTTTTAATTCAACATGCTTTGAAAGACAAACTTTCTTTATGCTATTCCTAGATATAGTTTGAACATTTTCATTTAGGAATTTATGAACTCTCCTTAAACCTAGATGCTCAACAATTGAAAATGGATACCCATGCATCATTATTGCCTCTGCCATTAACTCAACATACTTATTTTGGTCAAATTCCTTACTTATCTTACCTTCAACACACGACCCTTTTTTTTCTTTTCTACACAAGCATCTATATGCCTCGTAGGATTAGAGGTGCCAAATTTAGACTCAGCCCTATAAATACCCCTACGACAATGAACACAAACAGCAAACATTTTCTCCGGTTCAGTGTTTGACTTATAGAACCAAAAATGCTTCCAAATTTCAGCCCCTCTTTTACGTTTACTAGCAAAAATATCCTCATACACAACAGGATATATTGTCTCACCGGTATGCGGATGTAGAATAGGTTCATCTTCTTCTTGTAAAGGCACTCCTTGATTAAGATATATAGCATCTGTAACACCCCGTGTTAATTTAATTCAATAATTAGCCATCAAGTTCTATTTTCAAAGCTTAAATCATTTCCTAATCCTTTAACCTTTCAAAATCACACTTTTTGCAAAACTTTCATTTTGTAAAATTTCTCGACTTCCTAATCACTTCTAAAAATTTTTGAATAATGGAATTTATATTTTAGTCTTAGAATTCCAAAGTAGGAATATTTCGAAAAATCGTCATACGCAAGACACTTTAACTTTTATCGCTTTTGACGCCCGACTTTTTAAAACTGACCAAATTCGTGAAAAACATTTTAAAACACAAATTAAACATTTTCTTAACCAAATAGTGTAGGAGACTTTTTCCAACCAATTAGAATTTAGGTGTTTCCTAATTTCTTTTAAAATTAAACTTTAATTACTAACTTTAATATCTAATTCTTTTAACCTATTTTCATAACATCTTTTTCATTATTTTCACAAGTCAAAAACTCACCATTTCTCTCCTCTTGAAGCCGGCTCCCTTGCACCCATTTTCTCTCTTTGTTTTTCTTCCATTTTATTTCTAAAACACACTAAATAAAACCCTAAATATTATCCTAATAATTACTAGTATTATTTAGCTACTTAGTGAGTATTGAAGCTTAATATTTTGGGTGTATTTTTGAAGGTGAAGACGATTACTTGGGTGAAGAACTTAACCTAGATAATATAGTAGACCCGGATAACCTCTAGCTTGCCAAACCGAGGTGACTAGTTATATCTCATTTTAACCTCTTTGTAAATTAATTTGATTTTTATTATATGTTTTGTGAGTATGATTTTTATGTTAAATATGTTAAACATCACTTATATGAACTTGTATGATTATATGTTATATAATAAAATGATAATAAATAAGTAATAATAATAATAGTTAAGTTGTAGTAATATATTCACATGTGTAGTTAATTTATTTTTGAGCATTTTTAATTTATGTTCATATGATTTTTATATTTAGTTATGTTTTATCTAAGTAGTAATCATATATAAAATTATGTGAAATATTAAAAATGAGTTTAAAGTGATTAAAAATGAAAAATAAAAATTGTATGTCCATGTTTATGTCACACGACATTTCCCATTTTTTTTACTAAATATTCACTTTTAATTTTTGTAAATAATATGTAGTGTTAAGTTAGTTAAAATAGATGTATTCATGTTAAAAAAAATTAAATTAGGAAAATAAATTATAATTTGTTAAAATCAAAATTAGTGTTCTTGAGTTTTAGTAAGATCTTCATGTATGTTCTTATTACCTTCATGTTGATGTTCATCATTTTTGTTCATTTTGATTTTGTTTTAATTTATGTTTGTTATTATTTTGTGTTTATGATTAGTTATTGTTTTTATATATTGTTAGTATTATGCTATAAATCAACTTAAACATTATAAATCTTTTAGATTAAAAAGTTAGAAAATTAAAGTGTTGAAAAACACTATTCATAAATATAAATGAAATATTTAGTAATTTCATTTTAGTTTAAACCGTTTTAGTATAATTAGAATAATTAAAATATAAAGACTTTAAGCTTGTAATACCCCATATTTTCGTATTCCATATAAGCCGAGTGTCAGGTTTTTAAGTCGAGTTTTATAGTCTAAGTTGAGCCTATATGATTTTATATCATTTCTTAAGTGGAGTTTTATATATTAATAATAATAATAATAATAATAATAATAATAATAATATGACTCAAATGGAATGGACCCATAAAGGAAACAAATCCCTAATGCCCATCATTTCCTTGGACCAAATCAAAATAGAGGAACAGTGAGGCTGCTTCCTCAAATCGTCATCTTTTTTTCGATGCTTCTTCTTTTATTCATTTCATTCATCATTTCACTCATCATCTCCATCATCATCTTCTTCGTCGTCATCTTGGGTCATCGTCACGGTCACCGTTTCCATCGTCTTCTCTGTTGCTTACGGTGATGATGCTCTGCAAGTTGGAGTCTTTTCGTCCTAATTCGTTGAGGGAAGCTTAATTCGTTGTAATATCTCGAGTCTGAGTCTCATCAATCGAGTATTAGAAGGTACAATTCGTCCTCGTTTTTCGACTTCGATTACCGTCATTCTTGACCTAATTTTTGGGGCTTTCTGTTTTGAGTCGATTTCCTAGATTTTAAGTGTTAATTACTAGATTTGGTAGAGTAATTGAGGGTAATGTGGTTGTTTGTAGAGTTTGTACGCGTAAGCGAGGAGGTTCACCGTTTTTCGTCTTGAGCTCGGGTTTGGGCGTCATTTTTCGAGGTAAGGGTTAATCCCCTTACTTAGTCCGGTAATTGTGTGCTTGCTGCGTGAATGTGTATCCTTTTGTAGAGGTAAGGTCGTGTGTGTTAATCGTGGCGCTAAACTGATGTTAGCGTGTGTGTACTATGATTTTGGTGGCTTCGAATGAGGCCGTGTATTGTTGTGTAATTTCTCTCGTTTGGGGCTGCTGTTACTGCGTTTATTACTGCTGCTACTACGTTTATTACTACTGTTACTGCGTTTATTTGTCGTTGTTATTGTTTATTTATATTGCTACTGTTGCGTTTTAGCTAGTTGTAAGACGAGCTGCTGTTTTATTTTCCCAATTCACTGTCACTCGAGTTTCTGTGGTGTCATAATGAAGGGTGGGTGGTTTGTGTGGTTTGTGTTGTGGTCTAAAGGCGCAAGTGTGTGTCGTGTACACTAGTAGGAGGGCTGCCATGAGCTGCTGCAGTTGTTTCAGTACATAGACCTGCTGCGGTCTGTCATTGTGTGGTTGAGTCTTCGTGTGCTGCTGTTTGTATGTTGTTGTATGCACTGTTGTTGCTTTATTCAAGCTGTTCTCCGTGTTGTTAGGGTCGTAGTAAGGGGGCTTGGGCTCGTTTTATGTCGGGTTCTCTTTGTGCAACGTTAGTAGTTGTTAACTTCAAATTGGGAGCAAAAAGGGAAAGTGCGAGAGAGTACTTAAATGAACCTATGAGATCCACGTTGATCAAATGTTTGAGTCATAATGTTACCTACGTCTGAGATAGTAACGATATGGGTTTTGTAAGGCTTGTATGATGTTCTGGTGCCCTTAGAAGGGATTTAAAAGCTTGAGTAGCTGCTGGTCGGTTTTAGAATCGCTATATTTTGGGGCCTTGGGCTTGTGGTGTTGTGTAAACTTCGTTGAATGATTTGTGTAATTGCTTATGAATGAGTTGTGCTTCTTATGCGTGTGTGTGAGTGTAGTTTTGTGTATGTTTGTGTAGTGACTGTGTGTGAAAGCTTATGTTGGATAAATAAAGATGAAGTTGTGTTGTTCAAGCAATTGTATGTTGGTTGTTAAAACGCTCTTATAAGTGTGATCCTGGAGGGGAAGAAAAATGAGGAATATTGTGTGTGATCGATGTTGTTTTAGGTTGGTGACCTATGGTGTCATGTCTTTATGAGTTGGGAATGTTAAATGATTGTATTATGAATACGAGCTTATGTGAAAATTGTTGTTCTCTTGTCATGACGTTCGTACTCCGGAGTTGTGGGTCTGTGTGGCCCGGTGTTGTGGGTCTGTGTGGCCCGGTGTTGTGGGTCTGTGTGGCCCGGTGTTGTGGGTCTGTGTGGCTCGGAGTTGTGGGTCTGTGTGGCCCGGTGTTTGGGTCTGTGTGGCCCGGTGACTTGGAGGAGTTATGATTGGCGGAGTTGTGGAGCGTTGGCGAAATGGTAAGTCCCTTGTGTGGAGTTACACAGTGGGGTCCTTGTCTTTGCTTGATTTATGAGATTGTCTGTTACACGTCCGAGCTAGTACACGTGAAGTGTTTCTAATTGTAACTTAAAAGTGTAAGCGTAGTTTCATAGCCTCCCTTTTCATGTCTCAAGTTATTTAAAGTTTTGTTGTTTTCCTTTCGCGCATTTTATGAGTTTGAGTAAAGGCTAACTAGGGTTACATTGTTGCTTCGCCTTGTCTTTCCCCACCGTAGGTACTCTGACGTGATCTGTGCTTGTTTTGGGACGTTTGGAGGGAATCGCTGGAGTCCTGGTCTTGAGTTTAGCTTCCACCATAGACGTCTCATTACGTTTTATCGCTTTTCAGTTTTCGGCCTGCGTGCCTTGTTACTGTCGTGGTTGACAGTTGTAGTTTGAGAGTTTCGTTTTCTGTTGGCGCTTTCAGCTTATACAGGTGTTCTGTCTTGAGTTTACAGGTGTTTGCCAATGGACCCATTCAGTTGGGTCCCGTAACACCCTTATTTAGGTGGGGTCCGCCCGGCTTAAATGAGGGTGTTACAAAGTGGTATCAGAGAGGCGACCCTGATAAAATGAACCATAAAATGAATATAGGAGAGTCGTGTCTTAATATGAATATAGGAATTTAAAATGAACCCCATGGAAATGACTGGTGATCCAAGCAATACCAGGGTTAGGGAGACGTCCTGAAACCCTGGGTGGGAGACGTCCCTAGAGAGCTTGGTAGCCACGAGTTGAAGTGGTTTATGTGGGGTAAAAGTGCGTCGGGTTGCGTTGATATGCTAATGATTGCCTTGCTTGTGTTTGTGTGGTGTAAACATGGAGTATGGAGATATGGTGATGAGATACGATGAGACGTGTTGGGGCGGGAGGAGTTGGTGTGGAGTTTTGGAGATACTACGACGTTGTGGTGTTTTCTTTCGGAGTATTATGGAGTTGTGGTGTGGGATGAGTACAAGGAACGTCATGGCAAGAAAATTGACTATCGGTACAGGTTATATAATTATAACGATTGTATATTATTATGATCCCACCCAACCTTCCTTTTAGCTATATTGTTGGGCTTATATTGTTCTTAATATCACTGTTTTAAGTATAGTGGTTATATATTATAATGATCCCGCCCACCCTCCCCTTTAAGCCACATATTGATATATCTTGTTCTTTATCATTTCCTTTGTCTTGTGCTTCATTATCTTGTTCTTGTTATCTTATATTTTGTTAGATATTTATTATATCTTATATTATGTTAGATATTGTTGATGGAGGATGGGATTAGGACCTTATGGTCACTGGAGGCATCTTATAGTGCATTTTGAGGAACTGTGAATTTGTTTGCTGCTAGATATAATTGTATATTGTTGTGGTGGAACCTTAACTTGGTTTTCATTATATTTGATAGATGTGGTGTTTAATGTATGTATATATTTTCATGGACATGTCTTCTTATATATTGTTTTCCGTGGAACTGTCGCATTGCTCTGATTATATTTAATGATTGCTGCTGCTGAATTATCATAATGCATCGCGTTATCAATGATTTAGAGTTATTCTGTGTGATGTTTGTTTGATGCTCGATAGGACGGCAAATTGTAGTATGCTGAGATTAATATACCGCTGATAAGAAGAGGAGCATAAACTTAAGATGATGTGTATGTTATGTGATTTCATGTTGTGAGGTGCTCTGCTATTAGTGAATGAGTACATGGTAGTACGTATGGGTCGTGCGGCTGTTGTTCGTGCTATGTTATGTTGTCTGCTTGTCTCTGCTTTGCGTGACGTGTCATGTTTCTTTTTTTTAGATGTGCTCGAGTAGCTGAATTTTCATTAGGTTTTTGCAAAGGGTTATATAATGATTTCCCTGTTAATGTTAAGTCATTCGTAGTTGCTTGCTTTACGAATTGTAGGAAGTGTGTTGGGGTTTTGTAGGTTAGGTATTTATAAAAGTCACTATAAGTGGTAAGTACGAAATAGTTTAGAAGTAGGTGTTGTGTTGTGACCTGTTATGGAAAAGCCTTGTAGTGCTGTTTTGCTGGTGATCGTGTTCTGTACAGCTAGTTAGGCTGCAGATGGTGGTGATTAAAGTAGGTAGAATGAATTGTAATGGATGTTCTGTTGATGTGCGAAGTGAAAGATAGGTATTTGAATTGTATTTGTTTACGACTTGTGTTTGAGCGAGACTTGTTAATATGCAAGACTTGTGTGGGTTATGGAGTTTAAAACGATGGTGGATGGATATGTTGTTTGTATATATATTTAGAGTTATATATGTTTGTATTCGTTTTACTGTCGTCTGTTGTAATTGTCCTCATATTCCGCTGTCGTATGCTAAGTTTGTCGTATTGTGTATTGAGGAGTTGTGTGTTGTATGCTGGTGGGTTTGATATAATTGTGTTGCTATCATGCGTATCATGGTGTTGCTTGTATGTATGGTTATGTTTATGGTTGTTAGACGTATGCTTTGGTTCATTTACTTGGTTATAGGAAAGTCGCAGTTAGGTAAGTGGTGATTGTTTGGTGGACGTGTTTAGAACCATATGGCTATAGAGCATGTATATATATGCATAACTTGGGTGTTGTAGTATTATATATCGTAAGACGAGTTAGTGAAGATGTTGTGCGTTATGGTCGATTACTAAAAAGCTTGATAATGGTGGAGTGCCCATATATATCTATGTGAATATTGTGATTGATAATAGATTTAAGATATATGAGTTAGCTTCGGGTCGTATAACTCGTATGAGGGTGTACCTAGATAAAGTGAGTATAGAGTTTCTTGAGGACGTGTAATATTTAATGCTAATGTTTTTGAGTATGTCTAAACATACATACCTTCACTGAGGGCGTGCGGCAAAAAAAA